>CM063510.1:43618555-43856055 GCA_032207245.1 Pardosa pseudoannulata | reverse complement strand
CAATTCGGTGCAAGTCTCCTTGGAGATAGTCATGTTCCGTCAGAATTCTAAAATTTGCAGAGAAGGTCTGTCTAGGAAGATTCACTGTGATTGAATTGTAGAGCAGGGTATCCCAGATTTTTCCTTTAACATCATTCTCTTGATTTTTGAGAATGAATTTGCTTGCAGATTTGGAGAAAATACTGAAAATGATTGGCTGAGGGACGATAGAGGGCTGAGGCTTACTTAGCCAGCCGTAGTACAACCATGCTTAGCCAGCGAGTCCGCCCTTTCATTACCAAGCATGCCGCGATGGCCAGGAATCCATTGAACGACGACAGTGCAATCGGTACAGGTGAGTTCACAAATTTTTGGCTTCAACTCCTCTATTTTTTAAATCACTATTGCGTAGGGAGCAGACAGTGAGAATTGCAGCCTGTGAATCCACAAGGAAAACAGCTCGTCTATAAGGGGTAGTTAAAGGGGTGTTGTCTCTCTTTCTTTTGCTTCCTCCCCAAGTAACCTATGTCTATGTAAGGGCGGACCTCTTCCAAGTGATACACGTTTCGTACTACCCAATGTCTGTTAATCTAATACAGTGGAATACGTTTAACGAGAAAACGCTTAAGACGAAATATCGGTTAATACTAGATAATACGACGGCTCCGATTTAGTTAATCGGAGATATATAAATCGGCCCCGATTTAGTTAATCGGAGATATATAAATCGGCTCCGATTTAGTTAATCAGAGATATATAAATCGGTAGCACAAAAAGATTAACCTTCTGAGAATTAACAAATTACGGAAAAGACCAGCCGCACAGGTAAGTTTCTGCATTATTCTCTTCTACTGTATCATCAGAAGAATTCATTGGATTAGGTGATGAAAATATGGTTGCAGCCCAAAATATAGCACACAAAGATATTTTGGAATTTGTTCAAAGCTCAAAAGATATCATTGGCACAGATTCCGTCTACGAAAAGGAAATGGATTAATGAAGTTCATGTTCCCACGTCATCCGAAATGAATAACGTCATGAAAAGTACGCGCAATTATTTTAGACTCATATTCCAATGATGAAATGAATAACAAAACATAATTTGATTCTAAAAATGACAGTGCAAAGAAAAATATCGGATTATTTTCAAAAAACTTGAAAATTTTGTAATAAATTTCTTTAAGTTCTTGTAAATGTTTTAGTTTCATTGATTTTTATTAAATACATGCATATACATATGTAAATAAAATGTACACAGATAAACTTAATTTTATGGACTATTTATATATATACTTCTGAGGGCTCTAGAATATGTTCTATTGGTCCAAATGAGATACCATTGGAACTACGGATGATTCAAATGATTTGCTTGATATTTATTACACAAAAATCACTCAATAAGTTGTAGTACATATGGTATTTATTTAGTTTTATTTACAACTGGCATTTGTTTCTTGTCTGCTCATCATACCTCCGTTGCAAGAAAAAACACTACTTGTAAAACTGTTTTACTAAAACCAGCAGAACTCCGTTGCAGTTCTAAAAGAGTTCCTTCGTATGAAGCAGGTAAGAGGAGACCCAATGTGTGCACCTGCCTTACGCAAGATGATCGTTCGCCAGATATCACCTCCTGCGACTTTGGGTTGTGGGATTTCCTGAAGGACAAGATCTAACACCAAATGTCATCTGTGTCAGATTTGCAGGATAGCATTCGACGCCATGTTCTTGATATTCGGGCAGACTCATTCTGGTCAGCTGTGGAAAATATAATTCTGTGATTACAGCATATTGATGAACATGAAGAGTATCATATTGATCCCTTTTCATGCAACTTTTTAATATTATTTAGCATTTATACAGCATATTAAATGGGTTATGGGCATAACAGCGCCACCTATAGGCGTATTTTTGTATTAAAATATTTTATGTAATAAATGTCAATCGCATAATTTGAACTATCTGTTCCAATTGTGTCGCATTTGGACCTATAGAACTTTTGATAGAGTTCTCTGAAATGGGGAACTTATTTCTTGCTAACCTTGTACATATAAATATGGAACAGGGTGAAATTATTCCCGCCCATTGCAAAGTTAATTTACCCCTATTATTTGGATTGCCCGGGCTTACTGAACAATGAGATAATCGGAGGAATTTGCAGTCTTGGCCAACGTTGTAGAACTTAACTTTATTGACGCTGAAAATGACCATCTTTACAAAACGAGCGTTTTGCATCGAATGCTTACGACTACACACTTCCTTTACTAATTTCCCCCAACAGCGAGTAACTACTCGAAACGAGGGATTACTCAGTGCTATTGGTAGTTAGAAACAGGGCCGTAACTAGATCCTTTAGTGCCTGTGGAAAAAAAAAAAAAAAACTGGTCTGCGCCCCTAGCACCAAATATAATAAGAAAATATATAAACGTGTTTTTTTTTTGTATGATATATTCAAAATGAACTAAATATATTTTGTTAATTCTCAAATGTTCTTAGTATATCAATTTTTAATTTTTTCTTCTATGTTTGCCTTATTAATACTAAAAGTATTTTTGAACACGATTGGCGATATTATTTTGCTGATAAACTGAATAGTTTTATTTGAGGGGAATATTTTTTATTTAGACGTTTAATTTTCATAAAAAATTGGCAAATTTCTAAATTTAAAATTAGTTTTAATAGCTTTAACAAATTCAAAATTTAAAACGAATAAACAAATTTAGATTAAAGCATATTAGGGGTGTTTGGTAAATACTTTTATAAGAATCTATAACAAGATTAATTTTTAGAAACAATTTAAAAAATAAAAAATAATTCATAAAAAATATTTCTTTAACACATTAGATTTTATAGTTAAAAAAATTTTCAAGTTCTCCATATTTCTACTTGGGAAGAATCGTCCTCCTTCGGACCTCATTTTCCTCAAGGTGCGGCGTCCCTAAGACTGATGCACCTGTGGCAATTGCCACCTTTGCCACGCCCTAGTTACGGCTCTGGTTAGAAATGAACTTTGATAATTTAAGTCAGCTGAAAACTACATATGCAGCAATTTAGACATTGGAGGAGTGTAACTACTATCCTGAGGCAGCTGGAAAATGTGACCAGTTGACAAAAAATGAGCATTTATTTTAGCGTTAGTTTTGAGGGACGGATAAAAAGAATTAAGTCGAAAAACATTTCTTTATATCTGTCATTTTATGCCTGAGTAATTAGGTATGAAATAATTGGAAGGAAAAAAAGATAATTCTAGATAGATATTTTAGGTGTAATAATTTTGATATTTACATGTACCGGGTGGTCATAATTAAACTGACAGTGCTCACAGTGTTCTGTAGCGCGATCTATTTGCGAGAATGACGCCACATTTTGTAGGAAGATTAATCTCGTGATCTGCACTATCATGTACACTGAGCAGCAGAAGAAGTTCTTTATTCAAATTTCACGTTACATCCATTGGCACAATTAAAAAAATTAATTTCCGTATTGATTTGCATTTGTTAACATTCTATTTCCTATAGCACAGCGCCAAATATTCCCCTAGCGGTGACTTTTAGAACTAATTTGTTTTTTCGCGGAATCCTTCGTCCCCCGTCTTGTTTAATCTTCCTACAAAATGTGGTGTCATTGTCACAAATAGATCGCGCTACAGAACACTGTGAGCACTGTCAGTTTAGTTATGGCCACCCGGTGTATTTCAATGTTACTTAACACGAAGAAATATTTCAATCCCTTCAGTTTCGTGTTAAACGATTTTCACTGTTTTTTACTATTATTTTAAGTCAGACAGATTGTATGGATAGATTTCATAGGTGGCAAGCCAACGCCTTACACCTTTTTGGGTAAGCAATGACAAGTTTTTCCGAGTGTTTATTTACGTGATATACACAATATATTTATTAATTTTATGCAATTGTCTGGATCATCCATATTAATAAACAGTAAGTATCTATGCATTGTGTTGTTAATTTATGACTTTACTGGGAATCTGCATTGGAAAGGGACGGTCGGATATTGATATAGGCCGGCCATTACTATCTTTCACTTAGTTGTTGCCCAGAACCGGCCATGCATGCAACTATTCTTTTTTGAGAGTATACATCTTAAATTTTATTTCTTCGTGGAAAGCCGGATTCTTTAAGTTTTATATACTATTAAGATAACAAAACAAATCAGTGCCGTATCTTGGAAAGTATAGAATCCACACCCAATTACTCTACCCACAGCTGCACTTACTATGCGAAAGTAAACTGATATTTTTTTTTAAAGTTAAAAACTATCTCTATGCAAACAACAACTGTCATTGAAAGTGAAGAAAGTTGAATTGCGAGATCATTTTTTCTTCTTTTTTTATGCACTGAGAATTTAACTCATTGTTTCAAGCAGAATTCTGCAGTTAGGCGTGTATATATGCTTGCAGAATAAATATGTGCTTAGGAGAACTTTAAGCGCAATTCGTTAGAAAGTAAAGAAAAATAAATCGAGTTGATTGTGTCCTTGGATTTCTGTTTTCTCTCGCTTTATTTCAACTTTAAAAATATGTTCAGAAAGGGCGTTCGTTGACGTATGCGTTAAAAGTATTGAGATGATTTAGAAAGTGAAAAAGAAATTATTGTAGTACGATTCATGTTTTTTATATGCGATCTTGAAAGCGTTGTAGTTAATTCTGCTTATGAAGAATGTTGTTGAGAAACGTTTATCTTCTAACAAAGAAAATGTTATTGATTGAATAGAATGCTTTCGTAATGTTTTAAACATTGGTTGAAATTTCTTTTTATAAAATTTAAAGCTATTCTTTCTTTTTGTTTATATCGTTTTTAAAAATCAGAAGTAACCTTCCTTTCACTTTTTCATCAGGGGCTGAACTAGGGCGTGGTAAAATAGTCATTTGCCAAGAGCGCTTAAGTTACAGGGGCTCCACAACTGTGCTTAAAATGCTTATAAAAGTCTCTCCTAGACGGAGATGGCATTCAAACGAGGACAACTCGCCCTCGGGAATAGATTTGGTTTGGAGCACTACAGTCTACTTTTTTCTACACAAGGGCTAATGAGACCGGGACCGACTGCTTAAAGCCGATTCCGAAGGCTTACGAACATTCATGCTACAGTAGGATTCGAACCAATGAACTTCTGTACCGAAGATCAGTGACCTAACCAGCTCTAATAAGAGTAACAAAAAATTAAAAAATAATTTCAAAAATGTCATAATTCTAGTTAAACGGTAAACCTTACCGTTTTTTGTATAAAAGACAATAAATTATAAATATTAGAAAAGTATGAGAAAATAATCCATTTATCGGAAAAGATACCAACAATCCCAAAATATGGAAAGCATAAAATATTTTAAAAGCAATTCATTAGTTATAACTAGAGAACATATTTCAAAATTTAGGAAGTACATAAAGTGTGTCTGCTTCTAAGTACAATTTTGTGTGAACGCTTTGTCAGAATGATAAAATCATATCTAAACCACTCGATAGGTCAAGAACGGCTAGAAAATCCAGTAATTGTTGAAAAAGAAACCTCAAACAGCTTGAACTATGATGAAGTAAGTCATAGAATTTTTTGCGAATGTTAAATTTTTGAAAGTAATATTGTAAATACTTTTACCTTTTTTGTGTAATACAGAAGTATAAAATTTTTAGTTTCTTAATTTGGGAATTGGGAGTTCATTCTAAATATAATACATATAGATAAAACCTTTTTACGTATTTTCTCCACTACCTGAGTAGTATGGGAGCAAGCCAGTTTCTTGCCAAGGGTACCAAAAGACCTGGCTCTGGCCTGTTTTTCATACTCTTAGAGAAGGAAAATGACTATTTTTGTTAGCCGTGTTTTTCCTCTCACTTTTACAAAACATAAGGACAGCGTCAGATAAATAATATCTGTCTTTTAGCTACGGTAATATGTTTATTTACAAACTTAAACAACACATTGTTCATTCTCAGTTGACAGGAGGAAAAAAAACCACTATGGTAAAAACAAGAAGCTATTCGCACTGCACCACAACAGTCTATATTTAGTCATTACATTCTATATTGCTTTTTCCTATATTGTTTTTTCTATGTTGTTTTTCTATATATTTTTGTGCAATTCATTATATAAGAAAACTTTTGGAACACACTTATTGAATTTCCAAATTTTACTGTTTCATCATCACCATCGGTACTGGAGCCCTTGAAGGGCCACGGCCTACTTTAAAACTTTTTTTTCATTCCACCCGATAGCCGAATGGTAGATCGCTGCTCTTCGGTACCAGAGTTTGCGGGTTTGAATCCTGCTCCTAGTATGGATATTCGCAGCCTTTCGGAATCGGCTTTTAAACAGTTTATCTCATTAACCCTAGTGAGCAAAACAGTACACCGTAACGCTCTAAATCAATTCATTCTACTCGATTACAGGCTTTTAGTTTCTAGTTACTGATTTTCCCCTCAACTATTTAAATAATCTTCGAAATTTTACTATTTAAATATATTATAATTTTACTATTAACATATATTTTATAAGTTATAAACTTTCAGGTTTTTTGTTTGTCCAATGCAGATAAAAATATAAACACATATACCTTTATGCCAATACAAAGCTACGAAGCCTTTACCCATTTAACACCACCTGGGAAATACGTGTAGCTTAAGGGATGGTGTGGATTTGAGTAACATTACCTCCACTGGGTCATCATGATTTAGAAGCAGGAACCAGCAGAAAACCTCCAGGTTTTGCCTGCCACCCCCAGAGGTATCGATCAGGAACTTGGAGGACATTGTGGTCATAGATACATTTTACTTGTCCCAGTCACCTTTAACGAACCCGACGGATCTTAGGCCGGTTCGAGCCCCGAACCCGCAACCTTTCAGATTACGAGATCACTACCTTTGCCGACTGAGCTACCGCGGCTCATAAAATTTGAGGTAATATAAGTGAAAGCAAATGACTTTTACCAGAATAAAAATTCTTTCTCTGATCTATAATTTTATGCTCTGATAAATTCCTATAATGCAATATTACATATATACGCAATACTGGCTCATCTCTGGTAACTCCTTCTTTGTAATATTTTTTAATAATTAAATCAAAAACATGTTGAACTGAACTACGCAATTATTATCGACGTAAAATATTTTCGGATTATCTTCATTATTAGACTATTACCAATGGATAGTTAAAAAATAATATTGTGTTAAGTTGTATCATAGGTGAGGATGATAATTTTTTGCTTTTAAAAATCTTGCTATCATATCAGTTGAGACTCAAAACTTTATACAAAAGTTAAGGGATGACAAGATTAAAACTTCAAAAATTATATTTCCAATTTTTTATAGATTAAACTACAATCTTTTCTGCATATTCTGGCAACATTCTCTTTTTTCGAAATTTCTAATAGAGCTCGAATAATGATTAAATGTATAATTATTACTCATTCACAGTTAAAGGGAAGCAGTTTTATCTTTAACTGCATTTATTTCATTTTCTAAAATTTTACTCTTGCGAGCATTATATTTCAAACACTATATGAAATATTTTGATGAAATTTAGTAGATATACTTAATTTGTTATGTAGAAAAACTTATACCTCAAATTAATTAACACGTTAAATAGTTTTATTTTATATTTATATATACTTTTAAAAATATGTTACTTTTTTTAAAATATCTGAATCATACTAAATAAGTATTAATCTTGTTAAAATGCTTCGGTTTGAGATATAAATTCAAGATACACCATGTTCTTTAAAAAGTGGAATTTTGTTTCTGGCACCAATATCTTTATTAGAATACTGCATGTAGGAAGAATAAGTAAAATTTTGATTTTAAAATACGAATCAAACTTATCAATATTTTTTAGGATTAAATTTTTTTTCTATGATGTGAAACATATATATACATTGAACAATTCAAACATTTGTAGGTAAAAATTGCATTATAATTTCATGCACATGTGAGGAGGAAAAAAATAATTTGTAATATGTAAAATTTAGTAATCTTCGACAAAGTAAGACTCCTTAGACCCCATAATCTGTCGTATTCTAATATTAAAGCGACAGTGGACCTTTAGAGCAAACTTTTTTTCTTTTAAATGAATTTCCTTGAAGATTGACTATGTTATTAGTACTATTGATATATAAATATTTTAAAAATTTGAAGGCAAAATATTAATTAGTTTTGGAGTTATTAATTATTAATTGTTTCATAATTAGCTTAATTGAAAATGCTCCAGGCGCATCAATTTTGCATAAAATATTATAAAAAAAATTTAAGTATACCTTATAGACTTTACAAAAAAATGTAGTTGTTTCCATAAACATTCATAGAAAATATAAAGAGAAAAAAATAATTATGATGATGATACCCATATTTTGCAGAATAAACAGCTATAGCGGTTAATTAAAATGCATAACTAACATATTATATGCTTCAAAACATACCCGTTTCAACTAGACTTTATTTTATAAACTCTAACGTAAATAATACTGGAATTTCAGAGACAATGATCTATTTTCAATGCGCCTGGAGTACTTTAAACATTTGTAATACATGAAAATTTTACTTCTGAGTAAACAGCATTTGAAGTTATTATTGCTATACCCATAAGTAATGATAAGCTTATTATACCCATAAGTAATGATAAAATGATGGGAATGAAAAAAATTCTTTTTGCTCCGTATTCCTAATGATATATTCTTTCACTATTCACTAAAATCGAAAATTCGAATTTTCGGTCGATTTTAGCCATTTTGAAAGTCTACCATCGCCTTAATAAAGTAAGACAATAAAAATCAAGCACTCTTTTTCGCTTAGAGGTCTTTTGGATTCTCACATCTTTAATAATATATTTGACATGGACTGCAGGCATTGCAGAATAAAGGAGAAGGTCGGATATTCAGCACCATCTACCCAGAAAGTCCAAAAATAAGCAAATAAAGAGATCACTGATGTACGACAGAGGTTGTTTGAGAAAGGTCGAGAGAGAAATTGATTTCGAAATCTATGCCTGAAGTCTTTCAGCCGAGTGAGGATGTATTTTGCTTCTTCATTTAAACAAAGGCAGAAAAAAAATCAGTGCCATAAATGGTTTACAGTTATAATTTATAATTCGTAAATCGAGGTCATTTATCACTCCTACGTTAGAAGCGAAATTTTTTTCTCGATATTTTACTATACTTAGAAAACATTAATTATGTTCCTTGTCCATAAACATTTGGCTTCTAAATCGAGACAACATAAATAATTGAAACCGCTATCTAGAAAAAGTCTAACTTTTCCATAACTTACTGCTATAAGAAATTTTTCTGTACGTATGAGGTTCATAATTCATTGTCATGAGATATACATAATACCCGTTAATATCTGAGGTAACATGAATGAAAATAACTGACATTCACCACAATAAACATTCTTTTATGGATCTATAACTTTATGCTGTAAGAAATTCATGTAAGCAATGCTTTCGAAATTCATGAAGCATTTCAACTAGTCTCCAAAACAATCTTGAACACGGATTAAGAACAACTACATAGTTGTTACTACGTAAACCGACACAATAAAAAGGATGACACATTATCAATATAATATTTCCACATTACTTAAGCATTTTTATGTACAGCAAAGTATAAAAAAGATGTTCACTCGAACCGTATAAAGCTAATAAACATATTAGGACAAGAACTTTGAAAAGAAAAATAGCATTAACACTATAAAAGGATAAAATCTTATTCGGTTATTTTTTCACAAAATAAAATAACTTATTATATTAATTCCTATAAATCAGAACTTTAGGATTAACTAAAGTAAGTTCCAAGAAAAATACAATTTTATTGACAGAGAAACAAATCAGAAGCAGGAATCAATACTCATTGTATTGTTGTTTGATAGTACGCATTAAACTGGGAAGACACGTACTTATTAGAATGTGTTAATGCTTTAAAAGGGTCTTTTATAATAGTATGGACTAGAATTAAAATACTACAAAATAATTGTTGTTTGGATAATAAACACTCAACTCAAAATGAATGACCCAATATCCTTTATCCCAATAACCAAAATCCAAATATTGAGTGACCCATCATGCAAAATATTGAGAGAGTGGATTTTATATGAAGTGTGTCAGTTTTTCTTTAAATTGAAATCTGCTGTAATCTAACATCACATGCATTTTATTGGACTTCCATTTGACACCCAGGACGCGCTGTAGCTGTCGGATGGATGGCCAGTTAACTACCCAAATCCAATGTGGTTTGACATTCTAATGCCGAGTTTCACCAAGATTTAGATGTTCCGTTTAGTTCACGAGCCACTAATGAAATTAGCAACAAAGTTCTTCTTCTTAACTTCTTGGTTGTCAATCTTACAGATGACGAGCTGTGTCTGTGCAGTTCTTACAAAACTGGCCACATGTCTCTGCTTAGAGATTCCAGTTTCTTTAACTCTCTTGTAGCAAAGATAAAAGTAGATAGCAGCGTTCCAACCAACCAACCCATATTTTAGCATAAAATGCAAAGTCAACGCAAATACGGCACAAATAATAAGGGAAAGCACAAAGGAAACTGTCTCACTGTTTCGATCGAGCAAATCAGTGATTTGCAAAGTTGAATATACTTTTACAAACCAGTAAGTTCTCTCACATTGACAATGTTGCTCCGTCGAAGCAGCTAAACAGCTGCTCTTACCATTCGTACCTTACTTGCGTTGGCTTTGTATTTTTTGCGATATTATGACACAAAAATTTTATCTTCTCACCAATCTTTTTTTATGTTAATATATTAACCCTTTGCACTCGAGGGCTCCGGAGAGGAGCCATTTAAAATTTGTCCTCAAACTCGAGGGCTCCGCTACGGAGACAATGCAAATAATTTTCAGTTTTTAACATAATAACAAAAGTCAAATCGTAAAAACTATTTTGCATTGTCTCATCGAGTTCAAAGACAAATTTTAAATGGCTCCGCTCCGAAGCCCTCGAGTGCAAAGGGTTAAACATAAAACCTCGTTAATGTTGAAAAATCAACAAATTCAATTTAAAGCCTTATAACACGCTAGTTTGTAATTAATGAAAAAGTAACAGAATAAGTTTATGATTCCTTCTCGTGTGAAGGCGAAAAATTTTCAACCATTTAAAGGCCTTATCTGACGTCAAACTGAACCAATATATGTTGGTTGAAAAATTTCTCTATTTCGTGAGAAATCCCCGTATTCTTCCCCGGGTAAAGAAATCTAACTGAATGCATTGCTTTTTCAACACGTACAGTTGATGTTTGATAAGACCTGTAGTTACTTTTTTTATGCAGAATTCATGAATTTCTCCTGTAGCAGCAAAATATTTCAAATAATTAAAGATATAATCACACGTCAACATAATCCAAAATAAATCGGGTAAAAATTTCTCGTTGTCACAAGAGAAATTCGTGCATTCTTAATTGGGATAAAAAATTTTAAACTGAATCTATTACTTTTTCAACGTGGATAGGTGGACTTGTGTTAAGACCTACGATTATTTTATCCTGATAGAGAAATCGTGGACTCCTTATGCAATAGTGAAAATTTTATAATTGATTAAAGGCTGATGACATATCGCATAAATCAATATAAATAGGTTTAAAATTTTTAGCTGTCACACGAGAAAACCGCGCATTCTTTCTCGGAAAAAGGAATCTTTAACGGGATCAGTTTCATTTGAAAATTCAGTTCAAGGTGCAACTTTGTTTTATTGACGCCAATAATACCACCATATCATTTAATATACCAGCAATAAACATCAATAAGAGCAATACAAATACCATAAAAAGCATAAAATATAAGAATTAAAACAGTTAAAAAATAAAGTATACATAAAATTTATACACAGATTGTACTAAGTTTTAAATTTGCAAAAGCATGCAGAACAATTAAAATTTTCTAATCATACGGAAATTTACTAGAAAATATGGGTGTATACTTTATAAAAACAATGAAAATGAAACAAAAAGCATAAACTATAAGCATTCAAATACTTAAAACTGTATACAAAAATTTTATACACAATTGCAGTTTGAAAAACCTCGGGTTGCCATACAGGAGAAAACTTGCATACTTGGCGATAATAAATATAGATATCAAAATCCGGGGTCATCCTAAACCGCAGTGAAGCTCCGTTGCTCTTTCAGTGCATAGAGGTTAACATGTGATAAGGCCTTTGTGTACCCAAATTGAACATCGATATTATTAATTAGTTTCCACTCAAACTATCTGTCACAAAAATCTAACGAGAGTACCGGAGAACTTTCAATATGATCATAAAGAGTTCCTGAACACTAAATATATAAAAAGAAATTGGATCGATTGTGAATCATTAAAGTGTATCAAAATGTGTACAACCCATTCTCCTTAAAAAGGTTGCAAAAGTTTTTTCTCCCACATAAAACAAGAAAGAAATATCTCCCACCCGTTGAAACAAATAGTCTATGACTATGGTGACGCCAACGAATTCACCTCGCATATTTTAAAGGCGTATGGAGACACCAAACGTGTCGTGACTGGACTGTGAGTTATGGCACATCCTGGCCACCAGTGACAAATGGATGCTCCATCCTGAAGGCAATGCCATATTTCAAAACGAAAGCAGGGGAAGAGAAGTAGCGGGTGGGAATAACGTCAAATGTCTTGAACAGAAAAATACATTCGAGAGTTGCATTTGAATTGTGTTAACATGTAAAAACTTCATAGTCTTCAAATACAATCGAAAGCTTAGTTTTTTCTAAACGGGTGTTTCATTACATGCTCGAATTAGAGAATGTTTGATGGGAGAGCGTATTTTTCACATTTGTGGTCTTAAATTAGAGAGATCTTTGATTAGTTTCCCTTTTATGAATAAGAAAAGAGAGGGATTTTTTTTTATAAGGAACGTTATTATATTTTTACTAGCTCTAAAAACTGCACGTAAAATTATAACTGGAAGGTTATTGAAACGCCTAACTTTTATATGTCCTTAGGTATTTAGCACAAATGTAGTCACTCAGCCATTAAAACTCCTTGAAGAGTTAATCTGCACAATGTTTGGAGAACAAAAGTAAGTGCATGACCTTTGAGTTTTCCTACTGTTTAACAAACAAAGATATAAAATTTGTTAAGGAGCAAGATATAGGATAGGGCATACACCGTTCATACATAAAATATTCATGATGTAAGTCTTAAGTTTTGTGCAACTCCATAAGCAAGGCGTGATTTCTTAAGTGAGAAAAGTAGTACTGTAATTCAATAATTTGATAAACATAATCATTTGACACACACACACACACACACACACACACACACACATATATATATATATATATATATATATATATATATGTAAATATATATATATATATATATATATATATATATATGTGTGTGTGTGTGTGTGTGTGTGTGTGTGTGTGTGTGTATGTAAGGAAAAAGTAAACTAAATCGGTAAACTAATGTAGAGACTTTGTATAAAACCCTGAAGACGGTGCCTTAAGGACTACCAGAGAACTTCCCGTTATTTGATAGTTTAATCTTGCCGAAATAAGTTTATACCCGAAAGCCCTCATTACGGCCTGAGAAAATTCTCAGAGGTTTTCAAATCTAAAGTCAAGGGCAAAAACCCTGCATCTCTGTGCTTTGCTCTTTTTAATCCCTAATTTAAACTGAAAACTAAGAATATAGTTCACGCTCTCAGGGAAAGGGTTTAGCCAAAACTTTTATAGTACCTTAGCGATCAATTTAGGAAATTCTGAACAAAAAAGAAGATGCACGCTATCGGAGACAGAATTTTACTTATCCTTTTACTTAAATTTTTAATGTTATCTGATCCCACAGTTTGTCCGTCCTTATAATAGAGTGGAAACCCATGCAACCAACGCTCAGGCAATAAAGGTCTTTCGTGACTAAAACAGTGTCTTGTTTCTTGCCATGACTACAAACCACCACCCATCGTATACCCCGTTTTGAGACACACACACGTGATATATATGTAATAACACGGACTTCACGATGGGTGGTTGCAGTCCTGGCCCATAAAAATGACACAGTTTTAGTCAAAGACGTTTATTAGCAGAACGTTGGAGGATAGGTGCCCACTTCATTATAGGGACAAGACAAACTGATGGGTCAGCTAACATGAAGTTATAAGTAAAATGCCCTTAACACCTGGGTCAACATCTCAGTCAAAATCTCTGTGAAAATACCAAGGAAAATTTACCTCCGATAGTGTGCATCTACTTTTTATTTGGTAATTTTCTAAGTTGGCTGCTAGGGCAATAAAGAGTTATAATATATATAGGCCGCTAGGGCAATAAAGTTAGACCCCTTTTCTGAGGGTGTGAGCTGTAGAACCAGTGGTCAATTTAGGTTAATGGTTAAAAAGGGGAAAGCAAAGGGTTTTTTGGCCCTTGAATTAAGATTTGAGAAACCCTGAGAATTTTTCGGGACGTCTTTGAGGTTTTATACAAAATACCTACATTAGTTACCCACTCTAGTTTACGTTTTCTTACACACACACACACACACACACACACACACACACATATATATATATATATATATATATATATATATATATGTGTGTGTGTGTGTGTGTGTGTGTGTGTGTGTGTAATGTAAAAACTTAACACTTTAATCCTAAACTAAAATTACTAACACCTCTATTAAAAAACCACCAAAGCCGCAATTTCTTCATCTTTTAAGTGGCCTTTCGGCGTTAAACTCTTTTGTTTCCTTCCTGTTGGCGAGTTTAACTCGCCAACCTATTTTGATGGTTAAGAGCACTTAAAGCACTTATAATTTGAAGAGTAACAAATTCCTTTCTTAAGCGGTTAGCGTCCCCAAGGTTATATAAGGCTGCGCGACCATCCTTTGTGGGATTTTTGCTCTGTACGTTGCCTAATAAACATGTTACAAAAATTATCCTGAAAATTCGTACTCTTTTTTCGACCACGCTACATCCTCGAAGCATAGCAGGCCACGCTATGTTTCATATATATATATATATATATATATATATATATATATATATATATATATATATATATATATATATATATATATATATATATATATATATATATATATATATATATAATATATATATATATAATATATATATATATATATATATATATATATATATATATATATATATATATATATACATATATATATATGTATATATATATATATGTATATATATATATATATGTATATATATATATATATATATATATATATATGTATATACATATATATATGTATATATATATATATATATATATATATATATATATATATATAATATATATGCATATATATAAATATATATATATATATATATATATATATAATATATATATATATATATTTATTTTATTTATTTATTTCACCGCCTCAAATTTTTTCACCGCCTCGAGCCAAATTTTAGACTTTTTCAAAGTGAAAATCTAGAATCATATACCCCTACCATATGCTCACGTGTTAACTCGTAGGTGAATTTAGGATTCCGCTTTTATATATTATTTATTCTGAATTACTACAAATTAAGGTAAGAAATAAATGTTAGTGCTTAATAGGCAGGCACACACACACACACACACACACACACATATATATATATATATATATATATATATATGTATGTAAGGAATTGTAAACTGGATCGGGAAACTAATGTAAGCATTGTGCAAAACCCCTAAAACAGCCCGAGAAAATTCTCGGGTTTTCAAAACTTAAGTCAACATCAAAAACCGCGTCCTTTTGCTTTCCCCTTTTAGACCCCTCACCTAAATTGACCACTAGGGCTACAGTTTACGCTCTCAGAGAAGGGATCTGGCCAATTATAACTCTACATTGCCCTAGTGGCCAATTTAGGAAATTCCCAAAGAAAAACGAGATGCACTCTATCGGAGTCAGATTTTTTTTTCTTTGAGATTTATTTTCAAACAGTTTTTGACTGAGATGTTGACCCAGGTGTTAAGGGCCTTTTACATATACCTTCATGCTAGCTGACTCCTCAGTTTGTCCTGCCCCTATAATGAAGTGGGAACCGTCCTCCAACGTTCTGTTAATAAAAGTCATTAACTAAAGCAATGCTATTTTTATGGGCCATGACTGCAATCACCCATTGTGAAGTCCGTCTTACTACAGATATATAATTCGTGTAATAGCATGACAAATCATTTCTAGTAAATATGCTAAAGATTGCTCAAGTTCACTCGCACCAGTAGTCAGAATAATTCATGAATGTTAGCTATTATTTAATTACATCACCAATGATCACCGACTATCATACATCCGGTGTCTAACCTGACCTACTCTCCATTATTTACAATAAAAAGAAAGGAATGATCAAAATGCGATTGAAATAATTAGATTTTAATAGAATTTAATTAAATGGCAATTAGTTTTGGACAGAAACTGCCTACTCAGGAATACTGATGCACATAACAACAAAAGTAAAAGTTGCAGTGCATTTTAACGTATCGGTAGGATATTTGTGACATCATGTTAAATAAAAGCAATTTGAATCATGTTTTATTTGTTCATTCAGAAAACACGTCTGTAAGCGTCTGTACATGTATGTAGGCCATTAATTTTTTCCCGTCTTCTCTCACCTATAAGCTAGTAATTCTAATTATAAAATAGGGATAATGATGGTTATGGTATAATGAATCCAAGGTGAAATAGTTAACAGTGATTCACTGACATGTTCATTTTCTTTTAAATACTAAAGAGATATTTCGATTAGGTTTGATTTGAAACATTAAGGTCTTTTTATGTATCACGCTCATAAACCGGGACCTACTGCTTAAAGCCGACTTTAGTCATCCATTCCAAAAATGGAATTCATTGGTTATTATTTGGTTTTATTTTATCTAATTAATTTTAATATTTTCTTGTCGATATAATCGCACTCTCCATTTAGTGCTGTCATGTTTTCTCTCACCACAGGTTGAGAAACAACTCAAGCAGCGATCCCCAACCTTTTTATACTTTAGAGCACATTCTAGACTACCAATGGAGTGAACGAGCAAATTTTTTTCAAAGTAAATTTAATCTCCCCAAAAAAGAGAAAAGTAAAAGAATGGTTCTTGTATAACATTTCCATGACGATCACGGTCGGAAAAAAAGGATTAAATAATATCACAAAATGGGGAGGCTTATCCAGGGTGCAATGCAAACCTAATCTATCCCCCGTTTGGTATCCGAGACCCGGCAGTTCCTTATATAAGCAGACTTTACTTCCCGAAAGTAATCATTAAAAAGCTGGCTCCGGTCAAAAGTCGCGGAAGCCTCCACGAGGTCCTAAGCACCTACGTAAAAGAATGTCGAAAAAACCCGAGTAGCAAAATTCTAGGCTTTTTATACTTGGGGGTCAGTTACGGTCCCGCCAACCGTTTTTTGGTCAGTTACGATTCCAGTTACCTGAGAACTCCAGCTAAGGTTACAGCTTTTTAGATGAATTCTCATTCGCTAGCTGTCCCGATTCTGGAATTCTCGATGCAATACCGGATCAATACCGCAACCGATCAGGGACGTGACGCCTATTCAACCATACTGTCAACATCCCAGACATGGCGTCGCAGCGCTTTTTTAACCTGGTCGAAATAGGAGGACTTCAGATCAGTTGATTTCGGTTGTTAGTTCTGGACAAAGGAGGGGGTCTTCATAGTATTCAAAAATACAGATGTTAAATACGAAAAAATATATGAGATGCAATATTTTAAGTTTCATATATTATTGTAGTTTCATAAGAAATGGCAAACATTTTTTACAAACTGAAAAGCACTTATGTTTATTAGCATTTTACCGTACAAACCGCTGATTTGTTGCCTTTTTTATTATGGGAGCACCATTTAGGTAGGACAACGTCCCTCCCGATGAGGGGGCAACACACAAATACATCCAAGCTTTACTCGGGAATCGAACCCAAACCTATAGAATGGTAGTACAATACACTAACCATTATACAATATGGGTCGATTGTTGGCAATTAATACAGGCAAAATGTTATGGATTATTGGCTTTAGCATTCTTTAGCATAAAAATTCTTTATAATACCGGGACGTACGACAGAGACAGTTAAACATGCCAGCAAATATTTTTTTTCTAACAAATACGCGTTAATTTTTTTATAGCTAAACATAAAAAAAATATATTTTTAAAAACTTAAATATTTTTATTGTGAATAGCATGTCAGCGGGCACAAGAAAAACCGTTGGCGAGCACCATATTTCTCGCAGGTATAGGCCTAGAGGTAAAATTAGTAGCACTGTAAGCCTTAAGTGGCAAAAAAAGAATAAATGAAAATAAACTCTCTTTGAAACTCTTCTGTTCTAGAAACTGGCAGACATCTGAACCCGCTCATTTTCCCCTTTTACTCAATTTATTTCTTCTTTTAACCTAAAAATGAAGCGAACTCACTCTATACTTATTATTAGACCACCTATGTCCGTGGAACGCTAGTTAAGAGACCCCGATTCCGAATGAAGAAGCTTGTTAGCTTAAAAAAAAACTCGTCATAATAAGCAAGAAAATAGATCACCACTAACCTGAACGAAGCAGGAATAAGATCTTGATGACAGGGGCAGTCAAACCACTCCACATCGAAGGAAAGAAATGCTTTGTGTTAGTAGAGATTCGTAATCCTTTTCGAACTCATCTTTCCGAGGAAATCGATAGGCAGACGAAATTCCCCGAAGAAACAGGAATGATAAATCCGTTCTCAGTATTTCCCCACCGCTCTGTAAACATATGGAATATTAAAATCAGTTTTGATGGAAAACGTTGACTTATAGCTTCTTTTACATCGAATCTAAGTTAAGAGCGAAAATAATTGTTTAGAAAGACACCCGTGGGCTTGTTAAAATGCCGCACGGTGTCGCGTAAAGTGGGATTTTGCATTATTCATAGCGTTGGATCTAAGCACATTTTCCGATTTCATTTAGATATTGTTCCTTCCTTAACTAGAAACCTTGTGTCACTTATTTCAGAAAGGAAAAAGCTTCGTTGAAAAGATTTTACACAACAAAGCAGAGTCCTTACGAAACCAAATTGCGTCATGTTCAGAAAAAAAAAGAAATTAAAAAAGAACCAAAGTTAATGTTAACGACAAATATTTAAATTGTTAAAAATTGAGATTTATATATAGTATAATCTGTACCGGCTATATGGTCACCCGTTTATAAGGTCACCCCGCTTATATGGTCAGTTTTCTAAAGTCCCATCTAACTTAATAGGGAACATGTGTTAAAGCGTTTCGCTTATACAGTCATTTTCTTTTTCTTGTTACCTGTTATATGGTCAGTTTTTTTCCGTTTTTTTCCTTTTCGTTTTTTAAGGAGTTAGTGCGATATTGGAGAGGACCTGAATTCAAGCCTTTATTTCACTCCCTTTCCCCCTTTCTTGTTAGTGTAGACTCTTCGTCAAAGTTTCACACCTCTCTCAATTCTCTTGCCCCTTGACAAAAGGTGGACATCTGTCTGTTTATTGGTTAAAGTAATCTCTCCCTGCTTAAGTTGAAATTGAGACTAAACAAGTAAAGGAAAATTTTGTGGCATTTGGATCATACGTCACGAATAAGGACTTTCATTGTTTAATTATGGATTCGAAAATAAAGAATTTATCATTTGCTGCTAAAAATGAATTGGTTAAAAATTTTTAAAAATCTAATCTTTCAAAGGCTGCTTCCGTCAAAGCAAATTCGATTACCCGGACGACATTAAACATTTTAGCTGCCAAACTTTGTTTCTGAAGAGTTGAAATCCATGATCAAGAAAGAAAACGTCAGCTCTTGTCACCGTATGATATTGTGGATAAGGCTCTTCTGTTATGGATTAAAAATGCACCTTATATGCACAATAGGGTTGTATTGTTCGGTATATATGGTCACCCCACTTATATAGTCTGATTTTTCTGGACTGCTGAGCTGACCATATAACCGATACTGTAGTAAGAATAACACATTTTTAGAAGATTACCAAAAATTTAGATTTAAATTAAAAGTTTAATTAAAAAAGTAAAATTTAGTAATTTAATTTTAACAAAAGTTATTTTTCAAAGACGATCAGTTTGCATTATCACCGTTATATACAACTGAAGGGTGTATGCGAAGTTTGGACTCAACAAACCGAAAAGTAAAAACCAAGGAGATATCGGCTCCAGGAACCAGAGAGGGGTCCGAATAATATTTTGCGATGCTTTGTCCAATCACAGAAAATATCTGAACTGTCTTATCGAACCACACTAAATCTATTGATTATTTCTTCTTTTGATCCAGGAATGATGTGCTCTTGGGCTCAATAGTTGTTTTGTTGTCTTTGAACACTGCCATCGAGATTAATTAGCTAGTGGTCCTTTTCCTTAGACATTCGACCCCTCTTGGCGCACAGATTCGGATTTTGGTGCAAAAGAAAGTCGGTGCGTTAGATGTATTGTTCTAAAAGGCTGTGCTTGCCGACATTCTGAAACTTAGTGTTCTGGTCGGCATTTCGGCTCGATTCTTAAAATAATTAGTGAAAAAATGAGGGCAAAAATTTTCAAATTATTTGCTTTAGCATTCTTTATTATAAACATTCTTTACGAAACCGCGGCGTCTGAAAAGCCGAAAAGGATAAACATATAAACAAAAAACTTTTTTCTAATTGTAAACTTCTAACCCTGAGTATGACCTTTGTTTACTGGATATAAAAAAAGACTACCAGACCTCCCAGAAGCAATTGGAGAAAATGCCATACGCGTCTCAAACTAATACAGTAGACACTGTTTAATGTGATCACTACATTGCTTAATGTTATCTATCTTAGGCTAATTGGTTCATTTTTGATGAGGGATTTGTGGAGAACTTTGTGGAATGTAATAATATGACGATCTTTGCCTACCCGAGCTTCGATCAAACAACCCTTTCGTTAGGAGCTCGACGCCTTTGCCGACTGATTTACCACGATTCACAAAAATATATTAGTCATCATTGAATCTTTGAAAAAAGGTCTGAGGCACGAAATATCTACCATTTATATAAGAAAACATAGTCACATATTTTTTGTTAAAAACAATGTTGAGAATTATAAGGTAACTTTTAAATATAGATATATGGTGCTACCATATTGCAGTCGACATATGTCACATGTGATTTCTGCATCATAATGACACCAGAAGTCTCCAGAAATGGAATTTTGTATCATAATTTCCCCTTTTTGCCGACTTTTGACATCATACCTTCTGACGTCATTATGACGCAGAAGTCGCCTATGACATATATGGACTGCAATATGGTAGCACCAGTAAAGAAAATTGTGACAAATAACTCCTTGAATGGGAGTCTAATTGACATTTCGAAATTTTCGTAATTGTTGTCAAATTTTGGTTCCTTTATTCTGCAGATCCCTTGCGGCAGCTAAAGATTGGTCTGTATTGTACTTTAAATTTCATTTTATAAAAAGCATTACGAGAATTAAACGTTATATATAAAAAAATCTATACATTACCGGAGTGAAATAACCGAGATATATTGTTGCCACATACTGCTACCATGTATGTTATTACGAGGCGCATCCAGAAAGTAAGTTTCCCGATGTTTTCCCCTTTAAAGTAAACGTAATTAGCCGTATCAATTGCGCGTGCATAACAGATCTATGTTGTATTAATCATATACCAGATGGACAAGTCCCTATTCGTGCCAGTAGTGAGATAGCAGTAGTCCGAAATGGATACTCTAATTCCTTTTCCCGCCGCTTACAAGGTCGGTCGGTGATCTTGTACAAAGCATTGCGCAAATTGAAAGTCATTGTCAGCTCCGTCAGGTGTGTGGGCCTAAGCTGACACCCGAACATAAAATTCAACGCTTAGGAGCAGCACTGACATTTCTGCTACGGTATCACGATGGCGGCTGCGAGTTCCTCTACAGGATCGTAACGGGCAATGAGACTTAGATTTCGCACTTTACCCCTGAAACCAAGCAGCAGTTAATGCATTGGCATCATAGTGGATCTTTGGTCGGGACCAAATTCAAACAGATGCTGTCGGTACGGAAAGGGGTGTGCACAGTGTTCTGGGACTGGAAGACTGGTTCGATTCACAGGCGGTAGAGTTCTACGATAGAGGTATACAAAAGTTCATCCCACAATTTAAGTGTCTCAATTCTGGTGGTAGCTATGTTGAAAAATTGCTGAAACATTGCTTTACTTGTTGCCAATAAATATGTCCGTGAAAGTGTGAGTTCTTTTTTTCTTTTAAATAGGGAAACTTACTTTCTGGATGCGCCTCGTATTACTATGAATACATATATGTTGCACAATTCTTAAATAAAGCGCATTTTTGAGTCATATTAGGATGGTTGGTCGGTTAACTTAAAGAAGAACTTCAGCCACATCTGGAAACTCGTTAGCTGAGGCAGGCCGGTCGGTTGACCGCAAAATTGAGTCTCCCTGGTTCTGGAAGGTTCCGGGAGAATCACGTGAGAAGCAACCGGGATCCCTATATAAGAGATTGCCTGAGCCAAGGGAAAGGAGGTTTTATTTTTATTTATTTATTTTTTTTATTTATTTATTTATTTATTTTATTTTTTGTTTTGGTGGATCTCGAGAAGAGTCCACTTGTCTCTCCGAATTGCCAGAGCTTGCTTTCCTGCAGACACCGCCAGCGTCTTTGCTTTCTGTTAAGAAGTCGACCTTCAACTTCGGGATCTCTGACTTTCGGGATTTCCTGCTACCTGTAATATTTTTTTTTACTTCGTGCTTTAAAGTAGGTCGCTGAGAGTGACACTTACTATCATTTTGGATATCCGTGCATCCTTTAATTCTCAACAAACTCCAGCGAGATACGTACTCTGAGAGTTTCAAGACTCAGTGTAGAAGCCAACTGCTCAGATGATCAGATCGGTAGATTATAGTGTCAGAGTCCCGTACCGGCACTCATTAGCGAACTGTTCCTGTGTTACTAGCATCACTGTACCCACGTGTTGTATATTTCCAACGTTTATCTCAGCACGAAATCTCAGAAGTAATTGAATTTACTGAATCCTGTACAAAGATGTATATAATTATTGTTAGAATAAAGCAATTACTCAAGAGTAAATCGATTTCAGTCTGTATCTTTGACTGCCTCGCCTAGCCTTACTCCAATACGCCACAATAGAAATTACATTTGGACAAAAAACTCACATGTATAAAATTAAAGAAGTGGAGTAATAATAGTTCGATAATTTAGAGAAAAATAATTTTTTTTAAATAAACTGTTATTTTATATAGGCTTAAAGTGCAATTTATCACTATTCCAGAAAATTTTCTTTCTCCCTTGAGCTCATTTGCTAAGATTGCTTTCATAGGAAATGGAATAGATTCCAAAGAAATCTACACTACAAAAATAATATGACTTACATGACGGATATAACCGTAATGCACAAACAATTGTCACAATTATTTATGGCTTAATCACTGTCTGATTCATTCTGTTAGTCAGTTTCATTATATAGCTAGAATCCAATTGAACTTTAAAATACCGTATTGTTGCAAAGTGATAAATAAAATAACAACCTTCCTTTATTCTCTTTATAACCTTCTTTTGAAATCTCAAACTGTTAGTCGACCGCATCAAAAAGTATCAGATTCATTTAACTTTAAGGGTGTGTTATATATCGACAATGTCAAAATGGCTGATTCATTTTACAAGAAATTAAATTTTATACTTTTTGGAGCAACTAGCTAAAAATAAATCCCTTTTTTTAATTTTGTAAAGTCTAATTAATTTATAGTAAAAATTATATTAAGAACATTAGTAACAAAAAAAATTTTTGGTCTGTCCGCATGGAAGACCTGAAGAACACAAATGTATAGAATTAAAGAAGGATGGTAACTGTAGTTCGAAAATCTATAAAAATTAGAATGTCTTTATAAATAGATTTTTTAGAAAGTGTAATCCTTTGCTAATTTAAGAAATTTTCTTTCTTTCAACACCTCATTTGCTATGATTGTTTTCATAAAACACATGAAAAAGAGATGTATACTAGGGAAATAATACATGATTCTTTCCATGGATGTAAGCCTGAGATACAAACAAGTGTTACAAATATTTATCATTATTTCATTCATTTTTATAGTTTAATTTTTTCAAGCATCCAATTAAACTTTGAAATACCATATTGTTGCAAAGGTTTAAATTAATGACCTTCCTTTATTGTCTGTATAACCTCCTTTTGTCATCTCAAACTGTCAGTCGACCGGATCAAAAAGCATCAGAATCATTCAACTTTAAGGGTGTGTTATATATCGACGGCCAGTGATTAAATATTTGTCAAAATTACTAACTCACTTCATAGTAAGTTAAATTTTACACTTTTTGGAGCAATTAACTAAAATTAAATAACTTTTAATAAAAATTATATTAAGAACATTATTAACGAAAAAGATTTTTGGTATGGCTGGGTGGAAGACTTGAAGAACGCAGATGAATATAATTAAAGAAGGAGGGTAACTGTAGTTCAATAATTTATAGAAAATAGAATGTTTTTATAAACCGATATTTCTTTTAGAAAGTATAATCCTTTACTAATCAAGAAATTTTCTTTCTTTCAATACCTCATTTGCTAAGACTGTTTGCATAGAACACAAGAAAAAAAGATCTATAGAGAAATAATACAAGTTTTTTTCCATGGATGTAAGCCTGAGGTACAAACAAGTGTTACAAATATTTATAGCTTCATCGTTATTTCATTCATTTTGTTAGTCAGTTTTCTTTTTTGTCAAACATTCAATTAAACTTTGAAATACCATATTGTTGCAAAGATTTAAATTAATGATCTTCCTTTATTGTTTGTATAACCTCCTTTCGTCATTTCAAACTGTCAGTCGACCGGATCAAAAAGTATCATAATAATTCAATTTAAATGGTGTATTAAAGATTGATAGCCAGTAAATACAAATTTGTCGAAATGGCTGACTCAAAAGATATTAAATTTTATATATTTAGTGTATTGCTTAAAAACTAAAGTGCACGTTTTTAAATCTTGTAAAGTATACTTTATTTATTATAGAAATTATTTTAAAAATATTAGTAACAAAAAAAGTTATTTTCGGGCCGTATTAGAATGATTTTCTAAACATTTATTTTTCATAGAAATTGTAATTCATGGTTAATACAAGAAATTTTCTTTCTTTTGATTACTCATTTGCCAAGATTTGCTTTCATAGAATACATGAAAAAGATATAGATCTATACTCGAGAAATAATACATGATTTTTTTTTCCATGGATGCAAGCGAGAAGTACAAACAAATGTTACAAATATAGTAGAATCTCTTTTTAACGACCCCTTCGTTAGAACGACCATCTTAAAAAGTCCCGATTATTTTACCATACGAATAATGTTAATTTTGAATCCTTACAACGACCCCAAGCGTATTATTTTTCGTTAGAGCGACCGCCAATTTTAGACCACAGAACTCATGAGCAAATGGGCTATTTTAAAATTATTGTACTGTGGTGCAACTTCAAGAAACCTGTACTCCTTTCTTTGTGTCTGCTTAAAGGACCCTTTCGTCACGTACGACATTGATGTCCTAGGTAGATGACACTCCAGACACTAATGAAATGACCCAGCTCCTCAGTGTCAAATTTCCGGATCTTCAATTATCTTTTGATGAGTCTGTTGCAGTAGACGAAATTTTACAGTGCTGGGAAGAAAATTTGAATGAGGACGATTTTATTGCCCGTATTACCGAAAATGAAGAAATCTGCGATTCCGACAACGGAGAAGAAATCGTCCAAGCTTTTGAAAAAATGAATGAAAAAGAAGCCTTCAATGCAATCAATGCCTTGCGTCAATATTTTGAAGGGCAGTTTAATTTTGAAGATATTCTTCAAAATCTAACGGATATGGAATAAGTGATAATGAAAAATTCCCAAATGAACTTGAAACAGGCGTCAATCAAAGACTTTTTTTCAAAAATTCAGTAATGGAAATACAAATAAATAGAAGTGTTCTCTAAGTATGTACTGTTGCATCATTTCTTTGCTCAATTTTTTTTTATTATTTTTTTCAATTCGTTACAACGACCATATGATATTGGTCCCATAGGGGGTCGTTATACCGAGGTTCTACTGTATTTATCGCTTAATCATTGTTTCATTCATTCTTTTTGTCAATTTCATCACTTATCAAACGTCCAGATGAACTTTAAAATTCTGTATTGTTACAAAGGTTTAAAATAATAAATAACCTTTCTTTATTGTCTGTATTACCTCCTCTAGTCATCTCAAACTGTCAGTAAAACTCATCAAAAAGTATCTGATTCATTCATATTAAATTAAATCATTATCTGAATTATAGATTAACTGCTAGTAAATAAAGGACTTTAAAGGAAATTTTGCAAAGTTGCTGACTTATTTAGTAATAAATTAAATTTTATAATTTCTATTTTATGAATTAAAAACTAAATAGCCCTTTTTTAAATTTTGTAAAGCATATTTAATTTATTATAAAAATTATTTTAAAAACATTAGTTATGAAAAAGCTTTTCTGCATGGAAGGCATGCAGAATATATAGAATTAAAGACAGAGGGTACATACGGCTCGATGACTTAGAGAAAATTAGAATGTTTTTATACACCTTTATTTTTCATAGAACGTGAAATTCATCGCTATTCAGGGATTTTCTTTCTTATAATGGCGCGGTGCTAAGATTGCTTATACAGAGGATGTTCGCACATGTTTTAGACGAGTTTGGTTAGCTGTAATAAAAAGTCAAAATTATCTTCTGCGGTTTGAGAGGTTTATTTTTTATTTAAAATGGCGTTTTTAATGAAGCAGTGGTTCGAAGGCTGTATTTATGCTCTTTCGGAAGAGAAGTATTTATATTTCTTTACCCAAAAACGATGTGAGAGTCATGGTTTTGTAACATCTAAAGCGTCGATAGGTAATATCGTCGAAAAGAAAGTAAAAAATATCAAATTGGAGCCTCAAGCGGGTCAAAAACTCCTAACAAGTATCCAAGGATAAAACGAACATTTTCGACTATTGCAAAGGCACGTTGTTTAATGTTAAAAGAAAATCCCCTAGTCAAAGGACAGTTGCAAAATCATTAAAATGCTCGGTGTCCACTGTAAACAAAATGATAAACGTTGATTTAAATCTTAAGAAAGCGAAAAAACGCAATGTGCATCGTCTTTCTCTAAAGCATATCGCTGAACGCAGGACAAGCTGCAGAATTCTGTATGAAAAACATTTATCCAAAGAAACATGGAAAACAATAGTCACAACAGATGGTATATGGGTGTATTTAAATGATTGCAACAAAACAAAGAACCATATATTATTATAAAAGAAGAGAAAAAAGTACATGGCTCAAAGAATCGAAAGAAAGTTTTTCTAAGGGATTCGTGATTGTTGCTGGTTTTTCTTATAATGGCAAGTTAAAAGTAAAGAGAGTTGAAAAAATGTCAAGATTAACACCAAATACTATCAGAAACATATTTTATCGCCAATTTTTCTGAATGAAATACAACCGCTTTACAGGCAGTGCCATCAATTTATGGAACTCCATCAAGACAAAGCTATCAGTCACACATCAAAATCCACTGTAAATTTCCTAAAAGAACAAAAACCAGTATCAAGACCATACCCTTCCCTGATATCCCTAATAAATCTCCCGATGTATCACCTACAGTTTTTTTTTTTTTTTTCTTTCGGAGTTTTAAAATCTGAATTATCCGAATGTCGTCCCACAATCCTTACAGGGATTTGGAAAGCTGTTCAGGAGGAATGGGATAGAATACCTCTTCTGACACTTCAAAAGGCATTATTATCCTGGAAATTATGGTGTCGCGAGATAGTTCAGAGTAAGGGCTATCAAACAGAACATTCCAAACACAAGAATTTTGTGTAATTTAGTTTTGTGACTACAATATACATCGTCTAAAAAATGTGCGAACAGTCTCTGTATAGAATGCATGCAGAAGAGATCTATACTACAAAAATGTTATATTATTTTCAATGTGGACGACAGGAACAGAACTCTGGCTGCCAAACAAGTGTTACAAGTATTTATCGCTTAATCACCGTTTCATTCATTCTGTTTCATTACTTAGCTGGAATCCAATTGAACTTTAAAATACTGCATTGTTAGCAAAGTGATGAATAAAATAATAATCTTCCTTTATTGTCTGCATAACCTCCTTTTGTCATCTCAAACTGTCAGTCGACCGGATCAAAAAGTATCAGAATCACTCGACTTTAATGGTGTTATAGATTGATGGCAGTGATTAAAGGAATTTAAAGGAAATTTGGCAAAATGGCTAATTCATTTCAAAAATAAATTAAATTTTATAATTAAATATTAATTACATAAAAAATCAATTAAAAAGTACAGCACACGTTTTCAAATTTTGTAGAGCATATTTTATTTATAACTAGCAAGTGTGCCCGTGCTTTGCTGTGGTGTACTTAATGTATTACTTTTAAACAAAGATTCTTTTTTTCGTGAATAACTTTTTAAATTCGTCACAGTACAATTAAAGTCATTGGAATATTTATATATTTCTATTATAAGCGTATTATAATAATATTCAGTTTTTATACTACTGTATTACTACAGTACGTTGATTAGCAACGTTAATAGATCTTGACATATTAAGTGGTAGAATAGGAAGCAGAGGTTTTGACAACAACAGTTCTAATTTTTTGCTATTAATAAATGTTGTCCAAAATTAAGGAAATTTATGTCAAATCACATGATTTTGTTTGAAACAGAAACACACATTCGTATTGAAAACCTAATGAATATAAAGACAACTATATAAAATGATAGGTTTTATTTGCCCGTGAGAGTCACTGAAATTTGTACTTTTTGTGGTTAGAATATTGTCGATAAACATTTCATTGTAAAGTAAAAATGAACCAAGAATTAAATTTAAAATTAGTTCTTATATAAAAATGCTATAATTTGCGTCACATAGAAATGAAAGTTAATCACTTTATATCTCAATTTCCAGGTCGAATAGAATTGATACTACACAGACGATGTTTAAATAATATAAAATAAGAAATGAATAAATGAGATATTTAAAGGAATGACATCATAATGATAAAAATATAATTTTCACCTATTTATTATGTGATAAATTGAAACTTTTAATCTCCTGCTTTTAATCTAGAAAAACTGCGATTAAAACAATTACATGGGATTAACGGAATGACGTCACATTGCTAGAAATATTGCTTCTTTCAATTAGTTACTATGCGATAAATTAAAAAGTTAATCATCTTCGTTTAACCGGGACAAATAATGATTGGAATACTGACATGAAACGCTCGAAAAAGGGGGAAGGAATGGATTTCGAACGTTAAAAATTTTCAAACATCTTCCTAGGGATATACCTAATAATTTCCCAAATTTTCAAGGCGATTGGATGTATGGTTTTTGTGTCTATCAAGTACAGACAGACAGACAGACACAAATTCATTTATATATATATATATATAGATTACAGTTATTTTAAAAACACTAATTAAAACAATTTTTCCGGTTGTCTGAGTGGAAGACATGCAGAGTACAGATGTGTAAAATTAAAGGTAAGGATGGTTCGATGAGTTAGATAAATTTAGCCGGTTTTTATAAACGTTTATTTTTCATAGAAAGTGCAAATAATCGCTACTCCGTGAATTTTTCTTTTTTTCGACTTTTCATTTGCCAAGATTTGCTTTCATAGAATACATGAAAAAGAGATAAATCTATACTAGAGAAATAATACATGATTTTTTACACGGATGTAAGCCTTCGGTAAAATCAAGTATTTATCGATTATTTATTGCTTCATTCATTCTCTTAATCAAATTCATCACTTATCAAACAGCCAATTGAACTTTAAAATATATTGTTCCAAAAGTTTAAAGTAATATATAATCTTCCTTTATTGTCTGCATAACCTCCTTTTGTCATCTCAAACTGTCAGTCGACCGGATCAAAAAGCATGAAAATCATTCAACTTAAATGGAGTGTTATAGATTGATGGCCGGTTATTAAATATTTGTCAAAATGGCTGACTCATTTTATAATAAATTAAATTTTATACTTTTAAGTGTATGGGTTGAAAATTAAAATACACGTTTTAGAATTTCGTAAAGTCTATTTTATTTATAATGAAAACTATTTTAAATATATTAGTAACGAAAAGAAAATTTTCGGGCCGTATGCGTGGAAGATACGCAGAACTCAGATGTAGAAAATTAAAGAAGAAAGGTAACGATGGTTTGATAATCGGTAGAAATTTTAAATGTTTATATAAATCATTATTATTTTTTATGAACACATTGTGTGCGGAAATATTTCGCAGCGGAATTGTACCGGGAGCGGGCGTTTTGCACGTAAATTTAGTTATTCAGTTAAATTTCAATAGATGGAAAATTATTTAATTTTTTAATTAACTTTTCGCAATTTATATTAAAATATATAAACGAATATATAAAAAGAAATAGATAAATAACAACCATAAGATTTTTGTAAACAAAAATTATATTTTTTAGTGGATAAATTTATAATAGTATCGTAAATATAAAAAATTAATAGAAATAGTAGCTTATAGTTTTAATTTTTCCCGTTCTATTGTTCTGCATCGACTGATGTAAAAACTAGTTTTTATTTGTCTAAATTTTTCCAGAATCTATGTAGTAGACAGGAACATTCGGCTTCGTTTTCCTGTATATACTGTTATTTTTGTACCTGCAAACAAACCAGGTTGTTACACTAACCTGTACTAGTACGTGTCCCGTGCTCAAGTATCAATCGTCTGAAAACGTACTAGTACATGGCCCGCGCTCAAGTATTAATCGTCAGAAAACGTACTAGTACGTGTCAGACAATGTGTTAAAAGTGCAATTCATTGCTAATTCGAGAAATTTTCTTTCTTTAGACAACTCCTTGTTAAGACTGATTCCGTAGAACAGATGCAAAGTGATCTATACTAGGGAAATAATACATAACTTTTTACAAAGGTGTAGGCCTGAGGTACAAACAAATGTTACAAATATTTATCACTTAATCATTACTTCATTTATTCTTAGTCAATTTCAATACTTATCAAGCATCCAACTTAACTTTAAAACTCCGCATTGTGGCAAAGGTTTAAAATAATAAATAATCTTCCTTTATTATCTGTATACTTCCATTAGTCATCTCAATCTAATATTCGATCAGTCTCTCTGCAGATTTCATCAAGTATTATCAGACTCATGCAACGTAAATAGTGTGTTATATATTAACACATTGTACGTAGGACACGTACTACCCGTAGGACGCTCTCTGATGATTGATACTTGAGCACGGGAGTACGTTTTCTGACTATTGATACTTGTGTTCGGGTCATGTACTAGTACGGATTAGTGTAACAACATGGTTTGTTTGTGGGTACAAAAATAACGGTATATACAGGAAAATGAAGCCAAATGTTCTTGTCTACTACATAGATTCTAGAAATATTTAGACAAATAAAAACTAGTTTTTTCATCAGTCGATGTGGATTCATAGAACGAAAAAAATTAATATAAAAAATACTATATTTCTATTTGATTTTTCATATTTACGATACTATCATAAATGTAACCACTATATATATATTTTATATTATACCAAAATCTTATAATATTGTTATATATATATATATATATATATATATATATATATATATATATATATATATTTTATATATATATATATACATATATATATATATACATACATATATATATACATATATATATATATATGTATGTATATATATGTATATATATATATGTATGTATATATATATATATGTATATATATATATATATATTGTAACGTACTGGAAAATAGGTAGGCGAGGCCTTCAATGACACAGGCTAGAAATTAAGGTATTCTTGACTAAATATTTATTTCACTAGAATAAACTATGTACAGATATGTACAAATTCAATAAACGATAACATTCAGGGATCTCGTACAGAGATAATATGCACATACAAGGATGCGTGGGATACCGGAACAGTATGGCTAGGGCTGTAAAACACAATAGCTGGAAACTGATTAGTGCTGGGACTAATGTTGACTCGTTCACTCTCTGTCGATTAGCGCGGTTGGCTTTCACAGCAGGTTCGGAGGTTCCGAGTGCGTATCACGCTGGGATTCGTGACGAAAACACAGGATGCAAGTCGATCCAAAATTAGAGTGCAAAGTCACTCTAGGCTGACTACTTCTATGCAAGAAGTTAACTATCAATCAGCAATAACGGGGAAGGAAATCCCAAGTCGAATGTTCGACTATCTAGCAACGGAGACGCTGGCGGTCTCAAAAAAAAACAAACTCCAGACACGGAGATAAGAGCGGTCCTCGATCGACCAGGCTCTAGCAGGGTAGAAGCCTCGAGAGAAGAAACAAAGCAAAAGCCCCCGTTCTAGTCCGGTCCTGTTCCATTTATACTAAGCACTCCTTCCGCTTCTCGGTTCTTCGAGAAACTTCCCGAGCCAGGGTGACGCAATCTTGCGGTCACTCCCAAGTCTGCGATCAGCTGTCCTGGTTCCAGATGCTTAACCAACTTAATGCCCTTTTTGTAACCGCTAATGGGCGGCAAGGTGCACTCAATTATGTACACAGTAAAGGTCCATTCAACAGGTAACAATGTTCAGCCGGTTCGGAGCCGTCAATGCACCGTTTTTCAATTACGGGTTTTTAGACCACCTGGTCCTATTATCGGCTACTCGTGAGTCCACGACGAAAGGTCACCTTTTGGGCTCCTTGTTCGTTTTGGGGTCATGTAACGGATCGTTACACCCCCCCTCGCATAAGAATTTTCCACAGGGTGGATCTCGATTATGCCGACAATTCTCGTGGAGAACTGCAACTCTGATCTTCATCGTAAGGAACCAACAGCCACTCAGATACTTAAAATACATTATACTAAAAAAATAACACTAACTATATCTAAATTATAATATTAAATAATTACAACACAAAAGACAATATGCAAGTATGTACAAGTACATTCTTACCACATTTTACGTGATGCAGCGGCTTAATGCATCTGCATTAGTATTATCTGTGCCGGGTTTGTGAACCACACAGTAGCTATCAGTTGCAGCACCAGCTGTCATTTCAAACCGTTTGAAAAATTCCGTTGTGAGGTGGCTTGTAAACGAAAAGCCATTATCACATTGAACTTCGCGCGGAAAACCTAGATGCCTGAAAATCTGTAAAAACGCATCAGTGACCGCTACAGATCCTATATTTGGCACTGGCACCGCTTCCGAGTATTTAAAAACCAGACCTATCGCGGTAATTATATACCGGTTCCCATTTTCAGATTCGGGTAACGGCCCACAAGCATCTATATTAATTTTAGTGAAAGGTTCACTAATTATCGGAGTTAATCGCATAGGCGCCTTCTTTGTATCAATAGCATTCCCTACTAGTTGACAAGGATGGCACGACTTAACATGCGTTTCCATATCTTGATAACACTTCGGCCAATAAAACAATTTAGCGAGGCGTTGTTTCGATTTAGTTACGCCTGCGTGAGTTCCCGCCTCTCCATGACAGAGAGCTAAAATTTCCTCCCGTAACCCTTTCGGTAGAACCAAATCACAATTTTCCTCTCCTAAATGGTTTACCTGAATTTTGCATAACAATTCATGTTTTTGTACGAAACTTTGATGCGCAACTCCATCGGTTACATTAACTAACAGTTCTCTCACTTCCCTAGTCTCAGAGCAATTATCCTGGCTGACCGCAAATTCCTCTGGGGTTATATTCACAAGACCCCGTTCTGCGTCGGTCAAGTTGACAATTGGAATCTCATATTCAGTTTCTCCGCTCGTGTCGTGTAACAATGCGGGTCCCTCCTCTGCGCTTAGGGGGGTATTAAACCGTTTCCCTCGGAGTTCCCGTTTGCCTCGAGGGCTTTCCGACTGCAACCTAGTAATCGCATTTTTACCTAATAGTCTCTCTCGGTTTTTTCGACTGGGCGGCCGTAGTTAGACGAGATATTACTTTTGTTTCGCGCAAATCAGATATAGTCAGAATCAGAGGATCCTTTTCAAGCGAAATTTGCTCAGTTTTTTTCCGTGAGTATCTCCTGACGTAAAACCGGAGTGTCCGTTGACCTCCCATACGTGTCGCCGTATCTTGCGGAACTATCCCAACGATGGTCATAGCTAGCTCCACTGTTTAAATTTCCCAGACGTTTTTGTTCGTGCCCAAACTAAGTACGGTTGCTAACATCTACTACCTCACTTTCCGTATGGATAGCATTTAATTCCTCCTTGTTTTAATTCCGGGCAATCAGGTCAATTTCCCAGAATAACTGGAACAAATAATGTCTCTGTGCCTTTTCTTTCAAATCCCGATATTTTCGCCAATCCCGAATTTAAGTTCATTTACATCGCGTTTTTTGGCCTTTCATTCTTAACTTCAACCTTTTCCCGGGGAGCTGATATTTTCTGCCTTAATGGTACTGAATATTTGTGCCCAAAATCAGGGGTGCGAGAATCCTAAATTTTTTCCTTGCGTTTATCCCCTTAAGTAATTCATCTTGTCTCCTAAGTCCGCTACGATATCGGGGAAACAAAAATTCCCTTCTTTTTGGAATTCCTTGAATTCGCTCCCCATTTTCCGTTTAAGCTGGTCGACTAGCATTAAATCCAGTAGACCTTTCATTCTTGTAACTCCTAAGCTGATACCCAACCTTCTAAATAGGTGCGTATCTCAAAAAGGTAATCCTTCCATAGATTTCCTGAGGTCCGTACATGTTGTACAAATTTTTGCCTCAGGTCTTCCGCCGATAATTTATAGCGTTCTAAGGAGTTTCCTTTACAAATTTATAATTCCCGCGTTTCTTCTGCCTTTTCCCTTAAAATAATATTGGACACTGAAAGCGGTAATAAGGAAATAAGTTCCCCTGCCATCTCAATTTCAGGTACTTTCAAGTATTCTGCTTGTCTTTCGAAAAGACAAAGGTACAAATTTATGTCCGTCTCATCCGGATTAAATTGTGGCATCCGGTTCCGCAAAGATGCCCCTGAGGGTCTTGGCACCTCTATCAGTTCATTAGCGCTCCTACGTTCCTGGGTTAATCTTAATTTTTCTAATTCGAACGCTCTCTCATTATCCCTCTCTCTCTCTTGTCTCTCTCTCTCCTTCTCTTCTCTCTCTAATTCTATCTTCCTATCTTCTCTCTCTACTTCGCGATCCGCCCTTTCTATGCGCTCTTTCTCTAACCGGGCCTCAATAATAGTATCTAGACATCCTTCTACAAAAGCTGGATCGTAATCTTCCGATGTCTCAATTAATTTCCTTATTTGATTCATAGTCAAGGTTTCGTCTATTACACCTATAATTTCCTTGGCTAACTCGACGAGATCTGCCTTACGCCCTTTACTTAAATAACTCATGATGAGATAATATCCTTAATAACTTACTACTCAATTTTCACAATAATAACTTACGACTACTCAACCAATTCGTGAAATACAATACTAACACAATACAAATACTACTCGATATTAGAACGTTTAACCCAATTTCCAAAATTTCAAATTAACACAACAATAATCACTTGAAAACCAAAACAATAAACAATATGAATTTTCCTAGCACAAATGCACACAATACAAAATAAATACTTGCAATATTCTCTTATAATGTGCTAACAGTTTTCTTAAGTTCAAATTATGATAATTAAATAACTAATATATTTAATTTAAGCAATGTTCTCAACACACTAATTTTCCTTATCTTATTAACAATTTAAATCAAACACCATCATACACAATTTAAATTTTCAATTTATGCAATTTCAAATTTCCAAATTATATTCATTATATAATATTCTGATTTATACACAGTTTAAAAATCTTATTTATGAACAGTTAAATTCCAATTAATATTCAATTACAATTATAATTTATACACACTTTTAAAATTCAAATTTATGCACAATACTATTACACAAAATTCCTTAATTCAACTTTACTCTTAATTCAAAACTTTAATATACCTTAGTCAATAATTCTTATCTTTGAAATTATTTTCTATCACTCTACAAAATATTTGCATACCAATTTAAGATTTCTTTCAATTGATATACATCTAATTTAAACACAATGCAACACAATTTACTATACTCTGATCTATCTAAATTCCTAGCACAACCTATACTCAATGTACTGTTGGTTCGATACAAGAGAACAGAATTGGTTACTCACGATTTTTGATGCTTGTTTCATCAGTCTCTAGCGTCGTCTTACGGTTGAACACCAACTCTCACTGTTGACTCTCAAATCACAGGGTCACACAAAAAGTCTCACAGTTGACTCTCAATATCACAGGATCACACAAAAAAAAAGTCTCACAGTTGACTCTCAATATCACAGGATCACAAACATTTCACTAATGCAGGTTCAGATTCGGAACGCAAAATTTCTCATCTGATGTCTGGCTGCACAATTTCACCCGCGAAAATTTCTTCACCTAGCCTTCACTGTTTACCGTAACAGCGCTGCCACCAATATTTAGAATACCACTAGCCTGTAACGTACTGGAAAATAGGTAGGCGAGGCCTTCAATGACACAGGCTAGAAATTAAGGTATTCTTGACTAAATATTTATTTCACTAGAATAAACTATGTACAGATATGTACAAATTCAATAAACGATAACATTCAGGGATCTCGTACAGAGATAATATGCACATACAAGGATGCGTGGGATACCGGAACAGTATGGCTAGGGCTTTAAAACACAAAAGCTGGAACTGATTAGTGCTGGGACTAATGTTGACTCGTTCACTCTCTGTCGATTAGCGCGGTTGGCTTTCACAGCAGGTTCGGAGGTTCCGAGTGCGTATCACGCTGGGATTCGTGACGAAAACACAGGATGCAAGTCGATCCAAAATTAGAGTGCAAAGTCACTCTAGGCTGACTACTTCTATGCAAGAAGTTAATTATCAATCAGCAATAACGGGGAAGGAATTCCCAAGTCGAATGTTCGACTATCTAGCAACGGAGACGCTGGCGGTCTCAAAAAAACAAACTCCAGACACGGAGATAAGAGCGGTCCTCGATCGACCAGGCTCTAGCAGGTAGAAGCCTCGAGAGAAGAACAAAGCAAAAAGCCCCCGTTCTAGTCCGGTCCTGTTCCATTTATACTAAGCACTCCTTCCGCTTCTCGGTTCTTCGAGAAACTTCCCGAGCCAGGGTGACGCAATCTTGCGGTCACTCCCAAGTCTGCGATCAGCTGTCCTGGTTCCAGATGCTTAACCAACTTAATGCCCTTTTTGTAACCGCTAATGGGCGGCAAGGTGCACTCAATTATGTACACAGTAAAGGTCCATTCAACAGGTAACAATGTTCAGCAGTTCGGAGCCCAATGCACCGTTTTTCAATTACGGGTTTTTAGACCACCTGGTCCTATTATCGGCTACTCGTGAGTCCACGACGAAAGGTCACCTTTTGGGCTCCTTGTTCGTTTTGGGGTCATGTAACGGATCGTTACAATATATATATATATATATATATATATATATATATATATATATATATATATATATATATATGTATATATGTATATATATATGTGTGTGTGTATATATATACATACATATATATATGTATATATATATATATATATGTATATATATGTATATATTATATATATGTATATATATAATATATATATATATAGTATATATATAATATATATAGTATATATATATATATATATACATATATATAATATATATATATATATATATATATATTTGTTTATGTATTTCAATATAAAATATACAAAAATTTGGTTAATAAAATTATATATAATTTTCGATCTATTGATATTTAACAGAATAACTAAATTTACTCGCAAAACGTCCGCTCCCGGTACAATTAATTAATTCCGCTCACGAAATATACCCCCACACAATGCGTTAACGACCGGTAAATAAATATTTGTCAAAATAAGCTAACTCTTTTTTAAAAGCTTAAATTTTATACTTTTTAGTGCATTACTTAAAAATTAAAGTGAAAGTTTTTAAATTTTGTGAAGTATTTTATTTGTTATAGAAATTATTTTTAAAACATTAGTAACAAAAAAGTTATTTTCGGGCTGTCTGCGTGAAGACATGCAGTTGGTTGGTTTGAAACGATACGGTCTACTGTTTTGCTACACGAGTTCTAATGAAACCGGGATCAACTGCTTTAAGTAGATTCTGAGTGGATAAGAATATGCATGTTAGCAGTGGGATTCGAATCCTTGAACTCTGGTTCCAAAGAAACAGCACTCTACACATTTGGCTATCGTTCGGCTGGAAACCGGCAGAATGCAGATGTTTAGAATTAAAAGCGAATAACGATGGTTCAATGATTTATAGAAATTTAGAATGTTTTTAATTTATAGAGAGTGTAATTCTTTGCTATTCCGAGAAATTTTCTCCATTTTGACAGCTTCTCTGCTAAGATTGTTTCCATAGAATACATTCAAAAGAGATCTATACAGATAAAATAACATCTAATTTTCAACATGGACGTAACCCTGAAATACAAGCGTTACACGTATTTATCACTTAATCGTTGCCTCATTCATTCTGTTAGTCAGTTTCTTCACTTATCAAGCATCCAAATGAACTTTAAAATACCGCATTGTTGCACAGGTTTAAAATAACAATCTTCCTTTATTGTCTGTATAACCTCCTTTTGTCATCGCAAACTGTCAGCCGAGCTCATCAAAATGTATCAGCCTTTTTAATCACTCATGTTGAATGGTGTGTTATATTTTGACGGCCACTGAATAAAGATTTGTCAAAATCATCACAATAAATCAGTCCAGAATATTACCGAGGAGGATTTGAAAAGAGATGAAATTTCTTTTTTTCATTTATTTACCAACCGATTCTGGGTCACCAAAAGTTTTTTCCTCGGGGAAAAATTAAAGGAAAGTCCTCCGCGAGTTTGGGAGTTGGAGAGGGGGAAAGTTTAGAATTTCATCTCAAACTCTCACTACTTAAAGTGCTCTGTAACGTAAGAAAATTATCCTATGGCGTGACTGTAAACGAATTCATAAATTGACATAAAAATATTTCATTATATGCATAGTTAGCTGCTTCGCTCCCAGCCTTTAATCTGTGTTTGGCTTGGAACGCCACGGTGTACTGTTTTACTACACGATGGCTAAAGAGGTTGGGAACTACTGCTTAATGACGATTCCAAACTGCTAGTAAAATCCATGCCATCTGCTGGATTCAAAGTAGTGAACTCTGGCACCGAATAGCAGCGCTCTACCATTCGGCCATCTTTCGGTCCTTCCAGCTGGGTATTTTATGCTTCCAAATAAAGGTTATACAATGGACTCCACTTAATGTGATCGCGGTTAATGTTATCAATCGCTTTAGGTTATCGAAATCACTTGGTACCGATTTCTTCCATTCATTTGTATGTTCAAATTATCGCTTTATGTGATCGTTACATCGATTAATGTTCAGTTTTCGAACCTCATTTTAACTAACAAAGGAATATTCACAATGTATTCAGAAGGTACCCATTCTTTTCTTTCTCTTCGCTGTTGTTTGAATTTCCGTGAACTCTCCTCTTCAATATAGGTAGATGGGGAATGAACATAGGAGTGGGGTATTACATGTTCCTGGAATTTTTCAGAAATACGCACACCCTGCTGGTGGTCAATGATTGTCAGATAGGCAGAAGGCAACACATTATTTTCGAAACTGAGAAGGAGCGTATTCACATTTTATGCCTTGCTCGCTTACATGCAGCTTGTCGATATGGAAGCCAGAAAGCGAAATGATTTAACATTAAAACAAAAGATCGAAATTTTAAATAATTTATGACAGGTTACCAAAAATGAGTCAGCTCAATGCTGCAGCGCAGTTAAACATTTTTCAGCCTTTGAAAGTGTTGAAACGTGGAGAAAATTAATTTTAAACACCGCTCCGATGACTTTAAAAAACGTTATGATAACGAACAATTTATCAATGAGTTTCTTAGAAAAAAATTGTAGACAGTCAACAATTGATCAATTTTTTTTAATTATGTATACAATTCTTATGTTTTAAAGAATAATATACAGTACATAATTATAAGATGAGTTTTTTCATTTTATTTAAAAACTTAGTACGTGTGAATTAAAGGGAGTAAATTGATCTAATTTTGAATATCGTTTATTGTTATCAATCGGTTATTGTTATTCAAATCATGGTGTTCCAAACGGATCACATTAAGCGGAGTCCCTGTATTTATGTCAAAAATCAAATTCATTTTTTAGATTATATTACACTAACATAAGTAATTTTAAAAATAAAACAATCTTGTTATCATAAAAAAATAGTATATTCATTTTAAATTTAATTTTCACCATTAAAATATAATCTAAATAAATAAAAGAATTATATTTGGCGATATTTGGCAACAGATGAGCAGAAAAACTGTTAAGTTTTTTGCCAGATTATTTAAAGAGAACAAATTTATCGACATGTAAAAATGAAACTCACGTGACATAAATACTTTTTCAAACATAATGCTATTTGAATGGAATAAGATAGGTGCTTAAATATTTCAGTAAAAATAAATGGTCCTGTTGAATTCAAAATAACAAAATTATACTAAATTTAAAATTGATGAAATTAAATAAGTTAATTAAATATTAAAAGAAATATGTATTATCTGAAAACATAAGCGCTGTTTGATGAAATAAAATACTTAAAATGTTTTAATTATTTTAGCATTTAATAAAAATAAAATATATCAGATGGCTCTAAAATATAGTCGCCAAACCTGTTTCAGGATTAATGCAATAAGATTGGCACTTAAAAATTGTAAAATAAAAATGGCTCAACTGCATCCAAACTGAAAGAAAGATTCCAAATTAAAATTGATAAGATGCAATAAATCAAGTAAATATGGCAGAAAGCTAAAACTGTATAATCTGAAAATATTTTAAACGATATCAGTTAAATTAGGTTACCTAAAAGGTATTAATTATTGTAACTCTTATTTAGAAGTAAAATATATGAAATGACGCCAAAATTAGTCATCAAGCTAAATTCAGGATTAAAGGGAAAAGGGAATCTAAAAATTGTAAAATAAAAAAGGCTCAACTGCATTCAAATGAAAAGAAATATTCCAAATTAAAATTGATAAAATGGAATAAGTTAAGTAAATATGGTCAAAAAGCAAGAAAAGTATAATCTGAAAATATTTTAAACAATATCAGTTAAATTAGGTTAATAGAAAGATTTTAATTATTTTAACATGTATTTAAAAGAAAATTTATGAAATGAAGCCAAAATATAGTCATCAAGCCAATTCAGGATTAATGAAAGATTGGTATCTTAAAATTGTAAAATAAAAATGTCTCAACTTAATTTACAATGAAAGAAATATACCAAATTAAAAATGATGAAATAAATATGGGGAATCAAAAAGGAAGAAACACTTTATTACCTGAAATCCCAAATTAAACGTATCAGATAAACTAATTTACTTACACTGTTTTAAGTATTTTATCACCAATTAAAAGAAAAATATATCAAATGATACCAAAATAAAGTAGAAAAATTCAATTTAGTTTTCAAATAAAACGTTTTATATTCTCTAGTCAATTCGGAATGCATTGCGAACATGCATACAGATATAAAAATGATTATACATATATATGGACATATGTAATATATAAAAATTATTACACTTAAAACATCTAAAATTCTCCTTCTCATTTTAATGCCTAAGTGTAAGTTAAAAAAGAGTATTGACCGACTTAATTCTTTTTACCCGTCTTCCAAAACTAACGCTAGAATAAATGTTCATTTTTCATCCACTACCCACATTTTTCAACTATCCCAGGAAAATTGCTTCTCTCTTCCAATAACTAAATTCCTTCCTGTGAGGTGTTCAATCTAACTTAAATGATCAAAGCTAACACCTGACTTCCAACAACAAATGCTGAATAATTTTAAGTTGCTTGGGAAAGCATTCATCTGATCGCTCACTCTTGGTTCGTTTGGGTGTGACAATTAAAAGATGTATCTTCCTTACAGCATTCGATGCAAAGACATTGCCCTCTAAAGACGTTTCTTAACCCGTTCATTTTTATCTTCAATAAATTTAAAGTTCCACAATGTTGGATTTAGATTCCTTTAATGGCTGCATGATGAAATTACTTAAGTATTCTTATTGCTAAATAAGTCTGGACAATTCTAATAATAGGAGCTAAATTTTGTAGGGGCATATATTAGGTATATATTTATGAATATTTTCATTAATTTTTATCCATACCAAACTGTACAGAACATATAAAGTTATGAAATCAAGTGATTGCTATGAAACAGAATGATTGCAAATATATTCTTTTTTTATGGTAAAGTATGACGGAAAAACGAAACAAGGGTGTCTTCTTTGTAACTTTAGATAGAATATTTTTTTTTCAAAGCATAGGACAAAATATCCATGCAAACCCGAAAGCTAATCGATAAGAACAGATCACATTTACTTTAATAGAATTTTACAGCCTTTCATTACCAATTGAGTGGAAATCACTACTTTTACTGCTTCTCATTTTAAGATGACGTTCATTGCAGTAAATAATAGTTTTAAGCCCATTGTTTCTCAGAAAAGTCAAGGACCTCAAACACAGGTAATTTTATAATATTCATTCCCAATGTAGTTACGTCCCAAGATGCGGTTGACGATAGCAATGTTGATTATTCACTTTCAACGATTACCCTTCTATTGTATCACAAGGGAACATACAATCGCTTTATATATTAGTGTTTATCTTAAAGTGCTTGTTAAAATACAATGAAGATATTTGAAATTTTACTGCCCCATTGTTTTAAAGGATTTTACGTAACACGATATCGAATTCTAAATAAAAGCGAATGAATATATTTATATAGTTTTAAGATCTAAAATTCTTGCAAAAATGTTTAAACTACCGGATATAATAATCTGTACTAAAACGTGTTTTTCTTTGATTTTTATCGTGTTAAGCTTTAAGTGCTGTTATGGAAAGCAAAACTATTACCAGTGGTTCATTTTAGTTTTTATATAGCTTAAAAGTTGCAGGAAGATATTAAGAAATTAAAGGACCAGTTACTATTTAGAGGGATGTAGAGGATTCGGAAGGAAATTTGTGATGCCACACAGCAGTAGTTAAATGTTAACGCCTTCACATATGATGAAGTTAGGGCCCGTCATTCAATCTAGGTTATAATCTAGGTTATTTTAACTAAACTAACAAACTCATATTTATATTCTAAAATAAATTTTATAAATTTTAGAATATAAATATATTAGAATATAATAAATATATTATATATATATCAAATAAATATATTATAAATAAATTAATTATCATTATTATAAATAATTCTTAATTATATTATTATAATAATTATATTATTAATTATTAATTATAAATAATTATTACTTATATAATAAATATATTAGAATTTTATTTATTTTATTTATTCATATTTATATTCTAAAATAAATTTCTTAATTACAAACTTGTTTAGATTATGGTAACCTTTGGCCGCCACGTGAACACCAAATTTATTTCTGCTTATCTCAATCAATCTTATAGATGTCCTCTATGGAACTAAATTCCGGTTTTTAGCTTTCCCCATGTGGTGTACTTTAAATACATCTGATTTTCTGGCGAATTTGTCTCTTTATGGCACTATATAAGTGAGTGTACAAAGTTTAAACACCAGAGTACCACAGACGAATTTTCTCAAAAAAAAAAAAATCTACATTTTTATTTCAATGTTTGCTGTTTTCTTTCATGAACTAACGATTGTTTTATGTCAAACATTGATATAATTTTAGGTTTATTGTGGATAAAAAAATATCCATTGCATATATACATATATACATTGAAATCAATTATTGAAGAATTCTTGTAACAAATTTCAGTTTGGGTCATTAAAACATTCCAACGATGTCGAAAATACCTGCTTTTTTTTTTTCCCTGAGAGGTCACATTTTGTCCTGGATCACATTCGATTTCGCAGACCTGTGACAAGTGGTCGTGAGTGATCGACAGAAGTTCCTCGTGGCCATTTTGTTTCGCAAATGACGTGTTAAACACGCTGGAGGTTTATTCAGGCGAAGATGAACATAACTTGGCCGCTGCGGACAATGGCCGCTCACGAACGGACCACTTGATGAAACAATGGATGACATCCGCCGTACAAAGTTTTCTTTTGATTATTTTCTGTTACTGTCAGGGAACAAAATGAGTAACAAGGAGCAAGTATGGCTTCTGTAGGAGGAAGCATGACTTTTGTAAGATTTGACGGTATCTTCCGCGCGAAGGAACGTTATAATCTGTATATTTAAAATGGGGGCGTTTTCTTGCGACAGTCAATGTGAAGAAACTATTGAATTAATCTTTTCCTTTTCGGATTTAAATTAGAGATATTTGACATAGCTGTAAAATGCTCGATTTTATAAAATAATTTATATTAATTAGCGAGAATTTGCAATTAAACTTTACATTTCTTCACATACTTATTACGTCTGGAGCCAAACGAGGGCCGAATGATTAGGGCCCTGATGTTCCGTATCAGCGTTCGTGGGTTCGAATACCACTGTGGAGTGGACATTTGTAGCCGTTCGGAATAGGCTTAAATAAGAAGGGCACGATCTCATTAGTGTTGACTTTATATGTATTGTCTATTTTGTTTCCACCACACACTGATTAACATTTTCTTTAATGTAACCTTCAGTTTAGTTTCTTTAATTTAACTAGAACTTTCTAATAGTTTTTCTTCTATTCCTTGAAGAAGTCCTCACGGCATGCTAATTTGTTTTGTAAACTGTGTATTTCACAACCAGCTGAATATATAAAGGTAAGTCACTCGTTATGCTGTGTGGTGTTATTATTTTGTCGATTAGACTGGATTGGATTAGTTTGGAGCGCTACGGTCTACTTTTTGCAACACGAGGGCAAATGAGACTGGGACCTACTGCTTAAAGCCGATTCCGGAAGGCTACGAATATCCATGCCATTGTGGACTTTGAACCCACGAACTCCGGTTCCGAAGGCCAGCACCGTAACCATTCGGCCATCGTTCGGCCATTTTGACGATTAGAGAGCTGTGTCTGGTTACTCAATATGTCCTATGCTTAATGAAGATGCCTGTTTTTTTATTATGTTAAACTTATTGTTTTTAAGAAGTGTTTTTAATTCAGTGATGATATTTTATAAATAAAGTCAGTTACCATCGCAAGTGTATTGATCATCTTTTATTCTGCAAGGCTATTTTATTGATGAGTTGGGATGGTTCAAAAGAAACCGGGAATTATGTCAAGAAGCTTCCAAGTTATAAAATGTTTACAATTAGCCCTCGTGTTTCGAAAAAGTAGATCGTAGCCTTCCAAACCAAATCAAACCATCATTAGGTCTGGGAGTATGCGCATGCTCAGTGTAATGGGTGAGTTTCTTCGCATATAGCGACATTCAGTCTTCACGTGTTTTTATTTCTTCAGTTGAAGAATTTATGCAGATATTGTTTTCTCGAACACATCACTATTTTTCTGTGTGTTTTATGGAAGTTTAAGTCTGTATAAGGCAATTTGTCGCAACGTCACGAACTACTATAATGCCCTTCCCATTCATTTTCATGTTTACAACAGCCAATAGACAAACAATAAACTGCCCTTTCGTTTGAAACTAAAGCCAGAATTGTCATAATTTGAGAATTTGCCCTACTGCGTGAAATCGCCTTATTAGACGGTGGAAAGTATTTATTTCGAGATGTTTCAGTTTGTATTTACAATACTAAAAGCATGATCCGTCAATTTAGACTACAAGATGGAGGTTGGAGATGAGTTTTATAGATTGCCAATTTGTAGAATAGGAGATTATACAAAGTTGCTATCGATGGATATCCGAGACTTGCTTAAACAGTTTGTTTACAGATTATTTGAAACAAGTACATTATGTAAATAGTTTCAATATCACCGACTAAGATTTCGTTTACAGAATTTGTAATCTACAAGTAAAACAATTTTCTCTCCATTCAAATAACAGGGAAAAGTTCACGGTGATGTTTTGAAGGGTAACAGTGCTTAATAAATATCCTCGAATTGTTAGCCTGGAGGTTTCTTTTAAAGCTCTATGCAACTTAAGTCGAACATCTTCCACTGCAATATTTTGTTGCATGCATAATTGTCGACTGATTTAAATTCCTCTCATAAATATGAACTTAGTCATAAAAGACTGACTACACCTTCTTCCCCAGTATTACGAGTGTTCTGACTGATGAATCATAACGACAACTTTGTTCCTTTCCAAATTTTATCGATAAAGGAATTTCAGCAAACATATTCATAGAGAAAAGAATAAGTTGTCTTAAATAAATAAACACACTTAGAATAAGCAAATATTTAACATTTACAATGAAAGGAAACAAGTCTTGCATATTATTCCAAGGCATGGATGTTATTTTACACCAGAAATACACAAACTTTATTTTGCTTCGGGATTAGAAGATCAGATTTTTCAAATGATGTACGCAGGACATAAAAACAAAATAAGTGGACATGCAAATCAGGAACTCTGGTGATTAAACAATTACAGCCGAGTACTAAACCATTACAAACTACTTCGAAAATACTGAATTCCAGCGGGATCGCTGGTAACGGGACATCTCGTTCAATTGCCTCTACCTAGTGCTGAAATCATGTCCAACCCTGCTTTGCTATGTGATTCCGAATAGCTACTGTGTCCTTTAACATCCTGCAAACTTGTCTCACTAGAAGTAAATCCCTATATATATACAAAAATTAATGCAAATATTCCCATTATTTAGATAAATTTAATGCAAAAGTTACGAATTACAGCTTTTTATTATTTAGAGTTAAAAAAAAAAAACTTTCTCTTTCAATTTTTGGAGAGTGAAGCAACACCTAAACTTCTCAACGGGATAGTGAATGTATGTTTCTTTGGCTTTAAAACTATGATCATTTTAAATAAGTTGTTCTTTTAAACAGCAAATCATTTAGAGGATTAGTAACTATAATATACATATAAATTCAAAGTGTTAGCAATTCCTGACGCTAGAAGCCTTCTAACTTCTATAATTTTAACGCGATCCAAAACAACTCACATTATCACCTTTATGCTTAAATTTTGTCTTTGAGCTCACCGTTTTCTAAAGACTGTAGAAAAGAGGAACAAACAAAAATTTTTAAAAATAAACTCCATAGTTATCTTCCAGCTCATAATGAGTTAATTCCACTTAATGAACTTTAGATAGGTTGTGAAAATGTAAACACTGAATCAAAAAAATAAATAGGGATACTAATGAAGCATTCCAATATATAAGGCACTTAATTTTTCTAGCTAAATATTTAATTACGTAGCAGTAGTAGAATAAGCTGGTTGCATTTAACCAACCATGTTATCGTGATTTCAATTTGAAATGATTAAATAAGAATAGGGGGGATTGAATGATTCAGATTATATCTGGCGATCTGTGTCTGATTGGATTTTACGATTGAAAAATTGTAATAATGCTAGGTAGTTAATTCCTTTTCTATGATTTTCTAAGCCAAACGTAATGGTTAAAAAACCATTAATCAAGTGGAATCGAAAAAAAACAAGATAACAAAAACTTGGATAAAAGTGAAGGAAAATGATCAAGAAGGGATTTTAAAATTTAATTATATTGAGCTTTACTGGAAGAAATGGCATTTTTTTCTAACCTTCAGTCGAGTGTAGTTTTTGCCATATTTTAAAATCCTTTAGAATTAAAGTATGTTAGTCTTTAATCTGACGTTTGTAACCGTTACACAGTTTGGTTACGGATGGTTTTTCACATGGTTTATACATAAACTCATAAATAATGCAATTATTTATTTCAAATATAATGCATATACATATTTAACAATTTTTATGTTTATATATTCATGTTCACCAACATACATGTATAAATATTTATAAATAACTATTAATATATAAATTATAAAACTATAAAAATAAAAATTTTATATCCTGCATAAAACTTATGTTGCACACACACACACACACACACACACACATATATATATATATATATATATATATATATATATATATATATATATATATATATATATATATATATATATATATATGCATATGAAAGTTTTATGTAGAAAATAAAGTACATTTGTGATTCTTTATCAGTTTCTTGTATAAAATGATTGTCTAAACATAATAAGATAAATTTCAGTAGGTGAATCCCAATTTAGGGGGCCCCAGTTCAGTGGGCACGGCAAGCTTGGGCGATGTCGCCAAATTCTAGCACCCAGATTTCTGGTAAACCTTATTCTTCTTTATGACACGTGATTTGGACACGTGACACGTGAACATGAAATGACATTTGATTTGAATATCTGACCCTTATTGGTTCCTGTAACTAACAATATTCCAAGACCACTGAATTTGGATTTTCTTGCGTCCATTGCAAGTCTTTGTCCTGTTCGGCCGTGCTCTGGAGGTTTGTTCATTTCGTGTCCATTTCACCTGTTCTCTTGTGGTTTATTTAGTAGTTTGGTAGTTTTATTTTTTTTTCGTTTTTTAAATTTAATTTCTGAAGTGTTTCACAAACCTTTTTTGTAAATTAAGGATGGCTTCTGCACATGTTTTCAGGTACATACTTATATACATATGCACGTTTATATGTTTATTCATATTCAGATGAGTACATATTAATGAATTATGTTCCCAGGTAGCACGAAAATATCAGTCAATATAAAATTTATCAAATGGACTCCCCTTCCCTAAATGATATCCCTGAATATCATTTTTTTAATATATATTTAGCAATGTTAGTCAACATTTACTCACTAAATTTGGTTTTTTTGTAGCAAATGTAATATAAAGGACAAATGTAATATAAAAGAAAAGGAATTAAAAAATACATATTTGTATACGGATGTCTGCTCATTTTTTTCAGTTACTATCCTTTAAAATGGCACAGTCGAATAAAAACTTTTCTATAAAGGATAAAGAAAAATAATTCTGGTGGTGAAGGAGGGTTTGGCCTCTCTAAATGAATATATTATATATATATATATATATATACATATTCATAAATATATATGCTTGTGCATTTGTATGTATTATATAAACATAATGTGTGTTTGTTATGATTTGTGCCATTTTCTATTCCTTTTCTTTTTTTTATGGAGACTCCTTGCACACCCAGACTTTTTTCCTCGACACTTAGTATAGAAAAGAAAATTTTAATCAACTATGTTAATCAACTATTTAATCAATTTAAACATAGTCTTTAAGTAAACTAAAAAAAATAGGTACGCATCCGTATACAAATATTTTACTTTTATTTTCCCTCCTTTTATATCATATTCATTTCATCAACAGAAAACCAATATAACGACTAAATTTTATCGTTAAATTCCGAATTGTAGATTGTTTGGGGCACCTGGGCTTGAGCCAAATCCCCAATGGTGAAGGTGAGAATTACTCTGCATGGTGTGCATCATGAAGTATGGAAATATATTATAAGTGAAAATAATTTGACTGAATAAAGTCTTAAAGTAAAAGGAAAAATAATGAGGGGCCCTAAATAGCTGAATTTAAGTAAACAATTAAATGAAAGTAAAAAGAAAGAAAAAAGAGAAAGATTAGTATAGTTTTAGTAATTTATACTAATAATTTAAGTATTAAACAAATGTTTCTGGCGGATGCAAGCATCCAATATTTTTATAAGTTTTATAATTTTTTTTTTGTAATTTTTATTTAATTTTATTATTTTCTTAAAAATTATTTTTAAAATGAAAAGTAGGAAGTTTAACAAAATAGAGGAAAAGGAAAACTTAAGTAGAGAAATTAAGGATAGAGGATGATGATAATTTTGAGGGGAAGTTAAGAGTCATTGTGGCGTCATCTTAATCGTTAAATTTAAAGCTTGTGTGACATTCTATTTGAACCTATTCGAAATCACGTGACACCCACTATCGTTATTTATTTTCGCTACACAATTTTCCTTATGTAAAAATGACAAATTATTTATATTGAGAGTAATGAACAAATAACACATGATCAGGATTCATCTGCAATTTTTGTGGGAGATTTTCGTTTATTTGTAAATAACGAAGAAGGATGGACTTGATCTTGGAATCAATTTTTCTTGACAGCCTGAAATATAACTGTTGGCAGGGGGGTAACGATAGAGGGAGGGGGCGATGCCTATGCTAGCTACGTCACTGACTGTTGGTTTCCAGTCACCCCATTCCGTCTTTCTTTTGTTGTTCGGTCCATTGGGTTAAGATCAGATAAGATGAGAAATGGTCCTCCCCGTTGGAACTTCTACGATAAGCAGAATGACCAACCAAACTATTCGAAAAAGGTCAGGTATTTTTCCTCCGAGATCATGCGACCCGAGGGAAGGGGATGTTTGCGACCACTCTCCCCGTATCGACACGGTTGGCCAACCAACGGAAGAAAACAGCTCCCTTTCGGATGTCTGGAAGCAACCGAATTGGTTTCACTGGCGCGTACCCCCCCCCCCCTTGCCCTCTCATTACGGCCCGATAACGAACGTCAAGATCGTCAAAACAGACCACACTCGATCCGGGGAAAACGGGGAGGCCTGTTTTTATTCGAAGTATTGCAGTATTTATAGTTTCAGTTTTTCTTTCTTTGGCAACATCTGCAAACGAAACACTGCTCTCCGTGATGATGCCTCCTATCATTTTCTTTCTGGTACCACGATTACGTCAGGTTTTAATGATATAGTTCTTTTTTGGTTCGAATCAGGTATTTACTTCCATTTTACGAACCATCCCTGAATATTGATAAATATTTTTTTTATTCCTGACCGTGAAAGATTTTTGAAACAAATTAGATGCCTGCACTTCCATTTTTAATGATTTCCATTTTTTCTGTAAATTATTTTTCGCAGATAGAAAATGGCTACTTTCGCTTTTCTCTTTCGCAGTAGTAATGACAGAGCAGCATATACCACGCCTCGTATTTCTTATAACTACAACCTCGAACCGAAATAACGAGATGGTATTTTTTCCTACACACAGTGAAACCTCTAACGAGAAAAAACCTCCTAGCATCTGGTTCGTAAACTCAGAAAGAATGTGCCCAAAAGATAAACATTGAAAGAATTCTTATTAATATTTTATGGAAGATAAATGTAGTATTATATATATATGACGTCATTATTTTGAAAACTATTAAAATTAACCGTTTCAAGTTATTTTTAAAATTAAATCCTATTGTATTAGAAAATTATCAAGTGTGCCCGTTCTTTGCGACAGTGAACTTAATGTATTACTTTTAAACAAAGATTTTTTTTTCGTGCATAACTCTCTACATTCGTCACAGTTCAGTTCGAGTCATTGGTATATTTACATATTTCTATTATAAGCGTATTATAACAATATTCAGTTTTTATACTACTGTATTACTACTGTACATTGATTAACAACGTTAATAGATCTTGACATATTAAGTGGTAGAATAGGAAGCAGAGGTTTTGACAGCAACAGTGCTAATTTTGTTGGTAATAGTAAATGTTGTCCAAAATTGAGGAAATTTATGACAAACCACATGGTTTTGTATGAAACAGAAACACACATTCATACTGACAACCATATGAATATAAAGATAACTATATAAAATGATAAGTTTTATTTGCACATGAGAGGCAATGAAATTTGTACTTTTTGTGGTTAGAATATTGTTGATAAACATTTCATTGTAACGTAAAAATGAACCAAGAATTAAATTTAAAATTAGTTGTTATATAAAAATGCTATAATTTGCGTCACATAGAAATGGAAGTTAATCTTCTTTATATCTAAATTTCCAGGTCAAATCGAATTGATACTGCGCAGACGATGTTTAAATAATATAAAATAATAAATGAATAAATGAGATGTTTAAAGGAATGACGTCACAATGGTAAAAAAAATACCGTTTTCACCTACTTATTATGTGATAAATTGAAAATTTTAATCTCCTGTTTTTAATCGAGGAAAACTGCGCTTAATACAATTATATGGGATTAACAGAATGATGTCACTTTACTAGAAATTGCTTCTTTCACTCAGTTATGATGCAATAAGTTAAAAAGTTAATCCTTTGTGTTTAACCGGGGAAAATAATGCTTGGAATAATGACATGAAACGTTCTGAAGGAATGGATTTCAAACATGAAAAATTTACAAAAACCTTCCTAGGGATATACCTAATAATTTCCCAAATTTTCACGGAGATTGGATGTATGGTTTTTGAGTCTATCGAGTACAGACAGACAAAAATTTATATATATATATATATATATATATATATATATATATATATATATATATATATATATATATGTTTGTATAGATAACTCTATTCCTGAGAATGGGTAGCGTCTACATGCAGTTTTATAAATATACATACAGTCATAGAATTAAATAAAGCTAAAAATCAGAAACATAAATAAAACACAATAAAGACTAGACTACAGACACCAATGAAAAAGTAAAGAAATGAATAAATGAATGCATGTTATGTTTGCTTGTATATATATATATATATATATATATATATATATATATATATATATATATATATATATATATATATATATATTATATGTATATATATATATATATATATATATATATATATATATATATATATATATATATATATATATATATATATATATATATATATGTGTGTGTGTGTGTGTGTGTGTGTGTGTGTATTTGTGCAGGATTTGGACAGCCGGAAATATTCATAATTACATTTAGCATGATATATGGAAAATTTATTTCACAAAACACGAGAACAAAACACCAATTAATAAAAATAAAACAACTAAACATAAAAGGTTTGATTGAGCATAGTCGTCGACCAGTACACTTGTCGTAATCCAACTCATCTCTCCCGGGTATCAAATAGATATACAGTCTATAGTGAAGAACGCCATCAAGCGGTGCTCACTGAAGACGCTTTGATATTTCACAGATACACATATATGTGTATATATATGTATATATGTATATATATATATATATATATATATATATATATATATATATATATATACATATACATATACACATATACACACATATACATATATATGTATGTATGTATATAATATATATATATATATATATGTGTGTGTGTGTGTGTGTGTGTGTGTAATATGAGCGAGACTCATTCAAAATCACAACACAGTTTTTTTCTGGTAAGAGACAAGAAATCCATATAACAGGCAAACACTTTTACAACCACGTGCACATAGACAATGTGATCCCGCACATACGCTTTCCAAGTAGGGATTTTTCTGGTAAAAAGACTACGAATAATCCGTAAGCACAATTGATCACGTGATAAAAAATACTCATATTTAAAGAGAACGCTCTAACTATTGGCTAATGTAGTACAGACAGAGGCTGAATTAAGTCTATAGCGTGTCTGGAGGGAAAAATCAGAATTACCGCGCAAACCCCGAACTTACTTTATGAACAAAAGTTATTAAATTAATATTAAAATACGTAAATAAATGGATTTTAATATTACATATATATACATATATACATACACACATATACATATATGTCAGGTTTTAAAATGTGGTTAAGGATTAAGCGAGTTATAATTAAAAATAATTGGAACTCTTTAACAACAACGTAATAGGAGAAAGACACCCAATGGGGCAGAACTCTACAGAGTAACGAAGCTGAACGCGGAAGTAGACAAGAAGATTTGCTTAGGTAGCAACGCCAAAAAAAGACACTCCTAGACGAGAACTTGGTCTGATAACATTCTCCACGCTTGTTGGCAAAATATGAGAACAAAGGATATCTAAATGGCATAGCCATGGACAGAAGGATTACAATAAAAAAGTTTTCATATATGAAATCAAAGGTGTCTTCCATGCCTTAACCACCTCAGTTGTGTGCAGACCCCCTCTCAACCCTTGTGATATTAATCTACTTGTTTTATTTATTCTTTGAAAAATTTAACTTGGAAAATAAAGAGTGCGAATTAAAAGAGAAGGCGTGTTTTATTTTGTACAGTTAAAAATATTTTTTTTACCGTCAAGCTTTGGTGAATAGAAAAAGTTTTTAAGTTTAAACGATTTTTTTTATTCCACGCATTCGAATAAACTTATGTAGGAACTGGTTTTGCTTCTTAGAATGAATAAATAATGTGTGAATATGTCGGGTACTCATAGAAAAGTATTCAGTTTTCTATACTATAAATTTTGGTGGTTTTAGAACACTTTTAATCCATTTCCTTCAATTTTTACCCCATTACTTGTAGGAACGCATATTCTACCAGCACACTTAATTCGATAAATCCATTTCAACAAAAGAAAAAAGCAATTTAAATTTCTCAATATTTTACTCTCATAAAATCCAAACCAGTTCACTTGTATCCCGCAGTACGCTTTTATGTGCATAATTTAAGAAAAAAAATATAGAGAGAAAAAATAAACCTACGACCCACTTTCTGAAATCTACGAGTGCCCCCATAAAAGCTCGAACTGTTTATTTCACGAGCACTGCACTGACCTTCCGTCCATCGACTTTTATCAAACAAACTTCGAGTGGACGGACCCCCCCCCACACACACACACACTCACTCTTAGCAAACCGAAAGGAGTAAACCAGTTCTCCCTCGCGAATGCAGCCAGGTGGTTAGCATCGGTATCCCAGCAGAGACCCGCTTTATTCTGTCCATTCCGGAAGAAATCAACCAAAGCTGCCTACCTTCCATACCGATAACCTGCCTGCCTGCCGTGACCCGGCCAGCAAAACGCCGGCATTTCGCGGTCAATTTTTCCGGTTTTGCTCTCTTCTTTCCCGTACGACCGAAAACACCCGCGTGCAGAAAAAAAAATAATAAGATGGGGTAACTGGAACCGCAAAATAAAGGGAATGAAGCAAAACGGCAACCCACTTTCTTGTAGCACTGCAGATGTTATGCAAAATATTTCAGCGGTAGAATAAATAATTTCACGAGGAGAGAGCGCTGGCTTGTAAAGAATGGCAGGTGGTCACAGCTAACGGCCAAAATATAACTGTCATCTTTAAGAAAAATAGGACAAATTAATTTGATTCATCCACCTACCTTCATCATCCGAGCCTCAAATAAATAAGTAAATCAAATGAATCACACAGAAAACATCCGAGATCGTAAAGTCAGGCGGTCTGTTTTATATAACCAGTGTCCGATTCCTAGTAACCCCGATAAACTTAATTAAAAAACTGATTCTTTACAATACTTTAATCCGGTTGTGAGGTTTTATTAATTCCATCTGGGTCGTTATTAAATTTACTTGAACTCTAGAACACAATAGCATTCAATGCATAATAACTTTTAACCATAACCCTGAGTTTCACCAGGATGATTAAATCATCATTATTAAATATACTTGAACACTAGAAAACATAATTCAGTTCAGACTCTTAAACCACTTAGACCAGGGATGGACAAACTTTTTCGGCCGCGTTCCAAAAATCGAAAGAAAATAAATTTGGCTGGCCAAGATAAATTTTTCTAAAATTTTAAAAACTATATACAAGTACTTAACGGTTTAAATACGTTAATGAGATGAATGAAATTGCGATTTCATTTTTAAAAGTTCCTTATACCGAGGTTCGAAGTGAGATGTACTGATTTTAAGGAACGATGCTAAAGGCTCATCTGTCAGTCTACTTCAGAAATTATTCTTTCTAAGGTTCAAAGTTGAAAACACTTGTTCACATATAAGAAGCAAATATACCGGTGATCTTCTAGGCGTGAGATAATAAATTTGGGATATAATATTTAAACAAAGTGGGAAAGGAGATGGATATATTATGTATAAATATATATATTTCTTTTAATTTGCCTCGGACCGACAACTTAAAATTTATCCGCGGGCCGGATAAAAACTTCCGGCGGGCCGGAGTTGGCCCATGGGTCGTAGTTGGCCCATCCCTAACTTAGATCAATATGATTAAATCATCATTATTAAGGTCCGCTCTCACCGAAGTCTTTTAACTTCTAACTGCAATTCATCTCTGCTTAAACTGAGAATTGCGTCTCACCATTGGTTGGTGCCATAGGTTAATCACGGTTAGCCGTTAAACGACTTTGGTGAGACCAGCCCTTAATTTACTTTAATACCAGGACACAACAGAATTCTATTCATGATTTTTTAACCACTAGATTAGTATGATTAAATTATCATTATTAAATTTACTTGAATACTAGGACACAACAGCATTCAGGTCTTGATTTTTTTAACCACTTGGACCAGTATGAATAAAATATTATTATTATATTTACTTGAATACTAAGATATGAAAGAATTCAAAGAATAATAATTTTTAACCACAACTGTAAGCTTGATCGGTATGATTATAAATCATCATTATTAAACACAGCAGCATTCAATTTATATATTTTTTAACCACTTGCACTGGTATGATTAAATGAGGGTTATTCACCGTTTGGTATCGAGAGTATAGAAAATCACGTGTTGCATTCATTTTATATTTGTTTACACCATTGCTTACTGTTCATCATATATACGCTCTGAAGCTCCCCCCCCCCTTTGTCCAGAACTAACGACCGGAATCAGCTGATTTGAAGCCTCCAATGAGAATTCAGCTAAAAAAAAAACTAGCTGTAACCGTAGCTGGAATTCCTAGGTAACTGGAATCATAAGTGACCAAAAAACGGTTGGCGGGACCGTAACTTAACCCCAGGTATAGTTTGGTTTGGTTTGGTTTGGAGCGCTACGGTCTGCTGTTTTGCACACGGGGGCTAATGAGACCGGGACCTACTGCTTAAAGCCGATTCCGAACGGCTACGAACATCCATGCCATAGTGGGATTCGAACCCACGAACACAGGTACCGACGATCAGCGCCCTAACCAATCGGCCAGCGTTCGGCGAACCCCAGGTATAAAAAGTCTAGAATTTTTAGACTCGGGGCTTGAATCCTGCCCCATTGCTTTGACTTCTTCCCCCTCTTCGCTCGCTTAACTGCTGCATCATCGACTGCTAAGGCCACACTTTGGTGGGTTCTGTTCTCTAAGATTGCCAATGGTCGGTTAGTGCAAAAATTCTATTGGTTTAGAATTCTGTCTTCTTGAATCCGGATAGTTCTCTCCCAGCTCTGCTCGGTAGTCTACCCTTGATTCTTTTACTTATTTGAAAAAAAAATTATACTGTCATCTTTAAGTGCTTTTAAAATTCTCCCTAGCTTGTGATAGTTAAAACTTACTGATCTTATCTGATAAATTAATTTTTATTTTATCTTATTGTATTAATTACCCTGCCCAAACTCAAGCAACCATTGCCCAATTTTTATTCTCTCTTCTCAGCCATAGCCAATTCAATTCTTTAGTTGTTTTGCCCAATTTCATATGTATCACAGAACTAGAGGGCTAGGCCCAGGCAGTTCTGTGCTGATCCATCCTGTGATCCTGTGACTCGGGGCTTTTCGACATTTTTTTCCGTAGGTGCTTTGATCTCGTGGAGGCTTTCGCGTCTTTTGGCCGGAGCCAGTTTTCTAGTGATTTAGTTCGGGAGATTCGTAAAGTCCGCTCATACAGGGAGCGGCAGAGTCTCTGATACCGAGCGGGGGATAAATTGGGTTTGCATTGCACCCTGGAAAAAACCTCCCCACTTGTGTGAGATTATTTAATCTCTTTTCTTTCGACTGTGATCGTCGTGGTGATGTTATGCAGGCAACAATCCTTTGCATTTCGACATGTTTGGGGAGATTAGAATCACCTTGTATATAGCTGTAATTACCCAAGAAATAATTGACTTCTAATTTTATAGTGACTGTGATCCTTCTTCACGCTACCTCTTCACTCGAGAACATTGAAGTCATCACAACGCTCTCAATTTTATTTTTATCATTTCCAGAAATGTTTTGGATGTACTTAACAACCGTATAAAACAGATATGCAAGCAAAAAAATATTAGCTTTCATCGTTTACCTTAAAAAAAAACCTGATTGCAAACAATGTCTTACCAAGTTAAAAAGAAAAGATTTCGTTCCTGCTGAATATCCACTCTAGATCTGCCGGACGATGGCCGAATGGTTAGGGTGCTTGCCTTCGGAACCGGAGTTCCTGGATTCGAATCCCACTATGGCATGGATGTTCGTAGCCGTTCGGAATCGGCTTTAAGCAGTATATCCCGGTCTCATTAGCCCTCGTGTTGCAAAAAGTAGACCGTAGCACTCCAAACCAAACCAAACCTGCTGAATATAGTCATCTTTGCTCTGAGCGTGTTATTTTAACTTATGTTTAAAATATTGTTCATCGTGTATCGCATGTGATATAAAAGTTTATAAAACATTAGATGTGTTTATAATATGTAGTGTACAGGATCGGGGTTGATAAAAAAAAAGTATTTTGCATTAAAATCGGAAAAGTACAATTATTAAACTAAAGCATCATAAGTTATAGTATGTAAAAAATGTTATAAGATAAATATAACAAGCAATTTGCTTCGTTTTCATTTGTGACAGTAAATTATATTATACATAATTTTCTTGAATTCTGCTTAAACTGAAGCTTAAATTACATTCAATTGACTGTTTACCTGTAAAAATTAAACTCTTTCACAAAATCCAACTTGAATAACTCTGCGCCAAGTATACTGTGCTTTAATACAGTGGATTTTCCATGTGATTCGTTTTCATCATTTGTTTTCAATATATCCCCTATATAATAATAGCCTAAGTTGTCTGTCCGCGAATTTATGAAGCGGTTGTACCTGGAATGGAAACAGGCATCCATATTGGATTTTTTAGGAGTTAGGGTTAGAAAAATTCAAAGCGAGTTTGAAATCAACCTCATCCCCCCCTTTTCGAGCGTTTAATGCTATTATTTCAAGACTTATTCTCCCTCTTATTCTACACTAAATTCATTATTGATAGGATGGCGAGGGCGGAGCGCAATATTTAAATTTCTGGACTGTTTTTACTGGACCCTTATATATTCTAACCATCTCCTTAACCACGTGTAAGCTGGCACATGGGGTAGAGTGTCTGCCCATTTGATCATCGTGCTTCTCGTGTTGATGGTTCTGCCCCCGACGTAGCCGACTTTTTCTAAAATATCTAATTTAATAATTTCTGCTTTTTCTTTTGAATTCTTATTCCTAAAGTTGTTTTATTATTTTAAAAGTTTTATTATTTTTAAAATAATTTTTTACCATTTTTAAAATTTTTATTTTATTAAATTCCCGTATTACCATTATTATATCAAGCCTCATTTTAAGAGCAGGCGATTAAATTTATCAATTTATAACATAATAAATAGGTAAAAATAGAATGTTTTCTAGCATTATGACGTAATTCCTTGAACCATCTCATTGAATCATTTCTTATTTTAAATTATTTAAATATCGTCTGCATTATTTTAATAAGATTTATCACTGACCTTAGATATTACGTAAATAATTTTTTTAAGTTAATATTTTGTTTCAAAATAATTCTGAACCAAAAAAACACCATTTTTCTACCTGTCTCATAAGGTACTTTACAATTCTGGAAAACTAAACATTTTAATAATCCCGTCATATGACGGGCTATATGCTAGTACTTTTGAATATTTTCGAAAGAAAAATCATAAATTGGTAAAGGCTGATCAAAAAGGGAAGAAGCCATTTCAATTTACATGCATTGTAAAATATTAAGGTAAGACATTAGACCAAACGTTTAACATTCACACTTTTCTATGGGAAGGCGAGCAGGCGGAAAAGCAAAATGCATGCATCACATGGTTGTGCATAACCCTCATTTCATTGTCTATATTTTAATTCCTCGATGTGTAAATTCTTATCGCAACTTTTAGTTACAAAATTTCTGTATATTTTAATTCTTCCTAACCACCCTTCTTTCTGGATATGCATAATTAGTAACCTTACGCAGCCTTTGGAAACCCCGTTTAAAACTAAAAGCACAACTAAGGCAAGCATCAAACCACAAGATGCTAAAGCGTTTCCAGAATAAGGGTACCGAAATTTTGTGGTATTATTTAAATTACAAGCGCTTGTAATCCCCTATATAATAATAGCCTAAGTTATCTGTCCGTCTGCCCTCCAATTTATGAAGCGGTTGGACCTGGAATGGATAGAGGCATCCATTCAAAGCGAATAAAGTTTATCTTCCCTTAAACTATCCATCCTATTCTGAAATAAATTGGTATAAATATGCTTCATATCACAGCAAAAAATACTGCCGTCTTTAAAACGTTCGAAATCAACCCTTCCCCCTTTTCGAGAGTTTAATTCCATTATTTCAATCCCTATTTTCCCCGGTTAAGAGCAGGAGATTCAATTTATCCATTTATCACTTAATAAATAGGTAAAAATAACAATTTTTTCTAGCATTGTGACGTCATTCCTTTAAACATCTCATTTAATCATTTCATATTTTAAACTATTTAAATATCGTCTACACTATTTTAATATCTTTTATCACTGAACTTAGCTATTACGTAAATGATTTTCTTTTATATTTGTCTTAAATAATAGATTAGGTACATATGTGATTATTTTAAATTTAATCGTCGATTATTTTTTGTTACAATGAAAATTTTATCACCGGTATTAACAATAAATTCTTTTCATTTACGTCTAGGAGTCTATTTCACGGACTAATAAATATCTAACTTTTAATTAATATATATTTGGAAATTAAGAAGTTTGTTCGTCTGTGTGTTTATTATACACAACCACACGGTTTGACTAAATGAATTCAACGTGATTCTAAACTGCATTACATGATCGGGAGACTCTAGAGGAGTATGACGATAAATTATTGAGAGTGAACCAGATAATTCTCAGCCAAAAAACAAACCATTTTTTACCTGCCTCATTGGGTACTTAACAGTTCTGGAATATTAAAAATTTTACTAATCCCGTCATATGATGAGCTATATGCTAGTAGTTTAATAAAGGCCAATTCACAAATTATGATTTTTCGTTTCCAAGAAAGTAAAATTTGACGTCTAGTAAATGGCTGAAAACACTGCACCTACTGTTTGTTTCCCAGCAAAACAGTCGGATGGTTGAGTGGCCAAGCTGTAGCTGTCACACACAACAGTCTGGAAATGTTTGGAGAAACGTTTGAAAACTCTTTCATATAATCTTGACCTCCGTCAAGAATTACAGCCTAACGATGCATACATCCGTGATGGTTGTTTTAACATTTGTAGCACGTTTACAGCTGAACTGTAGCAATTGATCCTCGAACATCTTACATAAAGAAAAAGCACATTTGTAATTGTGTGAGACAAATACAAATGTTCAACAGTGTGAAACAGTTAAAACACCTCATACTAAACATTTGAACTGTTACCTTATCATTTGCAACAGATTAACAACTTAACGTTTGGGAAAATTTACTGTTTCATGATTGTAGCATTAGTAATAGGTTTTCTTTCCACTTGAAGAAATCAATCCTTTAACTAAAGCTCATGATCCAGCTCAGTAATTGTGGTGTTATCAGAATTCGTTAAACTAAACCACAAAACAATGAATGGGTTTGGTTTGGTTTGGAATGCTACAGTCTACTGTTTTTGCTACACTAGGGCTACTGAGAGCTAGAGATACTGCTTAAACTCATTCCGAACTACTAAGATTCATATCCGGAGTGTGATTTGAACCTATGAACTCTGGTACCGAAGAGACCACCCTACACATTCGGCTATCGTTTGGCCCAAGTTTATTTTTAAACAACGTTCAGAACTTGCTGATAAACATTTTTGTCAAAATGTACTTCTTCGGGATCAGAGAAATTGTAATACATTTTCTTTTCACTCGGAATGAATCCTAAAACGCCTAATGCTCATTGACCTTCACCATGAGTGGTATGTTTTATCAGAACTCGTTAGAAAACTTCATTACACTAAAATCACAAAACAGAGATGATTCAAAGTGATATCAAGTCTAATTTATTGGGTTAGGTTTAATCTGGGGCTTTAAAGTCTACTATTTTTTCTAAACGAGGGCTAATAATACCGCGGCCTACTGCTTAAGGCTAATTCCAAACGGCTACGAACATGCCAGCAGTGGAATTAGAACTTACTAATTCTAGAACCGAATAGCAGCACCCTGACCCAGTCGGATATCTTTTGATCCAAGGTCATCTGAGACAATTTCAGAGCATGTTGGCAAACAAATTTGTCAAAACATACTGTTTTAGGATGATTATAGTATTTCCTTCCTATTTGTAGAAATAAATTCAAATAAACTAAGGCTCTTATAGATCTACTAAGTAATTGTAATGTGTTATCAAAACTCGATACAATAAAACCACAAAACAATGATGATATAAGGTGATAACAATCCAAGTTCATTTGGAGAGAAGTTCAGTGTTTGTTGGAGGATAATTTTACACAAGAACGGGTTATCGGCTGAGTATTCTTACAATCATAGCCCCCACATAACATCAGATCTTAACTTATATTCTTTTTGACTAGCTTTGGAGGGACCAAAAGCGAATAGTTTATCGAGAAATGTTTGTAACAATGCCAGTTTGACTGATAGGTATTTATGATAACTTGGTATATTTAGCCAATAACTAGATACGATAAGCTATTGGTTAAATATACCAATAGTATACAAAGTGTTTCTATTGATGTGTTAAAAGAAATACTTTCTGACTTCGATCGCTGTGACAATAATTTCTACAGCTAGAAACCAATGTATTAAAATAAGTAAGCAAATTTTGAATTAGAAATTCAGAATGAAATTCAATACACAGTTGCGTAGCGTAGGAGAGGAATGAAGGGGTTGTAAAGTCCCCATAAGGATCATTGTGTATATGTATTATACAGTGGACTCCGCTTAATGTGATCGCGGTTAATGTTCTCAATCGCTTATTGTTATCGAAATCACTTTGTCCCGATTTTCTCTATTCATTTGTATGTTAAAATTGTCGCTTTATGTGATCTTTACATTGCACAATATTATCAGTTTTCGAACCTCATTTTAACAGGCAATGGAATATTCACAATGTATTTAGGAACCAATTCTTTTCTTTCCCTTCGCTGTTATTTGAATTTCCGAGAATTCTCCCTTTACCACTTAGGGCAGTGGTCCGCAAAGTGTGGCTCCAGAGCAGCATGTGGCTCTTTGGCTCCTTAAGTGCGGCTCTGGCACAAATATCCACGGAAAGAGCAATATTTTCATTTTAAAAAAATCTTGGTAAGAAAAAAATTAAATCTTATTTTGATAAATTGGAATTCTTCTATAAATCGAGAACATGTTTAATTTTTTGTTTAAGTTAAGATAGGTAATTAAAATTTTATATTGTTGTAAAAATACGTAACGAACACAGAGTTTAATTTTATTAGTTTTCTTAAACGTAAACACAAACCATGTACAAGCTACCGATTGAAATTGTACGTATGTTTTCGGCGTACTCCGGTGTGATACAAAGGTACCATAATCATGCGCACGCATACTTTTTCTAAAATAGTGGGGAGTACAAATTGGCATGACACACTAGCACTTGCAGTGTGAACAGTTTTGTCTTATCTACCATTGGTAAATATCATTAATAAATATTTATTAAGTAGGAAATTTAGTTTTATTTAGTGTACTACTTATTTAGTGGAACAAAAGTTTACTAAACAAGCAGATTTGGGTCCTAATTTTTTTTCATTGTTGTAAGATCATATTTGGCTCTTTGGCTAATAAGTTTCTCGACCATTGATCGGGGAAAATGGGGAAAGAACAAAGGAGTGGAGTATTACACGTTTCTGGATTTTTTCAGAAATACGCACACCCTGCTGGTGGTCAATGGTTGTCAGATAAGCAGAAGGCAACACAATCTAATTTATGCCTTGCTCGCTTACATGCAGCTTGTCGATATGAAAGCCACAAAGCGAAATGATTTAACATTAAAAGAAGAGATCGAAATTTTAAATCATTATGACAGGTTGATGGAACTAATGAGTCAGATGGAGAACCTCTTGATATTGAGCCACCTCCTACAAATGCTGAAATTAGAAATGCATTGAAAGTGTTGAAACGTGGAGTAAAACACTGCTCCGATGACTTTAAAAAACATTATCATTACGAACAATTTATCAATGAGCTTTTTAAAAAACTGTAAACAGTAAACAATTGATCAATTTTTTAAATTATGTATACAATTCTTATGTTTTAAAGTGTAATATACAATACACAAATATAAGGTGAGTTTTCTCATTTTATTTTGAAATTTAGTAAGTGTGAATTAATGTTGGGGGGGGGGTAAATTTATTTAATTTTGCACATCGTTTATTGTTATCAATCGGTTATCAAAATCACGGTGGTATCCCAAATTAATCACATTAAACGGAGTCCACTTGTATATATATATATATATATATATATATATATATATATATATATATATATATATATATATATATATATATATATATATATATATATATATATATATATATATGTATATATGTGTGTGTGTGTTGTGTGTGTGTGTGTGTGTGTGTGTGTGTGTATCAGGATTACTGTATTCAGTTAAAGGAGGAGAACGTCTCCCCCCCCCCCATGAAAACTTTTTCACTACGCCTCTGCCAAAGCAAAAAAAAAAAAAGTTCATTTTCATGTTTTTAAATTTTATACAGATACAGAAAACATAAAAATGCATAAAATTTGTTTTACATGAATACCAGAAGCTGAAAGAAAAGATAAAGTTATAGTCTATAGGAAGTCAACAATTAAAGTCATTGCCATTTTGTTCATATACAGTGGAAACCGCTTTGGAAGTTTTCAAGGAACCAAGATATTAAAATATTTTGGTTTGGTTTGGTTTGGAGCGCTACGGTCTACTGTTTTGCACACGAGGGCTAATGAGACCGGGACCTACGGTTTAAAGCCGATTCCGAACGGCTACGAACATCCATGCCAGCAGCGGGATTCGAACCCGCGAACTCCGGTTCTGTTAAAATATTTTGAACACTGTAAAAAAATTTACTATTGCACTTTAAAAAGTGTTAATTACTTTTGTCACGAAAACATCTTTACAGCTCTTAAAAATAACAATAACCAAACTGTTAAAAACACATTATATTTAATTAAAAGCTTGGATCAACAAAGCATGCAAAAAATCCCATTGATATTGCTGATCTCTATTATGATTCATTATTTTTCCCAATTATGTCTTTTGAATCTAGGTCTGGAAAAAAACTAATTAAGCCTCACAATGAAATATAAAGAGAGATTTGGAGTAGATTTATATTTTTAGAGGGAATATGCTTTAAAAAACTAATTAAGTCTCATGATGAAATATAAAGAGAGATTTATAGTAGATTTATATTTTTAGAGGGAATATGTTTTGAAAAACTAATTAAGTCTCATGATGAAATATAAAGAGAGATTTGGAGTAGATTTATATTTTTAGGGGGAATATGTTTTAAAAAACTAATTAAGTCTCATGATGAAATATAAAGAGAGATTTGGAGTAGATTTATATTTTTAGAGGGAATATGTTTTAAAAAACTAATTAAGTCTCATGATGAAATATAAAGAGAGATTTGGAGTAGATTTATATTTTTAGAGGGAATATGTTTTAAAAAACTAATTAAGCCTCATGATGAAATATAAAGAGAGATTTGAAGTAGATTTATATTTTTAGAGGGAATATGTTTTAAAAAACTAATTAAGCCTCTTGATGAAATATAAAGAGAGATTTGGAGTAGATTTATATTTTTAGAGGGAATATGTTTTAAAAAACTAATTAAGCCTCATGATGAAATATAAAGAGAAATTTGGAGTAGTTTATATTTTTAGAGTGAATATGTTTTAAAAAACTTTAAGCCTCTTGATGAAATATATAAGAGAGATTTGGAGTAGATTTATATTTTATATATAAATATGTTATAAAATATATATATATATATATATATATATATATATATATATATATATATATATATATATATATAAATATTTATATATGGCATATAGCGTATAAATAGAGATATGAATAAAAATGGGACCTCAAAAATAGAGCGTTTTAAGCTGGAAACTTCTTAAGGGGGTAATTAACATGTTTGCTTAGGAGCGGTTAAAAAAGAGGGGGGGGGGTATTAAAACGAAAAATAAAATTATTAGAAATATTAAAATTTATTCACACATTTTTGGTCTCTATGTGCTTTTTCAGTGAGTAAGCAATATCCTGGACCTGATTAAACCACGGACCAACTGGACCGTAACTTTAGGCCACTGATTCTGGGGACCCTAAAATTTTATATAAAATTTTAAAATTTAAGTTATTTAATTTACAAAATTTAAAAATCTCTCTAGTTAATTATTCAACCAATATTACATGAAACTTTACCCAGAAAGTTATATAGAAGTAGATATTAGTTTTAATTTTTATTGTAAATTATAAAAAACAAATGTCAAATTTATACTTTTTTGGTATTTATAAACTTCTTCATAGTGTCCTGTAAAGAATGTTGCTATAATGTTATATTAAACTTCAGGTTGGCGACACCGAATAAACACCAGACACTGGACCCAATTTTGCCTTGATCGGGCCCTGGAAATGGCCACGTTTCACTATGGCCGATGATCACTGAAAACTGAAATTATTCTGTGTTCTACGAATCTCTTCACGAATTTCAGATCGAAGACCCTTGCCTCCGGGTATAGATCAAACTTGATTACTTCCCCTACCGTTCGTCACAGTAACCACGACCACTTCACTGCGGCACCTGCGTTTGGAATCATCGAATGTACCCGGAAACTATTGGAATACAGCAAGGCCACGGGCATATGCAAAACGCGTCACGAGCCGAAGAATTCGAGACTGGAAGAGAGGAAGAAAAAAGAATTAAATAAATTACTCGAACTCCACCACCCTCGCTCGAAATTACCGGCTTGCGGTCACTACTTGACCCACATCCCGGCAAAAGTGGACCACGAGGTCTCTTCCGAACGAACACATTCCTTACACTCGAATTCGGAAACTGACCCCTCGCGAGGAGAAGATTCGAAAACCATCCCGAAAAAAGCAATCTCCGAAAACAAATAAATAAAGCCTATTCTTTGAGATATACGAGTAAGTGAGGCGCGATAACAACAGAAATCCTGCTGTCAGTCACTCTTGTCTCGGACGGAAAAAGGAGATCTCGGGCTACCGTGAGTACTTGAGATCGCGATCTCTTTTGGTAGAAAGCGCCAGGAATTTCAGAGCGGGAATGGAATACTGCGGTGACCCAGAACGAATAATTGAAAAACAACGTATATTGAGTTATCTCTCTCTGCAGTCAGGAGATGGCATCGATAAAACGGGGGTGTTGTTACGCTTTAAAACGGCCGCTCCACTAACGACTGTCTCGGAGAGATTACAAGACCACAGCTTTGTTCTTAATGAAGACTTAGGAAATAGACTGCAATTACAGAGTTCCTGCTTACTTCGGTAACGGGGACGTTTTGAAAATAAGATGCCATTCACTTGACAGTGATAATCTATGTATACATACGCACACGCACAGGTCCTATTTAATTTTTTGGGGGGGAGGGGAGGATAAGCATCAGTATGCAGGGGTTTTTTTCTGTTTGTGCCACGTCCTAAAATTTTAAAATCATAGTTTTTACTATAAAATCTAGCCGATTTTCTTCCAGCTTCAGTCAGGATTAGGTTACATTGTAGAAAAATCTACACCAGGTCCAATAGACGCCGTAGTAATATGCGACTGGTCCATGGTTAAGGGTAATATGCAATTTCATGTGGAGGGATGAACCACGAGGACTGAATACTCACTTGACCTCAAGAATGAGTCCTCGAAATTTAGAAGCAGAGACCAAGCAGAATATCTCCCAGGCTTAGTACACAGGTAGTTTGATAAATAGAGAGATGCCTAATGCACTTGAAGTCTGAAGGTTTGAATTCATGGATACTACCGTGGGTGTCATTATCGTTTGAAATTGGCGATGGCCGAATGGTTAGGGTGCTGGCATTCGGAACCGGAGTTTCTGGATTCGAATCCCATATGGCATGGATGTTCTAAAACGAAGGAATAAAAGATATTCCCGTAGAATAGAAATGCATGTAAAACTTGCAGAATGTACATGGACTTAACTTTCCCCTGCTCAATACGCATGTACAGTGTAATGATCTGGCAAAAAAACTTCGATGCCAAATATAACTCTTTTATTTCTTTAAATCAGATTTTATAAGTTCATGATAAAAGAGTTATATTTGGCGATATTTGGCACCGAAGTTTTTTGCCAGATCATAACACTGCACATGCGTTTTGCGCAGGGGAAAGCTAAGTCCATGTGCATTCTGTGTGTTAAAATACATGTGTTTCTGTTCTACGGGATACCGAACGATGACCGAATGGTTAGGGTGCTGGCCTTCGGAACCGAAGTTCGTGGGTTCGAATCCCATATGGCATGGATGTCCGTAGCCATTCGGAGTTGGCTTTAAGCAGTAGGTCCCGGTCTCATTAGCCTTCGTGTTGCGAAAAGTAGACCGTAGCACTCCAAAAAGTGTAATAGAATCTTTTTTTCAATGCATCTGCCAATACAGATAAGCATCTTTATGCCAAATATGGTTGCAAAGCTGTTACTCATTTAGCACAACCTGGGAAGCACGTGTTGCTTAAGGAATGGTATGGACGAGAGTAACATTGCCGCACTGAGTTCCCTGTAATTTAGAAACAGTAACGGAGCAAAAGACCTCACCCAGGTTTAGCCTGTCACTTCTAGAGGTATCGTTTGGAAACTTGGAAAACATTGTGACTATGGACCTATATTACGTGTCCCAGTCGCCATTAATTAACACGTCGGATCTTTCGACGGTTCGACCTTTGATATTGCTACCCACCGGTTATGAGGTCGATTCCTTTATCGACTGAGCTACTGTGGTTCAGAATTCAGGTAAGTTTAGGGATTATATTACAATGACAATATAAGTAATTTCAAAATTAGAATAACTCATTATCATAGAGCGAATAATAAAGTCAAAAACGAATAATAAATTTAATTTTAAACTATAACGAATGAATAAAAGAAAGTCTCGTAGAATAGAAACACATGTATTTTAAAGACGCAGGATGCACAACTACTAGAACGGCTGAAAAAATATTTATTAAATTAGATAGATTTATTAGGCCGATAAAATATTGAAAAGGCATTGATAAAGAGCTACCAAATACTATCTGGCAGGCAGGAAGAAAGACGACCAAGTACTACCTCGCACGCAGGTGGTTTATTGCTGAGAACCGTCCCTGTATGTATATATATATATATATATATATATATATATATATATATATATATATATATATATATATATATATATATATATATATATATATATGTGTGTGTGTGTGTGTGTGTGTGTGTGTATGTGCGTGTGTGTGTGTGTAACATGGCGAAAATTAATTCCGGCGGTTAAAATAAATACCCCTATTGTTTTTACTTGTCCGGGCTAATAGGCAAGGAGAAGCCTATGCAGCTAAACTAATTGAAAATGTTGCAGTCGGGACACATTGAAGAGAAGCCCAAGTCCGAGTAGAACCTAAATTTTATTTTAGTTAAGAGATTGACAAGTATTTTACGGTCAAAGGCAGAAGACAGAATAAACATTGAAACACGTGCTGGAACAGGGTTGAACCCGAGAACGAGACTCAGAGAAGAATTCCCATGAGAAAGTAGCTTAGCTGGCGTTATTAACAAGGAAAGAGAGCCTAAATCATTGAAAAGAGAACCAGAGACAGCTAAAAAATGTAGAGAGTGGACAGGCAATTTGCATTTATTGCAGAGAAAGTTTTCGGAAATGAGTTGGAAGAATTTTAAATCGAGGACACGCCCTTAATTAAGACATTTTGTGGCTGGGAAAATAGACTTTAAGGAATTGGAATGGAAGATGGGAGGATTTTTATGAGATATTACAATATAATAATTTTGATATATTACATGTATATATATATATATATATATATATATATATATATATATATATATATATATATATATATATATATATATATATTTATATGTGTGTGTGTGTGTGTGTGTGTGTGTGTAATAGTCAACCCAAATATTACTCAAGGGTATAACTCAGCAGTGTATTCAACGGACAAAATCTACAATCACCATTTTGGTCAGACTAATTACAGTAATTGCAGAAGCATAAAAGCAATAGATAGGAAACACAGAAAAAAAATATCGCGCTAACGCGAATTTGAACATCAGTATTCATTCAACACATCATTAAATTAATCCTAATCAAGCATTTGCTGATTTCGCATGGTCTAGCAAATTAAGAGGTTTTCTTTTAAACGCATGACTTGATTATAATTAAGTTTTTCAGATCAACATATTTCATGACCTAGTGCTGGTTTTCTAAATTGGAAATTAGAGGTCAGGGAGCAATCAAACATATAGCGATCATCATTACCAAGCAAACTACAGACACAGAGGGAAGATTTTATTGTCAAATGGAAATTTAATAAGTATGCAAGAAAAGAGCCATGTTCGGTTAAAACACAATTTATATGAGATGAAACAAATAAATAATTCAAAGAACAATGGAAAAAAAAGAAATATAGTGCGACTAGCATTTTGAGATTTTCGATAAATTTTCCACTCATCTAACTTTTTAAATTTTAAATCTAATTTCACCATAGAGGATGATAAAGGTAAAAATATTTCTGGTGACAGTTTGGCCTTGCTTTTCGCTAAGTTGTCAGCAGAAACATTTCTTTCATGTCATCACTAACTTTTATCCAAAAGAGGTAAGCTTTGCTGAAAGTTTATATACAATGATTATAATTAAGTTCTACTTTGAAAATAATGGAAAAAATGAACCACTGGTCAAAATGACTTTAAATTTGGACTGAATATGCTGGAAAAAAAGAGGGACACTGTATGGCATAACAAATAAGAATTTTAATATTTTAATAACAAATAAGTTAATTAAAAACAATTATCTCCCATTCAATGTGGTACGACTTTGCGTAGTGTCACAATTCTTGACTGACTGACTTCGAATTTTTTTTACGTAAAATAACCGAAACACTCATATTGAAGAGTACAATTTGTTTTCTGTGCCGTACTCAAGCCAAAGCTGCGGTATTTCAATTCAAAATTTCACTTGTAGCCATTTCATTAGACCTTTTACTGCATAGTCTATTGATACACTTTGGAGTTTTTTTCTTATGCTATGACGTTTCCTCCTTTCTTCAGTTTATTCAGTTCAAATTGGAAATCTTTCATTCTAGGGCTTGACTGAAGAACAGAGTGCCCCCACCAACTTGGCGATAAAGCTCTGAGCAAGGTGTCTAACATTTTCTCCTGATCTCGCCGTGTCCAAAAATCTGTATCTATATTTTAATTTATATTATATTTGCATTCAGATCTTGTTGTGGAACCCATTTCTTATATATTAAATGCACGTAAGGCTTAAAAACTGAACCACTAATAATAATATTTTTTAATAATTTGGAGCTGATGGCTTTGTATGGGATTAATTGCTCATAAATATAACAGTGATTTTTGTTAATTAAGAAAAGTATATATTTCTATTACAATCGCGCAATCTACATCAATTAAAGTCGCCAGAATAGAAAGAGATACAATGTTGTTCGGGTGAAATACCTTTGTGTTTTAGTAAACATCGGCAATAATTTCAACAAATACGCCAAGGGGCACCCTATTCTTCAGTAGGACCTATTCTAGCAGCTCTTTATTTACAGCATTTTTAATGTGGGTCTTTAATTATAATCCGTCTGAATATATATATATATATATATATGTGTGTGTGTGTGTGTGTGTGTGTGTGTGTGTGTGTAAGTAAGTAATGTAATAATTTAATTACTTTAATCTTAATTAAAATTACTAACTCATATTAAAAAATCCTCAAGTCCACGATTTCTCTGTCTTTCTAGTAACCTCTTGGTGTAACTCTTTCATAGAAAAAAATCTCCTTTCTCTTGGCGACAGAAACACGCCAACCTGCTTTCGCTGAACTAAGATTTCTAAAATTCACACAACAACATTCTTAAGTCTGCACGTAGAATTACTTCCGCACGCTGGTGGCGCCCCTAAGTTTATAAGAGGCTGCATGGTTAATTTTCGTGAGAGTTGACTGTTGGAGATGACCAAATAAAGCTGCTGCTAATTTTCTTTTGAAAATCTTGTCGTTTTCTCGACCACGACATCACTTCTGTCCCGACTACTGAAGTCCAGGGCTGAGGCATAGCGTGTCAATCGCTATGTTTCACACACACACACACACACACACATATATATATATATATATATATATATATAGGCAACCAGTAACTATAATCTTTACTGATTACACAGAAGAAATAGCCCTTATTTTAATTACCACGGCTTGCTTGGCAATACAACTCAGATGCAGTCATCGTGGCGAAACAGGCTGTCAGTCACAATGTAAGATCCAGCCAAATATTTAAATCTTTTATTTCCGTGTTCGTGACGGATAACTGACGGATGCGCTTTACATAGACCAGAGACAAATGCGTATCTGTTTGATCTTTGAAAAGCCATCCCGAGGATAAGAAAATTACTTGGATGATTTCTTACGAGAAACAGTTTTTGTACAGTATTTATTTTAAAAAAAGCATGTTAAAACATTATTGCTGAAACAACGGCATTAAAATTGTACCGTTCAGTTTTTCCTGGAAAAATGGAGAGCTTGATTAACGCTAAGCATACCAACACTTAATACATACCTACTTCTCTTATTTATTTTATTTTACCTATTTCATTTATTCATTTTATTCCCTTAATACATACTGTAACGTCCGTCACAGGATTTTCGAGTAGCGTGTGCGTGTCGAAGTGGTTATGACACGACGTACAGCTTAGAAACAATAACAGCGTTTATTCTTGATTAAAATGGAGTATGTACAAATTTTCCAAATGGAAATCACAAGGCTCAGGCAAGCTGGTGCGGACCTAAAAGTCCCAGGTTCAAGGCGAACCTAAAAAACAATTTGCTGACATGTGCAGACAGATACCGTTGTACAGGGGTACAACTGAGTCTCCTTGAGTCCCACACAAAGCTGAAGAAAAGCTCTCTAACCAAAACCAACCGCCACAAGTAGAACCTCTGTTCGTTCTCTCCTCCTGGGGACTATCCGGCGGAAAACTCGAGCCGCCTGACGTCACCTTTCGCCTCTTCCCATTGGCTTTTTCTTTCCGAGTCGTTGTCCTGGTCCCTTTGATTAGCTCCTTTGGTGGCACCTACTATCTGACATTTCGTTGTTCCATCCGTTCTTCCGATTTACCTCGGACATCTCAAGGCGTGGTCAAAGTGACAACCCTTTGTAGTGTAGTGTCAAAATCCCAGACAGAGTGTTGCCCTGCTCTGGGCTTTAACAAAACCCCTTTGTGAAGCCAATGGAGTGTAGCGACGTCACAATACCTATTTCTTTTATTTCTATTTTAATTTATTGCCCATCGTTTTTTTTTACATATACATTACCGATCATTTAACCGGTTATAATATGTTTAGTGTTAAAGAAGAGAACGAGAATGCTGCACATTTGAATTTATTCTATAGTTTTGGGAAGTGTGGAAGGCATGCCAATATCAGGGAAACTTGACTAATCTAAAGTGTTTAGGAAAGTTAAGATTATGAAAACTAGAATGCGCGTGGGAATAATTTTGAATTTTAGGGAGAATAATTTTTGACATATAACACACACATATGTATATAGAGTGTGTGTGAGTGAGGGGGTGGTTGCGCCCACATAAATGTGATGGGTGTTTTAACCCACAACAATCATGCTGTCGTGGGCCAACAAGAAGACACGAAAATTTGAAAATAAAAATATTGAGTATATTCAGACAATTCATTTTTAGCACTCTCTCACCAAAACGTTTTACATCCGCTTATATAGGGTTGTGGGGGCGCAAGCCAGCCTAGGAAAATATCACGAAGCAGGCCTCATAAGCCGCCAGAATTCGTGAAGCGAAAGTTCGTCATGTGAGAATACGCATTCTCTTAGACGTCAGACACCTATAAAAATACAAATTACAGTTTGGTTTTATATAACTTATCAAGACGTTATATATATGTATATATAACGGATCATCCGGATATATGCGGCTAATGAGAGTGAGCCTCATGAGCCGGCAGAATTCGTCAAGCGAAAGTTCGTCATGTGAGAATACGCACTCTCTTAGAGGTCATGCACTCATAAAAATACAAATTACCGTCGGGTATTATAACCCATCAAGCCGAGGCTTGCGACTTTTTAATTCTACCATTATAGAACAAAGACATTTCTGGAAGCGAAAAAGGCGGCATCAGAACGGCATACGAGAGCGTGTTCTGGCTGGGTCACTGAGGCATGACCAAGCAGCGAAATTATGTCAGAATTCCACGCGCACTTCAATGGAATTCGCCCAGTAGACGATTCTAATTTGACAAATCCAGGAACAATGAATCAATATGGAAATGGCTGCAAGTCGGGACCTTGCTATTGATAGACTCATTGGTCGCATCGTTAAAACCACCCCAGCGATTCTTTATTGAGCTGCCTCTATTATTTAGTTACAATGGCTGTAGAGAAAACATTAATTTTGGATAAAGAAAATTTCCTTTGTATGATAGGGGAAATGAACACTCAATAAAGAAGCGAATTTCTTTTTATTAAAAAAGTTTTTCTTCATTTTATGTATATTTTGTATACTGTATTTTAAACATTTGATGAAGGTTTTCATTCTTAATTGTATTGTGTAATAAAGTACAATTACAATCTATATTGACTTTTGTTTCACAAAAAGGAATATAGATTGTAATTTTGCATGTATCATACTCATACAAGAAGTATGTACTGTTGAATCATACTCATACAAGAAGTATATTTTAATAAATAATCTTATTTTATATCTGTATATATCCTGTGTTTAACATATACACTCAAGAGCCAAAACATTATGACCACCTGTCAATAACGAGTTGGCCCACCTTTGGCGCGCAACACAGCTTCAACCCGCCTTGGCATGGATGCCACAAGTCCTTGGTAGATGGCCGGAGACAGATTGTACCAGATGTTTAAGCAACGGTTACGCAAATCCGAGATCTTGAGAATGGGTGGTCTTTGAACTATGAGCTGCCGTCCCATGACATCCCGAATGTGTTCTATCGGATTGAGATCCGATGAGTTAGGCAGCCAGGACATTAACTGGAATTCAGCATCATGTTCCTGGATCCACTACGACACAATTTTAGCCTTGTGACAAGGGGCGTTGTCCTGTTGGAACGTTCCATTTCCATCACACACTGAAGTAAGTGAAAGAATGATTCTTCAGGATCACAAGATCTCACAGGAAGCATACTCAACTGTACTCCCTGGACCAAGCCCTCTAGTACTGGAGTACTAATAATCGGTATGCAAAAACTATGAAAATGAGTTGGCATGACATACACCAATGATTCTTCAGATTATCCAGCAGCAGTTAAATACCACTTCCACCTGATCACGTGCCTTTCACGTCATCCAGCCGAGTTCATTTCAAAATGTAGGGGTGGTCATAATGCTTTGGCTTTTGAGTGCATGTCCTGAACCAACTATAAATTGCCAGACATAGTACTATTATTTCTTTTGTTTATATTTAAGATAATGAAAAAATTAAAGTATTAACTTAATGGAAATAAATTATTTTAATTTCGAAATTGCTGATATGTAATATAAAAGATTATTAAAATTTTGAAATAAATGTAACATAAATTCGGGAACTTTAATTATATGCACCGAAAGCTAAGCGTTAGTTACATATAAATCCATGACGTAAAACATGCTAATTTCGAGGTGTTTTAAATTTTATAAATTATTGTTATTATTTCTAATGCGGGAAGTTGGACTTCTAACAGTAGGTCCTCGTAACTTAGAAGCAAGGATTAAGCAGAAGTCCTCAACTCTTGGACTGCCATATCCAGAGGTATCGTTTGGGAACTTAAAAGACATTGCAATTGCGAACCTATTTTAAGTTTCCTAACCGCCATTAATGAACACGGTAGATATTTGGACGGCTCAAACTTTGAATTTGCAACACTTTTGTTATCCATGCCTCTGCCGATAGAGCTACCATTAAATTTTATGAAAAATAAAGCTATATGGTAGAAAGATATGCTTCCCAATATTTTCCATAAATTTTTATAAGCAATTTGGTTTAACGAATTATTTTATACAACAAATATTGTTTGAAATTTCGAGCCATCCTTATATGAACTTAAACTTTGTCATCCCTAGAGGGAGAGAGCGTCGACCTCCCGTTAAAGATCGTTTTATCCTAGTATTTTGGGGTACTAGGAAATTGCCAGAAGGTCAGCAGAAGTGGCGCTATCAAGGTTAAAATTCCGAATGAGTCATTAAAATCTCACGTAAACCGCATTGAAAATGAAAGTTATTTAAAATTTTTTAGAAAATAAAATAGTCATTAACTGAATGTAATAATTTCACCTGATTTTTGTTAATCCATTTAATTCAAATAATGCAACTTGTTAATATGTTAAATTTTAAAATTGATGAAAAATTAGATTTTTGCAGTAATATTTATATTAGTATGTATAGGCTATGTATGTACGTATGTACGCATATTATATATATATATATATATATATATATATATGTGTGTGTGTGTGTGTGTGTGTGTGTGTGCGTGTGAGAGAGAGTGTTAGGTTTAAAAATGAGGGTTAAGAATTAAGCGAGTTATAATTAAAAATAGTTAGAACTCCTTAACGATAACTTAATAGGAGAAAGACGCAATCTCGAGCGGAACTATACCAAGTAAAAAAGATGATGTGGAAGTAGACATAGGAATTTTGCCAAAAAAGATAGTTCTGAGCGGAAACTCGGGCTGATCCTCCTAGAATCCTCTACGTTAGTCGTGGAAAATCATGAAAAAAAGATATCTAAATGGCATAGCCATGGGCAGAAGGATTACAATAAAGAAGTTTTTACATATGAAATCAAATGTGTCTTCCATGCCTTAACAACTCGTCAGTGTCATATATAGACACACACACACACACACACAAGAATGGTTGTTCGTCCTTTACTTCAGTGATTTTCTATACATTAACATTGGTGGATTCATTGTATGTTTTGTCTTCCATTTATACCTCTGTAAATTATTAACAATGCAGTGAAAATCTCGTGTAAATAAAAATTTATCTTTATATTACGTTTATATTATAATCCCATTCAAACCATATGTAACCATCGTTGAGCATCAGAACGTGAAACGTTTTCTAGAACATGAGTGCCAAATTATAGAAATAACTCCAAACAATTTGCATGCCCAATAAACTTCCTATTAAGACTTCCATTTTTTGTCTAAACTTTCATGATATCTACATGTAAGCTTGATTTTCTTCAAATTTATCTGTACCTTAATGAAAAAATGTTTAAAAACACCGTGAAATTTTTTTTTTCTCGTACATTGCTGTTTATTAAATTACGAATTAGCTAGAATATTTTTTGCATGCATAATACATGCTGTTTATTAAATTACGAATAAATGTATATATATATATATATTTTTTATATGTATATATATACATATATATATATATGTATATATATATGTATATATATACATATATATATATATATATATATATATATATATTTATATGTATATATATATACTATATATTTACACACACAGAGCGAAGTAAGATGTTTCAATATGAGAATATTCATAAGCTGAACTAGACGAGGCCATACAGCAAAATGTTTCAATATAAATGATAAATGTTACAAACATACATTTATTTATGCTAAAAGAATCATTACCTATATACATATACCTATATTCATTACCTATATTATAATTTCGCACGAAAAATTTTCTATTACAGTTACTAAAGCACCTAGAATATTTTATGAACATTGCTTGCTGTTTGAAATATTAGTTCTAATTTTTTTTAATATGATGTATTTATCCGAAATATTTATTCATTTCAAACGATTCTAAAAATGTATTTGTTGCAAGCCGTCATTTATAAAAATTTTTTCGACATAAACAACAAAATCTAAGAATCCTAAAACAGTGTTTCATATAAAAGCAGAAACAAAATGTGTTTCTTATCGCTCAAATGCAATATGTGACTTAAATAAAATTTTTATTCTTCAGATTTTACGAAAACAGAAAAAAACGGGCATAATAAAATTAACTCAATTTTAAACAAATAAGGGAGCAACAAGTGTTTGTGAAAGTTTGTGTTAGAAAATACAGAGAAATCAGAAAACAAACTTCTAGGTAGAAAGCACCGCCATCTAGTGGTTGGGGTTGTCACTATTATAAAAACGAAGTTCGCAAAAGGACGTCTGTCTGATTACAATTATTAAGATCTAGGTTTTTTCTTTTTCAGTACTGTGATTGTAAAAGTTTTTACTTTGCCTGGAACACGTAATTTTGAATTATATGATCATTTTTGCAATTAAATAGTGCAGTAACCGCAATCGAGTATTTAATTTAAATTTTTAACCGAGGTATGAATCATTTTGACCTATAAACTATTTTGTTTTCAATTTCCTCGAAAAGTTACTACCTAAATGGAAATAAATTTCTTGTATTAATTTTGTACCCATAAAATTCTATAAAAATATATTATTGAAGAATCTGTGCCTAGACGAGAAATGGTTCATTTCTAGGCTTCTAAGTGTCGAAATAAAACTGTACATATTTGCTAACTGTAAAATACTGATATGCAGAAAATGTATAAAATATATCAAAAACAAAAAGTTGCCCAAGTTTCTCCTGAACTGTGTAAGAAACCTCGACTGGTAAGAAACTAAATCAGTCCATTAAAGTTGTTTATAAATTTTTCTAACTTTATCAGTGACGGACTAAGGCTAAAGCAGGCCCTAGGCAACATTGTAACTCCGGGCCTATTTTTCAGTCATGGCACTTAATTTGCGTTTGGTAGTTTGGTTTTAAAGTATATAGTATGTAGTTGTATATAATTATCGGATTCTAAGGAAGAAAAGGGAAAAATACATGTAGAAAAATTAAATAAACATAATTTATTAAAACAAACATAAACATAATTAATAAAAAAAAACAATTCCTAAATATACCCAGATTGATTAGTTATATTGCCAATTTTTCTCACTTTTAATTCTGCAAACTCGTCAATTAGTTTGTCATAATTAATAGAGTTATTTTATAACTCTTTTTCTATATAAAGTAATAATAAACTATTTAATTTTTATTGGCCTAATGTGGATCTTAAATTTTTTTTTTATTCTGGCCATTACTGAGAATGATCTTGCATCGCTTGCATTGCTTATTTGAAGGGTTAAATAAATACTCAGAATTATGTTTAAATTAGAAAATGTTGCAATAATATTATTTTCCTGAATAAATAACCACATGGACACAGGAGAAAGCCTTTACTGGCGTGTAGAGTAAAGGCTTGTTAAACGCGAGGTTCGATCGTATTTCACACATCGACACTAATGCATAAGCACGAGAATGCTCGTCTACACTTGTCGACTTTATCAATCAACGATTCGGCGTAATTTGGATACGTTTCAGCAATAATTAAGAATATCAAGTTTTTCTTTTAAATAAAATCAAAAATTAAAAACCTAATTTTCGGCCCAAAAATTACGGGTTGCCTAGGCCTTAGTCCGCCCCTGAACTTTATATACCTTTTGATATTGTAATACCTTATCATTTATCAGTTAGTATAATAATTTAATGTCTAACAATGAATAAATATTATTGCTTATAAATACAGTGTACTTTTTGGATAACAACACGGATTCATATTAATTGGGGTTAGTTTGATCTAACCCGTGGTTTTAATGTTAAGAATATCCCAATGACTCAAATCAATCCCAAATCAACAGAGAAAATTTTCATACATTACGCATACATTTTAGATATCAGTTTGGATAAAACTTAAAGACTCATTCAATACTTTAAACAGTGCTTAAACAGTCTGCTATCTTATTCCTGTATTTAATACTAATGCTGCATCTATTTTACCTCGGATTTATTCCAAACTCCAAGACTAATATGAGACAAATAATAAAGATCCAAACTTTAAGTAAGACGCAAAAAATTTAAACTACAATTTTTATAGTGTAAGTTTTTTCTGTGTGTGTAGCAGCACAGTATACAAAAGAAATGACTTTAAAAGCAATTAAGTACTGACAGACCAAAACATAATAATTTATTTTCCTGAAACTTGGCAGCTTTACTCTGCAACCATTCTTTCTACATTAGCAGAAATTTTGTTCGCAACTATTATTTTCAAGACCGACATTAAGATGGATTCCAATAATTTTGGATCTGATAAAACACTTATTACATTCATAATTTCAAACAACCGGTCACTCTGGATAGTACGTCCAAACTTCAAGATAATTTCGAATGTGAATTTTCAAGTGTTTTCGAACATGACAAGTATTTGTAAAATTTGGGCACCCTAACCCCACTAAAAGTTTCCTTTAAATTATAATTGTATCCCTATTACTTGCATTTCCATGTGCGTATTGCTAAAGCCAGGAGGTTAGTAATGCACTTACCTCCATTTTCATATTATTAGGATTCGATGTGTATCCAGAAAATTATCCTGTTTATCAGTTAGTTTTGACAAAAACATACTGAGTGAAATGTCCGAAAATAGACGAGTAATAACTGGAGTAATAATTATACATTTTTATAAAAAAAAAAGTTTCTGGTACATAATTTACCAGCCTGGCAGAAGGACATAAAGCTTAACAAAAGTATTTACACACTTTTTTTTTCTTCGAAAGTGAAATATTCCTGGAAATGTGAAACAAGACTAACGACGTTTTAATTTAAGTAACAGAAGTAGTAGCTGAAATATTAACTTTGTTATTATAGTCTATTTAGCTTCGGCGAAAAAAAATTAACCTAAGTGCTCCAAACCAAAGGGAGAAACGCAAATTATTGAGACGCAGATACCTTTCTGACTAGAATGAATTTATCAGTACTTTGAAAAAAAAAGAAGGCAAATGCCGGAAAATATTCAACGATTTATCACTACTTAAAAACTATTGTAGTATTAATATAAATCAGAATTTCACGTGGGTCAGTGAATCCAACACATACTCTCCCGCTCCATCTCACCTTAAATTTCTCTCCTTTATCATGGCGGATTTATTGGGATAAGAGAAAAAATAAAATCAATAATTACCGATCCGTTTCAGGGCTGAATGGGAGCTACATTGACCGCCAAAAACAAAATATCTGCTATAATTTCTAATGCAATCGAAAAATTAAAAGAAAAATCTTCATTTCATGAGAATGAAGGTTAATCACGTTATACGGGCAATAACATTTTCCAATATCGTAGTGTTAGCGAATTTACTGTAAAGCATTATAAACCAAAACGCACACAATCAGCGATTAAGCATGGACGACATAACAAACCTAGAACTGGAAAAAACGGAGAAATTATTGTAACATGTATAAAGAAATTTATAATTCAGTTATTTTTTAAGAGCATTTACCTATTAAGCATTCGTACATAAAATGCTGCGTATTTTGTTGACTCTTTTATTATGTAAGCACCATATAAGCGGCCAACATTACTCCCTTGGACAACACAAAGTGGATCCTCGTAGTTTAGAAGCAGGATACCTCCAAGGTGGACCTGCTACCTACAGAGGTATCGTTTGGGAACTTGGAGGAGATTACGTCAACAAACCTATTTGATATCTCCATCCACCAAAGATCCACCGTGTTCATTAAGAACACGGTAGATTTTTGGCAGCTCGAGGCTGAATCCCAGAACCCTCCGGTTACAAGATCAACGCCGTTGTCGATTGAGCTATTGCGGCTGTCAATTCAGTAATGATATATATATATATTAATACTTTTACTGCATACCGTCTTACCTTGGACAGCTACAGAAATACCCATCAGGGGCCGCGAGGTTGACACTTTTGATTTTTACCCTTTGGTACTATTTCTAAATATATTTAATACAGCGTGAAACCTTTCGTCGTGTTTTACATTAGTTTCAGTGCCTAAAGAGCTAAATGAAAACTGTCCTCTACTTCAATTTTTTCATGCATCCAACAGTTTGTTATCATAACTTTATCACAGTGGAACAGTTTAACACATGGTATAAGGGACACGTACTAGTACGTTTTCTGACGATTGAAACTTGAGCGAGAGTCACGTACTAGTACGGGTTAGTGTAACAACATGGTTTGTTTGTGGGTACAAAAATAACAGTATATACAGGAAAACGAAGCCGAATGTTCTTGTCTACTACATAGGTTCTGGAAAAATTTAGACAAATAAAAACTAGTTTTTACATCAGTCGACGCGGAACCACAGAACGGGAAAAATTAAAACTATACACTACTATTTCTATTTGATTTTTCATATTTACGATACTATTATAAATTTATCCACTAAAAAATATATTTTTTGTTTACAAAAATCTTATGTTTGTTATTTATATATTTTTATTTATATATTTGTTTATATATTTCAATATAAAATACTACAAGTTGGTTAAAAAATTAAATAATTTTCGATTGAGATTTAACTGGATAACTAAATTTACGCGAAAAACGCCTGCTCCCGGTACAAAATTTCGCTGCGAAATGTACCCGCATACAATGTGTTAAGACAATGGTTATTAGGTATAACAGTAAAGAAACATTTTAAAAAACACTAAATTTATTACAAAAAAAAAACTGTAAATAGCAAAACACTACTATAGCATGCACAAACATGTAAATTTCGTTTTACATTAAATTAGAAATAAAGCTACAACTAACGCAAAAAAATTAATGCAAGTGTTGTAATCACGATGGTTTCTTCATTACTGCTGCGAAAAAAAAGTTGCTATTTCTTTTTTTTTTTATTATTATTATTTCAAACACCCTTTGAATCATTCCCGTCAGCGACAGGGTTCATACACAATTGGCAGGAGAAAATAAAACACACTACGACTGCAATTTATTTAAATAATCTAGTTGCTGAGATTTCTCCTTTACCAGTAGCCCGGGCAAGTAAAAAAAATAGGGGCTATAACTTCAAATGTGTCCATTAGTTATATAATTCTTGGATTACATATGTATACGTATGTATTGAAATATAAATAAAAGTGAATAATCCACTAAACTATTTATTTTATTTTATTTTGTGCTTTTCAATCACATTTAGAAAATATTTTATATATTCCCTGACCATTTTACTAATTCCCTGTCTTTCCAGATCGCTAAAAATAGAATAAAGGGTACTGTGACAGGCATACCAAAGTTTTTAGTCAATTTCAAACATTGGTCACGCAAGATGGGAAATCGCTATTACTAAAAACCAATAAAAGGCAGTAATCAAAATAGAAAGAAAATCCCATCCTATCAGCTTCTATACCCTCCAGAGCTTCGACAAGTGTAAGCGAGACTAGTGAGAATTATCTACTGAGACGTCAGCTTGGGGCATCGTTTACACTCACACAGCACATTTCGAACCATCGTTAGGCTGTGGGTCATTCTCCTCTCGGCATATATGTAATTACAGAGTAGATGACTTAAAAATGCTGTTACATACATATTAACCCACTGCAACACAAACCACAGTTAGCCGTGACTCAAAGATATATACACGTTCGGACGAAAAAAACGCCCCGTTTAATTTTTTTCCACATTTATTCCCTTTTTTTTTAAGCGTGGAGTATAATATGATTCTAAGGTAAGGTATTACACTTAATTCTTTAAGCTAAGCAGTTACTAGCGTTGTTTAGCAGGGGGGTATAATATAGTAATTTATTTCATTGATATTTTGATTATTAGAGTAATGTTTATTAAAATTCTGTTCCAATTGTTTTTATATACGATATATAATTCTTCTGGAAGCAGAGAATTTTGCTTTTAACATTAGATTTAGGGACCGAGCCAATTTGACTCATTAAAAATTGACTCACTATATATATATATATATATATATATATATATATATATATATATATATATATATATATATATATATATATATATATATACACTCATGTCCATAAATTAAGGATAATGAAGTTCAGGCAATGAAAGAGACAAAAGCAAAACAAATTTGACTTATTTGTAAAGTCTATTTATTAAACAAAAGGTAAAGAGCAAAAAAGATGCTATATGTTTGACATAATTAATAAAAATTGCGATTTTTACTCTCTGGAGCAAATTTCAAAAAAGAACCTATTTACAGAAAACAGTATAACATGGTTAGTATGATGGTTAATACGGAGTATGTCTCCCGGACGATGCAATACAAGCGTTACAACGCCTACGCATGCTGCGTATCAGATTACACAGGCCTGCGATGAAAAAAATACAAAGGATGTGACAACTAAACTTAACGTATTTTTTAGTACTGATTTTGAAAAGAATCATCAAAAATGTCTATCACGTCACATTTTTTTGAAAAATTGAATTTTATGTGGTTTTTTATGAATATTTCTCACGTATTTTGCTTTCATACTTTCCTTCGTGTTTTGACATTTTACCGTGATGAAACCCTCAAAATTACCCTTCTGTGGTAAACTACAACAGCGCAGTTAGTATTTTAGGGCTTTTAAAGCTTCAATGTTGATCCAGATCACCAATTAGACAGATTCCTGGAAGCGCGCGAGCCTGGGAAGAGCCTAGGAACGCGCAATGTACCTCTTCATCATCCCTCCCTCCCGTCGCAATCACTGTTAACCTATAGCGACGCTCGAATCCTTATCAGTGACCTCATGTAAGCACCAGTACTTAGTCTGTGAAAGAGGCAACTCAATTATTAGGCTCCAGATTGAAAGAAAAAAACTTATTGGCCAAAGGAACCACTTTTTATTGGTACAGGAATCGTGAAAAGGAATTTATTCAGTATTTTGACGAAGACGAGAACCTCATTTATTGCTCAGATGTTCCTGGATTGATGAGAAAATTTAAGATTCCCTACAATAAAGATGAATGGAGGCTTTTCATAGATTCGTCAAAAAGGAACCTTAAAGCTGTCCTAATTCATCAAGGAAACCAATGGGCGTCTGTGCCAGTTGAATACTCGGTGCATTTAAAAGAAAGGTATGAAAACCTAACTCTCGTTCTCAACAAAATAAAATATGACAACCACGGCTGGATCATTTGCGGTGATTTAAAAATCATCACCATGCTTCTCGATCAACAAAACGGGTATACAAAATTTCCGTGTTTTATTTGTGAGTGAGACAGCCGTGACAAAACACAATATTGGGTCAGAAAAGATTGGCTCAAAAGGCAGACCAAAAATGTAATTCGAGAAAGCTTGGTTGATAAAAAAAAAAAAAAAAAATTACTACCTCCCCTGCACATAAAATTAGGTGTTATGAAGCAGTTTGTTAAGGCTCTTCCAAAACATGGTGATTGCTTAAAATATATGTGTAAAAAGTTTCCTGGATTTTCTGAAGCCAAATTGAAAGAGGGAGTCTTCGTAGGACCAGACATCCGAAAACTTATTAGGAATAACAAATTTGAGACAACTATGACATTAAAGGAAAGAGAAGCTTGGGTTGCCTTCAAAGATGTTGTGGAAAAATTTCTGGGCAATCACAAAGATCCTAAATTTAAAACAATTGTTGGCAACATGCTAGACAAATTTCAAGTGTTGGGCTGCTCCATGAGTGTAAAATTGCATTTCCTCCAATCGCATTTGGACTTTTTTCCCGAAAATTTAGGATCCGTCAGCGAAGAACAGGGAGAAGGTTCCACCAAGACATGAAGGATATGGAGAGAAAATATCAAGGTAGGTGGAATAAGAATATGCTTGCCGACTATTGTTGGATGTTAGCAAGAGATGAAGATAAGATTGAACATAAAAGAACGTCAAAAAGAAATTTTAACGGAAAAAATGTACGTAACTAAATTTAAATGTCTTTGTTTCGTATTGAGTTTCAAATATATTTCAAACTTACATTTATTATATATAAACCTTAATAAAACGTAAAAACAGGTAGTTGGAGTTTTTCTAGGACTGTTTTTCTTATAAAATTTAATAACGAGGTAACTTTTTGTCTCGCCCTGGTGCAGCTCATGCGTTCTGGTTGCGATGGTTTTCATTCTTTATATACAAAATGTATACATTTTTAATTTTAATTGTTGTTTAAAAATTAATATACCTAATCATAAACAGATTAAATAAACTCACATGAATAGATAAAACCCACTGTTGCCAGTCAGTACAAGCTAACAGTTCGAGAGCATTTTTTCTATATAGGATATTACCAGTAATATGTACATCAATTTTACAAAAAATCCTGACGTGATGGAAAAAAATGGAGGTCATTTTCGAAATCAGCATACCAAAAAACTTAAAAGTAAGAAAAAACTTCTCTTGTATTTTTCAAAAATTTCAATTTCGCAGGCCTGTGTTATCAATCTGATCTTGGGGAAAATTACACCACTCATCAAGCAATGCCCTCCGAAGTTCCGATAGACAGTTGGGAGGGGGTTGACGGGCTTCAATTCGTCGGCCAAGCATGTCCCACACATGCTCTATTGGATTCAAGTCCGGTGAGTATGCTGGCCAATCCATACGGGTGATATCCTCCGATTGAAGGCATTCGTCTACAATGTTTGCACGGTGAAGTCGGGCGTTGTCATCCATATACAGAAATTCAGGACCCATGGCGCCCCGAAACAAACGTACATGTTGTTCCAGAATGACATCCCGATAGATGTGGCCTGTCATCGTTACACTCTGAACATGCAGGTCAGTTCTGGAACCAAGAATAATTCCTCCCCAAACGAGCCATCCTGCACCACCGTAACGGTGTCGTTCAATGGTGTTCTCTTAGTGGTAACGGGTACCTGGCGCTCTCCATATGAAAGTCCGGCGAGAATCAGAATGTAAACTGAACCTGGACTCGTCGGAAAACATCACACAAGACCACTGTTGCGGTGTCCACAATGCATGCTCTCTAGCCCAGCATAATCGCAGGCGACAGTGAGTTGCGGTAAGGGGAACACATCTGACAGGCCTACGAGCATATAGACCAATGTTCCCTAAGCGTCTGTACACGGTCTGCCTTGAAACTGTCGTACCGGTAGCTGAAGAGAGCTGACGAGACAGGTCTGATGCTGTGCTCCGTCTGTTTCTTTTGGCAGTAACTGCCAAATACCGGTCATCATTCGGCGTAGTAACTCGGGGGCGACCTGTGCTGTAACATCTACTCACATTACCATCATGTTTGAATCGTTGCCAAAGCCTGGAGATGACACTCTGGGCGATTCCAAGTTCCTCGGATACTTCCAGCTGGGTACGTCCACATTCCAGTCGTCCGATAATTCTACCACGTAAAAAATCATCCAAATGCTTCCTTTGTGCCATAACTATGCGGTTATTGCACTGAAAGGCTTTTAAAGCGCTTGTGAACAATTTTACTTCTTTGCTACCATTCCTTATATACCCCTTTCATACACTCTCGTCATTGTGACGTACTATCCGCGCCATCTGGTGGTTTCCTGCAATTTGCATATTCTTCTTCAAGATGTGTGTGATAATTCTACAGGTGAAATTTTTATTTTAGAGCTCAATTTCTGTGTGATTCTGAATTATCCTTAATTTATGGACATGAGTGTATATATATATATATATATATATATATATATATATATATCACTTTTCAAAATATATATATATATATACTTTAATATCATTTTTAGTTAAGTAATAAAATATATGTCAACTTTCATTCCTCTTCCCCGCAGACCCCTTCATTTCGCTCAAATGTGGTATACCTATTTTCACGGTTGTGAGCTAATTTGACTCATAGAATGGCTTAACAGTTCTGTAAAAAGAGACGATTCAAGTAAATATTTCAATAAAAGATTTTAATTTGCAATTGGCTGAAGAGCTAATAAGTAAATATAGAGAAGAAGTCTAGAACACTTCCATTCCAATGACAGAAATTCATGCTACTGACTCACGGAAGAATTGTCAAGTTTAACAATCATGCAAAAGAAAAAATGTAAAAACCATTGTGCTGAATGTAATAGAAATGTTTGCGGAAAATGGGTTTTAAAAACAGATTTTATATGTAAAAAATGTTTTTTATGAGTTTTTTGATAATAAACATTTCATTTAAATTAATTTGGAACTATTTTCTTTGCAAAAATTTTCTTGTATGAGTCAAATTGGCTCACTTCAGTAAAAATAGGTATATGATCAACATCCGTAAATCTAGTGTTAAAAATGAAAAAAAAAATGTTCTAAAAGTATGAGAGCATTCTTTATAGCTTTCCTTCCCTAGAAAAGAAATATCCGTTGTTGTTATTGTTATTTGGACGAGCCAAGCTCATGAGCCAGAGACAACTCATATTAAGACGATGGGGTGCATTTTTCGTTTGAAGAGCTACGCTTGGGTGAAAGAACGACTTTGCTCAAGTGGGTTCTCGTAATTTAGAAGCAGGATCCAAGAAGAAGACTCCCATAATTGACCTGCTACCTCCAGAGGTATCGTTTGGGAGCTTGAAGGATATTGCGACCACGAACCTATTTTACTTGGCCCAGATGCTATTATTGAGCAGGGAATCTTTAGCCGGCTCGAACTTAGATGTCATTATATTTCGGTGACGAGATTGTTACTATGCCGACTGAGTTACAGCAGGTCTATAAAGAATTCTAAGAGGCATTTCCCAATGCAAAAGTTAAAAATAATAAGGACAGTGTTTGTGGAGCCAAAGAAAATTTTACAAGATGGATGCAAAAACAATAATAGTAAATGACATTTCAAATAAAGAGGGGGTTGATTTTAATAACTTCTATAAAAATAACGAAATAAAAATTCTTTAAAGATATGAAGTTACATTAAACACATTTCAAAGAAATAAACTTTAGTCTGAAAAAATTAAAAAGTTTGTTTTAATTACCAGAATTCTTTAAAAAAAATAAAGAGCCGCGGTAGTAATCTTCACAATAATGTCTCCTGTTCATGAGTATTGTGACATGCTCTTTATGTGTACCAAACCCCTCAGAGGCACGCCTTCTTCAGGTGTCTAAGGGTTTCACGTACCCGAGGTACCCGAGTGATTTCTCATCTACATTCTTCCGTCCTTTCTCGAACTTACCTTTGTAGAGTTCACTCCTTACTTGGTTGGACTACAACAAAATCAGACCTTGACAATCTCTTGTAGGTTAATAGCAGCTTTGTAGCCGATATGAGCTGTTGTCTCAATTGTCATGAGTTATGAGTAATTGTATGGCTTCGGTTGGGTTGAGTAAAACAAATTCTCTTAAGCTCAATCAGTAATGATAATACTATACAAAATGCTAGAGATCATGACCTTCGCGAACCATTACGCTGTCCTCTCGATATCAATCCAATGTGAAATTGATAAATACTGGTTAGTTCGATTAGACTCAACTTCTATGGATCGTGCATGCCTCTGAATTCACGACGGTTATTCTGAATGTATTTTTGTGCAAATACATGTAAATACAGATATTTATGCTTCTAATGAAGTTATTTGCTTTCATCCAGATCTAATTCAGGCCCAGACGTTAGTTACCACAAATAGGGACATGACCCTATTTTTTTAAAGGGCCTAGGCGCTGTGAGTGAGATTCGTGTAAATAATCATTTTGTTTTGGGGATCTGGACATTCCTGGCTGTGCTTTAGACATCACACTGGGCAAGTCACGCTCTGTGTACACCGACGTTATACTTTTCTTTAAAACCGTTCATATAAAGATAGATTTGGGCTTTTTTTTTTTGTATCTGTACTCCATAGTATGAATCTGGGTATGAAGAATTGTGCGGTCTTGTGAATTTCTTGAAAACCTCATAAACTAAAAGACAACAGAAGACAGATAAAGATTCAAAAGATACAACTTAGGAGAAATCGAATGGTCGTTGCCTATTTATACATCCGAAGCGTTGCGAAAAGAACAATTTTACCGACAAAACCAATCTAAACATATCTAGTTAACTTTTGTTTTTCTTCCAAAGGCAAATGACTCGCTGACGTGACCATATAAGAGTCTTCAATCGCACTCCGAAATCTCAGTCGAAAGCCGAAAAAAGATCGGTCAAATTTGGAATCGAAACGTCGGCCGAGATCTCTTTTTACTTCGCGCCGTAAACTTGCCTCTCACGGTCATTCGGTCGGTTAATTTTCTGGGCAAAGAGAGATAGAATTTCAGCCGTTTATGGCTTTTTATTACCTCGTTTTAGAGGCATTAACTACTTTTTTCAATGAAAAAACCTCAATAAATCTTAGTAAAAAATGTAGTGGGTTGAAAACTCACTGAATTCTACCTCCTGAAATAAACATGTTTATATTTACCGTAATTTCGCACGTATAATCCGCACCATCGTATAGTCCGCGAGAGCGATTTTTTGTTTAAAAAATTTCATAAATCCTCAGATAGTTCCCACCACTAGATAATCCGTGGAATATACGTGCAAAAATATGTATTTTAGTAGGACAATATTAAATCATTTTAAGAATAAAAACCTAAGTACAATAGGCTGGAAAAGTCTGGATCAGACTCAATTAATTCCACCTTTAAAATTTGAAATCCTTTCTTCTGCCGTAGCCTCGGAGACCAATTTTAACTGAAGAAACAGAACGGCTGCATTTTTCTGTTCGAAAACCCAGCTATGTAAATCGTCTTCTAATGCAGGCCATTGTATTTTTCCACGACGATTGGATCGCTTTCTTCTCATATTTTTTAATGTTTTCTTTTGCTTGCCCCAATTTCTTATTGCTTTCTGGTCGACATTCTGAATTACTTTCAGCTTGAAATCAGCTGTAAAACAGCTACGATCTTTTAAAGACATAATGAATGACCAATATTACTGCAAATCAAAACTTTGAAAACAAAACACTCTGTTACAAGTAATCCTTGTGGTGAAATGACCTTCGAAACTCACCCTTCGATCTTGAACCCATCCACTCGGTTTTGTCAATCGGAGTTGTAAATACTATCGATATTTTCCCGTGCTCCAGGACACAATTTCAGATTGCTCTACTTGCTACTTCGTTCTGCTTTAAGGGTTGTATTTTTTTTTCATGGTTTATTACCGATATGATATGATGTTTTCTTGACGTCTCGTGAGTCGCGCTTCTGTTTACATTTGATCATCGGCCGTTCGCTCGACGTGCTTTTTTCCTCCTTCCGATTTTGATGATTTGAGCAATGAACAACCAACAGATAGTAGAGGCTGAAGAAATTTTCTTTTTAAATACAAACAGTCCGCGGACTATACGTGCGAAATTACGGTACTTATTGGAGTATGTACAATATGTTCGGGGTCCAATATCTTCCAAGTTCTAAAGCGATACATCTGGAAATGGCAGGCCAAGCCTAAGGGGGAGGGTTTTTCTGTTTCTAAATTACGAGGATCCACTTTCATCAAAGCCATTCTTTTACCCTAGCAGTGCACCTGATAAAAAACCAAAGATGCACCCCTCGCCTTAATTCGAGTATGATATGGTTCATTGGTTTGTCCAAGGGGCATAAGTAACAATAAAAATATTTACCTATTTTGAATTAGGGACAGCTAAAAAATAGTTGCAACATTTTTATTGTTTCTAGGAATGAGCTTTCTTACTCAACAAAGATACATGGCAATCCTATAAATTTAGAGAAATCTCCAAAATTTAGAGAAGTTTCTATTATTTATAACCTTCTCATTTCGCTCGACATTTTATGATTATTCGAGTCTCACCATAAATTTACTTTATTGGCATATACATCGTCTGAAATTAAGACAGATAGCTTTTATCTCTTATAAAGCTACCTTTCACAGTAATGTGTTTACATGTGACATCAATTACATCTTTTGTCACGCAGTTTTAAAAAAAAAAAATTAAAGGGCATTTTTTTGGGTTTGGAGTGTTATGGTCGACTTTTTTCAACACGAGAGGTAATGAAACCGGTACCTACAGCTTAAAGCCGATTCCGAACATCCATGCCATTATGGGATTCGAACCCACGAACTCCGGTAACGAAGGCCAGCATCTTAACCAACCGGCCATCGTTGTGCTTAAAAGGCATTATATGATGTTTAAAATGAGAACCGGTGTTAAAGTAAATGGGCTGTAATATCCAAAGTATCTTAAATTTCACACACACACACACACACACACACACACACACACACATATATATATATATATATATATATATATATATATATATATATATATATATATATATATATATTTGACTCTGTGTAGTCCATAATAACTTAAATTTTAGATATTTTTCAATGTGATCATCAAAAACGATTCTGGCATTAATGAATTTGAGTCTTTAACACTAGGTTTACGGGACGTGAAATTTTGACGCATTTCGAATTTTATAAGGACAATTACAAAAACCTTTTGCATTTTTATTTTACCTCATATACTGACTTTTATCCATTCAACGAGGTGTATATATATATATATATATATATATATATATATATATATATATATATATATATATATATATATATACTATATATATATATATATAAGTCTATTTTCTATTTAATATTTTAACACTTTTAAGTGTTAAAATATTGAAATTTTCTATCTGGTATACCTTATAACTGCGTGCCACCCTCCGCCCCCCGCCCCCCGCCCCCCCCCCTCCCCCCCCCCCGGTCCCCCGCCCCCCGCAGTGATTTAGCGGTGTGTTGTGTCGACATCATAGAACTTTGCTTTGAGAGGTGGACTTCGCTTGTTTGGATACAAATGGATTATTTTCCCCGGCATCACCATGTCTACAATGTTGTGCCCTATAGTAGAGGAACAATATACCAGACAACCCGGAACCTTCACTGACAGAGATATGACCATCGGAACGGCAAAGGATTTGCCACGATTTGGATGTAGCCGCTAAGAATTCCAGACACCCCTGGGTTTGCGGCGATGATTTTTTAACCCGGACCAATCCAGTTGGTAGAAGGTGAGGTCATCGCTGGATGATCCAATAATGAAATTGTGGGTGAAGCCCCTGTCTTAGAGGCCCGTCCTCTAGAAAGAGGCGAGAGAAGATTTGTTTTTTATAGAAGTTAGTTTATTAGCAACCAGCTAAATCAGAGGTCGATGACCAGTCTCTCCATCGGAGAGTTTTATTTAGCGAAATCCCGTCTTGGGATATATCTCTTGCTGAGATTGAAACGATACCCTGTGCATTGAGTTTTCTTTTTTAATATAATCCTCTTCAGGATTGCTTGCATATTTCCCTTCGGAACTCTAACTGTGCTTTGATATTCTACCATTACTTCAGTGAACTTTCGCGAGAGCTACCGAATTGTTTCTTCTGTCGGATCATCAATATTTCGGCAGAGTCTGATCTTAGATATTACACGTCTCTACTCAGGCCTACGTGTATTTAATCACATACCTGTAATCGGAAATTGTTTTCTTTTGTATATTTATAAAATGATGTATATAGCAGAGGTGTAAATAAAATCATTAGTCCAGACGCACCTTATTTTTCATTGTGTCACCTAAAACAGGGACCGGATACGTTACAACCTAAATTTACGGATATGCGTCAATTTGACGCGATCGTAATGTAGACAAAATTTTTAGTAAATTAGTTCTACTTATGCAAATATTACAACAAAAATAAATAGGAATGTGCCGACAATATTTCGATCCATTGTCCGATATTGTTATCTAAAATGAAACAAGCAATAAGCAACAGCAGAAAGAACGAAACGCTGAATGTGAAGTGTGAAGAGATTTTGAGGGTTTTAGTTGCTTGGTTCGAGTAGTGAAAAATAAAATAATGGAATATTTTTTGAATTAGTAATATTATTGTGAACCTCAATATAATCTCATATTTCCACTTTTTACTTATAGTGTATAATTACATTGCTTTCTGAGTGTTGTTATATGTATTCATTCATGCGTCAAATTGACGCGTGTTCGTAGAGATAGAAACGCCCGTAAATCTAGTGTTAATCATAAATTAACACTAGAGCAGTTAAAAACTTTTAAATGTGCATAAACAGTTATAATCAGTAAATGAATTGAATAATATTATATTCAATATTTCGTGATTTCCACCAGAAACTACTGTTTGGCTTTCCCTGTTCTAGAAGCGAACTGCCTTAGATCACCGTAATTTGGAAAAGGCAAAGGAGTCAAATGTCCTCCCTCCCCCATCAGGATTTTTAAAGGAAGGATAGTTTTGCTGTTTTGTCCCTCCAAATCTTTGAGGTTATATTCATATTTTAAATTTCTTATTCAATTTTACCCCCTCCGTTGAAAAGGCCAAATTACGCCCCTACCATTGATGACGATTTAGGACGGTCACGGTAAACCTTTGCTCTTCATCGTGGGAAATTTCTCTTTCATTGCTACCAAACTATTATCAGTTACTACACGAACAGGAATCAGACATTAAAAAGATTCGAAAAATAAAGAGACGCATGTTGCCTACGTGACCTTTTGTCGATTCTCTACGGAAAATACCCTCTTTTTATGCCTTTAATAACCTTATTATAATTATACGAAGGGAAAAAAAATCTCGGACCTTCTTCTGAATGCTATCGATTCTCTGACATGTCTTTTAGAAACGCGTCTGGTAGACAATAGCTTCATTTGAATGCGTACGTGGTCCAGCGATGCACATTCAACTGTTGCCATTGATCTCCTCGGAATCTTTCAATCAAAAGGCCCGAATAAAGTGGGTGAATAGCCGGTGTGCATTTAATTATTTATACTAACAGCTCGAAGATCGACGGCGCGTTCTTCGACCAGGATGTTCAAGAGGGAAATGTTGAGAGTCTTTTATAATCACTACAATGTTAAGGGGAACATAGTACCTTTCGAGACTTAAGGCGACAGTGGACTTTTAGAGCAAACTTTTTTTCTTTTAAATGAATTTCCTTGAAGATTGACTATGTTATTAGTACTATTGATATATAAATATTTTAATAATTTGAAGGCAAAATATCAATTAGTTTTGGAGTTATTAATTATTAATTGTTTCATAATTAGCTTAATTGAAAATGCTAAAGGCGCATCAATTTTGCATAAAATATTATAAAAAAATTTTTAATTATATCTTATAGACTTTACAAAAAATGTAATTGTTTCCATTAAAAATTCTTAGAAAATATAGAGAGAATAAAACAATTATGATGATGATACCCATATTTTGCAGAATAAACAGCTATAGCGGTTAATTAAAATGCATAATTAACATATTATATGCTTCAAAACATACCCGTTTCAACTAGACTTTATTTTATACAGTCTAACGTAAATAATACTGGAATTTCAGAGATAATGATCTATTTTCAATGCGCCTAGAGTACTTTAAACATTCGTAATACATGAAAATTTTACTTCTGAGTAAACAGCATTTGAAGTCATTATTGCTATACCCATAAGTAATGATAAGCTTATTATACCCATAAGTAATGATAAGATGATGGGAATGAAAAAATTCTTTTTGCTCCGTATTTCTAATGATATATTCTTTCACTATTCACTAAAATCGAAAATTCGAATTTTCGGTCGATTTTAGCCAATTTGAAAGTCTACCATCACCTTAAAATCTTCATTATAACAGACTTCTTTCGATTCATCGTAAAACAAAATGTTCTGCTTTTTTCAGAATGAACTTTGAAGAAGTTTTTTATGACGCTCAGAAAAAAAATCATTTAATTTTGTCTTAAATTAAAATAAAGTATTTCGTTTCTTCAATATAGTACCTTTTGAGCCTTAAAATCTTCATTATAATAGCCTTTTTTTACGTTCTTCATAAAACAAAAAGTTCTGCTTCTGTGAGAAAGAAATTTACACAAGAGTTTCATTGATTCTCTAGCTCAAAAAAATTATTTAATTTCATCTGAAGAGGAAAAAAGAAAATTTAGTTTCGTTGACACAGTAGCTTTGTAGGCTTAAAATCTTCATTATAGGCCTTTATCGTTACATCATAATAACAAAAGCTCATTTTATCGTGAACTTCACAAGTTTTTTAATGTTGTTCTTGTTAATGATGCACCAAAATTATTTAGCTTCATCTAAAAGGATGAAATATTTAGTTTTGTCAACATAGTACCTATGGAAGCTTAAAATTTTAATTATAATAGCTTTTCTTCGATTCATTGTAAAACAAAAAGTTTTGCTCCAATGAGAATGAATTTTGTACAAGTTTTTTAGTGACACTATAGCTCAGAAAAAAGGATTTAGTTTCGTTTAAACCGAAATAATTATTTAGTTTCTGTTACCGGTATTGCAACAAACAACTCAATACCGGTACTTTAGCAGAGCAAGGTACTGGTAGTGATTATAAAAAAATAATGACGAACTATTTAAAAACGAAATGTAGATTTATTTTAAATCTTAAAATAAAAAACATATTCTACGATGTCCGCCTACGTGCCGGGAAAAATGCACAAGTACAAAAAAAAAAAAATAAAATAAAATAAAATAAAATAAAAAAAAAATAAATAAAAAAAATCCAACAATCCTTTTATATATCCAGCAGCAGAAATCGCATAAAATTTCATATATACATGCAATTTCCTCTCCCACTCAGCCAATCACAAAATTACACAGTTCGTAGCTGTCGAGTGAGAGTTGAAGTCACAATCAAACATACAGCGAGAGTCAGCTGTACAAATGGCGATTAAGAAGCCTCGGTTAACTTTAAACAAAACAAAAACAAATTGTCGGGATTCACCGGAGGTTGAGAAGGTGCCGATTAGGCTGCAACTTCTAACAGTTTCGTTGACATAGCACCTTTCGAGACTTAAAATCTCCATTATATCCTTTATTTTATTCATCAAATAACAAAAAGTTCTGCTGCTTTCAGAATGAACTTTATACAGATTTTTCAATAACGCTCTAGCTTGGAAACAAGGATTTAGTTTCATCTGAACTGGAAAAAAAAATTTACTTTCGTTAACATACTACCTTTCGAAACTTAAAATCTTCATTATAACAACCGTTTTCTGTTCATTATAACCGAAAGTTCTATTTATTTTAAAATGTACTTTACACAAGTTTTTCCAATGACGTTCTAGTTCGGAAAAAATATTTAGTTTCATCGACATAGTACCTATTGAGAGTTAAAATTTTTAATTATAACAGCTTTTTTTCGATTTATCATAATAACAAAAAGCTGTTGCTCATATTAGAATGAACTTTACATAAGTTTTTCCAAGAGGTTTAGATAGTTCAGAAAAAAATATTTAGCTTCATCTAAAAGGAAAATTATAGGTACTTATTGAGAATTAAAACCTCCATTAAAACAGTTTTTTTTTTCGAGACATCATAAAACGAAAAATTCTGCTCCTAAGAGAATGAACTTTTCACAAGTTTTTTATGGATGCTCTAGCTTGGAAAAAATAATTTAGTTTTTTTCTGAAAGTTTCGTCTAAAAGTAATAAAGAAAATTTAAGTTTCGTTGACACAGTACTTAATGAAATTTAAATATTCATTATAACAACCATCTTTCGATTCATCATTGAAACAAAAATTTCTGCTACTTTGAAAATGAATTTTGTACAAGTTTCTCCGTGACGCTCTACCTCTCTCTCTCTCTCAAAAAAAAAAAAAAAAAAAAAAAAAAAAAAAAAAAAAAAAAAAAAAAAAAGATTAGCAAGGATTTTTCATCTGAAAGAAAAAAAAAACATATTTAGTATCATTGAAATAATACTTTTCGAAACATAAAATCTTCATTATAATAGCCTTTTTTTCGATTTATCCCCAAACAAAAAGTCTGCTGCTTTCAGAATGAACTTTAAACAGATTTTTCACTGATGATCTTGGTCGAAAAAAAAAATTTAATTTCGTCTGAAAAGTAAAAAAAAAAAAAATATTTACCTTTGTTAATATACTACCTTTCGACACTTCAAAAAAAAAAAAAAAAAAAAAAAAAAAAAAATTAACAGCCTGTTTCGTTTCATTGAAACATAAAAAGTTCTGCTCCTTTCAGAAGTTTCGAGGTTAACAAAGGCTTGGTATGTTGCCAGTGGAGTTTCATCGAATGGACTGGCTGCCCAGAGCCCAGACCTGAACCCTATCGAGAACCTCTGGGACGAGTTGGATCGCGGAATTAAGGGTTGCACTACCCGTCCAAAATTGGTGAAGTAACTTGTATGTCTACTCCAAGCCGAGTGGAAGACAATACCACTATCTCTAATACAAAGACTTGTAGAAAGTATGGCCCGGAGGGTGCACGCTGTAATTGCCTCTCGTGGAGGCTCTACCAGCTATTGATTTTGAATAAAGTTAGTTTTTCTTTTCTATCACAGGTGTCCAAATACTTATTGTTAAACAGTGTATGGCAGGCTATATGCTAGTCAAAATGTTTGGACGATTACAATACTTTTCATACACTATGAATAAGAGAAAGAAAAAAGAGTTTATATTTTTTATAGTTTTTTTTGCTGTAAATCATCTTTTTAATTAAATCTTAACATCAGTATCTCAGACCTGAGCATCCTGACCTCTTGAGGAGCATATTAAAAGCCCGTTTCCCACGCACAACTGGATCGCTTCAATGGACGATTTGAATTAAGTGAATCAAAAGACGCTGTGAGGGGTCATTCCCCTGATAAATAACCATTACAATGGAACAATTTAGTCGGGTGTCGTGCTCTGCTGCCACCGATAAGCGTCCGAAAAGAAAAGTAATTTTTATCGAGAAATAACAAAGCTATTAAATGACCGATCGGTGAATCATCGCCCCTTCGAATGCAGGAATGTCGTAAGTCGATTACAGAATGAGACCCTCCCCAGCCCACCTGAATCGAACGTTGAACGGGCAACTGTGTCTCCATTGTCCGACAAGGGAGGGGCATCCCAAGGTCAATGCCGATCGTTTACACGAGGCCTTTTGTTCCGGAGCCCATAATCGAACGCGCCACTCTTTGTTTCCGTTGATGAAGGGGGTGGATATTTTAAAATCACGTGATCAGAAAGAAAAGTGATTATGTAAACATCATCAAGATCTTTTATGCTTCTGTGACATAAGGTACAATTAATTCTCTAATTTGTATTATTATTTTTTATAACCATTATTATTATTATTAACTATAATTTTTGGCTTAGTTCAATGGTCTTCAAACTTTGTCAACTCACCAAAACCTTAAAACAGTAGTGATTTATTTTTCAGGTAAACCAATTCCATAATAAGAAAAATAAATCTTAGAATAATATTCAAAGTAGATCAAAATGTTAAAAGTACTTTAGATCAAGAAAAAAAAATCTATTTTTCACTAGTCGATTCGCGTCCACTCTTCAGTTTAGGAAATTGAGATTTCACAGAAAGTTAAGGTTTATTTCAAAATTGACATGAGATAATTTTTATAACACATTTGTATTAAACCCGTCAGTCCCATATACGAGGCGCATCCAGAAAGTAAGTTTCCCGATGTTTTCCCCTTTAAAGTAAACGTAATTAGCCGTGTCAGTTGCGCGTACATAACAGATCTATGAGGTATTAATTATATGTCAGCTGGACAAGTCGCGATTCGTACTAGTAGCGTGGTAGCAGTGGTCCGAAATGGAAACTGTAATTCCTTCTCCCGCCGCCTGCAAGGTTCGGTCGGTGATCTGGAATGCACAAAGCATTGCGCCCATTGAAATTCATCGTCAGCTCTGTCAGGTCTATGAGCCGAAACTGACACTCGAACACAAAATTCAACGCTTAGAAGCAGTACTGACATTTCTGCTACGGTATTACGATGATGGCTACGAGTTCCTCGACAGGATCGTCACGAGCAATGAGACTTGGATCGCGCACTTTACTCCGGAAACCAAGCAGCAGTCAATGCATTGACATCATAGTGTATCTTAGGTCGGGACCAAATTCAAACAGACGCTGTCGGTATGGAAAGGGATGTGTACCGCCTTCTGGAACAGGAAGGCTGGTTCCATTCACAGGCGGCAGAGTTCTACGACAGAGGTATGCAAAAGTTGATCCCACAATACAACAAGTGTCTCAAATCTGGTTGTGGCTATGTTGAAAAATAGCTGAAACATTGCTGTACTTGTTGCCAATAAATAAGTCAATGAAAGTGCGAGTTCTTTTTTTCTTTTAAATAGAGAAACTTACTTTCTGGATGCGCCTCGTACATATAAATTTATTTACTTTCTTAAAAGTTTTATGTGATATAGAGCCCAGAGCCTCTGAAGAATTTTTCTCAAACGAACAAGGTATCTAATTCAAACGTTATCCAAAAGTAAATGCGGTGATGTTGCTGTGATATTCCAAAGGAACAACTGCCTCTATTAACTCTCTATCGGAGAAAAACATTACCGTTATGGTGTTTGGACAAGTATTTTACTCGTTTCCACTCAGAAGAGAACGATGGCCGATTGGTTAGGGTGCTGGCCTTCGGTACCGGAGTTCATGAGTTCGAATCCCGCAGTGGCATGAATGTTCATAGCCGTTCGGAATCGGCTTTAAGCTGTAGGTCCCGGTCTTATTAGCCCTCGTGTTGCAAAAAGTAGACCGTAGCACTCCAAACCAATCAAAAGAGAAATACCCTCTCAGTCACCTTACCAAGTCTTATGCTTCATCATTTCTCCAATTGTCGAATTTTCCTCGTAGACTTTGGAATGGACAGTGCCGAACGATGACCGAAAGCTCTGTTTTTTACCGAACTTCGTGAGTGTGAATCAACTCCTGGTATGAATGTTTCTAGCTGTTTGTAGTCGGCTTTAAGAAGTAGGTCCCGATCTCTTTAAGCCTCGTATAGCTAACAAAGTGGACCGTAGCGGTCGAGACCAAATCAAAACAAACCTAAAATTGGTAGTGAAAAAAAATCGGCTTTATTTTCTCTATTCTGTAAGTCTAGAAAAACAATATTTCTTCACCCCACAACGATATCGTCTGATTGTTGAATATCGTTACTATAATACGTCTATAAGGCAACTTTTTAAAAATTTATTTTAAAGCAAAAAAAAAAAAAAAAAGGGTAAGTAATGTATACGCTTTCATTAAAATAATAATAAATTATTGCATATTACGGCACACTTACTTATTTAATGGTGATGCAAGATTATATACAGGCGAAGTATTGATATGAAACACCTACCTCTTAATATATGTAAAATAATTCTACCACAATGGTATGAACCTTTTATTTTACCATTTCACCTTTAACCAGGGGCGGACTAAGGCCTAGGCAACCTAGGCACGTGCCTAGGGCCAGTAAAATTAGGTTTTTAATTTTTATTTAACAGAAAAACGTGATATTCATAATTATTGCTGAAACGTATCCAAATTATGCCGAATCGTTGATTGATAAAGTCGACAAGTGTGGACGAGCGTTCCCGTGCTTATGCATCCACGCCCGCGAGTGTCGATGTGTGTAAATACGATCGAGCCTCGCGCTTATCAAAACTATTAACAATAAATTCAAAACAATTTTTCATGATAGTGATGTTAGTGACTCTTCAATAGAGGAATTAAAATGTTATGAACAAGATTTAAACCTAGCAGAACTGAAAAATAAAGTATTACAATTTAAGACTTTTATAAGTAAAGAAAATATTATTTCGTTTGTATTCATGTGGTCATTTATTCAAGAAAATAATATTATTGCAACATTCCCTAATTTAAACATAAGAAGAATTTATTTAACCCTTTCAAATAAGAAATCAAGGTGTAATTGGGTTTAACGGAGTACCTAACGAAGTGCAAGGTCTTCACTTTGACCTCCGAACGTAAGCAGAACAAAACATAAATTTAGGCCTCTAGGCAAAAAGTGATCCAAACAAAAATTTAATACACTCCAGCTCACAAGGACGTGAACAGGTGAGGACGTTCTTGTAAAAAATTATGAGTAAACAACGCGTTGTCTAATTAGGGGATAATTAGACTGTAACCTTGACAATGACCATTAGGTATGGTTAACAGCAATGCATAGATTCAACAACATGAAGCTCAGAAATAATAAAAAAGTAGTACAATAATAATAATAGGGACAGTATAAAAGTTGCAACTTGGTACACCAATTAAAAATAAACAAAAAGTGACAACACTAACAAAAAGATATATTTTTGAGTTTTATAAAATTTTAAAATTTTTATTAAGCATCTTTCAGTTTTTTTTATTTTTATAAACATAAAACAAGACAAAACATTACGCAAAGTAAAAATAAACGAGAGCAAAGTAGCGGAATGATACGATACCCAAAATATTGGAAAATGAAAAATTAATAGAAAAATAGCCAAAAGGTACAGAAAATGATACTTCACTATAAAAAACAGCAATAATAAAAAAAAAAAGGCAATAAAACCTAAAAACGAAGTTTTAAGTAAATTTACAAGTTGATGTGTTCCAATAAGCAATGCAAGCTGGTAAAAGATCATTCTCAGTAATGGCCAGAATAAAAATTTTTTTAAGATCCACATTAGGCCAACAAAAATTAAATAGTTTATCATTACTTTATATAGAAAAAGAGTTATTAAATAACTCTATTAATTATGACAAACTAATTGGCGAGTTTGCAGAATTAAAAGTGAGAAAAAAGGCAATATAACTAATCAATCTGGGTATTGCTTAAGTATTGCTTGTTTTAATAAATCATGTTTATTTAATTTTTGTACACGTATATATTTTTTTCCTTTTTTTTTTCTTGGAATACGATAATTAAATAGAACTACATACTATATGCTTTAAAACCAAACTACCAAGCGCAAAGTACGTGTCATGACTGAAAAATAGGCCCGGTATTACAATGTTGCCTAGGGCCCGCTTCAGCCTTAGTCCCCCACTGCCTTTAACTACACATGGATTGCTAAATACCAAACCAAAAGCAAGACAATGAAAACACACGATCATGATGCCATAACTCGATAAATAATAACAGCTTAAAATGGAAGCTCATTCTGAGACACAATTAAATCAACACAACCGGATTGAATTGTTTATAAATACTTTCAACTTTTGATATTTCAATTACAAAACTTCTCCGGGGCATATGGTTAGCATTCTAGGATTAAATAAATATGTTAAGACTTTTCCGTGTATTTGTCTCCTTAATAAAAAGACCATATTTCGACAGCTTACGGGTGACGGGAAAAAGGGTTTTATGCAAATAGGTTCGAATACCATAGCGGCATGTACGCTCATATCCATTCGGAATGGATTTTAAGAAGTAGGCCCCAGTCTAATTATCCGCCGTATAGTAAAATAAGGATAAACCAACTCCTTATTAAAATAAGGTTGAAATGATAAGAGTTAAATCACATCATTGTAACGCATTCCCATTCTTACTGGAAACTTATAATAATGATTAAATATACAACACAATGCTTTACACGTATATACGTAGAGTAAGTACGAATCAGATGTTTAGCTGAGTAACAGCTCAGCCTGTCTATGAAAAAATGTTGTATAAAAAAAACCTTTGACATTTTATTACTAAAATCGTCTTTCCCGTCTAATGAATAGCTTAGAACTGTTGAATACATGTTGCCGCATAAAGGAACTCTGCCAATGAGCTTAGTGGCCGAATGATCAGAGCACGAGATCCAGACCCAAAGTTTGTGGGTTCGGTGCTCGCCGTGGCGGTTGATCCAAAGTATGGATTTTAAATTTAAAAATCTTATTTATTGTTGCCTTATGTTGTCTAATATTCTAGATTTTTCTTTATTATGTAAGTTACCCAAAGTTCGGCGAGCATCGACCCAAAGTTTGTGGGTTCGATGCTTGCCGTGGCGGTTGATCAAAAGTATGGATTTTTAATTAAAAAATGTTTTTTATTGTTGCCTTATGTTCTCTAATATTCTAGATCTTTCTTTATTATGTAAGTTAGTTATTTCTCGAATATTCTGTTCGGGTATAAAAGCTGATACCCACTAGTTATAGGCAATTTCTCGATCTTGCAAAGTTGCCAGTCTCTATTTAGCTTCAATAAATTCGTCTGTTATGTTAAACGGTGTGTTCATTCGAATCTTCGTGGCAATATAGTGGACTTATTAACATTAATCTTCATTTCAGATATGAAACTTTCTAAACGAACTACAAAAGTTGTTATAACTATACCCGATGACTACTACGATTATTTAATTTTCAAGAGAAGTAACTTTTCGTTGCTGATAATGTCGATTATATATCACAACAATAGGTGAGAATTCTAGACGACACACTTATCGCATTTAAATTCATTACTTGATGATATATGATCTAGGTATTGATACGCAACACCTACTTTACACAAAGTAATTCTACTACAACAGTGCTAACATTTTCACCTCTAATTTCACACGTATTGCAAAATACCAAACAAAAAGAAAGACAGTAATATAAACATACGATAATGATGCCAAAACTGAAAAAGTAATAACAGTGTAAAAACGAGAGATAATCCTGAGACACAATTCAATCAAACAACCGTTCTATTCGATTTTTTGTAAAACAATCAATGCACCGAGGGGGATCTGTAATGAAAAGGGAAATAACAAAAGGAAATTTAATCCGTGGTACTGCTACACCTTTCAAACAAGACTTGAAAAGATAACCAAAAATGGCGGACAGGAAACGGACCCTGCCAAAATATTGAAAACTTACGCCCTCCTCAGATTTAATGCAAACAAAAGAGAGGGGGCACGTTCTCTGTTTTCAGTGGTATGTCTCATCATCCTCTTCACTCATGTATGATGAACTTTCTTTTCCAGGGTGGTAATTAAAGACTACCACCTTCACCTTCACCTATTTCCGAATCATACGACATCCGGCTCATCTCAATAAGAGCGGGGGATTTCGAACGCTTCATTCTCTTTTTTTTTTTTTTCTAATTTTTTATTTTCGATCCATTAAGCAGAATGGGGTTTCTCTCAGTACATGGTCTAAAAACAATGCCTCGGTCAGAGTCGTCAGTTTGATGAGGCGTGTGTTAGCTGTAACACACTGCTCTACTGGCAGACAGTGGCACACTTCTGTGTACATACCCATCTGAGGAATGCAGCCATCGGTGAAGTCTCCAAGCAATTAACGAAAGTTAAGAGAAAATAATTAAAAGAAGTGATAAGAGAAAAAAAAAGATGACAATAGAATGAAACGTTTCTCTACTGCAAATAAAGTGGAACATCGACTTAATCAAAGTAAATGAAAAGATATAAAACTAAAATATTCTTAATCACATTTTAAACTAGGTGAAAAATTACGCCACATGCAAAGTGATTCTTGTGCAACAATAAATTGAAAAACTGGAATTTGTTTTAAAAAGAGCGTATTCCATTTTCCCATTGTTTTCAAATTCACCAAGCCCAAAGCCGGTCAAGAGAGAAGCTCGGTGTACACAGGCCCTTAATTATAAAGAGCCTTTAAAAGTAGGCACTCAATATAGATTAAGAAATAAACACAATTATAAAATTCTATAGAACATTTTTATATGCTGGAGGTCAGTATTAAATCATTGAGAACTGAAAGTACACACATACATGTACATGTGTGTATATAATATATATATATATATATATATATATATATATATATATATATATATATTGTAACGCACCAGCCAAATGGTGCTGAAAAGGGTAGTCAAGACCTTAAAAGAAGACTAATATTTACTATTAGAAATATCTCGACTAAATACTTTATTCATAAGGCATGAATAAAACGATTATGAATATTTACAGACGAAATTATAAAAGAGGATTAAGTATGCAAGATGAAATAGATAATCGTTATATGGCTACAATTCAGAAATATTGAACCAAGAGTTCACAATTTATGGGAACAGTTTGTAAAGTCATTTAAAGGTCTCACGACGTTGCGGACGGAATCCATTCTGGCACAAATGACCAATTTAGTCAGGAGCAATAGTTATACAACTCAGTTGAGTTATATCAATTGTAGGGGACAGTCGCTCAGGGGCTAATCAACAAAAACTGTCTGGCACAGATTTAGCTGAATTGAACAGAAGTCGATCAGAATCAGTATCACACATTAGTCAAAATAGGATAGTTCACAGAAAGTGAAATGAAGAACGGGCGTTTTCAGCGCCCCGGTTGCTTAACGAGGATGCCCCCCCCCGATCCTCTAGAGAGTAATTGCTGCTCTAAATAATCCAGAGTTCTCAACTAACTCAAGCAGAAAATCCCAATCCCTCCAAAATTTAGTCTCTATGGACTAAGTCTCTATGGGTGTGTGTTGGAGGGGGGCTCTCCACAACACTATCAGTCGGGTTCTGCAACCCCCCTCCCTTTTTATAACGCTTGTCTGCTGGTTTAAATTTCTTTTCGAAAATTCGAAAGATGAATGGGGAGGGGGAAAATGATGACAGCAAGAAGCACCCGTTGTATTTTAGATTGCAGATCAGCTAGTCGAAAGCAGATGTGGAGAGAGATTTTTAGAATTCTCCAACTTAAAACAAGATGCCCTTGACAATATGAACAAACAAGGACGATTTCGAATAGGCTATGAACAGCCATGCCACAGAGGGATTCGAACTCACGAACTCCAGTACCGAAGGCCAGCACTCTGACCAATCGGCCATCGTTCGGCTCTACCAACGTGGTATTCAAATTCTTGATGAACGGTGAAACGAAGTTGCAGACAAGAAGGAAAAATACATTATTGATTGATTAGCTACCTTTAATTAAAAATAAACTTTAAAAGTTTTTTTAAATGCGGCTTGCCAACTTAATACATAAACAATCCTTCAATGAAAAGTTGGGGAGAAGTTGTAAACAACAAAGACGAATACATTATTGATTAATTAGTTGCTAGTTTTAAAACTTAAAAAAATTTAAGTTGGTAAAATTAAAAAAAAAATATTAAAAAAAAAAAAGAAAAAAAAACCGGCTTGAACATAGTTGCCAATGTAATATAAACAATCCATGAGAAGAAGTTGTAAGCAACAAGGGAGAATATATTATTGATTAATTATTTGCTAATTTCTATTAAAAGTAAACTTTAAAAAATTAAAAAAAAAAGGTGGGAACTTAGTTGCTAACCTATAATAAACAATCCCTTCATCCTAATGGAGAGGCCTTTGGCGCAACGTCAGTGGAGACCCGCCTGATCTCCCTCAGCCCAAGACGCAAGCAATTAAAACAGGTTCTTGTGTTTTTTTGCTGCTATTTCTCGGCATCCGGCTTTACGCGGAATACGAGTGTGTTTGACCCTCTAGCTCATTGTACAGCGATATTAACAAATAAAAAAAGAGGGAAGGGTGTTTTTTTGGTTCTATTGAAACAATGAGGATGGACGACCCTGCCTTCTCTTGGGTCTGCAATAAAGGTGTAAACCTTTCGAAGACGAACGACCCGTTAAACAGCACAATATTATAGGTTACCAGAGACCACACTCATATAAATACGGGTGACACAGAGGAGCTTTAATTATGGCAGGGGATTCTCCCCCACCCTTATCTAAGAACATTTTATATATGCTGGATATGTTCTTCCTCTACCTTTTTGGAGTTCGGGTCCTATATAATGCTGAGAAAATAATAAGTAATTAACTTACAGATGACATTTAAACCAATTTAATGAACTACGTAAATCTTAGGTTCCCAACGAGGACGGTACCACTCCAAGGTACGTTGAGGTCAGTAAACAGTTTCAAAAGTAAATGGGATGCGTTAAGGCAGTTAAAGGGGTCGACCAGTACACTTAATATCTATAAACAATATACATGGTATCCATAAAAATTATCAATCAATCAATGGTATAATATCGTATTTACCTTAATAAATACGATATAAAAGCGAGCCGTGGTAGCTCAGACGGCAAAGGCAACAATCTCGTAATCGGTTTTGGCTGAAGCACGTAAAATAGGTTCGTAAGCGCAGATGTCCTCAAAGTTCCCAAACGATACCTCTGGAGGTGGTAAGCCAAGCTTGGGAGCTTTCGGCTTCAAAATTACGAGGAACTACATGAGCAAAGTCGTTTTTCTCCCTAGTGGTGCTCATCAAACGAAAGGGACAATCTTCCGCCTTAATACGAGTAGTCTTTGGCTCGTCCAAAGGGCAATAAAAACAACAACAGACATGCCAACATTCAGGCACTTGTGTCCGGAGCAACAGCGTGGTTTGAAATTTTAACATGCTAATTACAAATTATTCATGAGTATATATCTTATTGGTTTCTAAATTAAGTTTAAAATATTTATACAGTGGTAAATTGTAAAAGGTAAATTAAAATTTAAGCATTTAAAAATGTATGAGTAGCTTTTTTAGCTTTAACAACTTATTTATCAGAATAGTGTAATTAAAATATTTTCATTTTTCTATCATCAGGGATTCTAGAGTTTGTCTACTCAAATTTCACCTAATTTCAGTTTGGTTTATCCGCACAGTACTGAAAACTTTTAACCTGCAGCATTACTGTGTGGAAAGAATAATATTCAGCATTATTGTTCATCAAACTTTGTGTTTAATTGCTGAATTGTAATATTTTAGCAGTTCAAAAGTTTTGTTACTTTCAAGAGTAATCTGCGGAGTTTCCAGAGTTACCAATTTTTCTCATTTCTCCGGAGCAACTCCAGAGAATCCGGAGTAGTTTGTCTGCAACAACATAAATACGATATATTTTCAATACAACTTTCGGGAATTCCATCATGGGTGGTCACATTAGCCCTAGTGTAGCAAAAATAGACCATATGTTTCAAAACAACCCAAATCCACCACAAACTGCATTTCCTTCATCCTATTTGGTTGAACGTGGGCTCAGTATAGTAGATAGTTGACTATCTAAGAAAAGGAACATTACTGAACTTGGGTATTTACGAATGATGTTAACATTCTAAATTATATTGCAATTTTGTTAACAGCAGCTCTGAACACTTTCCAGTGTTTTACGAGGCGCATCCAGAAAGTAAGTTTATCAATGTTTCCCCCTTTAAAATAAACGTAATTAGCCGTGTCAATTGCGAATGCGTAACAGATCTATGACGTATTAATCATATGCTAGCTGGACAAGTCCCGATTCTTGCCAGTTGCGGGGTAGCAGTGGTTCGAAATGGAAACTGTAATTCCTTCTCCCACCCCCTACAATGTTCGGTCGGTGATCTTGAATGCACAGAGTATTGTGCCAATTGAAATTCATCGTCCGCTCTGTCAGGTCTATGAGCCGAAACTGACACCCGAACACAAAATTCAACGCTTAGGAGCAGCACTGACATTTCTGCTATGGTACCACGATGACGGCGACGAGTTCCTCTACAGGATCGTCACGGGCAATGAGACTTGGATCTCGCACTTTACTACGGAAACCAAGCAGCAGTCCATGCATTGACATCGTAGTGGATCTTCGGTTAGGACCAAATTCAAACAGACGCTGTCGGTATGGAAAGGGATGTGCACGGCCTTCTGGAACACGAAGGCTGGTTCTATTGAAAGGCGGCAGAATTCTACGACAGAGGTATACAAAAGTTGATTCCACAATACTACAACTGTGTCAATTCTGGTGGTGGCTATGTTGAAAAATAGCTGAAACATTGCTGTACTTGTTGCCAATAAATATGTCCGTGAAAGTGCGAGTTCTTTTTTTCTTTTAAATAGGGAAACTTACTTTCGGGATGCGCCTCGTATTTGAAGTGTTTTTAAAATAAAAAATAGGGCAATTATAAATAAATGAAAATATAAATTTAATTAAATTCCAGTTTTATTTACAGTATTGTACATTTCACACACACACAAATAGTTTTCTTCTTCCTCTAGGTATCTTTCTATATGAAAATCTATTGGTTTGGATTTGATAATGTCAAGTGAGACTGTACAAAAGAATCTCCAGAGATAAAAATGGATGTTGAGTCACACTTGACATAGGAATGCAAGGGGTTAAAGAAATGGCAACCAAACATTAACAAATTATTAAAACTCCACAACCTTCTACCATCTCATTTTTTAAAAATTTCTTATTGATTTTTTCTTATTTTAAAGTGTTATAATACATTTTTTATTACATTTCATGGCCATTTTAATTAATATCTACTTTGTTAATAGTTGCTAACATGTTGCTACATGTTATATGTTACTACTTTGATTCTTAATAGATAAATAGATAAAAAGAAATAAAATAAATATTAATATGCAAGAATAATTTTAATATTTGATAAAATTAACTATTGTGAATGAAAGGGGTGTTTGTAATTTTTTCTTATAATGGGGGCGGTGTTACAGAAAAGGTTGAGAACCTCAGATTTAAATAAAATGTGATTTCTATATGAAAATATGCAGAATGAAAGCAAATAGCAAACAGATGTAAGAAAAATAATATTGTATTACTGATGATAGATGTCCTCTTTGAATCAACAAGTTTCTTAACATTCTTCAAATTAATTATCCTTTAAAGCAGCAGTTTCAAACTTATATGCTACTATGCCTCTTGATGTTTAATATTTAGTGGGTATAATAGTATGGACACATTTTAAACAATCTAATTTTATTACAAAATAAAAAATATTGAAAACTACAATTAACAGAATAATAATAAAGTTTTGTTATAACATACACAAACATGTATATTTATTTACTTTTTTATAACACTGGTGGGGGTAGTACTTGCCTATTAAGTATTCACCTATACAATGCCATGGATTTTGCTAACCCTCTTATTATGGAAGCATAAAACAAGCAGTCAACATTATTCTCTAGAACAACACAAACAAAGTAGGTCATTTAGAACCAGGGACCAAGCAGAAGAACCACAGGCTTGGCTTGCCATCCCATTTGGGAACTTAGAGGACATTGCTACCATGAACCTATTTTACGAGTCCCAACTGCCATAAATGAACTTGGTGGATCTTTTGCTAGCTGGATCCCACAAATCTCTGGTTATGAGATTGATGCCTTTGCCAAATGAACTGCAGTGGCTATCAATTGAGTAATGTAATTTATATCAATACTTTGGCTGCATGTTGTTTTACTGGGCAGCTGCAGAACTGCTTATGCAAGTTCAGAAATACAATCGTAACGAGATTAATGAATTTGTTAAAAATTGTGCTTTTGGCTTGTAGATGTTTAGAGGACCTGAATTCTGTTTGCCAAATTTAGTGACTTGGCAATATTTTGGGCAACATAATTGGTCTATCTATACATATATCCTTATGTAAAATAAGGACATCCACAATTTCAGTAAAAAGTCAAATTTGTTACAATCACTTATCTTGTTAAAATTGCATTTCCGACCCTGCATTGTTATGTGATTGAGTCAAGTACATAACTTTAACTTTCCTAGAAGTTAGTTCTTTTAGTTTGAACCACCTATATTAAAAGTCAAGTATTTAAATGCTTCTCAACTGTATAAATGCATAAAAAATGTATTTGAGTAATAATACCTAATACAAAAACCAGTGGTGTTGCAAGCATGTCACTCTCCTTCCCCATAAAAACATATAAAACTCGTTTATCTTGGGACTACTTGGCACTCCTCTGCAAGTAGTACCCGGGATATGATAACCCTCCTTGATCCTCTCTCATTATGCCACTGCTGATAATAATATTGTATTACTGATGATAAATGTCCTATTTGAGTCAACAAGTTTTTTTAATATTCTTCAAATTAATTATCGTGTTAGGTGAAATTGGAAAAAAAAAAGTTATCCTAAAACTCAAAATCATTTTTGAATTTTTCTTTAAAACTTGTTGAAAAGCAAATTACTTTGTATTATGATCTGATGACATAATTTCTGGCACAATACTGTATTTAAAAAAGTAGATTTTTAGAAAAGTGTACCAAACTCATCAATTGTACCAGGGCTAGGTGTAAGTTGATTGCACCTAAATAATTATTATCAACAAAAAATACCTGATTGAGTATTTTCTACTAATAATATACATATTTAAAATATTATATATTATTAAAAACAACATTTTTTTCTTAAAATGTATAAGAGACTCTAATATACAAAATAAATATCAGTGTTTTGATTCTAGAGAGTAAAAAATTTTGTTTATGAAGTTTTTTCTTTGCATATTTATACAAGTGGAACATATATGTAGTACCAGTAGTACACTACCTTATGTTTATAGGAGCAAGTCAATCAGATTTTCATACTATTCTTGAAGATGTTTCAGAACAAAAACTTAAGAACAATGCAAAACATATTTGTTTGTTCATAGCCAATAAAATAGTTATATTCATCAATAATTGTATTAAAATTTTGTCTTGATCTTTTCAGGTATACAAATACTGATTGTTATAATCAGAGTTTGTTGTAAATAAACAAAGGATTTTTTTCAACATGTACATATGTACTCAAAATCCAATCTAACTGTAAAAATCAACAGAACAGTCGTTATTTTTTTTACCTATTTAAAATTTGAATGGTCCCAGAAAAAATGAATAAATAAATAAATAAAAATTTACAATCAAAGCCCCACATTCCTTATAACTGGCCTGAATAATTTGGTTCAGAGTTCTAGAGTCAAGAATTATAAAGTACCCTGAGAGTTTCCCATTTTCCTCTTTTTCCCTGATATGTGGCCCATCTTGTATTAAATCAAATGTTATTCAAAATTTAACAATAATTTTTAATCTTCTGAAAGTGTACATAGAAATATACAAGAACAATTTCAATACATTTTCTTTTTACAAAAGTAAAGTTCTCACTTGGTCTGGTGTTCTTGCCAATAACAAATTGGGATCCATGTAGTTATTACTGGGAAGATGTACAGCTTCAAAAATCTGCTTATATGCCTCACAAAGAAGTTCCATGGATCGTTTCCTCAAAGTTTGTCTAGAATAGTGAGAATCAATGATGCAGATAGGAAAAATAAATTTAGCATAAACATAAGACATAGTAAAAACAAAAGAAGATAATATACTATAACTTAAGTGTAATAAATATAATATTTCAAACACACCCTATCTAAAATGGAAAGTTGAAGAAAATGATAAGCGATATTGAGTCTGCCAGAAATTTTTTACATTGAGGTCAAAACTTCTAACACATTCCTTCACATGATCATAATTAATACAGATATTAATTAAAAAATTACCTCAAATGATTATAGTCTTAGTTTAAATGTAAATTTTTCTGTGCAACAATATTAATTATTATGATAATAGGATTTGGCATAGAAGGATAACCTTTTTGCTATAAGAGACCACATTTATATTAAGCAGCAATAAAGAAGACTGGATGAATTGATACCCCTATAAATGAACCTTAAATGAAATTATTATGACTTTTGAATAGTTATAACATTTTATTGCATTATATAGAATTAATGGATAAAAATGAAGTTATTTTAATTTGATATAAAAAGCTTTAAAATATTTTTGGATTCTCATACAGATATTAACTTGTTATAACATTAATCTTTATTTATATTGTAATAAACTACATATTTCAATGCTTCTTCAAATAAAAACAATAAAGTAGAATTATTTTTAAAATAAATTTATTATATTATAAATAAACAGAATATAAAAATAATAATACTGAGTTTTTAGAAATCTAACACTAAAATATATTTTTATTAATTTTCAAATTCTCATAATCTATATAATTAAATAAGGTGAGTATCAGAGGAATACAATAGTTAGAGAATGTGCATACTTATATAGAGTACACATGTTCCCTACCCATGTGATGGGATATTAATGTTATATAATAATGTGTTAGTAAGAGAAATTTAGATTTCAATTTAATAATAAATTTAAAGGACAACAAAAATTGATGGTCAGATAAAATCAACAAATAAAGACAGAGTTATTCCATCAAGTTCAAGAGCAAAATTGTGAAAAACTTTAGGGATAAAAATCTTAAACTGAATAAATGCATTTCTTCATATCTTTAATCTAAATGTGTTTCTTGAACATGAACAAATTTTAGATACTGTGCATGAAAAATAAAGCAAACATCCCATAAAAATAAATACTAGAGTGTCTTTTGCAGCAAAAATCAATATAAGATCTGATCTTACTTTAAGTGAAACACAGTATATATTAAATGCTGATTTGGATATTCTTACCTAGATGAAGCAGACAAAAGTAATATACTTTGAGGTATAGTCAAAGAATCTGGAGCTTCAAGAAAACCATCTAATTTTTTCTGCAATAAATATACAGACAGCTTATTGAAATACAACAGTGAAATTATGATTATGAATACAGAAGTAAATAAAAAAAAAATTTCTAAATACACCTTGAATCTGATCATGATTACCCCTATTTAAAATTTTATAAATATTATTTGTGGCATAAAAATAATTATAATCATGTAAAATGAATATATAGACTACTCAGTAGAAAAGTAAGCAAGAATGGATTTCCTGTACAGCATATAAAGTGTAAACTTAATTATAAGAAGATGAGAGGGAACAGAAAATTTTTCTTATATTTGAATAGGACTTGTTTCCAATTACAACAACATGAAAGCAATACTGTACTATTTTACATCCTTTTTTAATAAATAAATGTAAATTAAAGCTTAAATTATTATTTTAATATCTGTAGACTATGACAGAAAATTAATTTTCTCATCTATATAAAATCATCACAGTGCTGAATGAATTAAATAGATACAAACATACAATGAATTCTTTTTATAAAACATATTTACACTAAAATAAAATTAAATACTAAAATAAATATATAACCTAAATTAAAAAAAAAATACTTTCATCAATTTTTTAGAGAGTAATGTAAACTAAGGCTCTCAAACAAAAAACAAAATTACAGGGAGATGTTACTATGCACTTAAGTGTGTAACTGTGATCATGGACCATGCCATATTTGAAAAATTCCTCTTTTGTGTCTTAAAACAATTGGTAACTTTAGTTTATTTTACCCATTTTCTTTTCAAAATTGGAAAATATGCAATTTTCTGTATGAGCTATCTTGGCAATGTTTGGACTATCCCTCATGAAATTTCTTTCAATTTCACCTCTCTACCTCACAATGGTGAAAAAGGCTGACAATAAAATTTTAATATTTTTGCCATTTCAATCTTTGAGTTCATCACCAATTATTTTTTAAATTTTTTCTTGCACAGAAAATATGCTCTTTTCCCTCTTACTTAGTCTGCTTAACTTCGTGAATATGTGAAAATACAATACTTTTAAAAATCATTGCAGCTGTAAAGGGTGCAAGTAACAAGAAGTAAATAAGTAAACTGCACTACTTTTTAAGGGAATTAAAATTTCTTCATATTATCACATAATTTTTTAATGGTAAAATCAATTGCTTTAACAGAGATTGTTTTAACTACTTTAACAGTGGTTGTTTATAAAAAACACAGGCTTGCAACTGCTGAGAAACTTCGAAAAAGGTGAGAAAAGTGACAAATAATACAGAATAAGTGACTAAAAAGTGACTAAACATTGAAAAAAAAATTCGATTTTTTTTTCGCCTCTTGATTACAGATGCTATTATTAAGATTTTTCTATTTATTTTAACTCGAAATCAAATGATTCATGCAAGACATGATTTTAGCGTCAAATACAAAAAAAGTTAAAAATTTTGTTTAACACGACTCGACATTGCTTATTATTCAAAAAATCTATAAATTAGATTTGAATACATACAATACATTAATTTTATAATCACCATTTTCTGCATATATTAATGATGTTTTGAAATATGTACATAGCTAGATTAGAGTATCTAAACAAAAATTGTGAAGAAAAAGAAAAAGAGAAATGTGTGTTTTGACGTAAATTACTACTTTAATGTATTAAATGTACATTTCAGTACAAATGTAGATTTCAGGAACTTCTTTACAACTTTTTAAAATCACTAAATTCTGGAAACCATATGACTAATTACATTTTAATAAGAAAAATAAGATTAGAGCATCACATTTTAGGCCTTTTATTAAAATATTTTGTTATTAATTCAGATTTTCTTTTTTCAACAACAGACTTTTGCTGTGATACACCATAAAAAAGTGACTGTTTACTTAAAAAAGTGACTAAAAGTGATCAATTGTAAAAAAAGTGACTAAAGGTGAGAAAAGTGACGGAATTGCAAGCCTGAAAACATGAAAACAAATTTCAGTCTGTTCTTTTTTTATGAATTTATATTTTTAATACAATGGAGTCTATAAAAAATATAATTATAAAAATGAGTTTCAAATTTAATAATTGAATTTGTGCTATTTTCTGGCACTACACACACACAAATATAATGAAATACTTACAACTGCAGCTTGTATAGCAAGAGCATCACATCCAGGAAGGTTTGAGAGGGGGCCTTGTTTTGGATTGAAATCTTGTAAAGATGTATACAGAGCCGCTAACCCAAGTCGACCCACTATTGTAGAAGCCTGTTCACTTACAAGTGTATCAAGGTGAGCATCTATCTAAATATTTTAAAATTATAATTTAAGCAGGAAGAAATCATGAAAAAATGTTTTTAGAAAGATACAAACAAAATAGAGAATCTAAAAACAAAAACTATACAGAAATGACAGAACAGAAAAATATTCACACAGGCATTGAGTAACATACCGTATAATGAATAAAAATGTTATTTGGTAAAAGAATAGAATTCATTAAGACAAATCTTAATCAGCCCAAACTGAGTGGATTAACTGCTATTCAGATCTGTCAGATATTAAAGATTCTCTACGACTACCTCCCACCCCTATCATCAAACTAACACATTGGTACTATATTATTGTATTGTTACTGGAATTACAAATATTTGAAACATTTCAAACAGATGCAACCACTAGAAGTGGTAAATTTGTATACTTAAACTCCTTTATACAAATTCAGGTTAACCTAAAATAAGATGTTAAAAATATGATATTCTTTCAAAGAGGTGAAGCCTGGTGGTGTTGGGGTAGTGCTCCTCACTCCCAAGGCACAGCAGATACAAGTTTCATTCATCAGGTTAAGAATGGTTGGCTCAATCTTTCATTTCTTCAATGAGTAGATATACTGAAGACCAAGTATTCTTAAGAAGTATACGTAAAAAATATAAATTAATATTAAGAGAATTTCAAAGTGAAGTTCATCTTTTTTTTTTGTTGAAATTTTAATAAAATAAGTTGATATTTAAAAAGCTATTTATTTTTTAAAATATTTTAATAAGAGTATTAATACTGAAATCAAAAATATAAATTGATTCTATTTTTTGCCTGTATGTTTGTGTGTATGTATTAAAACTAAATAAAAATTTAAAACATTTTTATTTATATACCTAAAAAAAATATTCTTTTAGAAATCATTCTGTAAATTTTGGGTATGTTTTATCATTTAGTACATTTTATGGTCTGAAAAATATGATAAATAACAAAGTATATGACAAGTCAATCTCTCTTTATACTTTTTGGTAGATTACAGAATTTACTCACTTTCTGTGTTATTCCAATAGGCTAGGCATTTATTAAATTATTAAAAGCACTATTGATAACCAGTGCTAATATAATGACATAACTTATCAAAATCAATTCAGGCAGGCATGGTTAAAATGAGTATTTACAATGAAATCTGATTAACCACTGAACTTTTTTGTAATTGTAATACTTACTTCACTTTGTACAAGGAAATAAAAATAAACATCCTATTACTTTAACAGGATATAGTTTATAGTTTTTAATATGATATATTTAACAAGAAAGAAAAAATACCATAAAAACATCTATTTATGAAATATCTAATGGCTAAATATAACATCTGTAGAATAGCAAAAATGAGATTGAAAAGACATACCAATCTTTTAAGCCAGGAAGGAAATATATCACATTACCCCTTTTATTTCAATGATAAACAATTAAATTAAATTTAGTTACAGTTTATAGCTTGTACTAAAAAAAAACAACTTAACTAAATGTTTGCATAGATCCTTAATTTACTGTACATAAATTAAATGCAATAACGGCCACCATCCACGTCTTGGATTTAACAAAATGCATGATTTCTATCCAACTCATGGTAGCAGATATAAATGAAAATGTTGGTAGCAGAGAAACAAAAAGGTTTTATGCGGAAGAGTATAAAATAATTTTCTGTATGGTTATTATAAAGAGATTTGAAAATCAGGATTGAATTTGTAGAAACAAAAACTGAAGAAGGCTACTTTTAGAATAAAAACATAGTTTATAAGTAAAAATACAGACTGAAGAGGAATGAAATGGCTCTATTGTACCTACCATAATTTCACACATATAGTCTGCAGGCATGATTTATTATTTAAAAAATTTAATAAATCACCAGAAAGTCCGCACCACTAGATAATCTGTGGACTATACGTGTGAAAATATGTATTTTAGTATGACACTATTAAATCATTTTAAGAATAAAAATCTAAGTACAGTAGAGTGCCAAAAAGTCTGGATTTGACTCAATTAATTCCACCTTTAAAGTTTGAAATCATTTCTTCTGCCATAGCCTCAGAGACTAATTTTAAAGGAAGAAACAGAGCCGCCTACATTTCTCTGTTCGAGAAGCCAACTATATAACATGTCTTCTAATGCAGGCCATTGTATTTTTCCATGATGATTGGATCGCTTTCTTCTCATATTTTTAATATTTCCTTTTGCTGGCACCATTTCTTACTGCTTTCTCATCGACCTCAATGTTGACTTTCTGAATTATTTTCAGCTTAAAATCAGCAGTAAAACTGCTACTATGTTTTAAAGACATAATGAATGAACAATATTACCGGAAATCAAAATTTTGAAAATAAAACACTGTTATAAGTGGTCCTTGTGGTGAAATGACCTTTGACCCTCAACCTTCGATCTTGAACCCATCCACTCAGTGTTGTCAATTGGAGCTGTAAAAATAGTGACTATCGATATTTTCCTGCACTCCAAGACACAATTTAAGATTATGCTACTTGCTACTACTGATTTGTTCTGCTTTATGGGTTGTATTTATTTTCATGGTTTATTACTGATACAATATGATGTTTTATTGACATCTTGTGAGTCGTGTTTTTATTTACATTTGATCATCGGCCATTTGCACGACATGCTTTTTTCTCCCTTCTTTGAAATTTGATGATCTGAGCAATGAACAACCAGCAGGTAGTCTGCACTGGCATATATTCTGTGGATGAAAAAATTTGCTTTTTAAACACAGATAGTCTGCAGACTATATATGCAAGATTATGGTAGATATTGTTTGCTTTATATTTCTTGCCTTATTATTAAAATCCCAAAAACTTTTATGAAGCTAAAATTTTCAAATCTGGTAAATAGGAATTAGTTGTATGCCAGGACCAGCTTATTTTAGAAATTTGGCTTTAAAGTGTAATGTATTTTTTAAGAGCTTCAGAAATGTGATGGAAAGAAAACCATTACAGTTAAAAGTCATTCAACTGTTTTTGTAGCAGAAAAATAGAAAGGTTTTCTATTGGCTGACAGTATTAGAGAATTTTCTTTTTGAGTATTAGAAGATTAAAATGATGCTTTGAACTAACTAAATAAAATATTTTTTTTTAATTAACTGTTATAAAGGAAAATATGATTTATGCATAAAAATAAAGACTGAAGAGGAGTGAATAGGTCCTATTGTATCCAAATATTATATTTCTTGTATTATCATTAAAACTGAAAAATAGTTAAGAAACATATATTTCACACAAGTGGTAATGGACTGGTTGGAGCACAAGTTGATTTGGAGCACTACAGTCTACATTTTTGCAACATGTGGGCTAATGAGACCGGGACCTACTGCTTAAAACTGATTTTGAATGGCTATGAACATCCATGCCACAGTGGGATTTTAACCCCCAAACTCTAGTACCAAAGATCAGCACTATTCAGCCAACTGGTAAATGGAAAAGAGATATGTGCCAATACCATAAATTAAAAATTTTGGTTCACAGATTAAAGTTCAACAAATTTTAAGGATTTCAGAAATGTCAATGAGTGGGGAAAAAAAACATTAACCTTTAAAGTAACTCACCTGTGCTTGTAACATTTCTAGCTGTTGATCTGTGTATTCAAACAGCATGAGTGTGGAATGAATGAGATAGATACAATTTGCTAGGTATGTTGCCATATCAGCACTAGCAAGTTTTGAAGCAGACACATGACACATCTGAAGTAACGGGTCCACAACAGCAGTTAAAATCTGTTAAATTTTTATTAAAGAAATAAAAGAATTAATGATGAAAAATAAAAATTACGATTCTTTTTAAAACTTTAAGAATAGAAAAAAAACACTAAATTTTACTCACATAAGATTGAAATTTAATTTGAAAAAAAGATAAATGTTTAAAAATTTTTAAACAAGCAAAAAAAAAAAATTATATAATTTTGCTTTAAGTTATTAAGTATATAACATATATATATATATATGTTAACTTTATAGCATTTTATAAAAAAGACAAATTTTTTATGTTTTTCAATTTGGAGATTAAGAGCTTTATACAACCATGACATGTATACAGAGTAAATGTACTCATTAATTATATTGTCAAGTAGATAGTTGTGGAATAGACAAGAAACTTACATATCAAAAATGTAAACATCTTTATTTAACTCTAAACGGTTGATAAAACAGAGAACTTACTAATGTACTTCAGTTACTTTCTTTTTTATACTATAGTGAAATATTTTGTAGCACCATTCTTGTAACTGTATTTGATTTCCCATTCTACTTTGCATACAGATTAATTAAACTGTAAAACCAGAAGCTACAACAGCAACTTGAATCGGCTGCTAAACAGCTACTGGTATGAGAGAGACCCATCCTGATTTGATTTAATTAATAACTTGACAAAAGCTTGTTCATTGAGTGGAAAGTAAAACTCATGTAGAAAGAAAGCATGACCTATTTGTAAAGAAAAAGAAGGAGTAACATGCTTGAAATGCTGATATAGGGAAAGGAGTGAATAAAGGAAATGGTACATGACAAATAGCAAATTTAATACTAAACCCTTATATAATAATAGCCTAAGTTGTCTGTCCATGAATTTATGAAGTAATTGTACCTTGAATGGATAGAGGCATACATATTGGATTTTTTTTATGAGTTGAGGTTAGCAAAATTCAAAGCAAGTTCAAAATCCCCTCATCCCCCCCCTTTTTGAGTGTTTAATGCTATTATTTCAAGCCTTATTCTCCCCTGTTAAGAGCAGGAGAATAAATTTATTACTTTAGATATCATTCATATATACCACCAAATAATCACTGTCAATATTAAAACCTCTGCTATCCATCCTATCACGTAATAAGACAAGATAAATTAAAGTTGGCAACTAACATACAGTCAATAAAATTTTTTTAATGTTAATTTTATATTTTACCATGTCCAAAACTTTTCAAGATAATTCTAAATTTTAAGATAAATTAGGTATATTAATAAAGCATCTGTTTAATTTTCTACTATTTTGATGCCACTGGTCAGTCATAGTGAGAACAATTTTGGAGAGTGTTCCTTGATACAGAGAAATGAAAAAGTATTATACACTGCTGATATCGAAAATTCAGACTGCCTCAGAATTGCTCATTGGTGTAAATAGAAAAAGTTGTTTTCACCAGTTCATGTTTCAAGCAAAATCAAATAAATTTCTATACTAAATTCATTCTTGATAGGATGGCGAGGGTGGAGCGTAACATTTAAATTTCTGGACTGTTTTAATGTGACCCTCTGTAATTAGTTTTTTCACCATATGTAGGCATGGCATGCTCGGTAGAGTGTCTGCCCATTTGATTGTCGTACTTCTCAAGTTGGCGGTTCTGTCCCTGATGCAGCCAAATTTTTCTAAATGTCTAATTAATTTAATATTTTCTGCTTTTTCTTTTAAATTCTTATTCCTAAAGTTGTTTTTATTATTTTTAAAATAAATTTTTACTATTTTTTCAACTTTTTATGATTTTTATTTTATTAAATTCACGTATTTTGTATGGATGTCCCTGGCCACGTAAACATTTCATGCTTTCTATCCTTAAACTTTTTTCTCGTAATATAATAATAGCTTAGTTATCTGTCCGTCTATCCTCGAATTTATGAAGCGGTTGGACTTGGAATGGATAGAGCATTCATATTGGATTTTTGATGAGTTAGGGTTAGCAAAATTAAAAGCAAGTAAAGTTTATCTTTCCCTAAGCTATATGATAGTGATATAATAACAAGTGATTTTAACTATTTACTAAAAATCTTTATGAAACACAGGCTGAAAATCACAGCTTTAGAGTGAAAATTCCTTGCTCATAAAACTTTTTACTGGCCTTGTGTCAATAAATAGTACCAAATTTAAAAAAAAAATGAAGTTTTAGCCACCTAAGGATTAATACACTTACAGCTGAACAAAATCTTGTTATAATATCATTGAAATGTGATCAGATAACCATTTCAAGTGTGATAAGCAACAAGAGTAATAAAATGTTTACTTCTGGCACATCCTTTTGTCGATCATCAACAGATACAAGGCAAGCATCTTGACAGGATAAGACTTCCCGCAGTAATGCCAATGTCTGTTTCAGTGATTCAGGAGGACCAAGATCAGCAGGTGGCATTTCTACTTTTTCTAAAATACGACTGCAGTGGCATGTTAGACTATTATAAAACATTTTCTGAGACAGAAACAGCATTTCTTCAAGAGTGATCAATAATGCAGCTTCAGAATTTATTACTTGCCTAAAATTAAAATAAAAGTATTAAAAAAAAATTGGAAGTACATGGATTTCAAAATTGTTTGCAAAATTTAAAGATTAATTCATACTTTTTGTTTAATACTTCTGAGGATAATGAATTTAATAGATTTTTATCTCTTATTTTAATCTAATATGAAAATATTTTCATTATTTAAAATACACTACATTCACTGAAATGAATAATATACAAATTTTTTAACTCTTCCGTTTATATGAAACAAACAGTACTGAAAAAAATAAATAATTAGAGGAATCATTGCATATGTATGCTTAACAGCAAAATGAATGGCTTACATTTTTTTGTACTCAAATGTCCCACATTTTATTTAATTTATTGTTTTATAAATACATTTTTATCGGTAATGACAAGTTTAAAAAGATAAAAAACAAGGTGTACTTAAAAAACAATTCTTACAAAACCTTTTAAAACACAATATGGTATTTATAAGACACCCTGCATAGTAACAAGATAAAAAAGTAATAAAAAAATTTTTTCAACTAATCTATTTTTATTTTAAATCAGGAGTGTCCTTTACTTGTCTTTCTAGTATATTTCACAGAAAAGGAAAGAAACTATTTTTATTAATCACATTTTTTTTTACTTTCACAAAACATATGAACACTATAACATAAATAATATCTATCTTTTCACTATGTTAGCATGCTATTTTATGGGCTTAAATAACAGCATAGGAAACTAGATATTAACCAAAAGTAACTATTCAAAAATCAGAAGTAGCAAGTAAACTGCTATTTACAGTTGCTGAGAGTAAAGTTGACAGAAAACTACAATTTTGTTATAATGTAAGTATTTAAAATTTGGTTACTCTAAGCGAAAATTTACTTCAGTTATTGTGTTCACACACTTACACATACATAATTCCAAAAATGGTATTTTGGGACTCAGGAAGTTCTATAAATAAGATTAATAGAGTCTCAAGGTTGAATTTCTAAAACTTTACAAATTAAAATAATACTTTATTTATATTAAAAACACAAGAAAATAATTTTTTTTTAATTAAAGACTGTGGCAGTTTTAAAACCCAATTTTTTCTTTTCTTTTTTGTTTGCTTGGTTTGATTTCATAGAAAAGAATTTTACTCATCACATTGCAAAGGGTTAAAGAAAAATTTAAATAAAAATGTTCTTAAATGATTGAAATTGGTGGTGTAAATTCTAAAAGATTGAGAATTGCTGCCATAAGAAAACATAAATTACCCTTTGTATCTCCACAACTTAGAATTAAAAAGAAAGTTTTCTCAGATATTAGAATATATTATTTCAGACATGTAAAAAGCAATATATTTACACAAAAAATTTAAACTTAAAATGAAAATTTATTACCTAAAACTTTATTTTCTATAAACAAACAAATAAAAAGAATATGTATTTCTTATGCATTGTGTTAATTGTTTTCCACAAAACTAACTTTAAATAATTTGAAACTATCTTTGTGAGAAATGTATTTTGGGCATCTTCATATTAAAAAATAAAATCTTTTACAAATCCAGAGCTTAATTTTAGCAGTAATCATGCTCCTTTGACCAAATCATGACTGAAATTTTGATACTAAAATTTAGTATCACAATTGTATGGATTCTACAAGCAAATTGTATTAATTACTTTTGGTTTGTAGATTGTTGCTGCTCTACAACAATACTGCAGTGTTGCAGAATAGCAACAATCCACAAAACAACTTTAAAGATCATTGTGTAAGTAACATTAAGTTTTGTGTATGTCACCATTCTGTAACATGCTAATACTACCAAGGGTTAGGTGAAATAATGTTGCCATCTACTTATAAAAAATTTATACCAGTAAATATATGCATATACAAAAGGAAATAATCCTCCTAAATAAAACTTAATTAAACTAAAACTTTTATACTGGTACTTAAAATATAAAGACATAACACTCATTTACACTCATGATATCATATCAGGAAGTTGTTATTTTGAAGATAAACTTATTTGACAACATATTAAAATTAAGGTAAGTTAAGGGCAAATGATACAAAAAAAAAAAAAAAAAAAAAAAGAAAAGAAAAAAAAAGAGGCAGGATATTAAAACTTTTCAGCTACTTGTATATAGTAAACTTAATAGTTCATATCCAATAGGAAATCTTGAGAAGTTAAATCCATAATGACATAATGAATCAGATAAGCAGTCATGACAAATCCAAAGCTTTTAATTTTCTTTAAAAACTTTGCTATGACACATTCCAAATATGGCAATTGCATCATTTTCAATTTTAAAGGAATCCTACAGCATGAATTGATACTATGTGACAATAAATAAACAAAAGATGAGAGTAAGATTATTATAGCAGTTTGTAATATAGATTTCCAAAAGTGATGATTTAGATTTTATTACACTTCTACAGAAGTACACAAGCTGATCACTGGTCTTAAAAAGACATATATTTTTCTTGGTCTAAAATAAAGTTAAAATTTTAAATGAACTTTGTTATTATTTTAATGGTATGACTGCAAACTATGTAAGTCTTTACACTGCTCAGCAAGCATGGTCAATTAAAAATAATAAGGGCTAATTTCACTTTGCAATAGTGAGAGAAATTTCACATGTTACATGTATATATATTATGTATGTGTGTATGCATATCAAAATACATTATTAACATGAATTAAAAAGAAACTTACTTAATTGTGTGCAGGTAGAACTTCAAAATTGAACCAAGTTTAAACAGTGTCACAGCTCCCTGTTCAGATACAATGACTTGCTCCATTCGAACTTTCAAAGGTCTACAAAGACCTTCAGTAATATGTGCCAAAGCAACTTGAATTTCTTCACCTAGATCTAAATACATTAAACAAAATTTTTCATAGATTAATCTAATGTAACTACAATTTCATGAGAAAAAAATAATCACTAAAATTATTAATGCAAGGATAAAATTAGTTTATACATCAAACCACTTTCAAACATCAGAGACATTCAATTAAAAAGAAAATAAATATAAACTTAATAATTTAATAATAAGTTTGAGACAAAATTATTTATTTAAATATTTAAATGTCCAATCAAATGAAAGATTCATAAGATAAAATTCTAATTATTGCATAATTATAGTATTGCAAATCTTGAGTACTATAATTATATCATTATAAATAAATAGTTTACATACATTTCATTCTAAAAATATGATTGAATGTAGGTTTTATCTAAAAATATTTATAGATGAAATCTACCCTTTAGAGAGCACTAATGAAAAAATCCTCCTACATTTGATTTTTATAGTATTGTATATATGATGATATTTATAATCAACACTTGATACAACTAATTATTACATTAAGAAAAGAACTAAACTTTAATTACACACTAATGAGGCTTCATAAACCACCATCATTATATTTATGAATGAACACCTGAAGTTTAAAATAGTGGAATATTAATAAAAATCTGAAATTCTATTTATAAAATAGAGTTAACTGAAGAAGTAGCTATAAAAGAACAAAATATAAATTTTATATATATATATATTTTAAAGATCTCCAACACATGATTGAGAAAATAAAATTAAAAGGATTGCTGCTATAAATTATTACCTTTTCCAGTGCATTTTTTCAAAACTGACTCTAATATTTCTTTTTCTGAAGCAGATGTCTGGTGCAACCAGGCTAACATATCACCAACATAACGTAGAGGATCATGCGAATGGGATTCAATAGGACGTGGAGTACCACCAGTACCTAAAGTACATACGTTAAATATAAATAAACATTTCCCAATTATTTATGATTTCAGGCTAATGATTCACAAGAATATACAATGAAAGTACAAAGCTTTTTCACAAAATAAAGCTGCAAAGAATTCAGAGAATTATCACAATAGATTAAGATACAGCAATTCAGGCATGAGATTTAAAACATCATCTCTACTTTATATAAAATAGATATAAAAGTATTCAATCTACTTTATATAAAGGGATATCCAGACTTTTATATAAAGGTCCTGTTTTTATATAAAAGGATCTTTTAACTCTTTGATGCTGCTTGGTAAATATTTGGCTTGGTACCATTGATTGCATTACTAATGTTTTAAATTTCTTGTCATGGATTATTAAATGCACTATGCAAGTTCAGACACCAGTATATTCAAAATTGGATAATTATATTTATCTTAAAAACTATTAATACAACAAGAAAATGAAAAAAAAGTAATAAGATAAGTAATAGATTGTTGACAATATTTAGAAATATTTAGTAATCAATGAAATTGTGAAAGCTGAAGAGAAGGTTATAATAATTGTTTTTAATATATTTATAGACAATGACATAAAATTACATGATTAGTAATTTAAGGATTCCAAATTAGAATACAATCCTTTTATCACAGCAAAGCTTCAAAACACAGTAGCAGACAAATTAAGAGCATTAAAAATGTCAGCAGTAATGCTTGTTTTTGCATTGATAAATGAAATGAAACACTAAACTTCAAGTAAAACAAGATAAAACAAAGTTTGAAACAAAAATAAAAATCGTTTCATGATCCTCAAAAATAATATTAAAACTTTTTAATACAGGAAATACAAATGTAATATGCATTTAATGTTCTGTAAGATTTAAGCAATTTCAAAGGATAATTATTTCCATGTTTGGTATGATATTTTAACAAGCTAACTTAAGTTTAAAATATGAACAAGTAAAATTTTAGTCTAAACATTCTAAATTATTTTGAGTTTAAAACACAGACAGATTTAAATCTGATTGTAGATAAGCAATTTAAATAATTTCACAATGTGGTATTGCAAAACGAAGAACTATTTTAAAACATTTTGAAATAAGTTGAGATCTGAAAAAATATATCAGATTATTAATCTGAAATCAGTTTAAATACATCTGAAGATACATTTTCTTTATTTGTAATTGAAATAAAGCAATAATGATGATAATAAGATTCTTTTTTATAAACTTTTCAAACAAATTTTTCTTCACTACAGAAAGCATAGACATTTAACTGAATAGATAAACTTTTATTTATAAAAAATAAAAATATTTACAAACCTCCTCTAGTTAGTGCATCTATGAAAGATCTTACAACAGCAGCTCTACGAGCATTAGCATATTCATCTAAAGAATATTTGAAAAGCACCGGCCTATCTTGTAGGCTTTCCATGGCTTGGCTTAACAAAGGACTCAGTTCAGGGGATTCAACGTTGAGTAAACGACATTCACCTGAAAATAGAATAAACAGATTTTTAAAACTTGAATTATCAGTTAATACAGGGTTCCTGCTCTTTTTCCCAAACTAAAATTAAGGACTTTCTAAGGACCAAAGTAACTTTTTATAAGTACCTACTTGAAATACACAACATAACGACATAAACCCTATTTTTTGAGGAATATATTTTAATGATTATGAACCAGTCAAGGCATGTTCAATAAATGCCCTACAATATTTCAGAATTATGTTTTTAAAAATACTTAAAAATTAATATAATTGACAAAAACTAATTTTGAAAAATGTACATCTAAAGTTTTTTGAGTGATCAAACTAAAAATAAATTGTGAATAAAAATAATATTATAAACAGTACTTTCTGAGGGTTTAATATATATATATATATATATATATATATATATATATATATATATATATATAAGCTGATTATACCCGGAGTTGCCAGAGAAAGAAGAAAGTTTTAGACTTTTCTATTACATTCAATGCAAAGAAAATTAAACTGAAATATCTACAAACCCCCATCCTCCATGCTTCTAAAATCTGCATAACTGTTAGCTATTAGGAAAGCGCTGCTGACTTATACTTTAAACCTTTTAAGTATATGAAAGATTATTTATTTGTCAAATCAGTAACTAAGAAAAAACTGTCATATAAGAAAACTAATGGGAAATCACATGACAACGGCAGATCTCATCGATGGAGAAATTGATCGCATTCCAATTTAAAAAATTAAGGAGTTTTCAAGGATCTTTGATGAAAATTAAGTAGTTTTAAGAGCCCTTAATGAAAGCTAAAATTAAGGAGTTCTTAAGGACTTTTAAGGACCATGGGAACCCTGTAATAGTAGAAAGACAACATTTTCTTTATACCTAGAAAAACAAGGAGAGGTCATTTTGGCTACTTTCTTTAAATGATTCAAAACTACATTTTTTTTTTATGATTTGTTTTCAGAAACAAGTTTCTAAGTACATACAGGTATAAAAATTTAAATATTTACAGCTCATTAATTTCCCACTTGGTTTATGATTTACTTATATTTTTTATTATCATGAAAATGTAATATATAAATAATCTATTCAGACCAAGGCAACCAAGAGCTTGTTTTAATTAGAGGACAAACATAATCCTGCAGAAGCTAAAAAACCTGATTTCTGTTAAATGCCATAATTATGAACCTGCTAATGAGAAAACTAATTTCTAAACTTATAAAAGTTATTTCATCTTTTTCCATCAATTAGAAACATCATGAAAATTGTGCATTTTAACAAAGTTTAGGATCAATGAGCTATCACTAGATGTAAACAAAGATTTTTTTTTTTTTATAAATTTTACTAAGCTACATTGGTGAAAAGTGAGACAAGTTTTCCACAGTATTGCTATAATTTTGCATGTATAGTCCTCATACTATCTGTGTTTCAAAAGCAAATTTCTTCAGCCGCGGACTATCTGCCGGTGCGGAGTATCTGCTGGTTGTTCATTGCTCAAATCATCAAAATCGGATGAAGGTGTAAAAAAAAAAACACGTCAGTGAACAGCCAATGATCAAACAAAAGCATGACTTATGAGATGCCAAGAAAACATCGTTTCATATTGTAATAAACCATGAAAAAAAAAACCTGTAAAGCAGAACGAATCAGTATTAGCAAGTAGGGCAATCTTAAATTCTGTCCTGGAGTATTGGAAAATATCAATAGCCACTAATTACAGCTCCGACTGACAACACCAAGTGGATGAGTACTGAATCGAAGGTCATTTCACCATGAGGATCACTCGTAATACAGTGTTTTGTTTTCAAAGCTTTGATTTGAGTTCATATCGGTCATTCATTATGTCTTTAAGATATCGTTGCAGTTTTATTGCTGATTTCAAGCTAAAAGTAATTTAGAAGGTCGACGAGAAAGCAGTAAGAAATAGTCGAAAGCAAAAGAAAACGTTAAAAATATGAGAAGAAGAAATCCAATCGTAATGGAAAAATACAATGGCCTGCATTAGGAAACGACTTACATAGCTGGGTTCTCGAACAGAGAAATGTAGGCCACTCTGTTTCTTCCATTAAAATTCGTCTCCGAGGCTATGGCAGAAGAAATGATTTCAAATTTTAAAGGTGAAATTAAATGAGTCTAATCCATACTTTTTGGCACTCTACTGAGGTTTATATTTTTAAAATGGTTATTATTGTCTTACTAAAATAAATATTTTGCTCGTATAGTCCGCAAATTATTTAGTGGTGTGAACTATCTGATGATTTATGAAATTTTTTAAATAAAAAAATCACGCCTGCAGACTATATGTGCGAAATTATGGTATAATGAAAACAAAAAAAGGATGGGGTTACTAAAATAAGCATTTTGCAGCATACCATCTCTTATATTTCTTTAAACCTTTCCTTAATCATGGCAGAGATGCCTGTGAATACCAGAAAAGTAAGGGAGGGCTAAAATTGTTATTTACCACCTGCTTCTATTCATTAACAACTATGTAATGTGCAATTAGTTCTGTACAATTCCAAATAACAGCAATAATTAAACAGCTTCATATATTTGTACCTACCCATTATGCAATTATTAACAATAATTTAGAGAAAGATGAAATATTGAGAGAAACAGAACACTTAAACTTTCTTTTATCCAGATTAATATCCTTATCTAGTCATAAAACTATTTCCATATAAATGATATAAATAAAAAATATTGTACTAAATTGTATTGTATAAGTGCTGTTTTACAAATATAAAGCTTCCCAAATAAGATTTATTGAAATAAATACTATGCTGGGGCAATAAAGTTACAAATAAACAACTTTTATCTTTAAAATTTAAAGACTTACTCTGAGTCCATCGATACAATCGTTCATAAGCAGCTTCTTGTTGCAATGCCATTGATTCCATAATTTCAATCCTGATAAACAGGTAAAGAAAGGAAATTCCTTACAAAAAGTCAATGTAAGATAACTGACACAGTTTACATACATGTATGTGTGTTATATTACTACAGGCAGAATTGTTTTAAAGAATTTTTATACTTTGAACATAAAAAACATATATACAAATACCTATTCATGCTACAAAATTTTAAAACAAATGATATTTACCCAGCAGTTTGTTGGCTACTTCTTAATAATACTTTGCAATTATTATGAATCTTTTTAACTTTTGCCAAAGCTTTGAAAAAGTTCTAAAAAAAAAAAACAATTGACAGTTATCACATTATCACAAATTGACAGATATACTTCATTCCACAGTTAAAACATATTCATTTAGATAAATATAAAAATAAATAAGACAGGAAAACTTGTGTATGTATTTAAAAAAATAAAAAAAAAGACACAAAAATTACAAGTGGCTCATTTTTTAGAGGAAAAGATAAAAAATTTTAATACAATGATTTTTTTCTTTTCTTTTCTTTCTTTTTTTTTTTTCTTTTTTTTTTTTTTTTTTAAACACATTAAGTCGGGAAGAAGGGTTGTATAGGCCATTTCCCTGTGAGCAGCCCAACACAAATTAGCCTTTTCAGAAAAGTTGTCAGTGGATAAATAATCAAGATTACTGCTGGCCAAGGAAGCACAAACTGTCAAGTGGTTAAAATTCATAACCTCTCCCTTAAGACAGAGGGCAGTTAGGAATGTTTGTCATACCAATTCAGAACAAATGTCCTTGGAGACAGTCATGTCCCATGATAGAGGATAGTCAAGTCATGATAGTCATGATAAAATTCTAGAAATCAAATCACTTCAACAAAAAGAAAATTTACCTTTTCTAACTATATCATCAATTACAAAACTAAGGCATAGTATTAAAAAATGTTAAGTATTTTTAACCACTGTTACTACTATATAAATTATATTTGAATAAAAAATGAAGTATGAAAATAAATTTTAAAATTAAAACTATTATAAAAAATTAAATATCCATAAAATATAATATAAATATAAGGAAACTTAGTACAAATTTGTGGTGATGCAGAACTGGAGGAGGCTCTCCAAATATATTTATAATTTTTTTTTAATATTTAAAAAAATAGACAAGATTGTTTAAAAATATTTAAAATTCAGAGCCTTCATGAAAAAGATAACTTAAACATTAACTGGTAAGCTGTTTAAATAAAAACAAACTAATAAATAAGTAAAAAGAAAAAAATTCTCAATAAAATAAGGACAGAACAAAATAAAAACAAACTTTGAGTATTTATAAATCAAAACAATATAGTGCTGTGAATTACTGTTTACACAAAGAACAGATTATTTATTGAAAAATAAAAGTTAAAGCCACCAGAAATTTTATTTAAAAACTTCATAAAGAATGATGATGATGATAAAACATATAAGATTATTGCAAATTTGTAAACAAAGTATATAAATCAGGCCTGAAGAAGTTCTAGGTTTACTACTTTAATACATAAGTAACTAGGATTAAGGAATAATACTGATCCTTTAGCTTCTTATTTCCCAAGTTCAATAGTGTATGACAGAAGCAGTATTAATATATATATATATATATATATATATATATATATATATATATATATATATATATATATATATAATCCTAAAATTTTACCTCATCTAAACCTCCATCTCTTGTACCTCTGAGAACTTTGACTTCCTCTGGTTTTAAATGAAATGTCTCTAGAAAAGCTTTAGCAACTTCTTGTTTCATCTGTATTTTTTGACTAGATAAATAATTAAAAATTATATTAATCATAAATGAAACTCAGATATTTTTTAAACATTTAGAATGGATATTTTAAATTTCACATCATTTTATTAAAACTGTATATTGTAACAAGTTAACTGATAATAAAAAGAGAAATTAAATAGGTATGTCTTTTGACAAAAAGAGAAAACAAACTTAATGTTATATACATTGTAATCGATTACTAAATGTAAAGTATCAATAATCCATCTTAATTCTCCTATAAACATATAAAGATATCAATCAATATATAAGAAACTGGCTACTGGGAAAGGATGTGACACACATCCCTTTTCACTTGTCCTGCAAGTATTCAATTTTATGCCTTTAAAATACATTTTTGATGCTCCTTGAATTATACTTCACCAGTTAAAATCTTTAAAATAACATTTCTCTAGTCCATCTTAAGTGGTACAAAAAAGTGTTGAAGATGATACATTCTCAGATAAAAGACATGGTGTCAAAATTGCACAAAAATATCACAGTTGGTTTTAATCATTGGCTAACATAATATATAAGTCACAGGACAAATTTAGCCATTAAGATTTAATTTGGTTAAGACCAATCTAGTGCCTCTTTCAGTTGGATTCTTAAGAAATACCAATGCTCCTAAACTGAGTCATTCATAAACAATGGAAAAGAAAATCATATAAACATCTATATTTAACCTTCTGCTAGGCCTGCCATAGTAAAAAGACAATATTTGCTACTTTTTCCTCTAAAATAAAATTTTGTGGTTAGAGGTTATTAATAATGTTAGTATTTGGTTATTTAATCTTCCCTCTTGCTTCGTATTTTCTTTTTTTTCTTTTTCTTTTTTTTTTTTTTCAGATTATGAAGTCAGTTACATGTGTCATTTTAATCAAGTAATGAAAATGCACAGTGATTGCAAAAACTTTCATCACACAACTAATCTAGGTTAAACTTTTCTTGTTCCTTCTAGCACACATTTGTCCAACTCTAAGTTGCTGGTAATCTTTATACCTGTTTTGTTTATGTCAAAATTTCGTTTCACAAGTGCTTGCAAAATATATTGATTAAAAGCATTTCTTTTCAGGCCAAACAACATAAACCTAAGTTTATTGTATAATATTTCTCACAAATTGTTATAGTGGACACTAAAATAGGATGTATGTGTGATATTTTATGTAAAACTATATATGAAATTAAAATAAGGAGCAATAATTGAATATTTTTTAAAAGTGTTGTACAATTTATAATGCACCCAATACAAAGATAAATTTTCAGTTGCACTGGTAAAACTAAGCTTACTAGCCACCTTACACCTAGCTGTAGGTTTGAGTATACATAATTAATCATGTCACACTGTCTCTGGAAAATACTTTTATGGCACAGTTTAATGTCATATAATATATGATGCATAAAAGTGCTCAGTTAAGGGATAATTGGGGATTTATCATGACACACCTCTGTATCATACACTCTTCTCTACAACTGTTGACAGATTGATTGGTTTGGAGTGTTAAAAGCTAACAAGACTAGAAGTTACTACATTTCTAATTCTCAACAGCTATGAACTTTCATTACTGCAGTGGAATTGATTCTCATACCTTAGAATATGGTGTGTGAAAATAGCACACTTCACATGAGGCATCCTCATAAAGGTGTCTAGCAGTTTAACAGGAACATATGTGAATTTTATAAAACACCATTTTATTTAATCAATTAAAGAAACAAAACAAAATATATAAGCAGAATGATAGGCTGCTGCCTAATGCAGATAAGTGCAATCACCTCTCAACTGGAAAACAGGCAAAGTGGAAATGGCTGGTTAATTGAAAATACAGTTATTTATACAGTTTATTTTAATCACGCTGTATGCAAAACATTGCATGCGACGTTTTCAACTTAATCAGTCTGTAAACATGGAGGCATCACAAGACTTATATTAAAAGTCAATAAAAGTTATATTATCTTACATTAAAAGTTTACATTCTACTTGTTTAAACATTGTCTGGCTACAGTTTATAGAATATGACCATAAACAAGGACATTTAATCAGAATAAGGAATTTTATCAGAAATTATCAAGGATTTTATCAGAAATGTGACTATTACTAATCAACAATATTTTTTCATTATAAATTCAAAATTAACAAATATAGCTTTTGATTAAAGAACAATTTTTAAAACATCAAACAAGACAACCACTAAAATTCTAAAATATTAAATCATAAATAAATACCTTTCAGCTTGCAGCTTAGTCGTTTCATTTATTAAATCATGTGTTTGAGATTTTGTAGTCTGTGTGGGAGAAAAAATATATAATGATAAAGGGAAGTACATCAACAGTCTAAAACTAAAATGCAGTGACGTTTTAAATATTATATTATATTGGTTTATATTAGTTTAGAGTGCTACAGTCCACTTTTTGCAACATGAGGGCTAATTAAATATTATATTAATATAAAGTTTTAATTAGTACAACCTAATTTAGATAATATGAAAATAAAATTATTTAGTTCTGCCATTTAATACAAGATTTTTACACCATAAAAAGGGATGAGAATGAGGTTTAGAGTATGTTCATATTAACAGGGGTTGGTCCAAACTTTTCAGAAATGGTACTTTTTTTGTGAAATTGTGAAAAATCTGCTCATAATTTTGTAAAACTTGAACTAGCATTAAATCTAGTTCTTTCAGCAAGGATTTGGGTTTGTGAGTTTTAGGAAAAGTTCACTTGTTTTGCAAAAAGTTAGTCACTAAGATTATGCATATACAGTAAGACCCCGCTTAACACTGTTTCGGTTTAGTGCTCTTTTATTTCAACCTGGGAATTCTCCTAAACTGCTCGCAGAGCTACATATCCGAAAAAGTGTGGTTATGTTTCTTGTTTGGTGTGGTGCTGTACAGAAGCATTTTTATCATTTGAAACATTTGTTGACATTATTGTAAGCATAAATTTATACAATACTATAACGATTAATACAGTGACAAATATTATGATCTATAGTTTTTATCATGGGTGATAATAAAAAACAAGAAAAGATAAGGTAAATGTGGAAGACGTCAAAGAAATAGTTCAAAAAACAGCAGCTAGTCTTTCTAATAATGAGCTCAAGGAATTAACTGAGCAAGAGGGAAAAAATATTGATAGTAGTGATTTCGAAGAAGAGCAAAAAGAACTTTTGATGGCATTTGTAAAAAGGAGTTTGACCACTATAACTGAAATTATGGACCAATTTATTGAAAAGGATCCAAATTTTGACAGGAGTTCAAAAGCAAGACGGGTGTTATAGATGCTTTATCCACTTATCAACAACTTCTAACAGAATGCAAAAGGAAAATGCAAACTACATTAGATGCCTTCTTGACAAAAAGGCAGAAAATTGGAAACACAGAATAGACTGAATGATCTGACTGACTTAGAATTTTATTTGTTTTTATAAGTTTATTCGTTTATAATGTTTTTATTTTTGTAAGAAATAAATGTTTGGTTTTATTTTTATTAAAAAAACATTAAATTTAATACCTAACCAATTTTCTCTCCATTTTCCCCTAACCCCATTATTTACATGTTAAGATAGCTTCGTTTAGTGCTGTTTCGCATTATGCTCTACTTTGATGGAACATATCCCTCGTGTTCCCTGGTTAAGAAATCTATAGATTGAATACAAATCATACATTATATTAAATAATATGCTTTTTAAATTGATTTTTATACACAGGATTAAGTTTCTTCTTTTGAGATGAGTATATTGCAATGTATTGATTTTAGAAGGTAATTTTTAATGAATCATTAAGAAAATACATGTATAAATTTATTGGGAAAATCATTTTGTTTAAGGATATCAATATCACAGAAACTACATTCTAATGCAGAAAATATACCAAACGTCAAAAACATACATCCTTTGCATAGTAGACTATACAAGATAAAATTTAGGCAGTTATTTTCCTATTGTGAAATATTAAAAATAATTAATTAACTCTGAATACAATGGAGTATGGAAAAAAAAAGTGGAAGCCATGTACATTGATGATTTAGAGTATGTAATAACATTTATAGTAGCATTCTTTACTAGGTAAAACAATATTCAAGCTAAAAAGTAAAATATTTCATTACAGCAACTTATTTCTATATTAAAAAAAGGTTACAAATATTATTCACTTTATACACTTGAGATAACAAATAATTTTCTACCCAATCAATGCTTATTTGACAACAAAAAATTATAATTGAATCTAGTATAGGTATCTTAACCAAGTGTGCATGTGCAGGAGAATCATTCAAATTTTTGGAGCATAAGATGTATAAAAATATAAATATTTTTTACATACAGAGTTATCAGGAAAGAATCATCCAATTAGAAACTAATATTTTCCATAAATAGAAAATTATAAATATGTCATTGTAAAGTAAAAATGTGTTTCATAAATGTTCAATATGATTTCTTTTAGTCACCTACATAATACAATTCCAATGGGCCATTTCTTGCCAAAAATGTTTCACTATTAAATGTTCAGAAAGCATAACAAATATATATTTTTTTTTTAATTTGAGCAAACATATAGGCAAAGGTGAAATGAGCATATCCTCAAAGGAAAATGTACCTCAATTTTTGACATGTTTCAAAAGGAAGAAGTCAGGGTTTAAGTCAGGTGACTTAGGAGCATAGCTGAGTGGGACCAAATCATCAGTTGAACTGTGACCAATCCAATAGTGGAGTAGTTCATTGTTTAGACACTTACAAACCTCTAAATGTCAACAGTGCAGTGCAAAATCTTATAGAAAAATTAAATTTTGCATATCTTTCTTCAATTGAGGGGAATACCAAATTTCCTACTTATCAAGGTAAACAGAACAACTCACCAATTTTTTGAGTAAAAAAAAATCTGTAAATTTTTGATGAACATACTGCACAAAAAAATGTTTCCTTTTGGGGAGGAAAAAGTATTCAACATATTTCTTTACAATGACATATTATAAGTTTTTATTTGCAATTATGGAAAATATTAAAGTATGTAATCAGATTATTCTTTTTTAATAACCCTGTATTGTTAAATTTTCAATTTTTAAGTTACCTGATTATTTCTGATATACTTTTTATAAATACTAAATTATTTTATTTTATTTTATTTTTTAAGTTTAACTTGACAAAATATATAATTTATCTTAAATTGGTTAGGTAAAAATAGGGAGACTCCTTTTCTGTTAATACTTACTTTTAATCTAGACATCATATCAATGCAGCATTCATTCATTGCAGAGACATCTGCATATAGACTATCTAATGACTAAACAAAAGTAAAACATTATGGAATTAATCATTATACCATAAATAACTGATAAAAAGAAATCAATTAAATAAATGTAAAAAGTATAAAAATGCTAAATTTTGCTTTAAAACTCTTAATTTAAAAAAATAATTTCAGCATGACATAAACAACAAATTAAATTGAAATACCTCTTTCATATCTTTAAATGAACTTAGAAATTCTTCATTAACTTTTAAACTCCTTTTTTCTATTTCACTCCTCAAATTTCTTCGGTTTCTAATATTGTTTTCCGTAAAAAAGGTTGATAAGTCTCGCAATGCATCTAAAGTTTCCTAAAACATACCATTCAATAATTAACAATGGCCTTTTCAAAATCATCACAGTCAGATACATGAAAATTAAGTTTCAAGTTCACTAAAAGGCAGGATCAAATCATCATAGAGAAATTACAAAAATACTTAGGGCCAAGTCAAACTTGAGACTGCTACTACAGAATCAAATGAGGAATAGTTGAAATTTAAATACTTCCTGATAGACTGCAATTTTTAAAAAAGCACAAACATTGTTTCAACCTTTCCAAATATAAAAATATTATTGTGAATATACTTAACTTTGAATATATCAAATGTATTCAGTGAAAGTTCATTCTCAATATTAAAATGTGTATAAAAATGTTTTATGAAATTCACTGAGTCAATCAAAATTAAATTCATCAGCTGTTTTATAGATTAAACAAAATATTTTAGATAATATTTATAAAATAATGGATAATGTTAATGAATTAAAGACTAGAAAATAAAATGAAGCTTGTTCAAAATTATTTTTATTTACTTTTGTTAGGCATTTAATAAAATAAATCCCAATTTTAAAAATTAAAAAACCAACTATTCAAACTTTTTTAGAAAAATTAAACTTTATTGTTGTACATTAAACATTTTTTATTAATAAACTTTAAGATTTTTTTAATCTTTCACATTATTCAGTTTCGTTTTATATACTGATTTCTAAATTTGTGTACTCATTTCTTGTGGAAGAGGAAAAGTAAGAAAATGTCCAGGGTCACTAAGTAGTTTAATCCAGCCCTGCTAATAGGAGGAAATACATTATGAAAAAATATTTTTTAATTTATTTATGTTTTGCACATATTACTTTTAAAAAACTATTAAAGAAACCGCATACCTTATCAGTATCTAAACGAGCTTCTAATAATTTATTCAATTTTCGAGATAAAGGATTTGAAACTCGATCAGAAGTTGGGTCATTATCCCCAGTTGCTCCTTCATGAAGGGTCATTATTAAGTTTTAAATTTTATAGATGATACTGTCAACAAAAACACTAAGTTTGCGAAAACGAGCAGTTTTGAGAAGTTACTTTAAAAAATGTATATATAAAATAAATTTTGGAAACGTAAATTGTCTTTAATTTGAAAACATTCCTAAACATTAATATATTCACCCTCAAAGGAAAATATTTTAATGAAGCAGATTTTTTTAAAAATTCATGCTTTAAAAATTAAAGAGGAAGTGCCCATATTTTGCCGACATGTCCACATAAACAAACAAAATATAAGAGGAGTTGAGAAGAGTCAAAAAGGGTTGTATGTAGTCAGAAAAATCACAAGCGTCTAAAATCTGGAAATCTGATTTCATAATGGGTAAGTGATTGGAGGTTCAAAGTGTGACGACATGACAAAATAAATGTAAAGTATTCCAATAAAAAAATGCTGCCAGTACTATAAGGCGATTTCACGCAGTAGGGCAAATTCTCAATTGACAATTCTGGCTCAATTGGCAATATGACAATTCTGGCTTTAGTTTCAAACGGAAGGGCAGTTTATTGTTTGTTTATTGGCTGTTGTAAACATGGAAATGAATGGGAAGGGCATTATAGTAGTTCGTAAAGTTGCGACAAATTGCCTTATTCTGCAGATCAATATAAACTTTGAATTTGATGAAAACACTTAAATTCTTTGGATGATCCAAATTGATATCCCATTGGTAAACCAAACACATTTTAACCTGTAGAATTTTCGGTAAAAGACAAGAAATTTAATTTACATAGCTATAACGAATTATATTTTTGATCAATAATGGGTGTTAAATGACTGGAATTTATGAAGTAAGTACTCAATAAAAAAATTCATTTCGGAGAATCATCAGACTGATAGTTTATTAATAATCTGTGGATATGATTAAGGAATAGGTTGATGTAAAATTTGCCATAGAAAACAGGGTTCTTTACTTACTAAAATGTTTTGGGATAAATAAAGCAGATAATTAAAAACAAAAGTCTTTAAAAGAGGCTTTATCTAGACTCCGTTGTAAATTGGATGTCGCCAATAAACGGTAGTATTAAATTAGTAATGTGTGGTAGATATCTCTCCTTTTCAGAGTATTAGAATACAGTTGCTAGCAGGATTGTGCTTAGCAGAAGGTTCTTGTCTAAAGAACATGGAACAGGGTTCTTCACTTACTAAAATGTTTTGGGATAAATAAAGCAGATAATTAAAAACAAAAGTCTTTAAAAGAGGATTTATCTAGACTCCGTTGTAAATTGGATGTCGCCAATAAACGGTAGTATTAAATTAGTAATGTATGGTAGATATCTCTCCTTTCCAGAGTATTAGAATACAGTTGCTAGCAGGATTGTGCTTAGCAGAAGGTTCTTGTCTAAAGAATATGGCCTTTTAAAGTAAGACAATCATCATAGTTAGTTAGAATTTATTGATCATTACCTTTCAGTTAAACTGTTAATAGGCATTGAATCGCCTTAATAACTGAGGTAAAATTGAATTAAAGCTTGTTTATCATATCAATTAGCTGTTTAGAGCAAACCGAGATTTGTCTATCATGTATATATCATTTTGATCAATTATTATATGTGGTCAGCAATGCTGAGACTGGACTAAATGAAATAATTCTTGATAAAAAATATCATGTATATTTTTCTTCTTTTGGAGGATTAGGGGTTGCATATCAAAATTTATGGTTTTATATAAAAGATACTAAACATCGAGAACTGACTGTCCATTAGCAACACATTAGTTGCATTCCGAATGCAACTGAATTTGAAGGAGACCTATCTGTAACTGTTACAAATATTATATGTTACTGGATAGAGCAATTTCTTGAAACGTCACGAAATACTTTAATGCCTTTCTCAGTCATTTTCATGTTTACAACAGCCAATAGACAAACAATAAACTGTCCTTTCGTTTGAAACTAAAGCCAGAATTGTCATAAGTTTAAGCTGTGCCCTACTGTGTGAAATCGCTTTATAGGAGCCACTATGCTGCTGCCCTTCTGTTTGAAACGAACGTTAGAATCTTTATAAGTTGAGATGCACCCTGCTGCGTGAAATTATTATATATGGGTGCTACCATATTGCGGTCGGGACGTGTCACTGGTAACATTTGAGTCATATTGATGTTAGAAGTTGTCATTATGACGTGGAAGAGAGGGCAACTTGTGATACCAAATTCCCATCTATGGCGACTTCTGACGTCATTATGACGGTAAAGTCACCTGTGACATATCTCGACCTTAATGTGGTAGTGCTCTATGTGACTGATAAACATTGTGTTTTAATGTGCATCTTTCAAATGCTGAAAAAAAGATAAATTCCAACAAAACACAATTTTTATTGCATACATTCTGATGGTAGTAATGAGATTTATATTTTCAGTACAATAATTTATTAAAACACCTGAAAATACTATTTGAAAGAAAAATAATAACATATTTCTAAATTATCAAGTTTGTATTTTTTTTTAAATAACGACATATTTATAGGATACAGCTAATTTTCAAGGAGGTAACGATATATTTTTCTTTATATCCATCCCCCATATCTTATTTTGTTCGGAAGATAAATGGACGGCAAGAAAAGAGGATCCAATTTAGAAAGACCTTCAATTTCTGCCTTCTTCCCAATTTCCAGCAAAAGTTGAACCTAAAAAAAGGAAACCAAACAAAAAGTGTTTTGTAGTGTTTTCCGGGGTAAAAACAAATAAAAAATCACCAAAGAAACGTTACCTCATATAGCCAATGCTTATGATGTTGCACGTATGGCAAATCAAGAAGTTGTTGGGCTTTTTTGATATCATTTTCAGACAATGATATCGTTGACGATGAAGGAAGATTTAGTCTAAAGGGAAAAAAATACATATATATTGTACCATACAACAGGTGAATATAACAGGTTAAATACAGGCCAATAACAAGTGAAAATGTTTGAAATGCAACAGAAGAATAATGAGATACTTAAAAGTAATGTTCAAAATATTACTATTTTATGAAGTTATTGATGTTGTAGTTCATTTCTCTTGCTTTTATTCTTGTTCATCGACTCAGACATTGGAAATTTAAAACAAAATGTCCAAAATTTTCAAAAAAAAAAAAAAAATGTCTATATCGAAATAAAAGATCATAAAATGTCGTACGTCTGCTTTAATCGTATCACTTACAATATTCTAATTTAAGGTTCAAAAACCTCACCTGTCTGATAGTATGATGCGTCATGTTAATCATATTGCAGTATGTCTTGAGTTAATCAAATTGTATGTAACTGGTCAACAAAAAACGTCGTCTTTTCTATATATACCTCTTTTACTATCACTCAGGGTCACGTCTTTAGGCGTGTACATGTTTCATGTACTCGAGGTATCAGAAGTGATCTTTCCCTACGTCCTTCCTGGTAGTCTTGAGCTTACCTCTGTAGTGATTGATCTTTACTGATTAAAACAACTTGAACACTGGTCTCTCGTTGTTCAGCAGCTTGGTAGCCGCTTTAAGGGGCTTACTCTGGACATTGTGAGTCGGTTCGCACATTTGTTGTGACCTCACTTTGACGTCAGCTTGATAGTTTGTTCGCATAATGTCCGCAAGTTGACATCAAAGTGACGTCACAACGAACGTGCGAACCGACTCGCAACGTCAAGTGTGCCCCTAAAATGTTGTGGCGGTCTTATTTACAGTAACTGTATGGCTTCGGCTGGGTCGGTATCAATAGCAAAGAGTAAGTTTTTGCTATTTTATCTACACTTTTTAAAGTATATTATTAGCTTATATGATAAGTAGATGATTTGTTAGTTCACATTTCTTTCTATATATTCATTCTGTAGTCATTAAGAAGCTATTTGGTTAAAACACAATGCTTTGATAAGCTGTTCCAATATTATGAATTTAAATCTTGGATCGAATTAGGGATTGTAGAAAGACATGGAACTACTACAATGTCAGTTCCTTTAGTTGTGTACTTTCAATTTTTTCCCAGTTTTTGTTTTTTTCATCAAATATGTCTAATCTTTTAACTTTACAATAAACAAGATCTTTTTGATAAAGTTTTCATAACAAAATCTGTTTTTTATTTTAGATTTGTAATTAATTAGTAATTTTTCTTAAGAGATACGATTTGAACAACTAATTCAACATTCGCATAAAGCATCAGGTTAAATAACCTATTTATTATTGGTACACCACTTAGTAAAGGAAAAAATCTAAGTGCATTAATATTTTCTAAAATAAAAATTACTTTTGAAAATTTTTACTTACCTCTGAATATCAGACGGTAGGAGTCCCAACCATCGCATTTCTGGTACTGCCAAGTTCTTCACATCAAAAGACATTGACTGACCATAAAAATAAATGAAAAATATTGTTATAATTTAATCTTTTTATCTATGTATCTTTTTATAAATAATAAAATTTAAAATGTTTACTTTTAAGAAAATACATCGTTCCTAGTACGAAATAAAGAAAGTATTGAAATCTCGAAAAATTTCAGTTTGCTAGATTTCAGCAGGAATACCCATTTTGATGACACCTGATTTATTTGGTTATAAGTTTGAAGCGGTAAGTCTAGTGTTTTGTTACACGAGGATTTAATGAGATAGGGACGTACTGCTTAAATCGGGTTCCAAACGGCTACTAATACCCATTCAAGCAGTGGAATTCGAAATAACGAACTGCCGTTACGAAGAACAGTGAACTACCCGTTCGGCTATCTTTCGACAAAAGCCTAATCCAATTTCGGTTAGTTTTAATGTTATGTCTGTTCTTACTTACAAGGAAACTGTAACTTTGAAGTTTTAAATATCCATCCCTGAATAAGTTTAGGCTAGTTTTGACGTGACGTCTATGCGTATGAATGTATCTCGCATAACGCAAAGATTAGATGTAAAAAATTAAAACTTTGTGTTTAGGAGTTGTAATATCTAATTGGGCATCTCAGTTTTTGATTGCTATCTGCACTTCATATATATATATATATATATATATATTCTTAAAACGAATTTTAACCCTTTCAGGGGTAATTAAAAATATTTAGACACCGAATTTTGAAATTTCGTATTTAAGACTGTTGTACATTTAATTCTGCACCTCCACTTATTATTTTAAACTGCACATTATATAATAAAAAATGTTGGATCTAAGAATAACAAAAGTTAAAAAGCTGATTAAGAATTATTCTCTGTTGCAAATTAACTCTGTTTTGTGAATCTTGTTTTTGGATTGTCATGTGATTTTGTGTTTAGAATAAGATGACGGTAGTCAGGTTGAAGAGATGGTAGTACACTGTTAAGATGGAACTGCCAAATAGTTTGTTTTTTATGGACATATGTAAATATAGTATTTTTGTTCTAAATATTGGTTGTTAGAGTAATAAAACCAATAAAGATCAACTTGACATCCACTTTATTACATCAGGGTGGTTTATTTTGGTTCCTCAAAGGAAGACAGCCTATACAAAAAGGTAATTGAGAATCTACTTGCTCTTTATAAAGAAAGATATGAAATATACCCCAAAAGTTATTAAAATATGAACAACATTTATCTGAAATTTCTTTCTACATTAAATATTTGGTTCTTATCGTTATATATGTTGCTTTGAATAATTCTAACTATTTATGTGTAGTACTTGGTTTTAATAAATGTCTTCATTATATTTACTCAGAAATGTTTGAGCATTATAAAAAAAAGACATTCCAGGTTAACAGAAATAATAAATTTCAATAAAATATAGTAACATATACTCTTATACGTTCTTTTCATAGAACAAGAAACATTTCAAAAGTTACTTTTATATATACTTAAAGGCTCGCTACAGTATCCAATACAACAATGTAACAATAACATTTGGTGATGCTGTTGAATTTGCATATGATTAAAGTTATAGCCCCTTCGATTTAACGCTATCCCATTTAAATAAATCTCTGTAAAACATTGGTTGTCTTCACAACCGATCGTGATTTTGTATTCCTCTGCAATATTACTTCACTTTCCAAATACCAGGAAAAGAAATAACTCGGCTTTAAACTGTATTTATATATTTTTTAGTTGATTTAATAGTAAAAAAATGAAGGAGCAAAGAAAATAATTATTTATTTCAATTAAGTTCTTCAGGTATGTGAATTTTATTGCATGCATGTATTTTTTGAATTTTTGTATACGACAATATTTAACAGATTGATCCTTTGTTTTTGAATTTTTGTTATTGTGTCATAAACATATTAAACGAGTCCTAATTTAAATCTTTTATGTTGAAATTATATTGCTAGTCGTATAACAATATATCCCTCTAAAATAATCATTTTATTTAAATTTCTTAAGCTTTATTGTAGGTTTGTTTCGTAAACTTTTAATGGTATAACTAAAAGTTACTGAGTTTCTATTATTTAAAACTAGCAGCTTGTAGTAATTGATACACGGAGTCCATTCAAAAGCCTCAATACAGCGCCGTCTTGCTTTGATTTAATAAAGGATTCTGGTAAATAGTTTGCTTCTTTTGAAAGTGACTATCTATCATGTATAATGGAAAACACAGAGTGCTATGAGGACATAAAACCTAGTAATTGACGGTTATCAGCAAAGCAAGAATCTTTTTTAAAGTTATAATTATCGTTAATACTAAAACATATTTTAATCTGTAGTTCATATAAATTTTTAAACATAGTTATGTACAATAATTCCAATATCATCATTTACACATAAATTTATGTTTTTTAGTAAGAGAAGTATGCTTTAAAAAAATCATTCTTTAAAAATTATTCGTATAAAATGTTTGGTATATACTTATTAAAAAAGGGGGGATAGGAAAAAAATTGCTTTTAAAATTAGGTGTATAAATATCTAAATAGAATTTTTGAAATTAAGTTAAAATTGAATAAAGTATTTTTGCATAAAATTTGGCCTCTTGAGTGTCAAGGTAGGCTTTACTATGGTCTATTAATTTAGATAGCTAAATTAATATTATAGTTCAGATTTGAGACTTAATAAAATTTTTTTTTCAGTAATTTTAAAATAGCAAAAAAATTTACCTTTGAGCCATACTTGTAAATTCCCAATATTTCGATGCCTGAAATATAAATTTAAAAATAAAAAATATGTATCATTGACATTCATTGTAGATTATATTATGGTAAAAGTAAAATATATAGATATACCATAGGGATCTGCATCAAACAATCCAAGAATTGGGATCTGTAGGCAGTCCCACAGTTTTTTTAAGATTTCTCTTGTGTTGACATCTGGAAATCCTTTTCCCTAAAAAAATAAATGCAGTTAATGGGGTACAAATTTGTAACAGTGATATTTAAAGTAGATGTCGGGGCACTCTAGTGCTCTGCGAGAGATTTTTAAGTGTATCACAATTATTTTTTGTAAATAAAGTTATTTGGTGTTATATCGTTGATATGGAATTTGTATTTATGTGCAATTTCACTTGCTCATTCCTTTCCCTCTAATAGCTTTTCAAGCTTATTAGTCCTTTGTATTTTTCAATAGGAATCATGCTTTGTTTTCAGAACTATAAGTTTGTCTTTCAACTCGACGGGTTAATGTTCGCTAGCAAAATTCTTAATAGAGATTTATCTGCGAGAACATTGGGCATATTTTCTACTCAGTTCTTTAGTTCGAGAAGGATTGCATGTCATTGTTATAAAGCGGTGTAGATGTAAGATAAGACAGTGTTTTGTCTTACATGGACACTGCTTTATCATTATGATTTTTACTTTTTCTGACTAGGTAAAATTAAAAAAACAGCAATCAAAGAAAATGAAAAAATCTGCAATGAGAGCCGCAAGATTTTGATTTAAAAGCCAAAAAACGAAATACATCTTCTAACATTCCTTGGTGGATTGCATAACGTCCACCTCTCTTTTTATTAAATTGGATTAATAAACAAAGGTTCGTTATACATAAATATTATCAGTAGGATAACTGCTCTACACAATAGTTTTGTTACTGTGATGGTATTTTGTGGTTGTTGTATCACCTCAACAGTTTCTTAGAAATTTTTTCAAATTTTCTTTTTCTGCGTTTTTATTTGATACTATGTTTTTTGTGTGCCACAAATAATTTTACCTTTTTTAGTGTAAAATAGGAGGCAATGCCCTCTAAGTTCCCAAACGATACCTCTAGATGTGATAGGTAGTTCAAGCCTGAGGGTTTTCTTCTTGGTACCTGCTTCTAAATTACTAGGACGTTGTTTGTTTGTTTGTTTGTTTGTTTGTACAAGGGTAATATTGGCCGCCTATATATTGCTCCCATAATAAAATGTTGAACAAATTCTGCGGCGTTGTATTCGCGAATGCTTTACAGGCAAGTGCCCTCACGTTTTAAATAAATCTTATTTCATATTTCTTTTCAACCATTAAACTATTAAAAAAATTGTTTTAAAGTGTTTCATTTACCTTTAAAAATAGCCGCCAAGTAAAAGAGTATTTAGCTTTTTAATGACATGCTGTTCATGACAAACAGCTTAATAGATATAAGATATATTATCTAAAAGATATCTTGCTATTTTTTCAATATTTATTTGCTTAAAACGATATTGAAAATCGTACATTTAAAAAACTTATTAATAACAAATTAAAAAGTAAAACTTCAAAATTAGATTTTTTTTTCAAGGTGTGACTTTATGTACTCTTTAAATAAAGTACATAATATCGCAATTGTTCACTTATTTTTCTCATTTGAGTTTTAGCATATGAATGACGTAGAAACATTAAGTTCACTTACCGTAATCATAATACATGGGTGTAACAGAGAAGTGATATTGTTGTCAACTAACATTTCGTACACTGCGCTTTTCTCGATAACTAAAATGAAACGAGCGTCTGATTGGATATCTGAAGTAAAGCTAAAGAAATTGTAGAAACTGATACAAGATAATTTACTTGGTCATAAAATTGTATGGAAGTTATTTAGACTGCGTATTACCATACACCATTAGAGATAATTGTTGATTAAACATCATTCTATCATACAATACATAAAATATATCAAGTTGAGTTCGTTAAAATATTAATAAGATGAGGTGTAAGGAGATGTTTGTAAGTTAGAATTAAAATTTTAGAGTTTTAGTTGTACGCATGTGTGTAGATATATTCCTTATTTTCTTTTTTCTCTTAGTAGCGTTCAGTGGCGTCGGGGTAGCTCTTCACGCTTTATGGTCGCAGGTCCGAAGTTTGATCCTGGGCTGGGCAAGGTTGACTCAACCTTCATCCTGTCGATGGGTTGTAAAGGAGGACCAATCATGTGTAGGAACTAAACACTCGGGGTACCGCATAAGGTGTTGACCATACGCTTTACCGGACTTTGGTCTCGTGAACGAAGAGTGGGCACCGTAGGCCATGGTCCCCAAGTGGGCTGTATGACAGGAAGTTTAGTTTAGGGTCAGCAACGAAGCTAAGGATTCTCCAGTAAAAGGCGTTTTATGTTTTGCAGTTTGTTAGTTTTGAATCAGTTAGTACAGTTTAACCTGTGTTCCATAAGGAGTTTGGACGAAAGATTCTGACTGATTTTTTATGCACATAATGGAAATATCATAACTATGATTAATCAGATTTATGTAGTGGTAATTTCCCCCTGGCAATTGCGGACCGTAGTGTAATTTTCAGTTACAGTACGCTTGTATGAACTAAATCTTCGCTTATGAGACTTAGTAGAAATGTCATTGGGCTGAAAAGTTTAGGTTTCCCTGGGCTAATCCAGTGTTTTACAACTTCTGAATGTGCTGCTGCAAATATTCACTGGGTAATAAAAACTTAATAACCTTTCTATATAAAATCCTTTGCATGCATGTATATATGTATGTGTGCTCTGAATTCTGAAATGGCTCTACCGATGCTGATGAAATTTCGCAAGGGAATTCAGATTAACCACTGGAAAGTTTTAGGCAGGTCAAATTGTTCGGAAACCGAAGTCAGGATACATTGCAGATAGAACGCTTTTGTGACCTCTATCAAATTTGGGCAACTATAGTTAACTGTCATTGGATATATTTTCTTTTAATAACATACCAAATTTTTAAAGGATTTTAAGTATCTTAATTCATTTTATAGAGTTTAAAACGTATTTTAAAATAAATTTTACTGTTTTCTTAATAGGTTCATTTCAGTTATTGGGTTTGGTTTGGAGAACTATGGTTTACTTTTTTTGCTACATGCGGGTTAAGACCGGGACTTAATTCCTAAGCCGATATCGAACGTCTACGAACATCCATGCCAAGAATGGGATTGGAAACCGCTGATTCTGCTTTCTATTTTGGGATAATATTTCCTATAAATAAGTTATTTTGAAAATCATTCTTTTAATGGAACCAACATAGTGGCAAAATGAACGATAATTTTTATAGCAATTTTCATGCAGATCGTTTTAATAGTAAAAAAGGATACTACTTATGCCCTGAATATTACTCGGAATAAGAATACCCTGCAAAAAAGAAAAAAAATATATAAGTGAAAAATAATAGAATTATTAAATACAAAGAATTCTATGCCTGTGCTTTGACAGTAGGGGTTTTACTATCGTTTGATCATAAAGATAGGTTCCACTAAATTGTCTGTCTGTGTTTGTTGTCGGGGAAACAATATTTCCTCCATTTTTGATAAGGGCAGTCAGAAGAAAAGCATCCACTTTGTCTTACTGTACGTCTTGGTGATGTTTTTTTATATTATTTAGTAATAAAAAACATCGGTGGGAGCTATTATTGTGCTAGACAGATAGTACTCAATTCCGTCCCTTCTTAACAGCAATTGAAAATGTTATATTGATTAATAGAAAGTAAAGCTAATAAATATACAAAATCAATAATACCATAATGAATCATTTGAAACTTACTCGTGCTGTTTCAGAACAATCGATGTAATTCCCGTCTGCGTCTTTAAATCTCAGTTTACCCGCAACGCATCCTTTAGAAGTTGTTAGCTACGGAGGGATGAAAAGTTATGAGAGTAAGATTTCTATCATCATAGGATAATAAATAAATGTTTACTCTAAAGTAAATGTTCCATTATATCAGTAGTTTATGCGATATATCTTCAACTGGAGATATACAGCTAGAATTTTTAATTTTCCCTTTAAAGTAGAAGTTACGCAAACAGACACACAATGTGTATATATAAATATATGTATATATGTATGTAAATATATATGTATATAGTATATATGTATATATATATGTATGCATATATGTATATATATGTTCTCCTTTTACGCATTCTCATTCTTTAATACTTAATTTCCCCTATAATGTCAGATTTAAAAAGTGTTCACCGAATTAAATTAATTTTATCCGTCTCCCAAAACTAACGCTATAATTAATGATAATTTTCTATCCACTGGCCACTACTCCAATGCCTAAGTTGCTGCATATGTGGTTTTTCAGCTAACCCAAATGATTAAAGTTCATTTCTGACTGCCAATAACACTGAATAATCTCTTGGATTCTCGGGAAAAAATTCACGCAATCATGCGTTGTTGGATTCGAAATGTGTGATAGAAGTGTGTAATCGCGCGCATTCAATGCAAAGCTCTTGTCTTTTAAAGACGTTCATTTTTAGTTAATAAGAGCCCACTACGTTGGACTTTGCTGGTTTTTCATTGTAGCCACGATTGTAAATCTCATAGGTTCTCTTATTGCCCGGTAAGCCCGGGCAATCCAAAATAATAGGGGATAAATTTTTCTTGTGTAATCGGTGAGAATAATAGTTTCCCGTTACATACATTAACACACACATATAATATATACATGTACACGCATTCTTTGTACAATTATATTTCTTCAATGAATATTAGACATTTATGTTTTTATATTGACTGTACAGAAATTAAAATTTCAAGTTAATTCAATTAATACGGTATAGGTAACTCTGCAGCAAAAGTGTTATTAAAAATTGTTTCTTCTTGATTAGTATTTATATGACTAAATATTTAGGATTGTTTTGTCCTTTCAAGCAATCTACTTTTAAAATAACAAGTAAGAAAACAAGCTCAAAAAGAAAATAACGCAGTATTAAAAATTGTTTCTCCTTGATTAGTATTTATATGATTAAATATTTAGGATTGTTTTGTCCTTTCAAGCAATCTACTTTTAAAATAACAAGTAAGAAAACAAGCTCAAAAAGAAAATAACGCAGTTCAAATAACGAAAGAGAAATTAAAAATAAAATAACGGAAGGAATCTTTTGATGAAATATGCATATTAGAAACTAAATTTTTGTATCAAGAGAAGTAAAATATGTTTCATTCAGTAAACCCAAAACTTTACTGATATCTGGCAGTAAAAGACACACACAAAAAACTAAAAACTGTTAAGAAACTGAAAATAAAAAAGTTTCATAATGCTATAAAATATATTGTTCACATTAATATAAATTGAGGCTGGAAAAATAATAATAAAAAAAAATAATAATGGTTATTTGATATGAAAATTTAATTCATAATTTATTTATTTCAATATTTATCTCGTAGGTTAAGTGAATTTCTACATTTTTTTTCACATTGTGTACATATTTTTTTAATAAAGTGTATTGCTTCATGTAATATGCTAAATTATTTATGAATGTTCGTAGCTGACAGGAATCTGTTTTAAGCAGTAGGCCTCAGCCTTTAGAGCCCTAGTGTAGAAAAACAACAGACCGTAGTTCTACAAATCAATCAACAACAGAACTATGACCGAATGGGTAGGGTGCTGCTCTTCGGTACCGGATATTTTGGGGTCGGGTGTCATTGCAGGCGTAGATGTTCGTAGCCCTTCGAAATCGATTTTAAGCAGTTGGTCCCAGTTTCCTTAGTCCTCGTGTTGCTAAAAGTAGACCATAGCGCTCTTAACCAAACCAACCGACCTGCTTTTTATAAACTTATAGTGTTGAATGTCTTGCTGTCTTGAGCAATTTTGTGCTTAATTTAAGTATTTAAATGTTTATTTTTTACTCTTTTGGGATTTTATGTACTCAGTGAACACAAGGACCCTGCTTCTTTTAAATGAAAAAAAAAAATAGAACCACATTTATTAAAGGATAATCTAACTAGACAAAACTTTTCTACTTTGAGATAGGTAGAGTGGAGTACTACTTATTTTAATGAGTATTAGAATTTTAACAAAACCATAGATATAATAAAAAGATGTGGTTTTTGAAGGGTATTTTTTTCCGTTTGGAGTTTTTTAAAAGGGTAGAGCCCAAAGTGAAAATACTTGTTTTATGAAAAGTGGTATCTCTATACTGTTATAAAAATGTCTTTCTTATACATTCACAGAATTTGCATGAAAGCCTGCAAATAAAACTTTATTATCATTATTCTTTTTCTCTTTAAAAAATCAGCAGATAGCAGCTTTGAAAACACTGTAAGAACTAGCTTCAACCGTTCCAAGGTAAAACAGGATTCTCTATATATGTTTTTGATTTCTATATTATATTGACGGATTCTTCTGTATTTCCCAATCAAAAACAAAGAATTATTACACGGTCCATAATTATTACCTGGTGAGCAATCTAATAATCATAATAATAGTAATAATAACAATAATAATAATAATAATAATAATAACAATGAATATTTTACCACGTGCAGATGTATTTTCGACACGTTTAGCAGGCAGGCGATGTCGTCCAGAATGTAGTCGACTACGGCTTGTGACTTGTACAGAGTAACATCTTCGTAAAAGAGTTCTCTATAAAAGGAAGTAAGACTTATTTTCTCATTTTTATTTAACTGGTGCTATATAAACTATTTCCTGGAATTCTGCTATGTGATATCGAAGCTATAGGGCCTGAAACAAACTTTATTTAATAGAACCAAACAGAAGAAAAATCAGATTTGTATCCATACACAATTTGTGTCTGATTGACTTAATTCAGGTAACATAATTGTCCCCATAATTAATAATTTCTTAACCTAATAAATAAATTTGTTTTCTTTTGTTATACAATAAAGACTATGGAAAGCATTTTATGGATACCTGCCATGTCATATCAAAGTTATGAAGCCTGCAACAGCTTTCAATTCTCAATTTTAGAAAGCTTAAAAACAGGATATTTTAGTTTAGCCCTTTATTGGACATCATGTCTTCTAACTTTTTTTTCTTGATTTTCACTGTCAAAATTTCAAATTGATAAAAAACCCCAAACAAACAAACAAACATAAGGTACTAATTTTACTATATCTAACCGTTGAAAATTGACCCCAAACTGGGAAATTATCAAAAAAAGCATGAAGATACTTGATATTTATTTAGTCTTTTCTCACTACTGCTATACTGTTAAAACAGGTTTGTTATGCTTAGATATGTCCTTGTATTTATCTCAAACTGCGACTCATCATCTACTTCCGAGCTTTCCAAACTTCGTGTGTAGTGACGGGAAAAGTATGAGAGTCGCTGTAGTGGGTTATACTGGTATGACGGAATGAACTACCATTCCGAATTTCAGAAGTTATAAAGCGTAACGTAGAATATATTGAAAAAGTGTGTCGAGGATTTTGGTTTTAAGTACAGAGAGAAATTTTATAACAGCTTAAGAAATAAATATTGAAATCGATATACTGTTGTTGAAAGTTAGCATTCAACCAATTACTCTTTCTCAATTTTATTTGAATACTAAACGTTAATTAGGTAAGATGGATATATAATGTTTTAATTTATTTCTGGTAAACATAGAGACTTCGTGTAGACTCAGTTTGATTATTGAAGAACAATGGTCTACTTTTTTAATCTACGACGATTAGTGAGACTGGGATCTAATGCTTAAAGCTGATTCCGAACGGCCACAAATATCCATGTCAGAATAGGATTTGAACTTATGAACTTCGGTTCAGAAGAGTAGCGCTCTACCTATGTGATAAATAGAAATATATATCTTTTCAAGTATATATAGATATTTGCAGTTATATACATAGAGATATAGAGCATAGCATATGGACAGATTATAGAGTCGCAGATTCAGATAAATACAATCTTTATAAATAAATACATCTTTTAAATAAATTCCCTTAATGTATTGAAGTGTGAAATTTAACTTTTTAAGTATATATGCATCTTATCAAAGATATATAACCTTAAAAAAATTAAAAATAAATTTCACATTTGGAATTCATTAAGGGTATTTAATATATTCCACTAAATTTACAGTCTAAAATTATACTTTATTTCATAAAGTCAGGTAATGATATGAAATAATGAAGTTTTACAGCATGATAATCATTTTATTATTTCTAAACTGTGCAAGGCCATTTTATGATAATCAAATTTTGTTTTAAAATTTATTCTCTAACCTTTAAAAATCTTTTCGCTGCAGAAAATTAATCAGATAGCAAGAGCAGTGTTTTATTGACACATACTTTTTTAGGCTTAAAGAAATGATTGCTATAATTTAACTGTTACCTTTTAGTTTTGTAAGAATCTGTTTGTATCATCTTGTAAATTTTCGTTAGCAAGTGATGGAGCAGCACTGAAATTAGATATTTATTTTTAACAAAAGTTTTAATTAGTTTTACTAGGGCTGCAGGTTAAATATCAGCTTTATTTTAATATGCAAAAGTTTTGACAGGTAAAACAGGAGTTCAGGAAAAATAATAAATGAATCTTGTCCTAAGGTGTTATTATAAGCCTAATTTGAAATCAGTGAAAATAGTCTAAAATTAGACAAATTTTGAAATGATGAAATATTTTCTTTTTAGAGTGCTTTAAAATTTCTTTTTAAGGTAAATAAAATAATAGTATACAACCCTTACCGATGAAAAATGTATGAGTTAAAAAAAGTAAATGGTAAAGGAAATTTTTAAATGTTAATCAATTAAAATTCTTCATTGTTTCATGAAAATGGGTTGTTTTTATTTTCGTAATTATTTTTATTTCTCGTATGTAAAGACGAATTTAAATTTAAAAATAAATATAACCTTCCTTTTTAAGAATGTTAATTACGCTACTATCCTTAAATATATATCTATCACAAGTTTATCTTTAAAAAACAATATTGTTAATTAGCTTATTAGAATAGACTTTGCTCGAATGTTAATCAGTATAAACACGGAAGAAAATGATCTGTTAGTATCACTACATAAATTATAGTTTCAGTTCTAACTAAATAAGCATAATTTTTAAATAAAATATAACTAATACTATATTAATACTAAATGATAATGAATAATACCATCATTATAGGTTGAAATTTTTAGTTTAATTAAACTATTGAAACCTAGGTTTTAGGAAGCAGTTTAATGTCACAGTATAATACTTATGTATTGTAGTATGTATATATATGTTATAGTATTTATCTATTGATTTTGTTAACCGCATTCTAACTCAGTGGTTTTCTTTTTATAATCCACTGACAGTACTATCGGTTAGGTTCAAGAACTGTTTTCTCTCTTCTCTCTCTGTCACTTTTCCACCCTCGCTCTCTCCTCTCTTCTCTCTCTTCTTTCTCTCTGGCCACTCTCTCGCTCTCTCTCTCTTCATATAATATATATATATATATATTATACAACACTACATACATATATAAAATCTATGATACAATATATATATATTTGATTACACAATATACGAGTAGTATTTATATATATATATATATTATATATATATATATATATATATATATATATATATATATATATTATATATATATATATATATATATATATATATATATATATAAAGAAAGGATTGAATAGTACTAATAGTACTTTTGTTTAATAATGTTTGTGGTTAGTAATGATAAGACACATCATCATTAAAATTCACGATTTTATGAGATTAAACAACTTTTTGTATAATTTCAATACGCACTTAAAAATTTAAATTTATAGACATACATTTATAATGCATCAAGATCCATTAAAGAGGTTTTTGCCAACCACTGGTCCACAGTCTAGTGAAAGTAAGTGGGATTTTGCTGCTGGTCTATGTAAATTTGAAAAATTGTAATGCTCTATCCAATTACTATTCTTTCATCGAATCATATCACTATACTGCTGCCGCATTCGAACAAGTTTGGGAGCAGAAAGAAACCGGCAACTATGTATTACACTTATTAAAATATAAGCAGCAACGAATCTCGCACTGGATAAAAATTATATTTGTATAACATTAGATTAAATGAATTAAATATCTAGTTATATATTATATTTCTTTTTTGGTTGACGACTTCGTAAGAAATATCTTTCATATTTTCACCGGTCCATAGGTATAAAAGGCTGAGAAACATTGTTTGAGAAGGTAATATACCCCTTAATATTGTCAAAAATCCACGTATGCTTAAATGCATCGCAGAGTTAAAAAATAACACGTCCGACGATATATCCATAATGATACCATAGCGATGGTGTGAAAGTGAGTTTGGAGAGTTAAATGATATTATACTCACCTAACCTCTTTGAAGATGCTATTGATCCACCTCTGCCTACTGTTTTTAAAATAGGATTCTTAACAAGTTGAATGCCTTTATCCTTTTCAAAACTGAAAATATGTACAAAAAAGTGAAACTTTCAATAATGAAGAGGTTTGTAGGGAATTATATTAATAAATTTTGACGAATTGAATTTTTGAGTACTTATCGATGTACTTTCATGCACGTGTATACTGTCCTGTTATAACACAATTAAACAAAAATATTTCAAATAAATGCACTTCAAAAAGATATTTGACACATTTAAATATTTTTAGCTGAGATTCTTATATAATTTGTACTACCTATAAGGTTATGTAAATACAAGAAATTACATCATTCGCGCAAGCGCAATTTAGTAAAAATGTTCAAATATTTTTATGCTGATTGTGTTATTGCCTACATTATAGTGTCTCAAGGTTTCTATATTTAGTATTCCATTGAATTAAAAGCCTTAAATGTTAAAAAAAAAATCTTACCTAAGTTCTTAAATAAACCTCCTTGAATCTCCTTGAATTATTTTGCAATTCTCATTAAAATTAACACATATTATTACAAGTAGCTTCATAATTACATTTTAGAGCTACAACGCATTTCACTCACTAATTTTGAAAACATAATGACACAACCCTTTTAAAGCTTTACCTATTTACTATATGTGGCTTATGTAACTATATGTAACATCCTTCATTAGAAAGTATGGCCATATTTGATATTTTCTCTTATTTTGAAATAATATTTAAAAAAAAACAAACTATTATTTATCTTTAAATACGATGATCCATAGAAAGCCCATTTTAAATAAGTAGCTTCAAAAGTAAGTTAAATAAAAAAAAATTGGACACTGAAAGATTAGAATAATATTTTTTGAAATAAAATGAGTAAGAATGTATAGTAAAAATATGATCAAATGTATAGTTTTTTGCCAAATTAATCCCTAAAATTGAAGAAAGAAATGCTAAAGTAAAGACGTGGATAAATCTGAAAATAAAAGACAAATTATAAATACACAATTTTAATACGGAGAAAAGGAAGATGATATGCATGACAAGAAAAGATTGTCGCTCAAATTTTAACAAAAAACTACACTCTTTACTTATTTAATCAAATCAAGACAAAGTGTAGAATACTAAAACACCACAGTGCAGAAAAAATGCAACATTTATTCAAAGAGAGAATTTTATACTTCATATTTTTCCAAAGAGTTCTGTTCGGTATCATTAAGGTTGCATTTCTCTTCCGTTCTTTATTATGAATAAAATTTTCAAATACTTTATTAATCTTTTCCAATACACGTTGCCTGAAATATACAAAAATTTGGTTAATGAACAAAAATTTGACTTTCTCAATAACATAAAATCTTATAAAAGAATGACAATTTTCTGAATAATGAAATGAACTTATGTACTTGGAAATTTGATTATTATTATCCTTTGGAGTTTCAAGATTAATTTCTCTTTCACATTTCGCATCTTGGTCTTGCTTTTTTAATTTCGGTACTGAACAGAGGCTTACTGCATCATTCCCTCTTATTATTAATAGCGAGTTTCGCAGAATTTCTAGGTTATTCCAGAAATTTTCATCAAGTATTTCAAAACTTGTCATTCTCCGTTCCATTTTTCGGTCTACTAATTTGATTAAAATTTTTTTCTGTTGTTGCCATTTCCCCGAATCATGAAAATCTATCTTTGTAATTAAGATTGCAGACGATATGTAAAAGGAAGAAAAATATTCATATTTTGATCGCAATTAATTACGATAAGTAAACGTAAGTTGTGGTTAATATGGTATACTTATAAAATTATGAATTAATGATGAAATCATTTTGATTGTAGTGAATTCAAACTTAAATAATTTCAAATTAAAAAAAAATCTTACGTCATACACATGCTACACCATCTAATATTATATTCTTTTTAAAAGATTTTGAGAATATATTGCAACACTTGTATTTTTCTGACAAAAACTACTGGAGATTTAATTTTTTTCGAAAAGAAAAAAACTTTTTTTTAAGGTTTTTAAATTAAGTATATTTGCATAACCATTTAAACCAATTTATTTTTTAAGAAAAAATCAAAAATCTTAATAATTTATGCCAATTTTATAAAAATTAGTTCAAAGTAATGCGTTTTATTTAACGTAAAAATAATGAAAAGTATTATAAGAATATCAGATAAATCATGTTCTTTAATTGAAAATGTAAAATGATATATGCTAATATTTTGATAAATATTTTGGTTTAGGGTATCGGGGATTTGTTCTTATTGGCTTATTAAAGTGACATGATTTTTAGCAATTTATGGTTCAATTTTGTTTTATGTTCAGAAATATACCTTTCATTCTTTCTTTTGCAGCACTATTACGTTTCACAATCCTTGTTTTCAGTACCTGGTAGAGGTGTTCTAACGCTTAACTACACAGGTGCAATTATTTTATTTTCTGGTTGTCATTCGAGAACCATACAATTACGTAAAACTCTGAATGTTTCTTGTCAATGTCTTGGTAAAAATGAAAGCTGTTTATTTTAAATTTTTCTATGGATGAGTTCAAATTTACTATTTAGGATTTCAATATAGTTGTATTTAATAATGCCAAATACTACCAGACTTTTTCAACTGAACATTGCAGGAATATTTTTGAGTGAATTGTTACTGTCGGGAAAGTTTTATTTACATTCAGCTGCTCCATTTCTTTTATTCAATTTTTAATTGCCATTATTTTCCTTTTAATTACGTCTTAAAATAATTAAAATCTCTTAAGAAACTTAATTCATCTGATAGCATTTGTCTGATAATACAATTTTTCTTTCTTTTTGACTATATTTACTTGACTTTTTTCATTTTATCAATTTTGATTTGAAATATTTTGTTCATTTTGAATTAAGTTCCATTTTTTTTATCCAGTTTTTAGGCGTCAATCTTATTTCATTGCTAATAGATTTATTGTTTGATAAATTATTTAACATTTATATCATGTGAGTAATGTTTTTCTTTGTTGATAAATTAATTCTTAAGTTATCTGGCATAAAATCTTAGGCAATTTTCATTAGTCCTTCGCCAAATACCGCCAAATTCTCATGTCTTTTGGTTACATTTTATGGTAGAAATTAAATTTTAATGAATAAGCCATTCATTTTATGATAATGAGTTGTTTTATTTTAGCTATTGTTTATATTAATAGCGTGATACAATTTTCGTAACTAATTTGAATTTGAAATAAATATAACTTTCATTTGAGAAATTTAATCACTCAGATTATTTAACATATATATCACGCGTGTAATGTTTTTCTTTGCTGATAAAATAATTCTTAAGTTACCTGGCATAAAATATTAGACAATTTTCGTTAGTTCTTCGCCAAATATCGCCAAATTCTCATGTCTTTTGGTTACATTTTATGGTGGAAATAAAATTTTAATGAATATGCTATTCATTTTATGATAATGAGTTGTTTTATTTTCACTATTGTTTATATTAATGGCGTGATACAATCTTTATAACTAATTTGAATTTGAAATAAATATAACTTTCATTTGAGAAATTTAATCACTCAGATCAAAGGCTGGGATCTAAGTTAGTTAAAAATAAAGTTCCAGTACAATTGATGATTTTATATATTTTCTATTTATATATAGTACGTTCGCTTTCATTCATAACTGCAATTCTTTACATATACTTTTATGATGTAACACATTCATGGCGTAGATGATTTTACAAAAACATAATGCAATAGTTATTTTTTAAAATTTAAATATCCGTGTCACTTTCCATCCCTATAGTAGCAGCAGTCTGATACATATTTTTCTTTTTAAATCCGAAGTAATGCATAATTAGAAAGTAATTAATTACAATATGAATCTTTTAGAAATTCGAGGAACTTAGATTAAGAAAAGGTAGACTATTTGATTTTAATCTCATACATATTCATATTTATTAAATATTATTGAGGTAAAAATGTAATTCCCTTTGAAATCTTATTTGTAAGAGACTGCACAATAAGATTGTCTTCCTGAATCTGATCATGAATTAATGAATCTGTAATTGGAATTATATCTTTTCTTAACAAGAAATAATCTCATAATATTTTAAAGTGAGATTTTAAGTTACACCAATGAACTACGTTCTTTTTCTGCCAAGGAAATAAAATTTTTGAAACAGGCTTAGACGATACGCGTTAAAAATATCAGTTAGATATGTAAAATTGAACACTTTTATGTAAGCAGAAGATAATTTGTGGCAATTAATGCAATTTAGTGGATGTAGAATAAATGTTTAAGTAGCCTCCACACTAAGGCCAATTGTTCACCATTTCCTGATGGTGACCTTGAACGATGGTTCACGGGTTGCATTCACACGCTGGGCCACTATATGAGCCAAGAGCGTAGATTCGTTCATAGAGACTACTGCACACTTTAGTTGCGCATCTGGCCACCTTTGATCTTTGGAAAAAAACCGCCTCCGAAGCCATCATCCAAGGCTATTTTATCGTTTGCCACCCTCGACCACGATAAGCCATACCCCCTCCAGACGGTGGTAATGGCTTGCAGTGGAAAATAGTGTGGAGGGGCCTTTAAAGAAAAGAAAATGTAGTTAATGATAAAATAGTGTCTTTCTATGACTTTCTATAATTTTAAATTAAGGCTAAATCAAGAAGGATGCCTTCAATGTCTACAATTAACATATGTAAACGAAGCTTCATATTGTGCTACTGTATTCAGATGGTTTGCAGAAGTTCATGTGGCCAAAAGTCCTGGCTAAAGAGCAAACATAAAGATCTTTGTCAGATATCGTATTGTCAGCTAATTTTCTAAGTGTATAAAATTCGCTCACAAGAAACATAACATTGGATACGTAGATATATATAAAATTATTTATGAGATCTGAATATAAAAGTATTAGTTTGCCGTTGGGTTTCCGTAATTTAACAGATCATACAAAAATCAGAGAGAGTTCGAATCTTTATATAAACTTTAAAAGTACTTAATAAGACTGGACATTATCTTATTTCTAAACTCTTAATTGGGGATGAAGCATGCATATAATTTTGTGACATTCCAACACATCAAGAAACTAAAGCAGAGGTTCTTTGAATACCATGCCAATCAATAACAGTGAAGAGACAGCACCAGATTAAAAGGTTATGTATGGCGTTTTCTTCAGAAATAAAGGATAGGTCAAAACGGTCTATAGGCATTCAACCTTTTCCAGGCCAGTTCCTCTTTTACAATACACTTCTAACGCCCCCTTTTCCATAATAGTTAATATACCAAATATTAAAGTATTGTTGCATTTTATATATACCTTATTATTTGTCAATTTATCTATTAAGAATTTTTAAGTAGAATTAATTAAAATAACGTCAAATGTTGTAAATTAAAAGTAAGCACAAAATCAATGAGAAATGAAAATTATTAATGATATAGCTGATGATAGGGGAGTTTTAATAATTTAACATCATAAAAAATTTATATAGCTAGAAAAAAATTTAAGATAGATAAATTGGTTATTTAACAAACAGGAGGTATTTCAAAGTATTCTATTAATTTTCTAACTAGGTATACTACGACATTCCACTAAGGGCTTCTAAACATTCCCCATTTGCCCCTGAACCCTTTACTTAGCTCCCTGAAAGGCTCCAGCTCCCATTGGGGGATAGTGCCTCCCGCGTTAGGAATGTATGAGCTAGAGGCACAAGAGGCGTTTATGACTAACTGTTTCACCATCGTCTTGAAGAAATTCTTTGATTTGGGTATGAGGAGAGACGTTGGTTGATTCGTGTCGTCATTTAATAGGCATATGACTTCTCATAGAAAAATTGTTGTCATTGTCTTGAGAGGATGAACGTCTGAGAGTGGGTCCTAGTAATTCAGAAGTAGAATCTAAGTAGAAGATCCCCCCCCTCTCCAGACTGGACTGTTACCTTCAGAAGTATCGTTTGGGAATTTGGAGAACATTGCGACCACAAACCTATTGTACTTGTCCATAATGTAACCAATGAAAACGGTGGATCTTCCACAGGCTCGAGCCTCGAACCCATTATCTTCTGGTAACGAGATTGCTGCCTTTGACGAATGAGATACCGTGGCGCATGTTTCACTTAATGCATTTTCTCAGCAAAACATAGCAGAGTTTTTAACCAACAAACACATCGAAGTGGTAAGGACATCCACCCTATTTTCCTGAACATGTTATGATTTTAGGGTATCATTTTTATTCTAAAGAAAAAATATACCTAGTCGTCATTTTCGTTCCAAAGGTAAGATTCTGGAGGCTGTAAAAGTATATTTTTCATCAATTCCAAGAAATGGAAGGTTTGAAATAAAACTTTAAAAAACTTTCTTACAGAGTGCAGTAATACCGGAGGTGACTACTTTGAACTCTCCTCTCTCTGGTGTTTAATTTGCATCATTTAACTGTATCTTGGAAAATAAAGTATAAATATTTGGGAGAAAGAATCCTTGGGAGATATTAATTGAAAGTTATTGGCACAAAAAACCAACATTCCTTCCGCTTATGTTGATATATATTCCTTACTTTCTTTAAGTTTATTTCTGGAATTTTTGCTACTTTATATATATGTTTATGTAGACATGTTTATAGTTTAGTCATTGTCATTTGTGTTGTTTACTTTTAAATGCAAAAACTATTTTATGTTTTCAACTTTTGCTAATAGATGGCAGCAGTGAAAAAACTGATATAAGTAAGGAAAACCTTAAAATAATGTTTTCCCCTCATGTAAATGAAATAAAAAAGATAGTTTGATAAAATTGGATTCTCTATTTTTTGTTTGTATTATCATTTATCAGTTTTTAGGGTTTATTTTAAGGGGTTCTTAAGTCCTTACCTTACTCCCTAATTTTGCTTTAAATTTGTAAATGTCACCGAGTTTTATATAATACTAGGGAGCTTTCCTACAACTTGCTTTTGTTATTATAGCTGTTAAGATATATAACTAAATTTCAATAGTGAATCGAAATTTTATTTACAAATGAAAATTCGAAATTGGTGTATATATGTAATCGTCGTCGTGCTGCAGGTTCAAGAAGAAAGGTATACAGGACTTATCGTGGAACTCAAATGAAGTACAGATGCCGGCGTAGAGTTTACTCTAGGAAAAGGAGGAACAAAAATTTTAAAAATCGTTATTTAGAGTATGTGTATGTTGAAGTATGTAGATTATTACATAATACAGACGACGAATGAATCAACAAGTACTGAGTGGAATAATGATAGCTTGTTTCATTTTCAGGGAAAAGTAATGCCTAAAGCATTAGGAACAGATTATAAGAAAGTATACAGATAAGTGAAATTTAATTATTTTTCGACTACATCACTGCATTTTCTATACCGTTTGATTAACTTATTACTGTTGTAAACTAGCAAAACTGCGTATTCTGCTGGAATTTATGATGCTTTGAATAATATTCTGTTCTATGTGTCGTGGAATTTGGCTACAACTGATTGTTCTAAGATAACCGAACGAACATCTAAATGTAAAAACCTCAAGTCATAAAACGAAAACCATGTATATTGGAAGTAGAAATCCTACTGTTTTTAAGTATAATGTACCTTCTTTTTTTGAGGAAATATATACATTGTTCTAGTGTCGCTTCAAATTTAGAGAAAGATGTTGGAGAATTTTTGGCTACTTCTACTAGTATGTCTATTTATCGAGCTCCAAATAGATTCAATGGAACAATAACTGAAGTCTTTTCTAAGTTGGCTACTGCAACTATTAGTGGAAAATAATCTCACAACCTATCGGTGTGAGTAATTAAAATTATTGACTCTCTAACAACAGATAACCCAAACCGGTAAAGGTGCACTTAAAGATCAAAACACAAATGATCTCACCCTATTCGCCAAGGAAACCTTCTTAGAAGAGTCACTGTCTGTGTGATCAACACATGCTAGATGAACACTTACTGCTGTTTTAATTGTTATTGGCTAAGTCTTGGCTTAGTGACGTCCTAGGGCGGGAACTACAAATCACCATTTGCTCTAGAGAATAATACAGACTCTGTCTCTCAGTAGAACTAATGTTCTACGATATTTGCAGTTACCTGTTTAACAGAAATCTTAATCTAACATAGTACAAAATTAACTTAAACATTGTGTACGTATTAGTATATATCTAAAGATATAATCTACAAGGCAATTTTAAAGATCTCCATGCCTGAAATCTACAAAAATTATAATTTAAAAAACAAAGTAAAACCACAACTTAAAAGAGGATTGAAGAAACTGAATCTGGGCAAAAGCCTGCAAAGTAGCTTTTTGTCAAGGCTCTAGGAGATCACTTCTTTCACTTGCGTGTTTACATTATCTCTACGGCGCCTTCCCTTCTTGTGTCTATATATTTGTGAGAAAAGCCTAATAATAAAAATGCTAAATTAAACTTCGCATGTTGCAGGTTATCGACTAAATACGATAGTCTAATAGCAACAGATAATCCCAGTTGTAAATGTACCCGTGAACCTCTGTAGTATGACGTCAAATTCCAGGAATTACTCCACACCATAGTGCAACCGAGTGTCAAATTTGGTATCGATAGTTTCAGATATGCCAAATCGTATAATGGATAAACATTTTTTGAAAATTCTCTTTCATATAATAACTAGCTGCTTCGCACCTGTCAGTTTTGTCTCGGGATGATTACGATTTCCAAATTAAGAATATATATATTAGCAAATTTAAATTTAGTTTTAGCATACATTGCATACTAGCAATGTAAAATATTTTGAAACAAAAGCCCCATTTTTGTAAAATGAATGGCATATTTTTTTAAAATTTAATGTTCTTCATGAACTTATTATAAATTAAATAAATAAAAAGACTTTCTTAGGCAATTAATATTCAATTTCCAGTAGGTTGATATCGTATTAATTTAGAAACTCATCTCATAAGCTAATGGATGATATTAGAAGTTGGACTTCTAAAGAGTAGGTCCTCATAATTTAGAAGAAAAGTCCAAGAAGAGACCTCATCGAGCATATAATATCCAATGAGGATTGCTGCATATATGTATCATATCTGTAAGGATTGTTGTATTGATTTTAAGAATAGGGGAGAACACCCCTGAAAAATTTTCCACTACGCCCCTAATCTAAGTACATTGTCTTCCAACATATGAAATGTAATAAATTTGGTTTTATCTCAACAGAAAATGTTGCACAAAAAATTTTATGTAAAATATACTAATTGATCGTATCTAACCCTGAAACTAACAAACGGTCGATAACAAGCTACTAGTAACTTGGAAAATTTGTCGTAGTGTCATGCTTGAGAGATGAATGAAAAAATTTTAAAAGTTTTGAAAATATGACAGTTATTTTTAAAAGAAAAATATCCAATTTTCGGCCAAGTCGGCATAAAAGAAAGAATGTTCAGCTCTAGATATCTGTGTAAAGCTTTTTTTCCAAATATAAATTTATAAAAAATAACAGAAACATTGACTGCATACCTGGATAACTAAAAATTCTCAGTTAATTTCAAAAGCTTATTACCGTCTAAAGAACCCCCAACTCTAACCCCCAAAAATAAACAAAAGAAAACCCCCTATAAAACTGAGTTTATTCAGATAATCTGCCACCCAAAAATGCCACATTCATTTATATAGTGAGTTGAGGCCATAAGCCATAAAATGAGAATGTTAAGAGTGTGTCACGTGAGAGACACTAGAAGCAAAACTGGGTTCCGAAATAAAGTTATTGTATAAGAATGTAACAGTATATATACATATATATATATATATATGCATGTGTATGTGTATATATATATATATATGTATGTGTATGTATATATGTATATATATGTATATATATGTATATATGTGTGTATATATATATGTATATATATGTATATATCTATATATGTATATATCTATATATATATATATGTATATATGTATATATATATATATATGTATATATATATATATATATATATATATATATATATATGTACGGATATGTATATGTATGTATATATATATGTATGCATATATGTATGTATATATGTATATATATACATATATATATATATATATATATATATATATATATATATATATATATATATATATATATATATATATATATGCATATATGGTTGTATATATGTGTATATGTATAAGAATTGTTAAGCTAAATAGAAATTAATATCGGGGTTTGTGAAGCCGTCAGATTACAACAGAAAAGAGAAAAAAAGATATTTCACTATAGAATCACCAGAAATGTTTTAGACTACAGTTGTACTTAAATTGTTTAGTTAGGATTTTAATATAATTACACACACATTAAACTTTTTAAAGCAGATAAGAGAAAAATATTCACCAAATGAAAAAATTAAAATGTTATTTAAAAAGTATACTACTTGAAACGACAAAACTAAAGAATTCTTCCTAAATTAAAGCGTTATTAAAGAATTTGAAGAGTTCATTCTAAAAAGAGAGAAACTTTTCGAAATAGAATTGAAAAAGTCTATGAAAATGTTAGTGAAATGAAGTAATGAAAATTTTGTTTGGAATGACACTGTGCACCATTAAAACTTTCAAATTGTTCTGTCCCAGTTATTTGAGATCGATTAATCCCTTCTAGGATAAAAGCATTTTACACCAAAATGTCATTTTCTTCTTATCTACAGTTTTTATATATATATAAAAGGAAAATGTTGCCTTTTCTTTTCCTTCTTAATGTATCGCTTTAACGGTGAATTATTTGCTCCAACTCTACAGTTTTCTAAAATGTTTTTATGATATTGGTTTTAACAACGGAAATATTGGAAAACTCCTGAGAAAAGGTACATGACGGTAAAAGAATTTGGCTTTTTTAAATTTTCCTATCAAGGATATAATATATATGTATCTATATAGATATGTATGCATGTATATATGTACGTTCAGTCTACTAAAAAGTTATCGAACATATTGAATCACTTAGCTTGCTGACAAATGTTTTGCTAGAAATAATTTAAGTTATTAAAAACAAAAAAGGCTAAAATATATAAGAAAATAAAATACTGTATTTAGTATAGTTAGCACCTTTTTTTGCACATCTAAACTTTTTCTTTTATGGAGTTAATCGATTTGAGCAATGAAAGGCTCATGTATTGCCAGTGATAAGGAAACGTGGACTAGGCCTAGGAAAAAATCACCTCCACTTATTATTCTTTGCCTGTGAAACAATTTTTACGATACATCACTGATCGTGCAAAGAAACCGTGAAATCAAGTTTTGAACCTTGTTCGACAATTGATTCATTCTAGTTTCAAGACAGATTTGACGGTTTCTTAGCAAGGTCACTGATGCAACCGTTTTACAGGCAGATTTCCTCTTTTTTGGAGGGATGGGGAGATAGGGCTCAAGTGTACATTGTACAGTTGGTTAGTTAATTCACATAAGGTCGTCTCATGAGCGTGACGTCACAAACTTTAAGCCTTTCGACTAGAAGGTCTTGCATCTGGGAGGTATCGTCTGATGATTTCTTAGCAAGGTCACTGATGCAACCGTAAAATCAGTTTAACTGTCAAGCAGATTTCCTCTGTTTTGGAGGGAGGGAGAAATACCACTCCATTTGTCCGCTGTACGCACATATGGTCTTGCCATGAGCGTGACGTCCCAAACTGTCATTCAACCAGAAGGCTTTGCCTCTCGGCGGTACGGTACCATCTCAACTCGTTTAAAAAAGGATTTTCTGGAAGACTGATCGGGGACTGAAAAGGGGAAAAGGAGAATTTTACATAAATATTTTAGGTGTAATAATGTTGATATATGTATACAATAATATGAAAGAAATATATAATAAATAATAATGTATAATAACATACTAGTGTAAATATATTTTAAGGCACCGGGGAAAAAGTGTAAAAGCGTCAAAAAGCGTCATGAAATATACTTTAGATATGAAATATACTCTAGAATAACATTTATGTTTTTCAAGCTACCTGAGGAAAATAAGTTATAAATGAAATATCACTTAGAAGTTGTAGTTTGCACAGTACCAATTCATTAACTAACATATTGCTGTACTTGTATAGTTTCAATATTAGTAATAAACAAGCATGACGAAGTTTACTATGCGTTAATGTCCAAAAATTGAGATAAAATAAAACAAGCTAGTTTATTTCATCAAATAGTTCTTCTGACTTAAAGAAATTAGATATCTTTGTTTCCATGGAAACATTTTCATTAACATGTAATAAGGCATCTTTGATAGTATTTAAATGATGAAATGTTTCTTGTCCTGTATTATGACACATAAAACAAATCGTAGCATTTCTAGACATGATATTGCTCAGTAAATGTTGCTGGTGAGACAAAAACTTCTCTGTCATCATCAACATTACTGCTGATTTCATCTTCTGAGACTTATGACTCAATCAAATCATCATTCGAAAATAATTTTAAGTTACTAAATTTGCATCACAATTTGAATATATCTCGGTAGAAAAATCCTAGGTAGATTAAACTTGTATTTCGTGTAACGTAAGTTTAGAGCTATTGACGAGTTATAGCTTTCATGACGTATAAATGAGGTATGGTTGATCGTAGAAATAAAATACAAGTTATGTCCCAGAAGTAATGTGAAAAATTTTATTGTGTATTTCCGCAAATCATAAAGGAAAACAGATAACTCTAAAATTTATAGGTGAGTGACGTATTATATCAATAGATACTCGGAATTCACAGGATATTCCCAGTGGCTTAAAAGTCATGCATTATGAGCATAATTTGTTAAGCTTAAGACCAGTAATCTATTGCGAAATACAATTTTGAGTTAAAGTCGGTAAAAGTGGTAATGAAACATTAGAAATGTTACAGGAGGCGTACAAAAATGCCACAATTACTGGTCTACAAGGAACACACTTCTTTTATGATCAACCAACAGAACATTGAAGAAGTTCCCTGCGTAGCACAATCATCGAATGCGAAAACAGATTGTAAAATCGAATGAGTGAGAAATGTTCTGGACATCGGCTGCTGATTAAGTGTACATTAAATTGCGCAATTTTCATTTCTGAATGCGTAATTTTGCTTAGAAGTACTGAAGCGTTTAAAGAAGATATCACATCCGTCGAGAGTCGCTGGCAGCAGGATCGTCCATCCTGATAATGCTGGCTGCACACAGCGCTGTTTGTAACTGAATGCCTAACCCAGACATACATCTGTTTTTCTTCATTCATAATCCAGTCCCGACCTGCCCCCCTGTGTTCTTCTTTCTCACGGATTAAGAAAGACATGAAATAACGTCATTTTGTTACACCCCAAAACGTCCAAAGAATGTAACTAGGCAACGTGGTGTACTTTTAAAAATGGGTTCGAATAATGCTACAACTATTAGCAGAAATGCTGGATTTGTTGTATTACTGAATAAGGTGCATACTTCAAAGATTATTACCTATTTTCCTTTGTAAGTACAGTTATTTAATTTATGTAATATTTTTTGATTACATTTGAGTCATACCTTGTATCATTATTACAAGCAGCAGTTTCTTTATTACAAGTCAAAACTTAAAAAAGTCTATGAAAAAAAAAGCCATTGTAGCACACTTCACGATGTCCAAAAGAGCTGTAACCACAAGGCTTTGCGACATATCCCAAAATGAGTTCGAATACTACAGCCATTTGCATCAACGCTGGATTCATCGTATTGCTACACAAGGCTCACACTTTGAGGGTTATTAACTGTCAATTAACTGTTAATTTTTTTCACTTCACCAATGGGATAGACATTGTATTTCAACATAAAACAGCACATGTATATTTGGAGATCATAAAAAAGTCGTATAACTGATATAAACATATAAATGAGAAACATAGAAATGGGGTTCTACTGCAATGTGAAATTTTAGATTGTAGGCATCCTTTTTGGAAAAGTAAGCTTATTATAGTGCATACAGAAAACATTTTTATATTTTTAAATTAAGGAGACAGGATAACTTTAGCTATTAAAACATTTCTTGTAACAGCTCTCGGTTTATCATAAAAGTTCATCTACTTCTTCTAGAATGAAATTTATACAAGTTTTTTAATAGTACTCTATATTTAAAAAATATTTAGCTTTATTATTTAAAAAAGTATGTTCTTAAATAGCATGAAGAATTATACCAAGTGAAAAGTGAACTGTATTTATTAATATGATTGCGTTTGAAATATGGATATTAGAAGCTAATTGTTTTTATCGAATTGGCACAAAATATCAGTATCATTCTGTAAACCAAAACTTTAGATGTATTAAAAATTTTATTAATTTTTTTAAGAAATTCAAAATTAAAAGAATTGGTTTTAACCATATTATAAAGAAAAATAGATTGCTCATGTTAATATAGTTGAGTTTCACAGAATAAAGGTAATTAGCTTCTTTTTGATACAAAAAATTAGTTTCCAATTTAGAAATTTCAAAAGTTATTTTGCGAGTAATTTCTATTTTTTCCCTTTTGTATACAATTTTTCACATGTATTAATCCTCATATAACAAAATTAAATAGTTTCTATAAAGTTAGAACCATATTAATCCTCTATGAACAATTTTATTGTAAACCCGGCAGAACATTTAAATTTTATGTTGAATGAAAAATAGGCAGTTTTAACTGAACGATTTTCAGTTAGAAAGTTACTATGCTCTCTTAATATTATAGAAAATCCGTGGTATTATAGATTCATATTTGGCTTAACAGAGAAAATATAAAATTACACGTTAAAGTTGGACGAAAATAATAAATCAGATTTTACTTTCATAAATAATATTCTTTTAAATTTAGAAATACGGCTTTTGAAGTTTCAATCCAAAAGTTCCTTGATAAATGAAAGTATGTTGTAAATTATTACATTCTGAGGAGGCATAACTTTTAATTTTTATTCCTGGATATAAATTTAGCCCGAAAGAAACGTGCCAGCATTTAATTTTGGTTTTCAATTCTCCGTTTCAGAAAAAAAAATTGCAGTGCTGTAGTACGTTCTCCCAACTTGAAGAATTATATTCTTGTACTGTTAATCAATCTTGACCAAGATGAAGTTTTATATCACTACCCACATGATTAAATGTTTTGAACTTTAAAATTTTTTTGCAACAGTAGAAATATTTTCATGTGTAATTTGTAAAGAAAATCAAAATCTTGGATGCTGCTTTGCTTTCCTTATTTGTGACAGTTTCTTTACGGTAATAAACAATGCATGAACAAAAAAATAATATACCATGCTCTCGTGATTTCCTGTGACCTGCTTTATTCACTATTTTACTTCTACTTTTTCGTTTATTATTGTTAACTTTTGGACACACATATATATGTAATGATTTTTATTTCCAATTACATTCTACATATATTTTTGGCGATTTTAAACCCAAATGATGACTTTATTTTCTGTCAGTTTGTAATTTTGTCTTCAATTATTCTAGCTAAATTAACTCATTGGCGATCATCAAGTGCCAAACCCCACATGTTAACTTATACAGTTGTTATGTGGTGAATTCTAACTTATTTATGCCTACCGTTCCTTTTTAGAATCAGCTAAAAATAGCATTTATATTTTCTGCGTTATTGGAACAAGTTATACTTTTCATATTTTGTACACGACTATCCTATAAACATCTTATCAAATTTTTCAGTGTTTGCTGTTTCTTATAACATTGTCGTTTGGATAGATATATTAGATTTGGTTTGGTTTGGATCTCTACGGTCTACTGTTTTGGTACACGAGGAATAATGAGACAATCAAGAGCCAACTTGGTCCATATAGCCGTGAGGCCCTCCAGGCTGATCCCAGCAGCGTTGGGCAGATCGCAAGTATTGGGCTATCCCACTCCACACTAAACCCCTCGAAGTACCCGGCTCTCGCCCTTCGCGTCGCAGGCGCCAATCGCGGGCGAACGCAGAAGACGTGCGCTGCTGAGAGGAGGGAATTTGGAATACTACTGGATGCTTAGCGGACTTCCTGACCCGGAATTAGTGAGGTTGGAGCGAACCAAAGAGGAGAAATGAAAACCACGAGAGAGAATTTTTCTCGTTGCACCTAACAGGACGGGAAACCGAAGGGACCGGAAAAGAGAGACAGGAAATTTTGAGAGGCGACACTCGCAACCCTGGGCTTCGGTACCATCACGAATAATGAGACAGGGACCTAAAGCTAAAAGCCCATTCCGAACAGTTACGAACATCCATGTGTTCAGCAGGATTTGAATTTGCGAACTCAGGTACCTAAGAAGAGCGATCTACCGTTTGGCCATCGTTTGTTTCGATATATTAGGATTTTTTTCAGTCTATGCACAAACATTTACTTTTTCATCAGGTAAATCATAACAATTAGCTTTATTATGATGCTTTACTTTATAGTACTGTGTTCATATGTAAGATCAAATAAATTTCTTATTACTAATTTTTTTTTATAATTTACATCCTATGATGTGATCCTATAAATGACAGCGGACCGCTAGTGAGAACAAACATAATATTATAAACTGTTTCAATTTCATATTTGTTTTATTCTCTGCAGTCCATTATAACTTAGATTTAAGATTTCCATTAATCCATATTCAGCAGAAGTCGAGTATTAATGGTTTAAATGATTAATGTCACACTAAGTGTCTCAGGAAGATGGTGGCCATTATACAACATTTATGGAAGTTATAATCTTAGTTTTAAAACTTTGTATCCGTATTGTATAGCCATTTAATGACATTTTGACCCTCGACCATAAACTTACTCTTTCATCAGGTATACTGACTGAAATAACGTCAAACATCTTGATAATTAAGCAGAACTGTAGTTACGTAACAGAAAATTTTCTTATCACGAAATTTTTTTTACACAGATGACTTCCTATGAGTTTTAAAATGACAGCTGATAACTGATACCGTACTCTGACCCTTTGCATTCCAGAGGTGATTCTAGCTCACCACTTTGTTTGATGCGGAAATTCGATGCGCGGTGATAACTATGTTTAATTTCTTTAAAGTTGTTTCCCAAGCTCTTCCCGTGTAATCTTAGGAATATGACGTAATTTACCTTCTAAATTACGTAAAAATTTCTTACCTGAAATGAGTGCGGAACTATGAACCGGACTGTAATTTTGGTCCTAGTTTGAACTTGACAGCTGTGACAGAAGGACTGTAAAAGTTGAAGTTTCTGATCTCTATTAGCATGGACCTTAATAATGAAATAAGCTCGAGTGAAGATGATTTTGATTTAGGGTTGCTTACCGAGAAAATTACGATTATTCACAGAAAGCTTGACGATAGAGAGAAATCGATTAGTGATGATGACAGTGAGGATGTGAGAGATTTCAGAAGACGAATGATCAGAATAACAGACTGTAAATGTGACAGCTACAGTTATACTGCAGAAGACCCACGATCGGACAGACAGATTACAAAGACTAATGGAACTAAATATTAAAATATAAAAGTTTTATTCGTCTGTGTAACCATTTAAGGTAAGAAACTCACCAAAAGCGCTACAAAACATTTCGAATTTGCTAATTAGTTTGAGTGAAAACGGCCTCGAGTGCAAAGGGCTAATACTTAAAGTAGCTTAAGCTTCATGTTTATTTTCCTCTGCTCATAACAAATTAGAATTAAGACATTCATTAATATATATTCGACAGAAATAACTCAGAAAATAGTAGGTAAATATTTGTAATTGGTTAGATATTTTGTGGTTGCAAGCGGGTAGTTGCCCTGTAAAAAAATAGTAAATGCAGAATGACGATTACAAGATTCTATGTAAACGAATGTTTTTCGCACTCTGAGATTTACTTTATGTACTCGCTTTTTCCACAGCTGCAACAACCTGAGGGTTAACCCGGTCTTACATATATTTTAATATTTATAAATAGGGCTAGAATTAAAATTCTTTCATAATTATTAGTCTCAAAAATAAGAATATATAAGATACTAGGTCAACTGAACTTGGACTGAACACATGCTGGTGCTCTACCTGTTACAAACATGATCAACTATTGACAGATGATAGACAGATGCCCTTCATTGACTTTTTGGGAGCAGAAAAAGATCAAGCTTTCACCCGAGTTAAAATCTGGGTGAACTATTAGTTCGGAAAAAAGTATGAATATGACCTATTCGTATCCGTTAGGAGTAGTAAGTCTTGGTTTTATTAGCCCTCGTATAGCAAAACAGCAGACTATAGCGCTCCCAACCTAAGGAATTAGTGTTTTTATTTATAGTAATAAACCTCATGTGGTCCTTAGATGAGAGTTAAATTACTTTAGAAGACAAAAATAGGGTTTTAGAAAGCTCATAAGCACTTGAACCTGAGATATAAAATTTTATGAGATTAGCTTTCTAAACCAAAATTTTTATTTCATTTTACCCCTCCTCGAATAGATATGTGTATTATTTATATTTTTAAAATTTTAAATACTTAGTAAGAACTGTAGATTAAATTATAATGATAATCATATCTGTAGATCGGAAGTAAAGGGCACTAGGTTAAAAATTTCAATGTTTTACAAGGGAGAATATTTTTTTTTTTAAATTTGTTTTCCCCAGGTCATTTTCAATAAAAAAGCTTTAGAAACGCTTTTGAAGTAATAGGGAAGACATAGTGCCTGTAAAATACGAAAATACAGTAGAACCACGGTATAACGACCCCCTGTAGGACCAACATCATATGGTCGTTGTAATGAAAGGTCGTTGTAACGAATTGAAAAAATAATTTAAAAAAAAGAAGCAAAGAAATGATGCTACAGTACATACCTAGAGAACACTTCTATTTATTTGTATTTCCCTTTCTGAATTTTTGAAAAAAAGTCTTCGATGCCTGTTTCAAGTTTATTTGGGAATTTTTCCTTATCACTGATTCCATATCCGTTAGATTTTGAAGAATATCTTCAGAATTAAATTGTTCTTGAAAATATTGACGCAAGGCATTGATTGCATTGAAGGCTTCTTTTTCATTCATTTTTTCAAAATCTTGGACGATTTCTTCTCCATCTTCGGAATCGCAGATTTCTTCATATCCGGTAATATGGGTAATAAAATCGTTCTCATTCAAATTTTCTTCGTAGCACTGTAACGTTTCGTCTACCGCAACTAACTCATCAAAAGATAATTGAAGATCCGGAAATTTGACACTGAGGAACTGGGTCATTTCATTAGCGTGCACATCAGTGTCGTACGTGAAGAAAGGGTCTCTTTAAGCAGACACAAAGAGAGGAGTACAGGTTTCTTGAAGTTGCACTACAGTACAACAATTTTAAAATAGCCCACTTGCTCATGAGTTCTTCGATCCAAAATTGGCGGTCGATTTAACGAAAAATAATACGCTTGGGGTCGTTGTAATGATTTAAAATTAACATTCTTCCTATTCCGGTAAAATAATTGGGACTTTTTAAGATGGTCGTTCTAACGAAGGGGTCGTTGTATCGTGGGGTCATTAAAAAGAGGTTCTACTGTAGTGTAAAGAAAAAGTTTTATGTCTAAATGGAGTCTTTGCCCCAAATCCATGCTAGATCATAGTATTTTTTCAAATTTGCTAGATCTTTAAATTTTTAGAAATGAAGGTAAAGTTTTTGTCACATAATAGAGGATGACAAATTTTACGCTAATATACAAAAACCTCATTTAAAAAATTAACGCATTACACTTTACCTATGATGTAAACTTATGTACAACTTTTGTACATGTTAACTTTCATCTGTTAACTGTCCATAAATATTTCTTCAGAGTAAATTGCCGAACGATGGGGGAAAGCAGGTCGCTTCTCTTCGGTATCGGAGTTTGCAGGTTCGAATCATGCTGATGACATGAATACTCGTAACCGGCTTTAAGGTATCCGCCTACGTTGAAAACGTCATTTTTTGCCAAATATCATAATTTTTTTTTCTCTGTTGTAAAATTTCAACTTTTAGGCTTCTAAATCTGTTTTTGTTTTGCCGCTACGGAATTTAAAAAAAAAGTTACAGCTGTTTAAACATCAGGGACAGCTGTCAAAACAAAAAGGAAATAGCGACTTTGGAACCGGAAATTGTGAATTTAAAATCTTTTTAAAGAGCATTTTTTGGACAAAACTTTTTAAATTTTCATGAAGATTAGTTTAAACTTTTTTCTATTATTTTTAATTATTAGCAACTTGGCAATTAGAAAGTTTTGAAGCAAGAAAGTGTGGGGAATTTTAAACATGTATTTTAATTTTTTTAATAGTTAAAGTTGCTTTCATAAACTTCAAATGCGTTTTTCTCAGAACGGTATTTTTAATATAATGTTGAAACTTAAAATGTGATTTCTCAAAAATTTCTTAAAATATTTTGTTGAAAATTATTATGAATGCTTTTGATAGTATTTACTAGTGAATGACCTTCAAGCTTTAAATTTGGATTATATTTAATGATGTTACACTCCTAGTTAGATATAGATGTAATGAAAATTCGTTAAAAATTCAATGTGGATGATTTTGTAGGACCAACATTTTTTACCAAATGTAAATAAAGCAAAGATTTTCGGCGATTCACTAGTCCAGTGTATAAGAAATGTGATGTATAAAAAAATATGGAAATAATTTAATTTATTAAAAAATTAGACCTCTTGAAAAAGCCCAATTTTTTTGCTTAATTTTCTTTATTTATTAGAAATTTTATAAAAACTTTTTCAGGAATAAATTTTTTAAGTGCAATTCCCTATGATAATAGAAAAAATAAATCTAAAAGTGTAAAAACATGAACTAGTTTCTACGTTTAAAGAAAACATTTCTCTGAATGTAGAAGGATACCTTAAGTAGTATGTCCCGGTTTCATTAGCTGTCGTGTAACAAAACAGTAAACCGTAGAGATCCAAATTAAAGAGAAAATTTTAAATCTTTATTTTTAGGAGCTTTTATGAAAAGAGTTCCTAAATTCCTTCATTGATTAAAAATATTTTGATCTAAAAGAAAATTTCGAATGCATTAATTTTAAGAAAAGGTCTTATGAAAGCAGACGAGTGGACTTTTGAGATAAAAGACTTTATTTTACCTGAGATAATACCCTCACAAATCTCTATGGAAGTCTATGGTGAGAAAATCCTATCTTAATTAATTAATATCATTTAAAAATGTCTGGCTCTGGAAATATTTTATATCCCAGTCAATCGCTTTAGGGACGATCATTACTTGTAAATAAAGCTCACCATATCTGCTATAATATTGATTTCCCATGAAAAATGGCGCTTTGTTCGAAAGATTTTAAAGTTAATGAACGCCTGATAGTCTGTCATTTATCGTGGAATTCGCTTTCATCTAATATGGAGTAAATAAGATGTTTCCAATAATTTGCGAGATGGAGGTATTTTGACATAAATTTAATTAAATTATTCAATCCCCATGTGTTGTTTATAATATGTAGCCATAATTTATTCTTCTTGATTTACAAAGTAATTTCACTGTTCCTTAAGAAAGTCCTTTGAAGAGAAATAATTTAGTTGGTCGATTGCTTGTAGAAGCTAAACGAAAATGCTGGAAAAACACCACTTTTTCTGTCTCTGGTTGTGTAAACGATTCTATTCATTTTAAATTTAACCTTATTCTGAGAGAGAGGGAAAATAACTTTGGGGTTTATTTTATGTGTTCTGAAATTTTATTATAATAATCTGAAGTTTTAGGGAACCTTTCACATTAAAACTATTATTTTTAAAAACCAAGTAATTATAAAAACCCTTTTCTAAAATATTATTATAATGTTTTATAATGTAGTTTTGCAGAACTTTAAAAGGATTCTACAAGAGTTTTATGCAAGAGTATTTACAGACAATCTTAATATGCATTAAAATAAATTTATTTTACATTTCGACTTTATTTAAATTATTGAAACTCAATTGAATTTTGAGATACTAAATGTGTCCCAGAAATTCGATTTACAAGGGCAAAAGGATGTCTTGTAAATTAACTTATCCAAAATAGATATTGGAGTAATAATAACAAATGAGAAAAAACAAAATTTATAATTGTGCTTATATAGTTATAATGATAATAATAATTCCTAAATCTATTGAATAATATTTTACACATTATAATAAATGCGTCATTTATTTCATTCAAAAATTTTGTCAATTCCACAGCGGGCCGCAAAGTTTTACTAAGAGGTCAACATTTAGTTACCCCTATCAAAAAATGATAACTGATCTCTAAAAAAGATGAGCTGTAACATTCAAAGTTGTTTAAAATTCACATACTTTTACTGCCAGGTACTACAATAATTTAGATTTAAGATATTCGTCAATACATATGACATAAAAGGGAATTTATAGGTTAAGAGGATTTTGTTGTTTCTAGAGTGCCACGTAATTAGGTCATTTAAGACTGTCTTTTGTATCTGAGTATGACGAGAAATTTTCAGTGGATGTCAGGAAAAGTTCTGCAGACGTTTACAAAATTCTTAGAGACGGAACATGATTTTCCTACCTGAAGAGAGCTTCATTTCTCCGACGAAGATGGTCTTCGATTTTAAATTTGGTAGTTAATATATTGAAAATTTTTGATATTTTTTTAGCATACGAGAGCTGTTCAGTATATAACAATACTATATTTTACAGAAAACAGTTATTAATAATTCCCTACTTACGTGGTCTTTTTTGAAGTAAATATCTTGCAACGCAAAGCACTTGTCTCAATCTATCTATTTATTAAAGGACATGTGATATTTGTGAGAGTTGTTTCAAAACTACCTCTGCAGCTTTTATATATGCTTTGTTATCGAAATGGCTACATTTAAGGGTTTCTCAAGCTGAGGAAAGAGCCAAAAATCGAACAGTGCGAGATCAGTACTATATAAAGTGTAAAATATGATATATACATTATTATCCAGTAAAACGTCCAGTTAATAGCCAACAGTATGTGGCCTTGTATTATTGGGAAGTCCGGCAGCTGGTAGCTAAACAAGCTTGTGTTTAGTTCCTTGACGCTCTGAAATATCAATCTGTATGTGTTACTGTGCCATCGACTACTGTTTAACATATGAACATCCAGTTTAACCACTTCGAATTTTGCCATTTCTTCTCCATTTAAGGATTTAAAAAAGGCCAGCCTAACAAGAGTTTCACCACTGCAGTTGTAAGGGGAGAAAAGCCTTAGAAAATGTCAGACAAAAAAGAAAGCTGGTACAAATTAATACAGGAGAAGTGTTTCTGGTGTAGCAGAACGTAGCTCAAATTAATAATCCTGATTATAACAGTTTTCTAATATAAATTGTAATTGTATCACATATAAATGTGTCTGTAGCAAACAAAGTTTTCATTAAAATTTGCATAATTAATAGCATTTTTTTTATCAATACCCATTTTATCTCATCGACTACTCATTTTACCCCACCTCAAGGGTAAAATGGGTATGAATATAAGAAGTAAAAAATTACAAATTTGCAAAAACATTTAAAATTCTTTTAACAATAATAGTTGTTGTAATGTATTTACAACTCTAACACCAGTGTTCGTTTACAAAAGGGAAACACAGTAAAAATATGATACCTTATATTGAGATTAAGACATTTATTCTGTACACTATTTACAAATTGATATACTTGATCACCATATAACATAACCAGCAATTATTTAGATTTTATATTCATCATTACACAATAATTATTACAATTCTCTTTCGTTATACGTTATTCCTTAATCAAAATATTGAATTACTAACTGAGGCCTAAATAACCGTCATGAATATGTTAAATCTATTTACATCCGGATATTGCAGGCTCGGGCTTTCATCAGGATGTAAAAGGAGTAAAAGGGCGTCGGTACTGGCGTAGCGGCCGTTATTTTACTGTACGTCTAAGGTGTCATGCGGGTTTCGGGACTCGATTGGGCTCTCTGAATGTCCAGCAACTCTTCAATCCCGACTTCGACTCCTTTTTCTTAACTCTCTTTCCCAACTGATCACCTCGGTTTTAACTCCCCTTTTTCTCCTTTGCCAATCGCCTGTTGGTGAAATCTTTCCACATCTTCACCCCCTTCAAAAGTATAGGTGGGCTCATTAAAATAGCCCCTTTTGTGAAAGCTGACATTATTTTTAGCCCCTGCCCCCATAACTCACGGTTACATCTCTGTGCGAGCTTGACCGTTACGCTTGTGCCATTTCGTGATCTATAACTTCTCCGCAGGGGTCCCTCAAACTCGAAGTCAACAATTTCATCCAAATTCTTCTTGGAAATTTCTCCCACAGCTGTGCATGCACGTGCTGATCATCGTGGGAAAGTACCTCGGTACAATAGTAATGAACCCATTGAATGAATAGATGAAAAAAATTGCTTGTTTGTAGTTTTTTTAGTGAAAAAGAGTGCTGAATGAAAAATCACACTTTTTCTACCCATTTTACCCCACAAGACCCTACTGATTGTAATCAGAAGAGAAGGTGAGCAACTAGATTTTGCAACAGTCCTAAATAAAAAAATTCAGCATTCTAGGCCTAATCGTTCTTGAGTCATGCAAAATACGCCCGCATGTGTGCACATAACGTATTTACAGACCTCACTCCGGGGTAGTCAAAATGTATATTTAAAATTTCCTTATACATACAGATTTAATGCCGAAACTTATGAAATTTATTTATGCTTGTTCCAAATTGGTATTTTCTTTTGAAATATGAATATTGAAATTTTCGCAATTACAGTACTTCATTTACTTCGTACAAGGTAATAAAAAGTGTATTTTAAAATAAAACTCTTCCCTTTTTCCGAAGTCTTTATTTCGGATTGGGAGGGACATATATTTGGGAGTAAAAATGCCATTACATCAAACATTTGAGTTCTTTTTACGATCATTATGAAAACAAGTACATCAAGTGTTCTAAGTTTTGCCAATGTAAATGAATATCATTACAAATGTTTTTCCGTGCAATAAAGTTAAAGCTTGTAATATCGATATTTTAAGGCCTGAAAATGGATATATATGTTATTTCAGCTAAAGTTTCATGTTTTGGGATGAATATTAAATCCAGAACAATTGTTCCAAAAACTCATGTATGTTAAAACAAATGGACTTGATAGTCTGAGGTTTATAAAAGATTGAAATGCCATTTTAGTTTTTATCGCAGACTTATTTAATGATGTGAAAAACCAGTACATTTTAAAGGGTTTTCTTATAGTTTATTTCCCAACCGATTTGGTAACACAGAGGAGAGTAATGAAGCCTAGCTTTCTTCAATGGCAAAAATTTCCTTTTTGTGTCTGAAGAAAATGTAAAGGGTTTCAGTTTTTCTTTTTGCCTTTTACTATGATTGGTTTATCATAAAGCCCGTAATAAACGCAGGTATAGCTTTACTGTGAATTTAAAACACAGGTATTACATTTTACTATTCAAAAAATTTAGTCATAAATATACTATCTCTTACTTACCATCTTCCTGTAAAGTACTCAATGGCACGGTCACTTTCCCACTAGACTTCCAAGTGAAAGGGCCTCGGTTTAAATTCCGCACAATCCTTAAGCCTATTTTAACTTAATTAATTTCTAATTCTTCTTTAGTTATTTTTTGAAGTTACTTGAAGAGTCTTCACTTTAATCGAATGGTGTTCGAGAATATTCTATTAAGGTATGCAAGAGTAAGTAGCCCAGTTTGTGAGACAGGTCTATCAACCAAGTGTTGAGCATTATATAAAGCTTTATGTTCCTCATATTCGAGAGTTTTTATTCTCAGAGTCCTATCTATGTCACAATATTTCAACACGATAGACAGGCTAACGAGGGACAGCCAAAATGTCAAGGGACTTTTGTCGTACTTATTTATTACTACAATATACACTTAAGAGCCAAAACATTATGACCACCAGTCAATAACGAGTTGGCCCACTTTTGGCGCACAACACGACTTCAACCCGCCTTGGCATGGATGACACGAATCCTTGGTAGATGGCCGGAGACAGATTGTACCAGATGTTTAAGCAACCGTTACGAAAAAACCGAGATATTGCGAATTGGTGGTCTTTGAGCTCTGAGCTACCGTCCCATGACATCCCAAATATGTTTTATCGGATTGAGATCCGGTGAGTTAGGCTGCCAGAACATTAACTGTAATTCAGCATCATGTTCCTGGAACCACTCCAACACAATTTTAGCCTTGTGACACAGGGTGTTTATCCTGTAGGAACATTCCATTTCAGCTGGAAAAACCGAGGCCATGTAAGGGGGCAACTGGTCCGCAATGATGTTCAGATACCCTGTAGCTATCTATCTGCTCTATCACAACCACGGGTCCCAGATACGCCCAAGAGAACGTCCCCCAAAGAATAATACTATCACCACCAGCCTATGTATGACCTACTGTACATTGAGGGAGCATCTGTGCGCCTGGAAGATGGCGTATCCTGACACGGCCATTGGCGTGATGAATGACAAACAGTGATTCATCTGATCAGCCAACTCTCTCCTACTGATCCATGGACCAGTCGCGATGATCCAGTGCCCAGTGTAGGTGCAGTTGGCGATGACGCTTGGTCAGCAAAGGCACACGAATGGGACGTCTGCTGCTTAGCTCCATATCCAACAGTGTTCTCCGATACTATTCTACTTGGCCCTGCATTGTATTGGGTTGTCAGCTGAGCTACTGTCTAGCTCCAGTTTCTCTTCACCATGCGAGACAGTCTCCGACAACTTTTTTCTTTGATAGCCCTGTAGACGTCCAACACCATGTCTTCTACTGCTAGTTTCACATTCAATCATAGACTTTGCATAAGTACTAACAACTGTTGATCGCAAACAACCCACGAGTCGTGCAGGTACGGAAATACGTTTTCCGAGCCTTCGAGCCATTACAATCTGCCCTCTATCAAAATCGTTTAGATCCGCAGCCTATCCCATGATACACAGAAGTAAGTGAAAGAATGATTCTTCAGACTCTCCAGCAGCAGGTAAATACCACTTCCACCTGATCATGTGCCTTTCACGTAATACAGGCGAGTTCATTGCAAAATGTAAGGGTGGTCATAATATTTTGGCTCTTCAGTGTATATTTGCTATAAACCTGCGAAAATTAGTGACAATATATCTTGTAGGATATACAAAAATGTTATAATTACGATATATGAAATCCGCAAAAACATACACAACGTCCACAAAAACGTCCACATTTAATTAACAGTTTGAGTACTGTAAAATTGTATTGTATATACGCTTAAAATGAGTAGTTATTTTTTTTAAATAATAGAAACGTTTATAACTAACTGTAACTATTAAACAAAAAATTTCCAAGAAAATTTTTTTTCTTCTCACTTATTATAAGTGTTTTATAGTAGAAATTCCATGAATTTCCTTTTTTTACATATGAGTTAAGTTGTATCATCTAATTCCATTACCATATTTTAATGCTGAAACCACACTGCAGCAAGTAGTTTTGCTCAAGCATTTTTTCTAAATGAAACTTTTTACTTTTTCATAGTCTTCATATAGTAGCTTTGATTGCTAACCTTTACTTTTCAGTACTATCAATTTTTCTTTAAGTAAATTGTAGTCTAGTTTATTTTTACCAACACAATTTTCCGATTACATTTTATAAGTTATCCAATTTTCACCTGACATTGGAGTATCAAACACGAAAACTGAATATTTTGTCCCTATATCGTTAACAGTATTATACAACATGTTGAGATGACAAAAGTACGAAATACAACAGATGAATACTATATATCTTTACAGACGGTGAATCCTAATTTTTTTGAAAAATAATAGAAACAGTTAAAACTAATTCTTAAGTTATTACTCTTAGGGCCTAAGAGATTAGTTCTTATATTACTGAAAATCACAACTGAAAGTTATCAATAAAACTGCAATTGACATATAAATTTTCTCAATCAATGCGAAAACTATAGTACAAAAAAGAAGCATTTTTGGCCCAACACAAGAAACGACATAGCTCTTAGCTGTACTTAAATGGTTAATAATTAGCCTTGTAAGTAGGTTTCCTCAGAATATATAAACTTGTACTGCTGCATCTGTACCGAACGATGGCCGAATGGTAGAGCGCTGCTCTTTGGTATCGGAGTTCGTGGTTTCGAATTCCACTTCTGGTATGGTTGTCTATAGCCGTTTCGAATCGGATTTAAGCTTTAGGTCCCTATCTCATTAGCAATGGAGATTGCTAGATCTTTCGAAGTTCAGTCGTGAAGATGGTTATGGTTTTTAAACAGTTACCATTAGATTTCTTTTTGATCTTGTGAAAGAGAAAAAATCCGATGATTTTTGAGGCTGGTGGAGGAATAGAATGTTCTTTTTTTGTGAGTTATTCTACACAATAATCAATGAGTGGGAAGAAGCATTATTGTTAGAAAACTGAAACTTAAAATTCTTCCCTACAACACTTTTATGACGTCATTGCAAGTCAATGATGTTATAAGATTCAGATCATATAATGTGTTAACTTTAATCACGGATATATTTGATCGCAACTGTTAAACGAATGCTTTATGAAAAATTAACAGCTATTTGAAGTATTTAAGCTTGTGATTACAAAGCATCGCAAAGTTCATGCTCTTTTGCTTTTGCTTGATAGCCTGGCCATTCTTTTGTATGACTAACATTGTTGTGTGCCGAACGATGGCCGAATGGTACAGCGCTGCTCTTCGGAACCGGAGTTCGCGGGTTCGAATCCCGCTGCTGGCATGAATGTTCGTAGCCGTTCGGAATCGGCTTTAAACCGTAGGTCCCGGTCTCATTAGCCCTCGTGTGCAAATTAGTAGACCGTAGCGCTCCAAACCAAACCACACCAAACATTGTCGTGTACAATAGTTTTTATTTTATACTGCCAAATGATAGGGTAAGTACAGTGGACTCCGCTTAATGTAATCCCGGTTAATGTTATCAATCACTTATTGTTATCGAAATCACTTTGTCCCGATTTTCTCTATTCATTTGTATGTTAAAATTATCACTTTATGTGATCATTACATCGATTAATGTTATCAATTTTCGAACCTCATTTTAACTGGCAAAGGAATATTCACAATATATTCAGAAGGAACCCATTCTTTTCCTTACCTTCCATGTTGTTTGAATTTCCAAGAATTCTCATCTTCAACTAAGGGAAATTGGGAATGAACAAAGGAATGTGAAATTACACGTTCCTGGAATTTTTCAGAAATACGCACATCCTGCTGGTGGTCAATGGTTGTCAGATAAGCAGAAGGCAACACATTATTATAGGAACTGAGAAGGAGCGTATTCACATTTTATGCCTTGCTCGCTTACATGCAGCTTGTCGATATGGAAGCCAGAAAGCGAAATGATTTAACATTAAAACAAAAGATCGAAATTTTAAATCGTTATGACAGGTTGATCATGATTACGAACAATTTATCAATGAGCTTCTTAGAAAAAATTGTAGACAGTCAACAATTGATCATAAATTTTTTAAAAATTATGTATACAATTCTTATGTTTTAAAGGCTAATATACAGTACATAAATATAAGGTGTGATTTTTCATTTTATTTTGAAATTTAGTAGGTGGGAATTAAAGGGAGGAGGGATACATTTATCTAATTTTGCATATCTTTTACTGTGAACAATCGGTTATTGTTATTGAAATTACAGTGTCCTAAACTGATTACATTAATCGAAGTCCACTGTATATATATATAATATTTTGGTCCTGCTATTATGATGATGGGAAGACTGATTCCAGCTGCAGTTTTGGGCTGCCATCTATTGTTTGATCAACTGAATATAATTAGCACTTCTGTTTTGAAAGTTTGAGAACGTTGTGTGAGACGAAAGGGTTAAATAGTGTATAAATTCATAGTATCTTTGAATCACATTGTTGTAGATCGGTGCATTAATGGCTGTTATAGTGAGATTTTTCATGATATAGGCTGAAAATTGCAATATAAAATGGAGATGCACACGTTGATGTTATAACGGTCCTAAATACAAAATTACAACATTTTACGGTTAATTGTTTTTGAGTAGTGACGTACAGTGTTACATACATTATATTAAAATTTTTCGTTGTACACTATGAAGATTGCAATAAAGAGGAGGTACACAACTAGATAATTGTATCAAACCTAAATACAAAATTTTAACATATTATGGGTAAGTGTCTTCAAGTTACACCCCAAAGCCTTTATGTACGTTATATTGAAACTTTTAATTATTTTAAGCTCAAATAGTGATGAAAATTGTAGGGTCACAACTAGATGTTGAAATAGTCGAGAGAAGAAAATTTAACCGTTTTATGACCAACAGGTTTTCAGTTATGTCCCACTGCTTTAATATACTTTATATTGAAAACTTTCGGTACATAGACATTGGCGTTATATCGAGTTGACGAGATAACGAATTTTCAATATTGTATCTCCTTTATGGAAGATATGTTCACACACATATATGACGCTTCAAGGATTGAAATAAAATCGGAGTGCCACCAAATCCGGGTTTGATTGTTTATATTATGAGAGCATTAAACTTAAATAATTTCCACATTATTATTTACAGTAATAAACCTCGTGGTTTACCTAGATGGAAATGAAATTACTTTAGAAGACAGAAACAGGATTTTAGTAAGCCCATTAGCACTTGAACCTGAAATACAAAATTTAATAAATATTTCAAAAATAATTTCTTGCCTATAAATCGAAGTCTGAAATCTCCCCATGTCTAATCGCATTAAATGTGAGTAATTATTAAACCCTTTTAAATATTTACAGTCCAAAGACCTTTCAGGTAGAAAGTTCCCTAAAATTTCCCCGTGGATGCGAGGGATTACTTTTAAAATTCTCATAATTTATTGCTTAGCAGCAAAAATTAATCTGTCAATGAGAGTAAGGAAAGTAAGTAATAATTTTTTTCGCCTTTTGAATTCTAATTTATTCCATTCTTTAAAAAGGGAGATTTTTTACACCCAGTTGAGAATTTGGAATTAAGAATATATCAAGAAATTCAAATTGTGAATAACATTGAGCTGGATGTATGAAAATGTGGTTTAATTTTCAGGTAGTGTTTTCACGAAGAACATTTTTTTTAAAATTTATTTTGAGTTTTTATACCTAATAAACAGTAATTTTTAAACAGAACTACGTACTTAATGTTAAAAAATATGAATACTATGAACAGATAAATAGATAATATTAATATTATTTACTTAAAATATGAATCCAGTGTGGAACTTCTAAAACTTTTCTATTTAACCAGCAGATGTTCATTACTCTATAATTTACAAACGAATGTTTTATTAAAGGAATACCTTATCTCTCTGTATATAAAAGAAAATTTATGTCTGTACACTTGTTCTTTACACACATCCACTCTTTGTTATAGAATCATAAAATTTTGTTCATGCATTCTTTTATACAAGGCGCATCCAGAAAGTAAGTTTCCGGATGTTTTTTCCTTTAAAGCAAACGTAAGTAGCTGTGTCAATTGCGCATGCGTAACAGATCTATGACGTATCAATTTATGCCAGCTGGACAGGTCCCGACTCCTGCCAGTAGCGTGGTAGTAGTGATCCGACATGGAAACTCCAATTCCTTCTCCGGCCGCCTGCAAGGTTCGGTCGATAATCTTGAATGCACAAAGCATCGAACCAATTGAAATTCATCGTCAGCTCTGTTAAGTCTATGAGCCAAAAATGACACCCGAACACAATATTCAACGATTAGGAGCAGCATTGACATTTCTGATACGTTATCACGATAACGGCGACGAGTTCCTCGACAGGATCGTCACGGGCGATGAGACTTGGATTTCGCTCTTTACGCCGGAAACCAAGCAACTGTCAATGCATTGGCATCATAGTGGATTCTCATGTCAGGACCAAATTCAAAATGACGCTGTTGGTACGGAAAGGGATGTGAACGTTGTTCTGGGACAGGAAGGTTGTTCCATTCGCAGGCGGCAGAGTTCTACGACAGAGGGATACAGAAGTTGATCCCACAATACGACAAATGTCTCAATTCTGGTGGTAGCTATGTTGAAAAATAGCTGAAACATTACTGTACTTGTTGCTAATAAATATGTCCGTGAAAGTGTGAGTTCTTTTTTTCTTTTATGTAGGGAAACTACTGGTCTTACTTTCTCGTACCAAAGGTAACTGACGATATTATACATGTTTTATATCTGTGGGCGATATCTCAAAAACTATGTTGATAGCAATTCCAATATGGCATTACCATTTATTTTAAATGCAAAAGTAATAAATAAATATAAATGTTTTACCTTTTATCTTGGACATAACATTTATTTTAAAGTTAAAAATAAAAAAGAATAACTCGTAAGAAATAACTTGTCGAAAGAAAGTCTACTTTCTAGGTAGTACAGTTTGAACATTTTAATTTAAAAAATATTGTGATGGAACAGTCTGACGGTTGCTCCCTCTATTGGAGATATGTGGAACAAAAGCAAACATTTTAACTATTAACCCTTTCGTGGGCTATTTATTTCTCCCTCCACGTTTCCAAACTTTCAAAACAGAACTGGTAATTTTATTCAATCGATCGAACAATAGATGACAGCGAAAAACCGAATCGGGAATTAGTCTTCCCGTCATTCCAATAGCAAGACCAATATATTAGAATGGGTTTTGCGCTTCCCACAGCTGTGTTTTGTAAGATCGTGTAAGTGGGAAGTAATATTCCCACGGCCCAAGAAAGGGTTAATTTGTAAAACGATGTATTTCTTACGGCCGATCGTTATTTCTTTTCCTTCTGTGAAGATAAAAAATAATATGTTGCTTTAGAATCTATGCATACATTGTTAGTTGACTAAACAGAAACAGATGCAAACAAATATATGTGTTTTCTTTAAAAAAATTTAATTTTCATGTTTTCTATGTGAATTTTAATATATACCTGTACTTTTATAACATTTTTGTATTCTTTAAGAATATTTAACAGTTTGATCCTAAGGTTTTAATTTATTTGCTGTGTCATAAACATGTGAAACTAGGTATAGTTTAAGACTTTTAAATTTAAACTATATTGAATCTTTTACTGAGGTTTATCGTTATATTATATCGTTATATGATCCTAAGGTTATAATTCTTTTACTGTGTCATATACATGTGAAACTAGCCATAGTTTAAGACTAATAAATTTAAACTATATTGAATCTTTTATTGAAGTTTATCGGTATATCACTCGTCGACATAACGATATATCATTCTATAATAATTTTATTGGGTCTTCCAGTATTGTTGTATCGAAGTTTTACTGTATTTACACAATAAATTTTCTAGATGGAAGATTCTATCTAATATCATGTATTGAGATTTAACAGACATTTTTAAATTCCAGATTTTTCTTAATTGAATATTAACAATATTTATCCAATTAATTAATAACTTGATTTGCTTTATTCACGCCTGGTATTTAGACAGGAATTTATAGACCAGTCCTTATTGATCAACATTTATGAAGAAGTTATATACTATCCTTCTCGTACCAAGTGTGTTTCATTTCAAATATTTACTCTTTCTGCGCAACAACGGCTTTAGTACAATGTTTAAGTTTTGTTATGGAATTTTCCTTAAGGCAATGTCAGTATGTACTTAAAGAGACTTCTAGTTTACTTTTGATTTAAATATTCGAGATTTCTTGGTTAAGAAAGTGCTGTGCGATAGCGATTTAAATAACTGCATATATTGGTTTCTGTCACAAACGTGTGATACTTTCAAATTGTCAGGTATGAATGACTGTTTTCATCCCTGGGAACTATTAGGGGAATTCTAAATATGAAACTTTAGTCAACCAGACTTATTTATAAATTTTATCCTTCTTGAAGACTGATAGCGTAAAATCTAGGTCTACAGAGATTGCAGAGGAAGTTCAAACTGTAAATGTATGCAAAAGGCGTTGTCATCAAAGCGGTGTATTTCACGCATTTTGAATCTCAGAGATTCGGAATCATTTCAAACTTCTGTTGCGTAGAACTGATTATATTCACTTACGAAGTGTCTTTTCTTTGGAGTACATAGCTTTGAAATTCTATTATAGAATAGCCTTTTTGGGAATATTGGAAGAAGTACGAATTATTAATTTGTGTTTAAAAAAAGACTACTCCTTTTATTTATAAGAAAAAAATTGCTAAAATGTTAACTAGAAATCTTTAGAATAAAAAATTAGATTAAGAATTGTGTGTTATAGCTTAGGTATAAAAACTTTAAGCAAATTGTTTACGATACAAAATTTTTGTTTATCTGTTACATGAAGTGCATTAAGAAGTTGGGAACATTTTAAATGTACTCCATTCAGCAAGAATGCCATCTATGTTCAAATGCAACTTATGGGCAGCGTATTTATTTTGGAACTGTTTCAATGTAGAAATTATATTACAATGAGGTATGACTAACGTGACCAGAAGTCCCGTTTTGATCGGGACTGTCCATTTTTACAATTACGAGTCCCGGTGTCCCCGAAATGGACTGTGGGACGCAAAATTGTCCCGTCTTCAGAAACCGCATGAAAATTGGAGTAACAGACGGCCGGTCACTGCCCTGCCTTTCTATTGTAATGGAATATATTTCATGTTTGACTGCTACAAATGCTCTAGTAGAAAGAGTATTTTCTTTTATGAACAAATTGTGGACATCTGAGAAAACCCAGTTACAAATTTAAGTTCTAAAGACAATGTTGATAATAAAGGTGAATATAACAAAACATGCCAAGACGTTCATTCTTACTTGAAATCGTCACCAGCTATGTTAAAACAAATTTGTTCTTCTAGTAAATATAAATATAACTAAACATTTTGGGTACCTATATTTTGTGATTCGTAAATTTTAAGCCAAATAACTTTTCCTGAATAAATAACTTTAAATAAGTGTTGTTTTTTCCATTGACTACCTATGATTGGACCTAAATAAACCAATGTGCCGTTTTGAGTAAAAAAAATAAATAGTTACGTTAGGTATGACGTCCACTACATTTTATTTCATTATGATTTAACCTTTGCTTTTTTCCTATTTGTAAATAACAAGGACCTCCTTTGTTTGTTTGTGTTAACCTAGGAAGTATTGTTGGCAGTCTATGTGGTGCTCCTATAATAAAATGGCCAAAAAATATCTGCGACTCGGTAGTGGCAAAGGCTATAAAAACAAGTGTTCCAGCATTGGAAATAATAATATTAATAATATTTATTAAAAGGTTAAATGTAGCTCTATTTTAAATGAACTGTTCTTAAAACATAACAGTATCTTGTTAGTTCTGATGTTATTTAACCCTTTTGATCCTGACGGTACTTATAAGTACCGCTTCAATCCAACACCTATATATTAGTAATAAAGCCGTTTTTCCTGATGGTACTCACAAGGACATGAATGATACAGTTCCTACAGCAGAAAAGAAATGACAGCACCAATAGCGAATCATTTTTATTCGCATAGTGGGGATGGATTTTATAATTGGCGTGCTGCATTCGAAGGACATTTTGTGGTACAGTTGATACACGTGTTGTTCAGTTGAGTAAATTTTGTGGTTTATTACCAGTTATTTGGTACTATTATATTTTATAGTCTTCTATACTTCGTAAGTAAGCATTTCATTTGTTTTATTCATAATTTAATGTTTTATTTTCTATCATAGAGTCAAAAATATATGTTGGCTGTAAATATATGTTAGAAAGTACCAGCTGCAAAATTAATGGTAAAATACAGTAAAAATTAATTTTCTTTTTTCTATTATTATTCTGCATTAAAACTTATTTAATGATGCAAAAATGCAGTAAGAAAGTTGATGGTAAATTAATTCAGGATATAAAGGGTTAAAACATTTTAATAATAATCAACTAAAAATACATATTAAAATTAAAACGTAGTAGTTTATTTTAACACAAATAAAAAAATATTTTACTATGCTTAATATGTCTATAAAATACACTGCGGGTTGTTACTTTTCTGCACCATATTTATATTAAAATATATCCTCATCCTATAACATCCCTTCAAAAGGATCATGAATATAAAAAAACGCATACTAGGAAAAAAAAGCCTTTATAAAGTCATATTACACTTCGGCACGCTGCGAAAATTATTATTTACGCTGTCCGTCCCCATAGGATATAACCAAAGAAGTACATTCTTTCCAAGAATATAAATAGAATATTTGCCTTGGACAAAACAGCTTCCAAGAATTAAATGATGTTACTGCTGGAGAAAACTTTTTATACAGAGGGAAAAGAGTAGATAAGTAATTATGTTTAGATGATTATTAATCTAAAATAATGCATAGAGAGATAAGATACTTTTTGCAATTTTAGATGTCTATACAAATCTATATTACTTTTATACGTCATGTAGACGAATAAATGAGATATGGGCCGGACATCTATATACATACATAGAGATAAATAAATATAAACATTTATTTTTGTATATAAGCATACAATCTCATATGTATATATATATATATATATATATATATATATATATATATATCTACGTATATGTCTGTCTGTCTGTCTGTATCTATCAATCTATCTATATCTATCTATCTATCTATCTATATGTATCTATCTATCTATATGTATCATCTATCTATCTATATGTATCTATCTACCTATATGTATCATCTATCTATCTGTTTTGTATCTATATATCTATATGTACCTGTGTATCTATCTATCTATATGTATCATCCATCTATCTATATATATCTATATATCTATCTATATGTATCTATGTTTCTATCTATCTATCTATATGCATCTATGTTTCTATCTATCTATCTATCTATATGTATCTATCTGTCTATCAGTCTATATCTATCTATATCTATCTATCTATCTATCTATATCTATCTATCTATCTATCTATATGTATATATCTATCTATATGTATCTATCTATCTATCTATATGTATCATCTATCTATGTATCTGTATCTATCAATTTTTCTATCTATATGTATCTATCTATCTATCTATCTATCTATCTATCTATATGTATCTATATATCTATCTATATGTATCTATGTATCTATCTATCTATATGTATGTATCTATCTATCTACATGTATCTATCTATCCATATGTATCTATTTGTCTATCTATCTATCCATATGTATCTATCTGTCTATCAGTCTATATGTATCTATCTGTCTATATCTATCTATCTATATATATGTATGTATGTATGTATCTAAACGTATCTATCTATCTATATGTATCTATGCATACATAATGTAATGATATTTTTGTCCTAAAAATTAACCAACTTGAATTAATTTTCAGTTTCGATCTGTCATCTTGAATTAATTTTCAGTTTCGATTCTATCTTTTTTGAAATCCCTTTCTAGTAACCTTAATGAATGTCTTCCTGTGGATCCCTTCCAGTTTCATAAACAATTATATATAGATTCTTAAACTGTGTCACCGTTGTCTCCCACGTGACTTGTGTAAGTAAAACTCTGATTGGTTGGCACAAATAACTATTTAACCAGGATTTACAGGTTTTACGAACAGTTCGTTTGTGAGAGTTCATGCTTGAATAAACTATGTTAGTTTGATCAAAGTATTCCATTTCGATTTCACTCGTCTACAGTTCCACGACTGCAAACATGACTTATCAGCTGGGATCTCCCTTTTTGATGAGGCAAAAATCCTCATTAATATATATATTTACATATGTAATGATATTTTTATCACTTTCAGTTCCGATTCTGTCTTTCCTGTATTTCTACCAACCCTAGCGAATGTTTTCCAATTCTTCCCTGCTGATTCCTTCCGGTTGCATAACTAAAAGTAGATTTCTGACTCTTAAGTTACATCATCCATGTGACTTTGATTGCTAATTGACAAGTACAAACAACTTTAAAAAGGTTGAGGGCAGTTTTAGCAGTTTCGACGGAAGAGTTGGCAGGTTCGTATGTAAGAGAAACCATGAATAAATTACGATAGTTTGAGATTCCATTTTTCTTTATTTTATTGCGCTTCTCGTCTCAAGTTGCATGACTGGAGGGCTGACTTAACAGCTCAGGACTTCCCTTTAAGATGAGGCAAAAAGACTAACTCCATATTGCAGTAAGTTAATCTTGGCAGATTAATGATACCAAAGGCAAAGATCTGTGTATTGCAGGTGGTAACTATTAAGGCGATTTGTGAAGGAGTGACTTGATTCAGGGACTCGACGGGAGGCTTATGGAAATGGACGCGAACAAGTTAATGGCCCATTAAATTGAAGTAGTGGACAGGAGTCACTTAAGGCTAAGGGGTCAGAACCTGTGGACAATTGCAACGGAAAGATATTCCCATGGGAAAAGTGTATAAACCATAGGATGCATCTGAAGGAGGTTCCAAAATGCTCCTAGAAAATAGAAAAGGGTTACACCCAATATTTATTGCTGGTGTAACGATCCGTTACATGACCCTAAAGAGAGAGGATCGGAAGGTGACCTTTCGCAGCGGAAAATTACGGTTAGCGGCAGGTAGAAACGGGTGGCTAACAATACCCGTTGTGTACTAGGTCCCGGACCTAATTGAAAACTCTCCGTGTGTTGGAGCCAGCACGTCTGAGACTTTGTGAGACTATTGAGTGAAAAGGCTCGGGGACAGGATTATAAATTGAGCTACATTAGTGCCACATGTGCGCCCATTAGCGGTAGCGAAAAGGGCAATTAAGTTGTTTGGGTCGGCTGATTTAAAGACGTCTTTTAGGCCACATATGGAAACGAAACAGCTGATTCAGGTGGGAAGTAACCGCAAGATTGCATCATCCTGCTTCTGGAAGTTTCCCGAAGAATCGCGTAAGGGGAGCCGGGACCGCTATAAAAGAAGAGTGGAGACGGGGCTTTTTCTTCTTGAGGCTTCTTCTTGAGAGTTGCTTTTGGAGCGGTTGTGTCCGCTCGTATCTCCGATTTCCGGAGTTTGCTTGATTAGAGACCGCCAGCGTCTCTGTTTGCTAAGAAGTCGACCTTCGACTTGGGAATTCCATTCCCGTTATTTTGCTAATTTTTTTTTTACTTCTTGCATAGAAGTAGGTAGCCGAGAGTGACCTTTGCTTTCAATTTGGATCGTCTTGCATCTCGAGTTTTCCTTCCCGAACCCCAGCGTGATACGCACTGTGAGCTTTCGAACCTTGGTGTGAAAGCTGACTGTACTAATCGTCAGCCCAGAGGTGATAGTGTCAGCGTTTATTACCGGCACTAATTAGCGAACAATTCCAGTAATTTAGAAACCCTAGCCACACTGTACCCAGTACCCTCGCATCCTTATTGTGTGAATGTCATCTCAGCACGAGATCCCAGAATATTTAGAAATCTAATGAACATGTACATAGCTGTACATAATTTATTCACCTGAATAAAATATTTAGTCTAGATTAAACAGTTTTCTAGCCTGTTTCATTGACAGCTTTGCCTACCATATCTCCAGTGCGTTACACTATGGGCAAATCTGATTGGATTGCAAGAACGACTGGGCGTGACAAAAAAAAAAAAAAAAAAAAAAAAAAAAAGAGGAGAGAAGGAGAAGAAAGAAGTTCTTTGCTGTTTCTTGGAGCCGTGGCTGGAAAGAGTGACCGATGATTGTATATGCTGGTTCTTATGCATCCAGGGATTAAACACCCTGCTCCGTTCTTCACTCTGAGCCGCTCTAAGCACTAATGCCTCTTGCCTCTATTTTCGTGCATCCATTCACCTGCGTCCCGAGTAAGTCACTGCCTGTAAGACTACAGTCACCACCTCATAATTAACGAATATTTAGTAGATATCATTAGATAAAATAAATCGTTTAATTCTGTGACATTGTAATATCCAAATTGTATGCCTATAACTGCAAATAATGTTTAAGGATAGTAAATTGTTAAGTTTGGAGAATTAAGTATTAAGCATTATTTTGGCTAAACACACTCTGGAATACAGTTATATATATATAACATATATATAACATATATATATGTATACACACACACACACACACACATATATATATATATATATATATATATATATATATATATATATATATATATATATATATATATATATATATATATATATATATATATATATATATATATATATTAAACATATTCAGGAGTTCGTCGCCAATCACAATAATCATAAAGTAGTCGTAACCAGAAACTTTTATTTCCATATCGTACTTACAGCCTTCTTAGGCCTTACACCACACTACACACTCCATCATCTAATGTAATAATGTCTCTCGCCCTGTCACGTGACCATCAAAACCGGAAACTAAACACGGCCCCACTCTCGTTAGCTAAAACCCCAACCATCTTTAATTTTTACTGTTATATATATATATATATATATATATATATATATATATATATATATATATATATATATATATATATATATATATATATATATATATATATATATATATATATGGCATATTATGATGTATAAGAAAAACATTCTATTCAATAAACAAGTTTGCATTTATTTTTGTGTTTATATTTGCATTGCATATAGAATGAAATGATAATTCAACATTTACGTTAATACAAAACGACTAATTAGTTATTATATATATATATATATATATATATATATATATATATTGGAAGTAGACATGGTACTTAGCCAACATTTATCCTCGCAATCTTTGTGTTAATGAAATGTTAATTTCAGATAGAAATATATATTTATTTGTATTTTCACCTGCATTAGAAAAAAAATTATCCAGATTGGGGGCAAAGTTGCTAGTCTTTAATATCATTCCCATCTCAGACAGCAACAGTTGCTCTCTTTTATATTTCATGCTTAAGAAATATTTTCCGATATCCATTTTCCACCATTTCCGTTAAAATGATAACAGAAAATTCAATTTTTTTTCCGAATGCCAGTCTTGTGATGGATGTTCACCACAATTTTGTTTTAGAGTTACCTGATTGAACGATTTGTTTTCGAGGCGATTTATCATTCCGTTTATATCTCCGGAATAATTTTAGCTGCCTTGTTTGCCATGCATTTTGAGAGGGAGAGAAAAGACATCGATTTGATTAAGGATAGATTATCGATTTTATATTCGGTTTTAGCTCGGTTTTGCATTTGATATCTGAAGAAAAATCAAAAAAAGAGAAAATTATTGGAGGGTTATGACAAAATAGAAAAGTCAGAAGATGTGTTCAAAAAATTACATCGGTTACGTGGTTACTAGTAAAAATTGAAAAGTTTTTGGAGGGCATTATTGTACTCAATTGATAAAAATTAAGAAGTGCGATATAATTGATTTCGGGTTTTTTTCATTTTTTTTAATACAAATAGAAACATGTGTTTTGTCAGATAGTGAAATCATATATACAATGTTTTATTTTGTTGTAATATTGACATTGTTTTTCTTGGATATAAATGTTTTCGTTTTTTTGTATTTTTCTTTCTGTATAATTGTAATAACATTTAGTTTTATCATTATTTTTTTGTAGTTCAAATTAAGATCTTCAGCAATAAAGTTTTTTTTTTATTTTTAATCATTGTTTTATCAATTATTTGCAAATATACCTTTAAAAATTAAATATGCTAACATTATACTGTCGTGGCTATCGCGATGGCCTAATGTCTCATATTTATTTTTACATATACGTTTGATCCATGTTTGTTTTTTTTACATTTACATCATCTCTCTTGTAATTTAGCTCTGGGTGTCTCATCTATGACTCTTAGTTCAAGTTAGTCTTCTTGAAAATGTCATTTTTTTTATCTTTTTATTTTAAGTTTTTGTTGTATTTTTTTTTATTTATATATATACAGCTTTTCTGTATGGAAGAATAAATATGCATAATCATGGGTCTGATTTTCTGCCGAATCAATCAATCAAGCAACGTGAGGCTATTCTAGTTTTCCTCACATTCATCATGGATATGAGATAGATCGTAGATTCCTAACGTAAGTTGTTCTGCCCCCCCCAGTGGGCTCTGAATCCTTCCAGTGGGCGGTACTACGTTTAAAGGCAAAAGGGGGGTTATAAAGGCAGTCAAGGAGGAGGCCATAGCGTAATTATCTGTTTAGGAAATTATTTAAATAGTTAGGAAATACCGACTGTTTACATAAGTAAACATTTATCTAGGCCAGGATGGGTGGCGGGGTCGTGTAACACAAGCTTCTGGGTGAGAGGAGAGAGTTAACTGTGGACGCTGAGGTATCAGATTCCCCACCCAACAAATCGGACTTTAAGCCATAAAATTATTTTCCATCTGTTTTGTTATCTTTAAGGGCAAAATGTTTTTCAAGTGTTTGTAATGATTTTTAATACCTAATAGCACAAATCCAAATATCTGAACCATCAACTGTTACTGATTCATATCACTGTTGGGGCCGGACCACCAAACGATGGCTAAATGGTAGAGCGCTGCTTTTCGGTACCAAAATTCGCAGGTTTGAATATCTTTGCTGGCATTGTTCGTAGACGTTTAATATTGGCTTCAAGCAGTAGGTCCTGGCCACATTAAACCTCATGAACAAAACAGTAGAAAATTTTAAAAGTAAAAGTTCATTTTAAATTTTAAACTAAAATATTTTTTAAAAGAAAACTATTGGGTTCTGAAAACAAAGAACACAGTATAATTTTACTAACTGTATAAAGTCTCGGTCTTCCTGTATCTACCAAACAAAATATTCGCGTATTTAAGCTTAGTCTAATTTGAATGTTAAGTATCCTTAAAATCTCCCCCTACAAAAAATTAAGTACATAAATAAAAAGTAAAACTAAAAAACCAGTACAATTCTAAAGTCTCAGTTCATTTTCACAAGTCCTGTTCCATTTATAAATTTCATTAAGAAAATGCAATTTTCCCTTTATTTAAAATTCCTACTTTAAATTCCACTAATATGAAAGTTTTAAATATTAAATTTTAACTGTCGTACTTCTTTTGTTTATTAGCTTTCCAATATTAGTTTTCTGAAAAACAAAAATGTAGAAAAATGTTGGAAGTTATCCTGGAAGTATGAATAAATTTACAGTCTCCATTTCTCAACGGGAAGTTCATAATTTAAAACATAACATTCCATTTTTCATTTTAAAGATTCTTTTAGTTTGATTTTTTACTTAATTTTATAAAGTACAGGAACTACTATAATCCTAAATAGTGTCTAATATGTTTCGTCTAATAGCTCTTTTGTTGAAATATTCTATCACATCTTTACTTCTACCATAACAGAACATTTTTAAAAGTTCCACAAATTTTTTGGTGAAAATTTCAGAAATAGCATTTTATAGCATGCAGGTAAAAATCTGAAAATTTTCATTTTCTTTCAAAATTATTCTTTTTTTTAGTTATACTTCTGTTTTAAAAAGTAGAATTTAATATCATGTATAATTTATATATTTTCAATGTGAATTTTACTACTAAATTCATTGTGTAGATACATTACTCATTCAAAGCTATAAATTTGTTCATTATATCCTTTTTTAATTACTTTAAAATTTTAAAATGCTATTGTATTATGATACTCATTAGAGTTTACATAAGTAAGAAAAACTGTAGTTTTATTGAAGTATATTTCACAAAAAATAATGTCCCCCTACGAATATAATTTCTAGTTACTGCCCTGCCATTGGCATAAAAATTTCTTAAACATTGACGTAAAAAATCTATTCAGATAAATGAGTTACTTACCTGCAAAGTTAGCTTTCTATAATAATACATGGGAAATAATTCGAGAAAAACTGATTATTAGCTTAAATTTTAATAGTGCCCGAACTAAAATCATATATTTTTTAAATCTATCCAGTAGTAGATCTAGAGCTATAACTTGTAACTTTATCTTGATAAAACTTAACGCAGTGATTATTGTTTGGTTAAAGAGTGGAGTTTCTTCTTTGAAAAATGGTGTTAAAACAAATTTTTGTAATGCGAGTTAATTCCCATTTTTCTCTTACTTTCTTCATTTTAAGTTTTCCGTTAAAATAATGTTACGTAGGCCTAGTGTTTGAGAAATAAGAAATTAATACTTATTAATAAACACATGGACAAATAAGTCTTGATTAAATGATTTTATAAAATTAAATAAATGCCTAAGGGATACAACTGGAATCAACTTTCATTTGTAGATATGGAAGACTTTTCTCTAGTAAGCGTCGGTCCTAAAAAAACAATATGTCGATGATTTTTATCAAAAGGTCTATCCCACAAGCTACGGATGCCAGCAGCGTTCACCCTCTAAAAAGTCAGACTTCCTCGTGGAGAAAAAACAGGGGTCCACTCCAGAACGGCGGAGGGTCAGAATTTCCCAAACCAACGGACACTTCTATTGGTTGGGAGAAGTCCAAAGTTTTTTTCTAGTTCAAACCGGTCCTGTTTTGGTATGTCTTTGACGATGATTCACGGGTAGAGGTAAAAAGAGCTGAATCAAATGTAACTTATTTTTACACACACCTTCTCACAATCCTCTACAGTCCATCCAATGTTTTGGGTATTACTTATAAAGATCTTGTTTTACAGTACAAATGCACAGTAATCTACAGGAGACAGGGCATTGAACTTCAGTAAGACCCATTCAATTTCTTCCAGGCTCATTTTAATTTGGATTAAAAATTTCAAGTTTTTAATCTTATTTTCATACGTATTGTGACGACTTCCATGTTCTTGAGTGAGAAGTAGCGTGAAGAAGGATCACAGTCACAATAAAATTGGAAAATTACTTTTATTTTTTCTGGAGGAAATACGGGGTACATACAGTATATATAATGGGATTCTAATTCTCCAAAAACAAGTCGAAATGTAGAGGATTTTTGCCGGCACTGAATTACCACGACGATCACAGTCGGAAAAAAAAGATTAAATAATCTCACAAATCTCTTCTAGGGTGCAATGCAAACCCAATCTATTCCCCGTTCGGTATTCGAAACCCTGCAGTTCCTTATATGAGCGGACTTTACGAGTCTCCTGAACGCAATCGCTAAAAAGCTGGCTTCAGTCATAAATCGCGGAGGCCTCCACGAAGTCAAAGCACCTCCATAAAAAAGAATCTCGAAAAGCCACTAGTCGAAAACTTCTAGGCTTTTTTATACCTGGGGGTTAGTTACGGTCCTGACAATCGTTTTTTGGTCAGTTACGATTTCAGTTACCTGAGAACTAAAACTAAGGTTACAGCTAGTGTTTTTAGTTCAATTCTCATTCACTAGCTGTCCCTATTGAGGCTTCTCCAGGCAATCCTCCGGGGGTCATTACCGCAACCGATCAGGGGCGTGATGCCTATTCAACCGAACTCTCACCCTTCCAGACACTCTGCCACGCTATTGTAGCGGGTCGGAACAGGAGGCTTCAAATCAGCCGATTTCGGTCGTTAGTTCTGGACAAAGCGGGGGGGGGGGTCTTCACAATATCTTCTTCAACATAATAGCACCATTGGCCAAGGCCGTAGGCAAGGGGAAGGATTCAGGGGACTGGTTCCCCTCCGAAATTCTAAAAGACCGTTTCGTGGAAAGAAAATGGATCGTGTGTATGTTATATGTCTAGCTGTGCATAGACAAAAGTGGGCTTAGAACAGTGATGTTAGGTTGAGGAATAGGTGCAAATTGGATTCGATATGCAAGGGCAGATTGACTAGCACTTTTGGCAACTCATCACAATATTGTTGCACAGTTGGAAGAAATTGTGAAAATTTTTTGGTGAAAATTTCAGAAATAGCATTTTATAGCATGCAGGTAAAAATCTGAAAATTTTCATTTTCTTTCAAAATTATTTTTTTTTTTTAGTTATACTTCTGTTTTAAAAAGTAGAATTTAATATCATGTATATTTTATATATTTTCAATGTGAATTTTACTACTTAATTCATTGTGTAGATACATTACTCATTCAAAGCTATAAATTTGTTCATTATATCCTTTTTTAATTACTTTAAAATTTTAAAATCCTATTGTATTATGATACTCATTAGAGTTTACATAAGTAAGAAAAACTGTAGTTTTATTGTAGTATATTTCACAAAAAATAATGTCCCCCTCCGAATAAAATTTCTAGCTATTGCCCTGCCATTGGCATAAAAATTTCTTAAACATTGACGTAAAAAATCTATTCAGATAAATGAGTTACTTACCTGCAAAGTTAGCTTTCTATAATAACACATGGGAAATAATTCGAGAAAAACTGATTATCAGCTTAAATTTTAATAGTGCCCGAACTAAAATCATATTTTTTTTTAAATCTATCCAGTAGTAGATCTAGAGCTATAACTTGTAACTTTATCTTGATAAAACTTAAAGCAGTGATTATTGTTTGGTTAAAGAGTGGAGTTTCTTCTTTGAAAACTGGTGTTAAAACAAATTTTTGTAATGTGAGTTAATTCCCATTTTTCTCTTACTTTCTTTATTTTGAGTTTTCCGTTATTAGAGAATCCATGAATAACGATAAAAGCTTTAGCAAAACTTTTCTTGTTTTTATTTTCTGATACAATATTAAGGCTTTTTCTCCTTCTTTTTCGGTAGTAAATCAATATTTTCTTTTGCAATCAGGAATAATATAGCCGAACGATTGCCGAATTATTAAGGAGCTGATCTCCACTACTGGAGATCGCGGGTTCGAAGTCAACTGTAGCATGGATGTTCGTAGCGTTGGGAATCGGCTTTAGGTAGTAGTTCCCGATCGTATTAGTCCTCGTGTTGCAAAAAAGTAGACCATAACACTTGAAACCGGGAAACTATATTCAAACCGTATATTTCCGCGTATAAGACGATACTTAAAACCTAAAAATGACCCCCCAAAATCCGAGGTCGTCTTATACGACAGGTACAAAAAAAATGTTGATTGCAAAACACCATTATAAAATGAATCAAGTCACTCACCAATGTTTTTAAAATCCTGCAAAATCCTCACATTCATCATCTGAGGGCTCAAATACATTCTCACTTTCATTGTTGAGTTCATCATATGGGTCCCATTCTGTACCTAATGAGTCGAATTCTGCGTCGTCATCAGAATCCCATAACATATCGTCCTCAGTGCCATCCATAGCATTAGAAATCCCACACTTTTTAAACAATTTTATCACTGTTTCCACTTTTACTTTTTCCCATGATTTGATGACAAAAGTACACAGCATATCAAGTGACGCGGCCCGCATAGCTCCACCTTTTGTATACGACTTTTCGCCACTACTCATCCATTCATTCCATTGTTCACGCATGTTGTCTTTGAATGGTTTATTAACACTAGAATAACGGAAGGGGTCATTTTGACACCTAGCGAACTTTTATCTCTGACAGCTCTTCTATTTTTTTGCAAATATCTTAATCCTTTCTTGAGTTTTCCTAAATCATTGTGATTTACGAAATAGTAAAGATTTCAAGAAAATCGTATTTTTATTTTAGTCCTAACAAATGATTATACCTAGAAATACGGCAGGCTATATACTGATGTTGAAGACAAGTATAAACTTCATAATGACTCTTTCACTATTTTATTAGCAGAACTGGAAGCATTCATAGCGTTGTTGTACGTAAGGGGGCATTAGCCGCCAAGGGCTTACCAATTCTTAGTTTGTGGTCCAAGACTTGGGGACCAAAGTTTTTTCATGAAACTATGAGTAGATATAGGTTTCCGGAAGTTATGAAATTTCTTCGTTTTGAAAATAAACTAACAAGGTCTTCACGTTTGCAGTGTGATAAATTTACACTAATATCCGAGGTATGGAATACTTTTATAGACAACTGTAAGCTTTGCTACAAACCAAATGAAAATATTACGTTTGATGAACAGTTATTTCCTACAAAAACAAGATGCCGTTTTGTGCAGTATATGCCTAACAAGCTAGATAAATTAGGAATAAAATTTTGGCTAGAAGTAGAAGTGAGGACAAAATACTTATTAAACGGATTTCCATATTTTGGAAAAGATGAAAAGAGACCAAGCGATCAAAGTTTAGGAGAGAACGTAGTAAATCGTTTAATTGATCCTACATACCTTCAAAGTCTGTATATTTTTAAAAACAAACTGTAGTTGTCATAATTTGCGTTATTTTAATTTATTTTTCACAAATATATTATATCATATAGAGAAATATGCAGATATCTTATCAAGGGGTCAAAATGACACCCGCCGTAATTCTAGGTATACAAAGACCACCGTAATTCTAGTGTTAAGTGAGACATCTAAAGGTTGTAACACTGAAGTTAAACCACCCGGTATGACAGCAATGCTGGTATTATTCCGTCCTAAGCGATTTTTGGTGTTGCAAGGGGCTAAAAAATAAAATTGGTTTGCTCCGTATATCTACGTATTACAATATTATTGATAAATTTGGGGTCGCCTTATATGGCGAATAAATGCTAAAATTGTAAAAATTGGCTGAAAATTTATACCTCGTCTTCTCTGAAGGTCATCTTATACGTGGAAATATACGGTATATATCTTCTCCACCCTTCACTTGCCAAATAATTTTCATACAACAATCTGCACACAGTCTTACGATTAAAAACAGCTTTCGACTTTAACCTGTGAACATCTTGTTTATTTTTATGTTTTGATTAGCCTCAAATCCGATTATATAATTTTATTTACAATTCCTAGGTTATTCAAGGATTTTAAATAGCTCTTTGGGAATTGGATTTTATTTTAAAACATGAGATACGATTTAATACTTAATAAAAACCTACTTATTTTTTGTGAAAGCATTTTTTGCTCCTATGTAAACTTTGCAGTCATATGTAAACTTCTCCTTTCGTTTCTTTCCTTTTAATTAATTACGTCACTTATTTTAGGGTAAAAATATTAAAACTATGCTTTTCCGCATCTATTTAATAATCGAATAAGAGTATTTTTCTTCGGAAATCGTAAAAATATGGCCTTCGATCTATCGTTTCATTTCCGGAAACATTTTTAAGGTTAGAATATTTTTAAGGTGCAGACGATTTTTAAACTGTAATTCAATTTGATATCAGTAATCCTTTTAATTTAACATTAAAAAGAAAAAATTCCCTGAGAAACTCTAAATCATTACACTAATATGTGAATACTCTCAATAATATTAAGTATATCCTACCTTTTCGGTACTCCGGAGATACATCTTAACACATGAGGTGTAAGGTTACATTTCGCAGCGGAATTGTACCGGAAGCTGGCGTTTTGCTCGTAAATTTAGTTACTCAGTTAAATCTCAATAGATCGAAAATTATTTAATTTTTTAACCAACTTTTCGTATTTTATATTGAAACATATAGACAAATATATAAATAGAAATATATAAATAACAACCATAAGATTTTTGTAAACAAAAAGTATATTTTTAGTGGATACATTTATAATAGTATCGTAAATATGAAAAATCAAATAGAAATAGTAGTATATAGTTTTAATTTTTTTTTAAAACTAAGTTATAGATAAACATTTTTACATTATAAATAAATGAAAGGAGCAATCATAAAACTAATAATGTAAAAACTAGTTTTTATTTGTCTAAATTTTTCCAGAATCTTTGTAGTAGACAAGAACATTCGGCTGCGTTTTCTGTATATACTGTTATTTTTGTACCCAGAAACAAACCATGTTGTTACACTAACCCGTACTAGTACATGTCCCGCGCTCAAGTATCAATCGTCAGAAAATATACTAATGCGTATTACGCATACAATGTGTTTAGAAATTGTTCTAAGAATCCCCTTTCCACAGCTGTCTGATTAAACGCCTAGGTTTTGAAATGAATGGCAGCAATTCCAGTAGAATGATCTATTAACAGTAACGACAATTTGCATGACGTCATGAGTCTAGCCATCAAAATATTATCAATATCTGACCTAAAACCACTTCGCTTCGAAATTATCAAGCGTGATGAACAACTTTGATTACATAGCGCCGTCTCGCGCAATAACGGATACTTCAGGTGCTTAAAGGAGATTCTGAGAAGCTGCTGATTGCAATTAAGACAAAATATTTAAACATATCCCGGTAGCAATTAATTTTCAGTTACTCTGATGTATCATGATTTTGTACATTAAATTGATTTCAGAACGCTCTAGTACAGAGAACTCCTTTATTTGTGCCTTTTTTGATTTTGTAGCTTAAAGAGGATCCTTTGGATCGATTTTCTTAATATAAAAATTGCCACTTATCTTTTATATATGTTATTAATCTATCTATAAACCTTTTGCAAGTTTGAGTATGTAAATATGTATGTTTGTTTGTTTTGTATTCTGAAATGATTGAACCAATCTGGATGGAAGTTTGAATGTCAATTCGGATCAACCCTGGAAAGGTTTTAAGCAGATGAAATTGTTCGGAGTTGATGAGGATGTGGAGAGAAAAGGCTTTTTTTCACATAATTAGTGTTTAATGACTATATTTTGGTGTCAATTTATATATTTTAATTTTTATTTTTGATGAGTCATATTTGTATCTAGTGTGGATAGCGTTTTTAATTTGTGGTTGTCTTAAGCAACCTATCCCACAAACACACATGCAGTTTTTTTTAAATTTGCGCCTATTTTAGCATGACTAACTTTTCCTAGTATGACAAAAATGCACACAATAGATTATACTAATGTTCATATTTGGCGAAAGTTGCAGGCAATTTACAATTTTTGTTTGAATATTTTTTTTTTTTTTTTTTTTTTAAGAGTGAAACAATTTTTACTTTTTTCTACATATTTTTTTTCGTTCCTTAAATAAACCAATGAATAGATTTTTTTAATTAGAATTTATAAGAAAATGCATTCAATAATTATGGTAAAATTTTTAAAATGCTTCATCGAAGTAGTTTTTTAGAAGATTAAAAAAGGTCAAAAGTAGAAAATGGTCTCATTAATGTGACAGGATTGAATTTACTACTCATTGTTTAATTCATACTCTAAAAAATTATAACAAAAAAGAATTTTAGAAGTTATGCAAATATCCACTTTATTAAAGTATTGAACAATCGTATCTCACATTGAATTAAATTTAAATTAAGTGCAGCAAAAACTGTGTATAATTTAACAGATGTACAAGAAAGTCACACAAATATCGATACAAATTTTTGTTTCGGTCGTATCCACATTTCATCGTATGCAAATGTATTTTAACTATGAGTCGTGGTATAAATGAAGTTTCCCGGTTAGCTCCTGGGACTTTTCTGTTACTCTGATTGTTTGGTGCTGTTAAAACTGTTGTTTTGGTAAGTCAGTCGTAAGGAAATACGACGTTATATGTTGGAAACCACTTTAGTTTATTTTAATACCTTGTTTAAATTTTTATCAATCGAGTCGAATGAATTAATGTTTCATGAATGAAATGAACTGCGTTTTTGAACTTTTTACGTATCTCCACACCACACACATAACATGACGCTGTGCATTTTGCAAGTAAATTAAAATTTAACCTAACACATCTAATTCAATGTCTAATTCAATTTGATGTCAGTAATCCTTTTAATTTAACATTTAAATTTAAATAATCCCCAGAGAAACTGAAAATTATTACACAAATATGTGAACTCACTCAATAATATTAAGTATATCCTACCTTTTCGGCAGCCTGGGGATACAGCTTAAAAATTGTTCTAAGAATCTCCTTTCCACAGCTGTCTGATAAACAGCTAGGTTTTGAAATGAATGGCAGCAATTCCAGTAGAATGATCTATTAATAGTAACGACAATTTTCATGATATCATTAGTCTAGCCATCAAAATATCATCAATATCTGACCTGAAACCACTTCGCTTCGAAATTATCAAGGGTGATGAACAACTTTGATTACATAGCGCCGTCTCGCGCAATAACGGATACCTGAAGTGCTTAAAGGAGATTCTGAGAAGCTTCTGATTGCAATTAAGACAAAATATTTAAATACATCCTGGTAGCAATTAATTTTCAGTTACTCTGATGTATCGTGATTTTGTATTTTGAAATAGTTTTCAGACCGCTTTGGTACAGAGAACTCCTTTATTTGTGCCTTTTTTGATTTTGTAGCATAAAGGGGACATTTTGGATCGATTTTCTTTATTTAAAAATTACCACTTATATTTTATATATGTTATTAATCTATCTATCTATCTATCTATCTATAAACCTTTTGTAAGTTTGAGTATGTAAATATGTGTGCTTGTTTGTTTTGTGTTCTGAAATGATTGGACCGATCTGGATGGAATTTTGAATGTCAATTCGAATCAACCCTGGAAAGGTTTTAAGCAGATGAAATTGTTCGGAGTTCATGAGCATTTAGAGAGAAAAGGTTTTTTTTTATCTAATTAGCATTTAATGACTATATTTTGGTGTCAATTTATATATTCATTTTAACTGAGATATAAAATAATAAAAAGGTTTTAAGCAATTTAATCCATTTGATAGTTTTTAAAATTTGTTTTGAGATAATATATTTTTGTCTGTTTAACCGTATTTACTTGATTTAATCCATTCTATCAATTTTACAATTTGATATATTTCTTTCATTTTGAATTTGTTTGAGCCAACTTTTTCATCCAATTTTTTAATGTCAATCTGATTTTATTGGTGACATCATTAATGTTTAAAAATACTAGCTGTAACTTGGCAAAACATGATGGATTTTTTTTTTATTATCAAACTTCAAACATACCCATCTTCATGTATGTTTTACCCGATGTATGTTTTAAGTATTGTAAATACAAGCTGAAACAGTTTGAAATAAACAATTTCTATTGCTTAATACACGTTTACTTAGTTACAAAATCTAAAGAATCAAAAACTGGACTGCTTTCTTTTCAACGGCAGGGGCCGAACGATGACCGAATGGTAGAGCGCTGCTCTTCTGTACTCGGAGAGTTCGCGGGTTCGAATCCCCCTGTGGGCATGGATGTTTGCAGCCGTTCGAAATCGGCTTTAAGCTGTAGATCCCGGTCTCATTAGCCCTCGTGTGCAAAACAGTAGACCGTAGAGCTCCAAACCAAACCAAACCTTCAACGGCAGGGTAAACGTTTTAAGGACTTGAAATTTGGATATTGGAATGTTTTGTCACTCTACAAAAGTAAGACACTTGTCGAACAGATGATGAAGACTTTAAAGCAGAAATAGGAACCAACTAGAACACCTTATCAAACAGGAGAAAAGAATGGGAGGAGATTCTGAAGAAGGTTGTTGTACACAAAGGGCTGTCAAGTCAACAAAGAAAAAATACAGATTTACACACATAATATGACTATCCATTTAAAAAACAAATTTTTACAAAACAAGAGATAATTAGTGGTGTACTCTGGAAAAAATATTAAAAATTCTTCGAGTGAAAAGTAAAAAGTACGAAGACTGAGTATCGCTATATGGTGAAAAGCACTCATTGCCCTAAGTATATACATGCTATCAGACGTAATACGCTTGAAAAGAAATGTAAATTCCCACAAATTAATGCCAATTATATTCATAAAAACTTACTTTTACACATTCATGAATAAATATCTTTAATTTAAAATTAAAATGGGAAATATCGAGAGTGCTAATTTTTCTCATGGATTGTCGAAAGGAAATGCCTTACGGTTTAAATATAGATTTAACAGTTATGTCACGTGAAAAATATTTTTCTGGGAAAATTTTAGGTGCTTTTACGTTAGTCCATGCATCGAAAAATATCTAAATAATGCCAAATATACTTTTCTTATTTCTTTAGATTATGTTTCTTTAGACCATAATGGAAATTAAATTTAAATGGATGTGTTATGATAATGAGTTGTGCTATTTTCGAAACATTTTGTTAGTCTAACGTAATCATAAAACTAATTGGTATTTTGAAAGAAACATATCCTACATTTGAGAGCCTCGATTTCCCAGACTGAAGGCTGCGCGGCAAGTGGCTAGTTATAAAAATATACAAATGCTTTAGGCTAGTAGTGTCAAACCTGTGGGATGCTAGATGAATGCTTGTATTTAAAACAAAAAGTATGAAATAATTCAAAATCTTTTCCCCCAAAATGGTTAAACTAATAAATATAAATAGTATTTTAAAACATGATGGCATGCGCCAAAATATACAGTATTGAAACTCGCGCATCTCGAACACGTGGCTGTGTTTGTCGCTGGGGCATAGCTACAGCTGCACGTGGTCTCAGTAGTGAAAAGGAAGTTGTGTTGTGCAGTTGCAATTGGAAAGGGGTCTTTCGACGGAGTAAAAAGCGTTCTTAGTTAAGCATTATTTTAGCTAAAACGGAAGCGGTCGTGAAGTTGGACCGAGTTTGAAAAGGATGACAGAACAATTCCGAAAGGAGTTTAAAAAGACAGCATCAAGTAAACAGTTATGTTGTCTATTGGTACGAAATTTCACAGCTCTGGTAGTGTATTGAGACACTATAGTTTGCCATCTCAGCACAAAGTTTATTAGGCCCCATATTTCGTTGAAGAAGGGGAAGGTAATGCTCTTACCGTCACCCAAGAATATTACACGGGTTTATTGATCGAGCTATTTCTTCAGGATTTGAGAAGGTTTTGTCGCACAAGGAACATTCAGATGAATAGACTCTGGTATCAACAGGACGGACGACCAGATATACAGCTCGAGAATCTCTAGGCATGCTGCAGGAAAACTTTCCAGGACGAATCATTTCACGTGGTACTGATTTTCTATACCTGTCCCATTCCTCCGATCTTAAAACCACCTGACGCCTACTTGAAGGGGATGTTAAAGGAAAGTGTGTTCAACTGTGAAGATACACCAAAAACCATGGCTGCATTACGTGAGCAAATTACCTCCTTTTGCAAGGGACTGCAGCAACTTTTATTTCAGGATATGTTTGAGAATCTGCTTGAACAATATGACCTTTGTCTACAGCGAGCCTGTGCACTCTCTGAGCACTTAATTACGTATACCGTGATAAATCAACAAGCTAATATTGTGTGTATGTTAATTTCTTTTGAGAAGAAATAAACTCAGATGACAATAGTGTGATTTTGTTCATCTTTTCATTTCAGTAGTGAAATAACAATAAATCCTAGCTTATATTTTTGGGAGGTTTGTATTTCCTTTACGAATAAAATCGCCAAAGTTTAAGCATAAGTCTCTTAATTCCAAAATTGATGTATAGTCAATTCTAACTTGCGGTTAGTTAAACGTACGTGTTCAGATAGTAAGAACAAAAGAGTTCTGACTAGTGCATTCAATTTAAAATTTTCAAACAAGTAAGACGAACACAATGTTTAAAAGGCAATGGCAAAAGGAGTTATACATGATGTTTTGTTCCAAGATCTTATCTACGACGCGGAGGCATTAATTGGAACATTGCCATCAATTGTATAATTTATTTCCATTTATTAAAATGTCCCTAACCGACATTTAGTTGTTTTTAACCCAATCATTGTCAGCCATTTGTTCATTCTTCAGCCATTGTCTTCAATCCAGTATCTGAAGATCATCAGGATTCATATGAAGTCAATAAATGTTTGGGTAACATCAGGGTGTACTGCTGTCAACATGTTTCGATCAAGGCTTAAATTCACTTAAAGTGGACGCTTTTTGGTGGGAATTATTAATAAACTCCACAAACAGTATGGATATCGCACAAAGTGATTTTCATATCATTAGTTGTTAAAGAAGCAGTTGGAAAGTCACCACTTCAGATCTGATTCCAAAGTTTAAAATAAACCAATTTTTATTGTGTTTCCACGATTTGGTTGCTGATTCCTTATAGGACGGTATCTACAGATTGGTGTAACTATGATTTGGTATAGAGCGCTACGGACTACTATTTTGCTACGTGAGGGCTAATGAGATCGTGATCAACTGCTTAAAGCCGATTAGGAATGGCTATGAATATCTGTGCCAGTAATAATTCAAGTTTTGCCCATGCATGGAGGTATGGAAGAGCATTACCTATTTAACCATTCGGCAGTATATTGATGAAATATTTTATTCTATAACCAATTATATACAAGAATAACGAAAATCTCAACTGATACTAACGTTGTTGTCAGTCACCATCAGGGGCAGTACTTTAGTCATCTTAAATCAATATAAAAGAATAACAAAAATCTCCCCGAATACTAACGTTGCAGGTTCCAATCAGGTGTCATTTTGTCCCATAACAGGTGGTTACAATATGTAATTGCACTCTGTAATTAATAATAATATTTTATGTAACATTTTCATCATTGGCTGGCTTTTTAGCACCACACACCTCTTTAAAACCCAATGTTACACGTTTTGGATACAGAAATGCCAAAAACGAGGTGACTCAATTAACTTTATTTTTAATTTTTAATTTTGATATTCCCTTTTCTGAGTCATATTTGTATTTCGTGTGGATAGAATTTTTAATTTGTGGTGGCTCTAAACAACTTATCCCATAAACACATATACATATTTTTTAAATTGACGTCTATTTTAGCATGATTAAATGGTTCTGTTCTCACAAAAATGCATTCAATAGCTTATATTAATGTTCATATTTGGTAAAAGTTGCAGTCCATTTACAATTTTTCTTTACAGTTTTTTTTTTACAATTCTGTTAGAGAGACACAATTTTTAGTTTCTTCTATATATTTTTGTTCGTTCCCTAAATAAACCAGTGAATGATTTTTTTATTAGAATTTATGAGAAAAAGCATTCAATAATTATAGTTAAAGCTTTAAGATGCCTCATCAAAGTAGTTTTTTTAGAGATAAAAAAATTCAAAAGTAGAAAATGGTCACATTGACCGGACTGAATTTACTACTCATTGATTAATACTCTAAAAATTTACAACAATAAAGGATTTTAGAAGTTATGCAAATATCCAGTTTATTAAAGTATTGAACAATCGTATCTCACACTGAAATAAATTTAAACTAAGTGCAGCAAAAACTGTGTATAATTTAACAGATGCAAGAAAATCACAAAAATTTTATTAAGGAATAAAATTAATGATCTATATTTAAGTGAGTTATTTTAAAATAAACTTCCTTTTCTGTAAAATCTTCGAGCTAAATCCAGTAAAGCACAACTCAGCGGGAGTAATTGATAGAATATGAGGTTAAACAACCGTTAAAATCTTGAAAAGCGGAATAAATCTGACTGCTAACATCAGACTGCTGAAATCATTAACTAAAATAACGACTTGTAAAACATCAAAGGTTTGTTTTAAGACACTGTCAAAACTTGAAAGCTGGTTTTAGTTCTACTTTCCCCCAATAACAGCACTGCACCAATCAATGAATGAGCGGAACAAATCGATAAAAGAACACAAATCGAATAAACCCTCAATATATCCCTCGCTTCAACTTTGTACGGGGTGGAGAGCGCCCCCTTTCGGCCTCTGTTGGAGAGGAAAAGTTTCAACCACTCTGACGCGGGAAAGCCTCTGCTACAGGAGCAACCTTCTCACAGTGACTGCTTTGCTGCCGTGCGCTGGCTGTGCGTCGCTTGTACACCCGACATCACTTCCAGGCCGTGAAGGATTACCCGGGGCCGTCTGACGTGCAAGGGTTCGAGGGGAAGTGCAACGCAACAGGTGTGAAAAGATAAATCATGGATTGGAAGTTTTAACTGCAACAAAAGTTTTCCAACAAGCAGAATAATTTTTTTCTGGGATATTACAGGGAGACGATGATTGAAAAATAAACAGTGCTTACAGGATTTTACACCTGGTCGTGGGAAGTTGCGAATATCCACTTTGAGTGCTTTAAATTCTACCTTTTACATAGTTTGAAACAAATATATTTCACGGTACTTTTACGCATATATCACGAAAATTACCATCAAAAGATCTTTGTCCAAATTATAAATGATTAGAAAAAAAATATTTTTAGTAAAATTATAATTAAAAATTTTCACTTTGGTCATAAAAAGGATAAAGTGTTTGAAAACTTAATAAGCATAAAATTTTAATTAACTTATAGAAAAATATTAATATACCGAATAAATGCTCGATACTTAAATAGTTTCAATTTCATGAACTTTAAACACAAGTAAAAAAGACTGCATTATTTACATGCTTGAATTAATTATCACATCGTATTATAAAATAAGTTTCCTTAGGGGTTTTATACTTATTTTATATTTTGTTTATTCTTTATTCTTATTCTTAACGCATGCAGATTTTTTGTCTGTACACTTTTTGCATATTGTTTGTATTAACTATATTTAAACAAGATTTTTAATTTTTTGTCACAATGACTGAATCTCAATTAGTGAAAGGAAAGTTTTGATTACGCAAATTATTTTGTTTTTGTTTGAGTAACGTAAATGTTTTTTTTTTAATTCTGAAATGATATATTGAAATAAATTTATTATGTAATAGATTAACATTTTAGTAGAATTTATTTTATAATGTACTTAAAATTGTGTTTCGATGTGAAAGTAATTATTTTTAAAATACTATGAGAATAAATTTATGTAATGTTATAGAGCTAATTTTTATTTTCTTTACCATATTTGTAATAGGATACTCATTGATGAAATTATGAATTCAGAAGACATTCTAATGTTAGTGTAGTGCAAGGATTAACTGTCAAATATCGTCCCTTTATTTATTTAGTTTTATTTCTTAAGTTCATGAAGAACACTAGATTTAAATGAAATAAAGTAGAATTATACGACAAGTAAAAAAGTGTTTTCGTCGCAAAAAGTTCAGCTAGGCATGCATTTCATGGTCAAAACTTGCAGCAAAATGATTATTTTATTTTATGAAGCTTGTTTGTTTTTGTTTTACAAACTTGTTTTAAATTGTTATATAAATTTATTGCCGACCTAACAATTTCAAATAATTAAGTGGGAACAAAAATTTGCAAAATTTAAAAACCATATTAACCAACACTCGACTTAGTACTTGCAGCAATAAATAAACAAATAAATAAAAGAGATATTGTCAAGTCAGACTAGACATTGGAGTACAAAGGTTTAAAACTTAAAGTGATAGTAGACTTTTAAAATTTCTTTACTTGGTGTATATTTAATTCATTTGAAAATTTAAAAAGTTGTTAATAGTCTATATAATTAAAATTGGATATAGTTTTAAGGTAAAATAACAGAAGTTTTAAACGTTAATCACCATTAAATGTTTTGATTTTTCATGCGCATACCTTATATATATATATATAATGTGGCTCCTTTTATTTATGCAACATCTTTTAAAGTTTGGACTAAAACTGAATTTATATTCTAAACATCTGCAAAAAATATTGAGTGTAAAATATAATGGTAAAAATATTCAATTTTCCTTTGTAAATCATAGTTAACATATCTTTGATTACTAAAGTGAATGATTTTGTATTTCGAAATATTTTAAGTCTTTATTCTATATATTACAAGATGTATAATTTATATTTTTTAAAAGAGAGAAAATTAGAAATGCACCTGTAGTATTTCAAGAATTCATAAAATATATTTTGTTTTAAAAAACGTTTAAAACATTAAGAATAGTAATTATTTTGTATGTTTTAGAAATAGTTGTATGGATTATAGAATGATAGATAATATATTAAGGTATGCGGGATTATTTCAAAGAATCTGGTTGAAAAACTAATATATTATAGGTACATTTATAGGAAAGTTTTTACGATTTCAAAGTAAAATCTTTATACTTTTCAGCTATTAATTACTACTTATTTCAAAAGCACTATAATAGGAAATATTCCATTGTATATGCGTTTTACGTAACAATGTAATTTATATTCATAGGATACTATATTCATATTAATAGGATATTTATAGGAATTTATATTTCATGGCTTAGAGTCTCTTCAGAAATTTGTAACTTAGAGAAGATTGTTATTGTCAGGATTTGGGAGAAAAATAGCCCGTATAAATAATAGTTTAATACCTATTTTTTCCTTATAAAATAAGTATAATAATTGTTTCAATTTAAAAAAGGACAAGTTTTTACAGTTTTGCTGTTCGAAATATATTAATTTTAACAAAAATTTCAAACTCTACAAGGTAAATTGTTAATAAATTTGATCCTGAAGTTTTCAAAATACTTGTTACATTAAAAAATATTTTAAACCGTTAAAAGTAATTATTAGTAATAACTGAGTCGCTGTTGTAATAGTTATATTAATTATCAGGTTATGGATATTAAAACACTGTAACTTTCTCATTTATTTCTTACCTGCTTTTCATCTTATGGAGGACTTCAAAATATTCTAGTTTCATTATATATTTCTTAATTTCTACTAAAATTTCAGGACATTGTTTATTAACATGTTTGTTAAGTAAATGAACCTTGTTAATGTCTTTTACATTATACTTTTCAAGGTAAACTACTGATAAATTTGAACCTCAAAGTTTTAAAATACTTGTAAAAAAATAATCATTCAAAGTAGTTATTATTAATAATGGAATAGTCTGTTGGTGTAATAGTAATTATCAAGTTATGAACATCAAAATCAGCTCTTTCCTTCTCATTTTTTTTTTACTTGCTTTTCATTCTATGGATGATTAACTTCAAATTTTCCAGTTACAAGACAATAAACGAGACATTTAAATGTCTCGTTTTTTGATCTTCAAAAATTTCAGAACATTCTTCATTAACATGTTTGTCAAGGTAATAAACATTGCGAATACATTTTATGTTCTGCTAGGTAAATTATTGATTTTAAGATATATGGCTTTTACAAATGTATTTGAAAGGTTTTAAATACAAAAAAAATCGATTTCTTGGAAAAGCGTATGAAGTAGTTTTTAGTAAATCGTCTGTGTTGTAATAGTTATATTAATTATGAGGTTATGGATATTAAAACACAATTTTGCTTTTCATTTTTTCTCACCTGCTTTTCATCTTATGGACGACTGTAAAATGTTAGTTGCATTATATATCTCTAAGTTTCTTTCAAAATTTCAGAACATTATTTATTAACATGTTTGTTAAGTTAATAAACATTGTTAGTGTCTTTTAGTTACAAGGTAAACTGCTGATAAATATGAACCTCAAATTTTTAAAATACTTGTAAAATTAAAAAAAAATAATCATTCAAAGTAATTATTAGTAATAACGGAATAGTATACTATTGTAATAGTAATTATTGGGTTATGGACATTAAAACAAGCTGTTTACTTCCCATTTTTTTTTCTTACTTGCTTTTCATCTTTTGAATGATTTGTTTCAAATGTTCCAGTTGCATTAAATGTCTCTTTCTTTTGATCTTCAATAATTTCAGAATATTGTTTATTAACGTGTTTGTAAAGTTAATAAACATTGCAAATACATTTTATTTTATGTTCTATAAGGTAAATTATTGATTTTCGAAGATATGTGGTGGTTAGAAATGTATTTTAAAGGTTTCAAATACTTAAAAAAATCAGTTTCTTTGAAAAACGTATGAAGTTGTTAAAAGTATGTGTTGTAATAGTTATATTAATTACGAGGTTATGCATATTAAAACACCATTTTTCTTTTCATTTTTTCTCAACTGCTTTTCATGTTATGAATGACTGTAAAAGTTCCAGTTGCATTATATATCTCTAAGTTTCTTTCAAAATTTCAGGACATTGTTTATTAACATGTTTGTTAAGTTTATAAACATCGTTAATGTCTTTTATATTTTACTCTACAAGGTAAAATGATGACAAATTTGAACCTCAATTTTTTAAAATACTTGTAAAATTAAAAAAAATTATTCATGCAAAGTAGTTATTAGTAATAATGGAATAGTCTGTTGTTGTAATAGTAATTATCGGGTTATGGACAATTAAAACAATCTCTTTCGTTCTCATTTTTTTCTTATTTGCTTTTCATCTTATGGATGATTTATTTCAAATGTTCCAGTTACATTAAATGCCTCTTTTTTTGTTCTTCAAAAATTTCAGAACATTGTTTATTAACATGTTTGTCAAGTTAATAAACATTGCGAATACATTTTATTTTATCTTATATAAGGTAAATTATTTTCGAAGATATGTGGTGGTTAGAAATATATTATAAAGGTTTCAAATACTTACAAAATTCGATTTCTTTATAAAAGTATGAAGTAGTTATTAGTAAATCATCTGTTGTTATAGTTAGATTAATTATGAGGTTATGGATATTAAAACGTCATTTTGCTTTTAATTTTTTCTCAGCTGCTTTACATCTTATGTAGGACTGTAAAATGTGACAGTTGCATTATATATCTCCAAGTTCCTTTGAAATTTTCCGGACATTGTTTATTAACTTGTTTGTTACATTTATAAGATTGTGTTTGTCTTTTACTTTTATACTCTCTAAGGTAAATTGTCAATAAATTTTTAAGGTAACTTATGGTTAGAAACGTATCTGAGATGTTTTAAAGTAACAAGAGACTTTCCAAATGACCGATTTTGATCCAAACTATAAAATGGTTGTTTATTCTGAAAAAAAAAATGAACTTAGGTATCATTTCATCATCAAAAGACATTTTTTCAATAACATGATTTCTTACTTCACTAAAACCTTTTTTTTTGTTTATACCCTTATTTAGAATTTTAAAAATAATATTTTCCAGTATGAAAATTTTTGTATGAAATTAGTAATTTTGAAGTGCTTAAAGTGCATTTACTTTTACTTATTTTTATTCAGAAGTTTGTAGATTCTCTAATAGTGTGTTTGTCATTAAACTAGGTATACTTTTGAAAATATTACAGTAATTACTTGATTTACAGAGAATTTTATACCTTAAAAGGGCGAAAACAAAGGTTGAAACGTTATATAGCTTTAAATAATAGTCATATATAAATATCATTTACCTTAAGTGAAAGTTGATGCGCAGTTTTGTTTCTATATACATTCTAAAAATAAACTGAAAAAATAGAAGCAATTAGTTAGTGCTGTGCAGTAGGAACATTTTTATGGAATATTTGGGCGACTGCATTTTTATCAAATAGTGTCATATTTTAATCAAAAATTTTTTTTATAATATATTTTTGTGTTTTATATCTTTTATGTAATAACAACATTATACATTTTCATTATAAAATATAATAAAAAATTCAGTATTTAAAAAATTAAAATTTAACATCCCGTTTTCTTAAATAATTAATAATAAAATTCGATATCTTATAAACACGTATAAAGTAGTTATGAATAATAATTGAATTGTCTGTTGTTGTAATAGTTAAATTAATTATAGAGGTATGAATATTAAAATACCTTTTCAATTTCTCAGTCTTAGTTATATATAGCAATTTGGTGAGATAGAAAAATAGAATTGTCAGTTATATTTCATTCCATTCAAGATCTTCGGTAACAATAAAATTCATTTTTCGAGTAACCTATGTTTATCTTATAAATGATTTTAAAATGTTCCTGTTGCATTATATTTTTCTAAATTTCTTTCAAAATTTCTGGTAATCGTTATTGAATCGTTTTTCATAAAAGTAGGCCAGCTTTGAAGAAAAGTATAATATTCTATTGAAAACGAATAATGTAGATAATGTGGGATACCAAACAAATTGCTGAATCATAATACGAATTTAAATTGCTTTATTTAAATATAAACAAATCGATACTCAATTATAATTATATATAAATGTTAAACATGAGTAAAAACAAAGACATTTGAATAATATGCATTGCATTAAGATAATTTTTAAAGAATGTTGTTATATTTAATATTGATAAATTATAATTATTATTTTACTTAAGGAAATATAGTACCTTTCGAGCATAAAAGTTTTCATTATAACAGCCTTTTTCGATTCCTTATAAAATTAAATGTTCTTATCATTTTAAGGCATTATATACCGTTATCTTATATGCGTTGAAAAAGGTGAAAACTTCAGTTTACAATTCCTTTTCACCATGAAGAGTGCTTGGGTTTATCATGGGATAGCGGAAACATTTGAACTAATTTAAGTCCTATTCACACGTTAACCTGAACCAAAATAAATCGATTAAAAAGTTTTCGTTATCACATAAAACTTCCATACAAACATAATCGGGAAAGGGAATTCTAAACTGAATCCGGTGGTTTTTCAATGTGTACATGATGAGGTGCAATAAGGAATTTGAAGTAAAATTTTAAAGTTACTTAATAATATTCTAACTTTAAGGAGATTATTTAGTTTGTATTTTTACAATTTTATAAAAATAGCATGTGAAATATTCACTAAATAAAAGAAAGGGGAAATTTACTTATTCTCAGGTAAATTTTTAAATATATATATTAGGAACTAAATTTTTATATTAAATATAAGTACGATATGTGTTTATATCTATAAATTATACCATTTAAGGTATGCGGTGTTTTGATACCTAAAATATTAATAAAAGTTAAGAAATGGAAAATTTAAAAAAAAGGATAGATTTTTTTTGTCAAAATACATTAACTTTAACAGACTTTTATGTTAAACTCTACATGGTAAATTGCAAATAAATTTTTAAAATACTTGTAAAATTTAAAAAAATGTTTTAAATCGTGAAATGTAGCTATGAATAACAACACACTCTTTGTTTATAATTCTTAGTTACCTCCTCTTCATTTTATGAATGATTTTGAAATGTTGCAGTTGCCTTAAATATCTCTAAATTTTTTCCAGAATATCAGCACATTGTTTATTAACATATTTATAACGTTAATAAAAATTGTCAATGCTTTTTATTACATACTCTACAAAATAAATTCTCGATATAATTTCGAACGAATATAACGGTTAAAAGTATATCAAAAATGTTTTAAATACTTCAAAATTTCACTTTTTTTTAAACTGTATAAATTATTTACTCATAGCTGAGTTGTTTGTCGTTATATTAGTTAAATTAATAATAAATTTATGAATATTAAAATACTCTTTTTTCTTCTATTTACAATTATATATGAAAATTCGGTGTGATAGGAATATCAAATATTTAGTCAAATTTTATCCAGTTCATAGTCCTTTGTACACATAAAATACATTTTTCGAGTTATCTGATTTTGTTTTATGATATAGTCAATTTCAAAATATTGCACTATATCCCTCCAAATTTCTTCCAAAATATCTGGAATTGTCTATTGAATTGTTTTTCTAAAAAACTAATATGCTTTATAAAAATAACAGTAATTTTTCAAGCTTGCAATAATGCGGGATAAAATAAAGCACTATCATTCTTTATGTAAGTCGTACTTATTATATAAACAAATCTACATACAGTTATAATTCCATATAAAGGTTAAACATTAGTAAAATTTACTTTTTATAAAGATAAATTTTGGAATGTCTATCAGAAACTAAAATTTTATATTAAAATGAAGTTTGATATATGTTTTTATCTATAAATTAAAACATTTAAGGTGTGCGGTGTTTTAAAGTCTAAAATATTAAAAACTCTGAAGAAATTTAAAGTTAAAAAAGTTATCATTTATTATGCCATAAAATGAAGTCATAAGGAATATGCCATTCTCGGATTATTATAATATTTTTTTCACAGAAAAAGAACAGTAATTGTAATCTATTTGCTATAAAAATTAGTTTCTTACTTACATATTTCAAATTTTATTTTTTTCATTTAATGCATACACCTTGCTTTTTTAAAGATACTGCTTCATGTAACAAAACTAAATATTTTTCATGATAAATTATACCCTTATTGTTAATCTAGGCATTTTATATTAACCCAAGCACAACTTTTTTTTATTTTGTTCAAAGCTCATTGCTGTCCTTTTTATTTATATTCAAATATAGGCTTCAGTTTAATAGACTTTTTAGCTCAAAAACACCGTTATTTTTTTCTTATTTGATAAAAATCATTCATATTTGTAATCATTATATCATTCATATTTGATAAAAAATACTTTCACAGAGGTGTTCCTATATTTTGTAAAGATTTTGTAAAGATATATATGTATATATATACATGTATATATGTATACATGTATATATGTATATATGTATATATGTATATATGTATACATGTATATATGTATATATGTATATATATATGTATATATATATATATATATACATATATATATATATGTATATATATTTATGTATATGTATATATATATATATATATATATATATATATATATATATATATATATATACATATATACTATATATATATATATATATATATACTATTATAATATACATACTATATACACATATATATATACTATATATACATACATATATACATATATACATATATATATATATATATACATATATATATATATATATATATATATATATATATATATATATATATATATATATATATATATATATATATATATATATATATATATATATATATATATATATATATATATATATATATATATAAGAATTTTATTTTAAAAACAAAAAAATGGCTGTTAGAATAGAGACTTTTTAGATCCTGTTAAAAGTTCTTCTGATATAGATTTTAGTGTTGTATCTATTTTATATAACAGTATTATTAAGAAATAAGTAAAAATTTCAATGTTAAAAAAGCAAGATTTAAGACTTTTGTCGGATTACTCTGTTGTTTTAACATGTATAATTTTAAGCAGTTACAAAACTTTTTTTAAATTATAGACTAAGAATAATATAACTTGGTACAATTAAATAATTTTAAGCAGTCACAAAACTTTTTTTAAATTATAGACTAAAAATAACCAAACTTAATGCAATTAAATAAAATGTATATTTTTAAAATCAGATTAAAAATCATTTTTTATAACCTTTTCTCATTTTTAAAGTTTTTCTAGCAATTTAATTTTATTTTCGTACTGCTTAAAACTATCTTCAGCATATTAAGGTGTTAATTTAGTGATTTTCTGAATAGGTAATTTGTCAGAAATGCACGTTGAAGTTTATTAAAAATTTTGTCTTTAAGTTCAAAATAGACTTTAATAATATAAATGAAGTGAAAACTTGAAACAAATTCTTATATTTATTTTAATATACATCAGGAGTATTTGGTAAAATTAATCATTTGGTTGAAACTATGAAAAACTATGTCATAAAGTAATTTTAATATTCAACAAAAATTTCAGATATTGAATTTCCAGAAAACTATCCGATTAAAAAAATGCAACGATATTAAATTAATTTCACTTCACTACATCTGTGTACAAAGTTTAATAACTGTAATAGAATAATTTACAACTTTTCAACATTCACCGTGATCGTAAGTTTTAAAAGAAGACATTTTAGCTATTTAACAAGCGGTAAATAGTTTAAATGTTGATTAAACTGGTAAATAAATTATCTTGAATGTTTTATTAAAGAGTTGTTACACTCTTATAGGCATACAGAAATAAAACTTATTAAATGTTTATTTAGAAACTAATCTCGATTAAATTGAATTTACTAAAGACATATAAATAACTTTTTTTTAAATTTATATTATTAATCAAAATGTAATTACCTCAGTTATTTATTTTAAGTGTATTATTAATTCTGGTTACTGTCTAAAATGTTTTTCTTTTTCCAGCAGGGTGAAGTGATTGAGTAGAAAATGTGACACCTGCTTCAATACTATGTTAGGTTGTTGCTAATTCTATTTACATTTATGGAATCAAAGAGGAATGTGTGCTCCAAATTAAGAAGCATAAGTGAGTGAATCTGTTAATAAAATTGAACCTTAAAATCACCTTTCAACAAACAATTATTTTTACTTTTATACTGATGTGCAAAAAGATTATTATGGATATAAAGTAATTTATGGAGGAATATATAACAATTCAAATCATTGAAAATATTTTTTGGTTAAATATCTAAATTTATTTGGGTAAAAGTCTTTGTGATTCTGTAAAAATTTGTACAGTTAATTCATAAACAAAGAAAAGAGGGAAAGTGTTAGTTTAATTATTAACTATGGAGACAATATGTATATATCTCTTAAACAGAAATCTCAGCTTAGAACAATATTCTATTTATTAGAAACAGGAATTAAATTTATGAATTTATACAATTCAGTATAATAACTGGTATTACAATAGCAAGATTCACAACCATATAGGGATATTTAACTCTTTGAATACTTTTGTTATCTCAAAAATAAAAAGCTATAATGAAATGTGATGTAAAATAAAACTAAAATATACTTGAGATTTTAAAGATTAAATCTCTGGAAAAATGGATTAGATGTTCCATGTGTTCTTGAAATTTTATAAAAGTCAAACCGAAACTTCCTGACAAAGAATGTTTGTTTGCCACATTCATTAACTATTTTTGCTCCTGTGAATGTCTTGTCTTGATAATTGATTCGGTAACCTAAAACTGGTTTTTTCACATGTTAATGGACTTCTGTGTGTAATTCTAAATACAATTGACTATGGATAATACAAGTCTAAAAATTAAATATTTTCTTTCAAGGATATATATTTAACAATATTCGAATATGTCTGCGTCCTTTAACGGAAGGATTAGATAGTATCAGCATTTTTTTTACATTCTTGGTGATGTATTGGATTACTAAGGATTAGTGTCATATTATGGCAATTCAAAAGAACTGGAAATGAACTCGTAATGAGTTATCAGTAAAAATACCTTTAGCTTTTTCACATAAATACAAAGGTATTTCTCTAGAGAACATATATTTCTTTCGTTCTTGAAGTTTAAGTCATTCTTCAACCGATGCATTCAACAACTGAAAAGACCATTTCCTCCAACATCACCCAGTGGAACTTGTCGATTGTCTTCACAATGCCTAACGAAACTCGAATCATGGAGGATGACGACCTTTATGACGTTCCTCCCATCATCATAGCTCTCTTGTCCTGCTGCTATGGGCTGATATCATTGGTGGCAGTTCTTGGAAATTTCTGTGTCCTCCTGATCGTCGGCACCAGCCGAAGAATGAGAACTGTAACCAACTTCTTCATCGCCAACCTGGCAGTTGCCGACATCATCATCGGGCTCTTTTCGATACCGTTCCAGTTCCAGGCGGCCCTGCTCCAAAAGTGGGTGCTCCCTCCATTCATGTGCGCCTTCTGTCCATTCGTCCAAGTGCTCTCTGTCAACGTGAGCATCATCACGCTGACTGCCATCGCGTTGGACCGCTACCGGGCGGTGATGTACCCTCTCAAGGCTCGGACGACCAAGCTGAGCGCCAAGGTGGTGATTCTTGCGATCTGGGTCTTCAGTGCAGCCGCAAGCGTCCCGTACGCGGTGGCCCTGCGGGTGACCATGGTCTATGATCCCCTGACCGGCGCCGACACCAAGCCATTTTGCCACAACGTACAGATTTCGCCGTTCATGTGGAAGGTGTACAACCACACGTTGGTGACCGTGCAGTACTTTCTGCCGCTCGTGCTCATAACCGTGGTCTACAGCACGATCGTGGTCAAGCTGAGGGATACTAAAGCTCCCGGCAACAAGCAGGGAGACAGAGACGCAAACATACTAAAGAACCGGAAAAAGGTAGAACCCCTTCTGTTTTTTCTTGTGTAGTTAAAGGTTTGTTTTCTTTCATCTAAGAAAATAAAAATCTGAACATACTAAAATTTGCAAATACTAATTCTTATTAATAATATAGTGATATTCAAATATATTTTCACTAAATTAAAAATAACAAAAATAAAACAGAAATAAAATAAAAATTTTATTAAAACATAGAAATGTGCATGAAACTTTTGTTGTATGTATATGTATATATGTATATATTGTTTAAATATTCTATTCGTATTCGAAGTTATTCGTATTATAGAAATATGAGAAGCGTCCTGCATACACAAATTATCATTCTATTCCGAAAACGAGCATTTTTGCTTTTTGGTAAAGCTACGATCTCCTTATTTGTAAACATCTAAAAATATTATGGCACAAAAGTAATAAGAATAATTAAAAATTTACTTAATGAATCAGTTAAATTTTTATGCGATTAGGAATGAGTTACATTGTGTTTGAAAAGCAGTGTTATTTAAAATCGCCAGGAGAAAACATCTCCTTATGACATTATCATAAATCATAAAATATATATATTTTATGAATTTCAATGTAATATTATGTCAGAAATAGAAATAAAAGGAGTCCTTTGAAAATAAAGGGGATATATTATACTGTACTGTAATTTAAATATGAGTGCAGGTATTGAAAGTGTATTAAAAAAATATGCTAAAAATAATTTTGTAACTATCTAGAAATTCCTACCTTTTTAGATGTGTTCGTATCTTAAATAATGACAAAACATATTTTTACATACGTATTCTAGGAGAAAATCCTGTAAAAATAAACTAAAATTCTGGTAAAATAATTAAAATAAAAAATATATATTTATTAAAAAATATTAATGCAATTGTTATGTTTTTAAATTGTAGTAGTTTGGGAATATAAAATCCAATGAAAACAATTTGCTAACTGATTTCAAGAAAATAAATTTTTTAATTATCTCTACATTTATGTACAAAAAATAAAAATAGGAATAAAATATTAACTTTGTCCCTGAAGGGGTTTGAATCTATGACGTTATTATTATGAAGACCTAATCAAATGAACTAATTGATGAACCACGGAGAAATATGCGAAAATTTTGTAAGTCTTCCAATACCTTATAGAAACAGGAAGTAGTTGTTTTTCCGTCTTTCGTAACCTTTAAATTCTTCTGAAGAATCTACAACACTAAAAAAAAAAAGGATACATAAAAAATGCTCAAAAATCAGTAAAAAACAGTAAAAGTCCTGAATCTACTTTATACAGTTTAATTGTGATAGTGTTTATATAAGTGAACACTAACCATTTTATCTATTAATTAATATATCAAAGCGTATGCGTGATAAAGATAAATTTTGTAAATATCTACAAAATAATATTTAAATGCATATTGCTCTCTCTGTATATGTATATATGAATACATTTATATATATATATACGCATTTATACATAGATACATATATGTATGTATATATATATGTATGTATATTTATCTATATATCTGTCTGTCTATCTATCTGTTTATCTATCTATATATATATCTATATCTATCTCTCTCTCTATATATATTTATATATATACATTTATATGTATATATATATATATATATATATATATATATATATATATATATATATATATATACATATATATATATATATATATATATATATATATATATATATATATATATATATATATATATATAGTCTTTCACCTAAATATATTTAACGAAACCACATTATTAGAAATTTAATAATGTATAAATATATACTTTCTTCTCCATTTCTACAATATTAATACTAGAATATTAAATCCCTACACTTTTTTCTAAAAACAAAATACATAAAAATGACCCATAATTCCTGAATTTCAGCAATTGAGCTCCCTAATAGCGAAATAAAACTCGTTTTATTAAAAACTAATTTGGTCAGCAGTTTTCCTTACATATCCATTTTGCTTTCTATGACAATTTGTAATGAATATTTAACGAGCGTATAACTCTCTAGTGATAAATTTATGGTATTTCGTCAATTAACGCGGGACTATAAAATCATTCAAGAGATACATAGCTTCTATGAGAGATTGCTTTCATACAATTACTCTCTTACGTGATGCCTTTCATCTAAATAAGGCGAACACCTGAAGGAATTACCCGCATTCACTAAGTGGTTCGTTCAGCTACTCGATTTATACTCTTCTATAAACTTTAATTGCTTAGATGGACCTCCATTATGCTGTGTTGATAGAATTTTTATTTCTGTAAAATAACTTTATAAAATTTTTTTTATTATGTATATGTGTACATATAAGTATATATATGTACATATGTATATATATATATATATATATATATATATATATATATATATATATATATATATGTAATATATCAAAATAATTTAACTTTAATCTTTCCTTAAAAGCCTCCTCTCTCCTTAAAATCCTTAAACTCTTTTTCCCAACCTCTAAATGTCTTAATCAAAGGAGCGTCCTCGACTTAAAATTCTTTAAATACAATTCCCAAAGCTTTCTATCCTATAGATGTAAATTTCTGTCTATTCAACACATTTTACAGCTGTCGCCGGCAAATCTGTCCAGGTTTTTCTGATCTTAACACTTAAATTCGCTGAGTAAGTTTCTTGTCCCTTGGGAAAATTCTTTCTATCTTCCCTGTTGGGTGCACCTCTATTATAGCAGAGGAATTTTAGTTTCTTTTCTTTGTCTGTCGTTGACCAGTAAAGATGTCCGTTTTAGAAGGTCTAAAATAAAGTTTTAATTAAACATATGCAGGTTTCTTTCAATGGGCCCACTGCATTGTTATTACTGTTAGCTTATTACCTTTCTCCTTGTCCAGCAGTTTTATAATTATTGGATTATATATGCATACATATATACATACATACCTATATATATATATATATATATATATAAATGCATATATATACATATATGCATATATATATATATGCATATATATACATATATGCATATCTATATCTATATATAAATGCATATATATACATATATGCATATATATATATATGCATATATATACATATATGCATATCTATATCTATATATATATTATTTTAATCTATGTTTTATTTATCTCTCTCTCTCTCTCTCTCTCTATATATATATATATATATATATATATATATATATATATATATATATATATATATATATATATATATATATATATATATATATATATGTAGGTAATATATCAAAATTATTGCACTTGAAATACCTAAGATTCTCTTCGTCATCTTCTCAATCTTTCATATCTGTATTCCCATCCGAGTAATACCTTATTTAAAGGAATGTTCGATGACTTAAAATTCTTTTTACCAGTCTCCCAAAGATAACTTTGAAATAAATACTAATTTTCTGTCCACTGGACGTATTTTCCAGCTCTCTCATTAAAAGTTGTTCCCTTTTCAAAGATCTAAGTTCCTTTCTGACTGTAATTAACGCTGACTAAGTTGCTCTCTTACGGGAATATCCTCGCGTCATCACTCGTTGTGGGGCGAAATTTGTAATAGTAAAGTTTTTTTCGGGTATCAATCAATCCTCTGCCCTTGCCGGAGAAACATGTCTTTTCTTAGTCCAGAATAAAGTTAAAGACTCATTACGGACTTCGCTGCTTCCTTTTAATGGAGCCACGATTGAATATTATTTAGGTCGCTCATTGCCCAGTAAGCGCGAGAAATTAAAAATAATAGAGGGTATTTTCTTATGTGACGGCGAGAGAAATTTCGCATGTTTTATGCATGTATAAATAATATTTTTATCCCTTTTGGTTTAAGCTTCTGTTTTTCTGGTAATTCTTTTCAATCAACTCTAGCGAATGTTCTCGAATGTTCCCGACTTAAATTCTTTCGGTTGCATACCTAAAAATAGAGTTCTGACGATAAAGTTACATCATCAAAGTGACATTTTGTGATCTCTAATTGGCTGGAACCTCAAACTATAAAAGCAGATGTATGGTATTTGAAAAGTGTTTCAGTAATGTTTTATCAATATTCGTGCGTTCGTCAGTTGGATGGGCAAGATGAATAAAACATAATAGTTTGATTTTCGAGTGTCTTTATTTCGTTGTCATTCTCGTCGCAAGGAGATGAGACCAAAAGCCTCATATATGTATATATATGTATATTTGTATATGTATGTATATATATATATATGTATATTTGTATATGTATGTATATGTATATATATATATATATACATACACACACACATATATATATATATATATATATATATATATATATACATACACACACACACATATATATATATACACACACACACACACATATATATATATATATATATATATATATATATATATATATATATATATATATATATATATATATATATATATATATATATATATATATATATATATATATATATATATATATATATATATATATATATATGTAATAAGATGGACTTCACGATGGGGGTTGCAGTCATGGCCCATAAAATTGACACCGTTTTAGCTAATGACTTTTATTAAGATAACGTTGGAGGACGGGTTCCCACTTCATCATAGGTGTAGGACAAACTGTGAGGGCAGCTAGCATGAAGTTATATGTAAAAGATCCTTAACAGCTGGGTCAACATCTCAGTCAAAATCTGTGGAAAAATCTGCCTATGACAGTGTGCATCTCCTTTTTATATGGAAATTTCCTAAATTGTCCGGTAGGCCAATGAGTTATAATTGGTCAGACCCTTTCTCTGAGGGCCTAAATTGCAGCCCTAGTGGTCAGTTTAGGTTAGAGGTTAAAAAAGGAAAGCAAAAAGACGCTGGAATTTTTAGCCCTCTAATTCAGATTTGAAAACACCTGAGAATTTTTTCGGGGTGTCTTAGGGGTATTATTCAAAATGCCTACACTAGTTTCCCGATACAATTTACTTTTCTTTACACACACACACACACACACACACACACACACACACACACACACATATATATATATATATATATATATATATATGTATATAGGCACACACACACACACACAAATATATATCAAACTATTAAGCTACTTTGATAATGTAACTTAAAACGTTTTCAAAATTTCACACAAAATAAAAAAGATAAAAAAAAAAATCAAAAATTCTTTTGCAGTTATTTTATAACAACTGTTAATATTTCATTTTCTGAATGCTCCTAATATATTTAGTTGAATTTAAAGCAATATAATTTTAAGTGGCAAATTATCGTGTTAAGTAAAATTTTAGATTAATAAATCAGTTAATTTTTAGAAGCTTTAAAAGCTGAAAAAACCTTTAATGGGAAAATTCATTAAATAGTTCATTATACTATTGGTTTAATTAAAAATTATATATTATAAGTGATAATGCCCCAAGGAATCGTATAACTGTAATACACAATTGTTGACATTTTCATATATAAATTCTTCTGTTACTCAAAAAATATTTCTAAAAAGACTGTTTACTATTCAGCAAATCTTATAAAATAAAATAGTTATAAAAAGTTAAAATAGAATTTCCAAAATGTTAGACTTTTGGGGCAGTTAAGAAATTTCATACCTATTAAGAAGAAATTTATTCTAATATCTCAAACAAACAGGAATTAAAGAAATACACTCAAGAGCCAAAACATTATGACCACCTGTCAATAACAAATTGGCCCACCTTTGGCGCGCAACACAACTTCAACCCGCCTTGGCATGGATGTCAAGTCTTTGGTAGGAGGCAGATTGTACCAGATGTTTAGGCAACGATTACGCATCCGAGATATTGCGAAATGGTGGTCTTTGAACTCTGAGCTGCCGTCCCATGACATCCCAAATGTGCTCTATCGGATTGAGATCAGGTGAGTTAGGCGGCCAGGAGATTAACTGGAATTAGCATCATATTCCTGGAACCACTCCAACACAATTTTATCCTTGTGACAAGGGGCGTTGTCTTGTTGGAACATTCCATTTCTAGCTGGAAAAACAGAGGCTATGTAAGGGTGCAACTGGTCCACAAGGATTTTCAGATACCCTGTAGCATTCATGGTCTTCTCTACCACAACCACGGGTCCCAGAGACGCTCAATAGAACGTCCTCCAAAGCATACTACCGCCACTACCGGCCTGTGTATGCCCTATTGTGCATTGAGGGAGCAACTGTTCGCCTGGAAGACGGCGTATCCTGATTTGGCCATCGGCTTGATGAATGACAAATAGTGATTCATCTAACCAGTCATTTCTGTCCCACTGATCCGTCTCGAGTTTAGTTCATATATCTGCCTTTGTGATGGTATTTTCAAATAGTGATTGTCATAAAAACTAATATTAGGCAGTGTAAAAATACTTAGGTAACCGATAAATCTATAGAAAATAAGAATAAAAAATAAACAGAAAGACTTTCATTTATAAACATTATTTTGCATTAATAAAAGCATTCAGTGTTTTATTTACGAAAAGGGATTTTAATTTTAATTCAGAATTCAGTTAACACAAACAAAATAATTTTGAATGAATGCAACTTGTTTTTTTTTTCAAAGGAAAGCAGAAATGAGTTTTTGGTTAGATAATTCGCTTTATTTTTATTAACTGATGGAAATATACTAATCTGATTAAAAAAAAATCTGCATTTCAATTAAGATAACATGCACTCTCTCAGTTTAATTACGTACTGAAACAAAGCATTTTATTATTCATATTCAGTCTCCCTAATTTTAATTTTGATGTCTTACTCAACATTTTTGATTTTCACAAGTCTTGAAAAATTGCCTCGAAAATCTAAAAATGTAGAATTCTTTAAAAATGTTTGGTTGCTTAAGTATATTTATAGAATATATCTAGCTGAGTATACTTTTAATGTATTTATAGCGGTTATGGAAGGTGGGCGAATTTGGATAAAAATTTAATATTTCTATCTCACTGAACCGAGAACGCGGTAGTTCAGTCGACAAAGGTATCACTCTCATAAGTGGAAGATTAAGAGTTCAAGGATAGAGCCGATCAAATATCTGGCGTGTTTATTAATGGCGGCTAGGATACATGGTGATCCAAAATTTTCCAAGTTGAAGGTAGTGACAAAGCCTAGGGGGTCTTTTAATTTTAAACTACGAGGATCTATTGTGTTTTTTAAGAACGCATCGGAATTCGTTGACCCATTCCTTATGGCAGACCAAAACAGAGACCAACAAGACTGTCTTGGACAAACCAAATAAAGTGTGTTTTCGTAATTTAGAAGCAATCAATCAATTAGGCTCCAAACCGGGCCCATATGGTCGTGAGGCGCTCCAGGTATATCCCGGCGGCGGTGGGCAGATCGCGAGTATTGGGCCACTCAACCTTGCACTAAGCCCTTCGAAGTATCCGGATCTCGCGCATCGCGCCGCAAGAACAATCCACGAACGAACGCAGAAGACGGGCCGTACTTGAGGAGAGAATTTGGAATACTTACTGGATGCTATGCGGACCTCCTGATGCCGGAATTAGTGAGGGTGGAGCGAACCACGCAGGACGAAAACTAGGAAATAAGCAAGAGAGAATTTTGCTCTTTGCACCAAATAAGACGCGAAACCAATGGAAGCCGAAAAGAAGAACAGGAAATTTTGAGAGGCGACAATCGCAACCCTGGGCCTCGGGACCATTACTCAAAAGTCATTGTGACGGAACTTTGGTCCACCCCGCGGAACCTCCATGACTCGGCTTGCTCGGAAAAAGGCTCGCTGGAAGCTTCTCATTGCTCCAGGAGCTAGAAAAAAGCCCTAACCTAAGTGAACCTAATAAAAAAGTGTGTGTGGGGGGGAGAACTTGAGTGACAAGAAAGAGTGTGGTCCTCAAGATGGGAGAGTCCCTTTGAGTTAGCTGCGAGGGAACAGCTCTTTGGGTCTTGGTCTCGTCTTACTCAAACCACTAATAATAATAATAATAATTTTTTAAAAAAGAAAATTAGCGTGGTCCTTAAGATGAGAAGGTCACCTTGGGTTTGCAGAGATGGTCAGCCCTTAGGGTCTGGCCTCGACTTACGTGAACTACACAACTAAAATAAATAAAATAAAAGTAAGTAATTTAGAAGCAAGGACCAAGCAGTAAGCCCCCAAGCTTGGCCTGTCACCCTACAGAAGTATCGATTGGGAACATAGTGAACATTGGGACCACTAACCTTTTCTATGTATCCTAGCTGTCCTTAATGAGCACGGCGTATCTTTGTTTAGCCCGAGCCTCAAACCCACATTCCACCGATTACTAGATGTCTGCCTTTTTGCAGATTGATTTACCACGTCTCTTTTCCTTGTTAACGCAAGTTGAAATTTGATTTTAGAATAGAACTATTATTGGTCATAACTATAACATAATGCTAAAAAATACTCGAAATATCGGTTAAACTACACGAGTGTTGTCCTGTTGATATAAATAAGTAGATTTTTATAAAACCGTTTTAGATTTAAGAAACTAATAAAAAAAACTCATTTTCAGAAAAATTTATTAAATTATATGGTTACTGGCCAATTCTGCTGACACCAATATAGAATTTACAATCAAAGTAGATACATATTTTTTTTTATCATTTCTCTAAGGTAAATATAAATGAAAAATATAGTATTTAAAATTAGATGCAAGAGAAAAGATGCCGGAGTTAGATTTAATAAAGCTTAACCCAACACTGCACAGTGATTTATATATGAGACAATGCTCTATACTACACCTACGAAAAAGTAACCTAAACTCATTTAACATTGGTTTATAAATCAATAATTTTATTTATATATTTCGTTCTGATAAATGTCTTCATATGGAAGTCATTGAAAATAAACTTTAAAAATAAACTTTATTTGTGTGTTGTACAAATTCCTCATTTTGCTGTATTTACATTATTCTTTTTGCTTGTAATTTTTAACGCTTATTTTAAAGTATATGGATTTTTCAACGAATTTTTCTTAGTTAATTAAGGTATTTAATTTTAATTTTATATCAGCATTTTAAACATATTTACAAGGTTATTTACAATTGACACTGAATGTATATATATTCATCAATCATAAGTTTTCGATAAAAACAATAAAAATTTCAAACACTATATTTTAATTTTGGTAATTAGGCAGTTTTATGATTCGCTATTTAAAAAATTCTTCATCTTGATATGAGAATGGTTGCGTATGAAGAAATGACTTCACAAAGTTTAAACAAACGCACAAACAAATAGTTTTAATTGTCAAATAACTTTCCATGCCATCCCATGCACATGGATAGAAAATATACAGCGAGACTGATTTTTACAAAGTCTGTATTTATGGTTGATGCGGACTCACCTTCGGTAATAGCATTTGAATAAATATCAGCTGGTGTACGTTTGGTTTGGAGTACTATGGTTTCTTTTTTTGCTTCACGAGGGTTAGTGACAATAGGAATTACTGCTTAAAGCCGATCTCTAAAGGATACGAACATCTATCCCAGCAGTGGGATTCGAACCCGTGAATTCTGGTAATAAAGAGCAGCAACCTACCATTTGTAAATGGTCTGGTCCAAATCTCAGTTGGTAGGTAAGCTCGATCGTTGAAATCTGCGATTGCTAACTATTAAGTACCAATGACTTATACCAGGCCATGTTGAGATAACACAAAGAATTAAGACACCAGATACAAATGAGCGAAGACTTACCCTTTTGCAAACTCTTTATTTACAATTCCATTTTTGCACAATCTGGTGACGTAAATAAAACAATATTAAATCTCAATATGGAGACGTCGTAAACTGCTAGAATGTTGGAGAATTTCCCTGCCGCTGATGACGTTCAATCCGCCGTGTTCAGATGAAAAAATGATTGAGCATTCCTTGCCTCTGCTTAAGATTTTAGTTCGCTCCGTCTTGGCATGCTTTTCCTCTGAAGGGGCCTTCAAATCTGCCGAGCAAAATCCAAATGCCTGCTGTTGACAGGGCCAAATACGACTGACTCGCGTTAGTAACCCCTCTTGTCATATGACGTCGAAGTAATGACGTCGAAGAAGGGGGGTCACTGACATTGCTTTCGTCCTTTGGTCCGTCTCCTGCGCTGGCGTTGTCCAGTAGTGTAACTCATTGTTACACTAACTGTTGCAATTCAGCCCCCAAATAGTACTTTAGTAATATTAATATAGTTATAAAACGAAAAAAGTTAGCAATGAAGGGTTAAAAAGAAATGCTAGCGAGGGAAAAATATTTGTAATATAGAAGCCTTCACTTCCGATCTACATATACAGATGAGTGTACATGTCTCATGTATGTAAAAGAGTACATTTTCATTTCGACAGCAAAGCAAATCAATTACTGTAAGCAAATGAATTAATTTACCTTTGAATTTATTTCCCAAATAGTTTCACTTTCATCTGTTTTTGCGAAAAAATCTTTATTTACAGAAGGAGATTGGTTTACATATTTAATTATTTTCGACATATAAACCTTGCTTGCGGCATAATTTCACATAAAAATACTAGCACACTGTTTTATGTTTGGTTTAATCATACAACAGAAGTCTTCAGCAAAGCAGAACATTTTTTTAATGTTTAACTTTCCAATGTAGGCATACTCAGCTTTTTACCGACCTTTTGTTTTTTATTAAATAAATTTACTCTTAAAGAAATATTTTTTGAAATGTACACATGGAAGCGATTAATTTTAAATTATTTATTAGACTTTTCAAGACATTTAAAAAACAAATTTGTGCAGGAGTATGAAGGTTTGAAGAGGTCTGGTATTTTTTTAATTAGCATTAAATACTATAAAATTAACCCCATTTCCAATTTAAACCTTAACTATAGATTTAGAAAAATGAAAATTTTACTCTTTGTTAATCATGCTTTTCTTTTCCATTTTGTGTGTAATCCAAATTTTCTCTTCTTAATGGAAAAATTTTAAATAGTACAATTTTCTTGACTATTTCAATTAAAATAATTTCCAGTAAAAAGTTAAGGCACAATTCTCCGAAAAATTCCTTTATTTCCTTAAAAGAAGCAAAGGAAGTATTATAAAATTTCAGTGTCGAATTTTAAACGCAAATACTCATTTGATCATACCTGAATACATTTTAATAAGTTTTAATGCTACGCCTGTACGTAAAAGAAAACTTTCAATCTGAAGCTATAAATGTTTGTTTTGATCATCCCTGAGTGTATTTTGACTAGTTTCATTTTATGTTTCTACTTATGTATGTACACACGTATACACTGAAGAGCCAAAATATTATGACAACTCCTACATTTTGCAATGAAATCGTCTGGATGACGTAGACATGATCAAGTCACATGATCATGTGGAAGTGGTATTTAAATGCTGCTGGAGAGTCTGAAATATCATTCTTTCACTTACTTCAATGTGTGATGGGACGGCAACTCAGAGTTCAAAGACCATCAATTCGCAATATCTCGGATTTGCATAACCGTTGCTTAAACATCTGATACAATCTGTCTCCTGCCATCTACAAGGACTTATGGCATCCATGTCAAGGCGGATTGAAGTTGTGTCACGCACCAAAGGTGGGCCAACTTAGTATTGACAGGTGGTCATAATGTTTTGGCTTTTGAGTGTATAGGTAAGCATCTCACATCAAATTGGATTAACCGTAGAAGGTTGAAGTTTTGTATTTAGTATAATTAACCCTCCGATTGGAACACACCGATTAAAAAAAAGTCTCCAAAAATTATGCTAAAGGTTTATTGTGCCAATGACCAAAGCGTTCTATAGTTTTTTTACTTCACCCTTTGTCGACTATAATGGAATACGGGAAACCCACCTTCGTTATTGTCCCTTTACTTCCGGTTATAAATATATATATAAATGGATATTACAGATTGTTAACTTTTAATACGCATAAAGCTGTCAAGTCTCGAAGATCATCCCATAAGAAATAATGATTTCTAAAAGTACAAATAAAAATATTCTTTAAGAGAATTATTTATATTTTTTACGAAAGTTATCCAAGATATTTCAGTGCAATTAGGGATACATCTATTACCGCAAACGAAATACTTCGAAATAGAGATTTACGAATCCATGAAAAGCTATCAGCGTCTTTGTGCCTCAGGGAGTAGGAGTGCATCCCTCAATAAATGTAGTGAAAGAGGGATGGAGTTTCTAAACAATCGACCTGACCCTCCTACCACAAAAACATTGGCAGAAATGTACATTACATTCATTTTCGGAACGTTTTTGGAGGTCGAAAATTGTACTTGACTACCGCTTTGAAGACATCATCGGTTTGGCGGAATTATACGTGCGAACCGCTTAGAGGGTTAA
>CM063510.1:43608555-43613555 GCA_032207245.1 Pardosa pseudoannulata | reverse complement strand
TTCGAAGTAGAAAAACTGAGTTGCAGTGATTCCGGCAGGTAAATATTTGTGATGAACAATGTCTTTGATGTCAAAGAAAACAATGTACAGGGTTTTAGATGCTGAACTTGCTCACACGAGCCTTTCTAATGTGGGGAAACACTGTGGTGATACCCTCTGAGTTCTGCCCTTTTGCCCTTTTTTACGGGTCGGGCTCATTAACAAATCAATTACTCATCAATGATGAATCAAGAAGTTTGCATTTAAAAATTAAAGATAATTTTCACACGTCTTTAAAAATTCTTTCATATCTTCTTTTATCTGCTACCAGCATATCTTCTTTGTGTGTCAACACTTTTGGGACAGGTTTAAGGTACATTTTTCTCATGTTTAAATATTTAGTTTATTCGATGAACGGTTGGTTTCGTCAAGTTTAGAGTCTTTTGTTATCAGTTGAAGGTTCAACTGTTGGTCAGAATTCATACAATTAAGAGACAGGTTTTGTTTGGAGCGCTAAGGACTAATGTTAAATTATGTGACAGAGCCACATTTCCGTTGATTTAGAAAGTTGATGGACGTTCCCCGCTGGCATTGTCATCGACGTCCTCTTGGACCTCTTTAAAGATTTGTGCAATTGAAGAATTTGTTATTTGGACAAGAAATCAGTTTAAAAGACTATCTAAATTAAGGGAAACGTTTCTTTGGCGAATGTCCCTCAACGGAAAATTTGATACCGCAACATTGATTCACGGAATGGCTCATTACATTGAGTAACATTTCCACAAGAAGGGGTTCGTGGGAACGCATGTTTTGATACTTCCCATTACCTTGTAGGCGACTAAGACACAGTGCATTTTGGAGTTAATCCTCCCTCTTTTAGCCTAACAGTACAGAACCGTTGCGGCATATCATCGTTTCAGAAGAAAATTGTCTTATTACTTTTGAAAACCACCCTGTAGAGATACAGCAACTATATACGCTCAAAAATTTGGTGTATCTGTTGAGTAGAATTTTTAAAATCTTGTAAATTGGTGCAAAATATACATTTTTATATAAAGTTATATAAATTCATAACTTTATAAGAGTTGAAAAGAATTGCAAATACTTTAACTAATACTGTTATTAGGGGTTAAAACTTAAGTTAGACTCAATTTTAGAGTTCATCAAGAATCTTACAAAATGCAGAAGCCCTCTTAAGGCGAACAAAATTGCATATAATTACTAAATGTGTTAACTGACTACCACATTTTCTTCCTAAAGATTGCAATTATATCTGTGTCATTTAACACTTGGCACACGGGTATACTTCACCGCCAACTTACGTTTGCAGCGGGCGTTTTTTCGTGAATCGCGTGAATGTTTAGTTATTCAGAAAAATCGCAGTAAATCAAAAACTACTTTGTTTTTATGAACGAAACTTTTTTTATTTTACACTTTAATATATACTGTATGATTATTTAACAAAAAAAAACAATATTTTTACGAAATCACAAAAATAAACGATTTTTAAAATTATAGTCCGATAATCTGTCAGCGCATATTTCTTCATCACTATCTTTGTCACAACGGTTCATTTTATCAATTTCGTATTCAACTATAAAAAAACCAAGCTACAAGTTAACAAAACACGACTTGTAGGTTCTGGAGCTAGGAATTCGATTGAAGACGAAATAACGCAACAAAAGACCGAGTAAGTCGACAGTTATAACTTGTGGAAAGCAAAAAGGCAAAGCGTTGCATAGCAACGCAAACAACATGCTTATAATGTCACACATCCATATAATTATACGCATTTAGTAGATTTGTGGTAGTTAGCGGTTATCCACCACAAATCTACTAAATACGTATTTTTACTTGACCCGCGCACCAGTGACAGACTGAAAAATACGTAAAAATACTTTGCCCGCACACGAAGTGTTAATTGTTCTTACCACTGTTCTTTTTTTCTCATTATTCATATACAACTTCCAGTAACTAAAAGGAATTTTAGAAGGCTAATGAGTCTGGAAAATAAATTGTGTCATAAAGTTACTCTTTTGTATTAGTTGCCTAGTTCGTTCACAATCAGCCTATCTTATAATACCTATCATAAAACTTTACTTTACAGTACTATTTTTTTTCCTATGATATCAAATAAATCTCTTGCCACAAAATTTCATTTTTTTTATTAATGCTATTCATTTTTTTTTATTAATGCGACTACTCATCTTGCCTACAATTTATAGGTAGGTGTTAATTAAATAGCAATCAAATTAATAACAGAGGGACACAATCATTAAATCTTGTGGAAATGCATCCAGGAAAATATGGTTGAATAGTGTATTTGTCAAATTCATCCGGACAGTATTAACATCAGTTCTTCTCCTCTCGTTAAACATAAAAATAAATTACTGTCAAAAATTGTCAGGTATTGTTTAGGTCTAAAACACGTAAATCTGTAAGCGTTGAAAAAGCAATGGATTTAGTTTGCAGTTCCTTTTTCCGATGAAAATTACCCTGATTTATTGCGTGGGAGTGAAAATGTTTCAACTGATGTTTGTTATCTCAGGTTCAAGTGTGATAAGGTCTCTTAACTGGCTGAAGAGGTTTCCTATCACATGACAAATCATTGAATTCTTCATCGAAAAAGTAATTGTAAAATCGTTATCACACGTCAACATTTGGAAGTTGAAAAAGTTTTTAAGAAATTACTTTTCTCGATGAAGATTGTGTGGAATTTTCAACCGATTTTTTTTTATTCAAGTTGACGTTTCTTTTAGTATTTAATCTGTAGGAAGATTTTACTATTATATGAAAAATCAGCGTAATTTTCGTTGGGTAACTGAATAGTGGACTGAATTATTTCTTTTTCAATGTGTACAGGTTGAAGTGTGATAAGTCTTTTATACTTCTTTCTGCTACTAGTTTAAAAAGCTTATACATTTAGTCACCCCTATGATTATAACTCATTGTATGATAAAATTTGCGATTTTGCTATGTGCACGTCATCTTGATTTCGTGTAATAAGAATATACATTTTTCTGAGAAAACCAATTTCGATGAAATTGGTATATACTATGCAAAAATAAACCACCCTATGATGAGGATAATAAGGCTAGACAGAATTCTATACATAATACACTAGAAAAATAAAAAAAAGAAAAACTATGTTTTTGCCAGAATTAAGGAGCAATGGGGATGAAATAAAAAAGATAGAGGAGAAAAACCAAAAACTTAATCAAAGGAAATTTCCTTGAATTAATTCACTTTTCTTTTTTTTCTATGTGTACCTCTGTCACTACTTTGAGGAACAACATAATAAAGATTGCGCCAATTTATTTTTCTAATGACATTTGTTTCCTATTCAATGAACATCAGTTGCTTAGATACATGGAGAAAAGAAAGACGATTTCCCCCTTTCTTCTTTGTCTAGCCATTTCCTCTAACATGCATCTATTCCCTCAACTTTTACCATTCTTTTCCTGTTAGTTTTCCTGTTAATTAAAACCACTTGCAACAAGAATGAATAAGTTAATATATTTATTTTCACTTTGGGCTTTATCAGTAAACGTCCGTAGTAGTCATATCGACTACAAGCCATGCATATTGTCTTTTATAATCCAGTAATGTTCATAACTATCTATATATACACACACATGTTCAAAATAAATGAAAATTTCATAATAGGTAAATTAGACAGAAATATTAGACATATTTTAATGAAATTTGATAAGTAAGCATATTGATGCCATAAAAAACAAATAACCACTCAACAGTGGTAATACAAACGCATTATCGCGAGTAACATTCGTTGGAATATGAAGGTATAAAACAGAGGTTTCAGAATAAAACAAAAATTAATAAAGTGTATGGTGCCCTCTTACAAATATCCAGGCCTATCAGACTGATTTTGTACTTGAAATTAGTTATTTTATGAAATCTTGAGGCAACTAGTCCCACTTGATCAGCAACTCTGTTTTCAGACCCTGGATGGTTCTCGGAGGAGTGTTTCGAGTTGCACTTGTCTTCCCCAGAGAGTTTCAGACATGCTCTGTAGGGATGAAGTATGGAGATCTTGGCCAATCCATCCGAAGAATATCCTCACTTTCTAAAAATTCATAGACTAGAAGAACTCTATTTATCTTCACTTTATCATCCGTCAAAATGAACTCAGAAACAACTGCACTGCACTCATGAAAAATGGGTACATAGGGCTCCAAGATTTCCTCCCTATACTTCAGGACAGTCATAGTACATCTTTGAAGCACACGGAGGGCTGCAAGGCCATCCAGAATAAGGTTTGCCCATAATGGTAGATTTAGCGGATATTAGAGGAAAGGTAGCGGATCCCTGGTTCTCTCAAAATAAAGCAAGGTAAGAATTATTGGAGGTTAGGCTGAAATGGAACTCATAAATGAGGAGAACGCATGCTCATTGATTCATAGATTGATACTCCAATGTCTATGTTCTGTAAACTATGCTAAGCTGACTCTCCTGTTCGTAAAAGTAAGCGAGACTCAAATAGCAGGTTTACTAGCAAACAAACCTCTCTTACGAAGTCTTTGGAAGGGATCATCCTTGAAAATCGGGTTCATGTGACCGCAAACAAGTCTCGAGATAGCTGACAGTCTGTAGCCCACCTTTTAAGCCCCAGTATAATGGACAGATTGCTACCTTCTCAGGCCGTAGTGGCTCTTGGACGACCTTACCCAGGCTGTCTCTCGATGAACCTGATGTTCTGGAACAGTTTGTATACAACGCCTGGCATTAAACAAAACTTCTCTCTTTAAATATGGAGTTGGGACTGGTTTGCTTCTAGCCTTTCTATAATTCGCCTTCTAATTTTATCACATAAATGCTGGTAGTAACTAGTTTTTATTGTTAGAATATAAATTTAACTAATTGTTGGAAAACAAACCATTAAGAAATTCGACGAGCAAACGAAATTCCTGTTTTTTCATGTGAGCTTATAAAGGTTGTTCGTCTACTAGCTCCGCCTCCATACAGGTGTTCACAAACGTATTTGATATTTAAGATTTGCA
>CM063510.1:43561055-43606055 GCA_032207245.1 Pardosa pseudoannulata | reverse complement strand
ATATATATATATATATATATATATATATATATATATATATATATATTATAATATCTAAGCCCTAAAGCCTATTCCAAAATTATCCCTTTTCTCCATTCATTATTCTAGATCTTAATTTCTTCTCTTTATATTAACCATATTTCCCAGCCATCCAATTTAAACTAGGATGTTTTCATTCCTTCAGCCGAACCCCGAAATTCTTTCTATGACTCCCAAAACAGAAAATGATATTGCTGGCATTTTATAATGAGGATGCAACTCTCCCAGGAAAATTTGTAATGATCAGCAGTAAAGCTCATCTGGAAAGCCACACTTTAGCAGATGGCTCTAGTCAAAGATTACTCTCTATAAGCAATTAAAACTCTTGCCTCAGCATTTTCCCACACACGGGTTTTGGTCGTCTCTCGCAGAAGGTTGGCATTACTGAGAGAGAGCGTTCTGACACCGTCCGGCCCAGACGCCTCTGGATTCTGTGCTATGTTGATCGGATAAATAAAGATTACGTTCGGCCACGACGACTATGCTTTTCTTTCCAGCAGACGATTAGCGGACTCATGGCAGCCCAACATGCCCGGGCTGAGGAAAATAATAAGGGCAATTTCAAAATAATTTTCAAGTGTAAGTTATGTTACTCCCTACGATTACATATTTATATATAGAAAGGAGAACAAATAAAGAAGGCTTGAATATTTAAATAAGGAACAAATAAACATAATATTTTTTTAATGAAAAGCCTTATACAGGTGATAATTGTTCCATTTGAAAATAATATCTGACAGTTTTGACCACATTAAGTGTACTTTATTGAGATAAATATTAAATCAGCAGGAATTTTTTTTTACTTTTAGTTCTTAAGCTATTGTTTACTTATAATTTACTTATAAAGCGTGTGTTTTAATTTATGTAAAAAATAAATTGTATAATTTTCATCAAAGTAAGAAATAAAATGTAGACCAGTTTATGAAATATCTTTTACTTAGTAGTTTAAGAATTTACCTTATTTTATTTCAAGACATTTGATGTTTTTTACGATGTGCTTGCTTAGATTTATTATTTAGGTGATCCAAATGATGATTTTGAGTGAAAACTTTTTCACCTTAAGAAAAATTAAATCTTAGTGTATGTAAATAGGGCTGCCTTTCATTGGGCCGGAACAGTCATTGATCTTACTTACAATGTAGTAGAAATACTGTTAAGGATCTCTTAGTGGAAGAGACTTGTAGGGCTTGGCTTAACCCTCTCGCTGTGCATCTTGCAATTTCCTCGAGCAACATAGATGTAGCAAAATTTGCAGAATCGGCGATTTCCGCGGGCATGCATTTTAGCCGTCTATTTAACTGTGCAACCCGCTTTTTCCCCTTTTATTCTTTCATTTTGGCTTTACTGTAATTTTTAATTGTTTATTTAGCTGTAAACTAGCAGATGGCTTTAATTGTCCCCATTCCTGCGAAATATAGAAGAATTTTTTGTAGCATTTTGAGCGCGCTTTTCATAGCTGAAAGATGTCTGGCAGGAACCGTTTCGCGAGTGATATAATCGATACTCCTGACGATATTTCCGACACTGATAGCACTTCTGACTCTGATTTCAATGATATTGTAGATAGTTATAGCGAAAGTGATGAGAATTTCTTGGATTCCTTTGCTGATAGTGATGAATCTGAAAATTCATTTTCTATTCAAAATGTTCGACAGTGGTGCAAAATTGTTAAGCAAAATATTCCATCAGCTCCTGTTTCATTTCCTTTCATTGGAAATCCCGGATTAAATTTCACTTTGGAAAATAATGCAACTGTTTTGGACTATTTTGAACTTAATTTTGACGATGTTATGTTGCAAATAATAGTAAAAGAGACCAACAATACATGACAGTAATAGACCCATGAGACTAACTGCTCGACAAGAATTTGCTAGCCATATACACCCAAATCCCACCAAGAAAGAGCCCCGTAGATAGTGCGCTGTCTGTTGTTAAATAAACTGAAGGTGGAACAAAAACTTCGAAAAGAAACACGAATTTAGTGCAAGGATTGCGAGGTAGGACATTGCCTCGAGCCTTCTTTCGAAATTTATCATACAGGACTTCATTTCTAATAAATGTTTTTTAAGTCTTTTGCATTTTTTAATTAGTATATATGTTTTGCTTTTGTATTTTATAAAATAAATGATAATTTAACCAGGATTAATTTTCAAAATTTAGCTTTTATATCATTATTCTTCAATTTCATTATTCTGAACACCTTTTATTTAGGACCTAATCCTATAATAAAAAAAAACTCTTTTGCAAAAAGTTTTTTTATGTTTTAACTCTAAAATGTATATAGATTTCAAATGTGTAATAAAAAAATTACGCAATTTTTGAACCTATTTTGATAAAAAAAAAAAAAAAAAAAACAGGAGAGGGTTAATTCTTGTAATCAAAGGCAGGTGAAGGAGCTTAACCAGGGGTTTCCCTGGCTGAGGACTAAGGAGGATCTACTTAAGCTGTATAAATGAGCTAAACGTGGCCATTGGTCTGTTGACAGGTCACTGTTGCCTCAAGAGGCACCTTAACATTATTGGCATCATGGATAGCTCGATATGTAGGGGGTGTCATGTGGCGGAGGAGAGTTCCTTACACATCTTGTGTGATTGTGATTACTACTCTGCTAAGTGTTTGTAATATCTTGGTTATCACTTCATTGAACCGTGATAGTTAGCCAACTTCCCGGCTAAATTGCTGCTTAGATTTATCTCAGCTATCGGTCTCTTTGAGACTTAATTGTTAAAATTCTTAACTTATTGGTGGGACTCTTTTGTTCCAGTAAATGGGGGAGAGACGTTCAGTACAATAGGCTTTGGGTCGCAGTGCTGGTGCTCTTATAAGACGCCCCATCCTAAATCTAAATCTAATGCAAACAAAATGTAAACAGAACATAAGTCTTCCCATAATCAGTTTTTAAAATGACAACCATTGATAAAATTAGAAGGCAAACAAAATGTTCGCTTTCATGTATTTACCTGTGTATATTTACAGCTTAAATGTCTCGAATTGATTGTGTCAATGCTTTCATGAATTTTTAAATTATGAAACGGAACTGAATAAGTTTGATGTAGATAGAAGCTGGATGAAGCTAAGAATAGTAGTTGTAAATTGAAAATGCATTATGATATTGAATCCTTTATGTTTGTCTGAAGACTTTCTTTCCTCAAGATGTAGAGTTTTAACAAATTACTAAAATATTTTATATTTATTTCAGTTTATGATATGTAGGTGCGATTTTAGTAGCACACCTCTAGTTTTCATATGATTGTTTGAACTATATTTGAAAATAGACGTTTACCAGTCTTGCAAATTCATGTTTTCTGACAGATAGTTAAAGTTGTAAGTAAATTTATAGTTAAATTAGGTGAAAATTTATGTGAAATAATTTGGCTATCATTATTTGTCTGTAAGACTACTTATTTCTTAATTATATAAGAAGGAATAGTACTTGAAGCGGTTAAGACTAGCAGGGGTCTCAAATTTTACGTTTAATTTTCGTATATTAAAGCAAATACATATAGGATCAAATACATTTGTCATCATGATAAGCTGCTTTAAAATTCTGTCGAGAAAATTTATATATAATTTCTCCCCTCCTTAAGTCGGTAATTTCACGAATCATCTGATGCATGTTTTTGTCGTGTCAGTGTAAGACGAATGCATCAGTTCTCCAACTTTTATATGAAAATATAGGATTGTAAACAAACTATAGGATCTTGGTATAATTTTTTCATGATTGTCACCAGTTCTTTTTTAGCCTTAAGGCCCATAAAACCTTTAATATTCATCTCCACCGCCTCCGGTCTTTCTTCACCCCAGCTCGTCCATCCGGCCTTAGCCTTTTCTTTTTCCACCATGTGAGATGTGAGCACTCTTCCCCTCATGGGCCACATTAACGCGACTGTCAATATGACATTGTCATTTATCCTCAAAATGCGTCTTGTTAAAGAGTCTAAAGGGTTTTAAACGTTCAAAATATGAAAGAAAAAATTCTAACTGATTATATTTCTTCATTTGTTTCTAACTATATTAAAAAAATGCTTTTTAAAATTCTCAGTAGATCGCGAGTTATAGACAAAATAATGCTTAGATATATGGCATATTCCGATATTATTTATATTTTCTCATGTCTGCCGACGCTAGACACGTCAGTTGATCTACAATAACATTACTGAAAAAGTGTTGACCTTAAAACTTTACAAGCCAGACAGGGTAGAAGAAGAAAAGAAAAACATAAAAATGAAAAGCCGATGCTAGCTGAAAGTACTTTTTATGTATCTGGAGGATTTTAAGGAAATTAAGTTTATATGTCACTTTTTCATCATTTTAGTTTTAAAGGCTTTTTTCTCAAAGCTATAATTTTCTCCACTATCCATAAGATTTAAAAAATATATTGAACTATCTGCTTGAAATTTTCCTCGTTTGAATATATGCTTATTATTTGATTAAAATGAAATCAAAAATTGTATATTTACTGCTTTTTGATTTTGAATTATTTTTTAAATACTTATCGATGTTTAATTAATTCTTTCCATAGACCATATACTTCAAACCAATTTAATATAAAATAAAGATTTATAAGTTAATTAGAACTTGAAATATTTTATGAATAGCAAATGATGTCCCCAAAATGTTTTTTTTTAATTTTGTTCTATTAAATGTATTACATAATTTTTTTTATTTTAAAATAAGAAATATTTTTTAATTGAAAATCTTAAATTTCAAAAGTTATTAAAAGCTGGTAAAACTTTTTAAAGTTGTAATAATATTATAAGTTATTTTTAGTCGAAATAAGCAGACATTCACACTTGCTTAGCAGTTTAAAACCTTTTTGACCCCTTAATTTCCATTGCATCTATTTAATGATTTTTCACTTCATTATACCTTGCCCTGTTTAAAAGTACTTCATCTAAAATGTGATAAGGCCAGAAAATTTTAAGGATGATTCTCTGGCATTTATTTTAAAAATATTTAATTTTGTTCGCTGACTTTTAGTAATTTTCCATCTTTATGAACCTTACAGAAGAATTAAAAGAACCAGTGATTTCTACAGATTTATTTTAATTTTTACGGGTATATTAGTTGCTCGCTGTAATTTGTTGAGGCTCCTTTAACAGTTTCGAACCTTGTAAATTCGATTTTAAAGATTGATATCCTCATCAGTGCTACCATTTTGCTCATTGTTGTTTCCAGGTAGGAGAAGATGTTAACATCTCCTATTATATAATTTTAATATAATTCTGTGACATAATATAATAATATCGATATAATCTCATATTTATAATAAACTAAATAATTGATATGCGATTATTTTTTATACCTAAATTGAATTAAGTTAGATTTTTTTCAAACTGAATATATGTTTGGCTTTTCCTTTTCCTCTTTTTATAATTCCTTTACTAAAGTTTGTATTTTTTTAGGTTTGTTTCTTTTCAGTTTTTTCATCTATTAATTGTAATCTAGTATTTAATTATATTTTTGTCATTCTGTTATCTTTATTTGCAACGTTTTTTTTGCTTTTTCCTTCAGGGTAGAAAATCATGGAATTGATGCGTTTAATTTAGTTTATTCCCACTTATTACAATCAACAATATTTTAATATCTTTAGAACATTCTTATGAAATAACTAAACAAAAGAACTATGAATAGTAATTGTAAAGTTTCAAAGATATTTTGAGACATTTAAAGAAAAAAACCCCAACAAAATAACATTTTCAAATTCATTTAAATGTAATTAATTCTTCAATATTTTTTTAGAGGGAATCTAAAAAATGTTTCGAAAAAATTCTGTATATAAATCCATTTATGCCTTCCGGGTAGAAGTAATAGATGTCAATTTATTTTGTAATATTCAGCTGTATTTATATGGGTATTTTTTTTGTACAAAATTTGACATCCGGAAGGCATAATTTAAATATATTTGTTTTAAATAATGTTCAGAGTAGCCCAGGCACTTAAACAATTTATAATGTATTTATTAAAACACATATGCATATTACTCGCTCTTACACCTGGTATTTATACACACACACTCACCCACCCACCCGTGCACACACACGCACACACACACACACACACACACACACACACACACACACACACACACACACACACATATATATATATATATATATATATATATATATATATATACAGTGTTTCAAAAATGACCGGTATATTTGAAAAATCAATAAAAACTAAACGGGTAGCTATAAAAAGCACACCATTTATTGCAATATGCTTGGGACAACAGTAAATTTTTAGGCAGACAAACTTTCAAAATTAGTCACATTATTTCACAACAGATGGCGCTGCAAACTAAAAAAATCTTCTATATTTTCCACATATGCACCATGTGCAACAATAATATGGCATAGTCTAAGAACTAAATTTTCAGACACCCGTGTAAACGTCTCAGGCTAGGCATTCTTCTGTTCTAAGAAATAAACCATGTTTTAATAGAAAATTTGCAATCTGTGAACAGCATACGCTTACAGCAGAAAGACGACTTACAGATTCGCGAACTCACAGACTGCATTTTCATCTTTCAAGTCGCCTGCAGCGCCATCTGTTGCTGAAATTGCAACTATTTTTGAAAGCTTGTGAGCCTGAAAATATATTGTTGTCCCAACCACATTGCAACAAACTGTATATTTCTTTCACTGACCATTTAGTTTTTATTGATTTTTCAAATATATCGGTCATTTTTGAAACACCCTGTTTATGTATGTATGTATGTATGTTTATACATGTGTATATATTTTTTTCTCTTATGATCATTTGATATATATATATATATATATATATATATATATATATATATATATATATATATATATATATATATATATATATATATATATGCACAATGCAAATATTAATTCGATAATAGTTGAGTAATTAGTTTATAAATATTTATTTTCTTTGATAAATCGTAAAAAATTTCTCGTATTTGAAAAGTTTTACAATTTATGGCGTACAATATGCTTCATGCAATATTGGTCCAGTAATTACACTGACAAAAAAATGGCACCGATATGTCTTTATCTAAAATTAATATTATTATTTCATTATTTGTCTCTTTCAAAACAAAAAGGAAATTGGCTGCTATGACAACATAAATCGATATTTAAAGGTAACGGGGAATATATGTTATGTACATCACGGATAGAGGTTCAACAATTATTTAAAAGCCTCAAATACGCGTGATACCAAACAAATTAATTTCATGAAAACTTTATATTGTAAAAAATTTTTATGCATAAAAATACACGTATAATTTTGGAAAATGTTCCAAGCTAATGACTAATATGTTTTGTTTCTGTATTTTACTTTATATCGGTTTTACTTTAAAATATTTTTGTGATTATAGGATTTTACTCTAGCGAAGATAATTAAATTGAAGAGTTGTTATTTGTTTCTAAATTAAGAGATTTTTTTATCTCTTCATATATGTTAAATTATGGAAAACGAAGGTTGCTGTAGAAAGACATAATGCTTTGCTAGTTTGGATAGATTATTATGGAATAATAAAAATTTAATGTAAAACGTTTTGTAAACTGTAGCACTGATGAAGTTATTACAAATTCGTCTGATTAACCTCTTGAACATGGGTGGTATATATTCCAACCAAGTATGATATTGCGTTTTCTGTGGAAGTGGGGTTTCTATGGGGAACTAGGTTTGGTTTGGTTTGGTTTGGTTTGGAGTGCTACGGTCTACTTTTTGCAACACAAAGGCTAATGAGACCGGGACCTACAGTTTAACGCCGATTCCGAACGGCTACGAACATCCATGCCTCAGTGGGATTCGAGCCCACAAACTCCGGTTCCGAAGGCCAGCATCCTAACCAATCGGCCATCTTTCGGCATGGGGAACTAGGAGTCGAGCAAAACATAAAAAGGTTTGTACCTGAAAAAGAAACCCATAGAAAAGACAATAAAGTATATTATTTGAGTGGGTGATGTATAGTGGAAATAAGAGCTATGTCCTTAACCCGATATTTAATATATAAATTAAATTTGGCTTTTCGCCAAATTAATTTTAAATCTTAAAGTAAAAACACAATAGGCATTAAAAAAAGGAGAGAAGTTAATGAATTAATGAATTTTATTGATATTAATATAAAATTAAAAAAAATAATAGAAGTCAATTGATTGAGTTTTTTAAAGATAAAAATTAATACAAAGAAAGGAAAAAAACAAAAATGGACTAAAAAATAAGACAATTATGGAGGACGGAACTCCGAGCTCCTCTTCTCGTTTCGGGATCCAGGTCTCTCTCTCCTCCATCCTGTTTGTCCGGATGAGAACCGCCAGTCTGGAAAGCTCATCAAAATTCCTTGTGCCTGGCGACACGGTGGAAAATTGCCAAGCGCAGCACTAAAACATGCCAATGTGTGGAGTGGGGTATGTCATATCATGAAAAGGGCGAATTTATAAAACTATTGCAATGCAGCGCTCGCCAAGGAGAACGCCAAGTGACGCTCCTGGTATGCGTAATGTCATCTGATTGAATATCCAGAGCGGCTTATGCGATAAAAAATAGGTTTCTCGACTATCATGGATGACTATCAACTACAAAAGCAGATGGAAACATCAAACAAGTGAGAAATGATCTTAACATCGACCATTGATTAAGCGTGCGATCAATTGTCAATTGTAAATGCAAAGATTTATTGAGAAGTGCTCAAGCGTTAGACGAAAAGAGTAAACTGCACCCGTTCACTGATCGCTAGCAGTATAATCGCCAACTATTGCAGCGTTTAACTCCACATGGAGCAGTGTAAAATACCTAACTCTATTAAAGTGATAATGAAACCTTAGAAATGTTAAAGAAGGCTTACATAGATTAAGTTTTGTTACCATCGAAAGTTTACAAGACGCTCACTGAGTTTAGAAACGGGCGATAGAACATTGAAGAAGATCCCTGTATAGGTTGACTATCAACTACGAAAACAGATGCAAATATCAAACGAGTGAGAAATGATCTTAACATCGACCACTGATTAAGTGTGCGCTGAATTATCAATTGTCAATGCAAATATTTATTTAGAAGTGCTCAAGCGTTAGTCGAAAAGAGTAAACCGCGTCCGACCTCAGAATACTAGCAGTATAATCGCCAACTATTGCAGCGTTCAGCTCCACATGGAGCAGCGTAAAATACCTAACAAGAACTTATGCATGTTTTTCCCATCCAGACTTTTAAATTTTCAACTGGTCTCTGTACATTTCTTTTTCATGTCTTAAAAGGCACGTGGCCTATTTAGCATACTCCAAGATGTCCAAAGAGCGTTACAACAAGGATTCGAAGTCCCTCGCAAAATGAGTTCCAACAAGGCTACAAACACTGGCAACGACACTAGATTCCTTGTATTGCTGCTCAAAATGCATATTAGGATAATATTTTACCATGAACTACTTTTCTTTGCAAGTACAATTATTTATTTTATATAATATTTGCTTATTATTTTCGAGGCACCCCTTGTATCATACAATTAAAATAAAACAATGTGCTTAATAAAATGCGTTTGGTTTGAATACTACGGTCTATTGTTTTGCTCACGACAGCTAGTGAGAACTGGATCTACATCTTAAAATCGATTCCGAACGACTTCGAACTTCCATTTTAGTAACGGAAATTGAATCCGTGAGCTCCGGTACTGAAAGCTTAATTTAATAGAAGTACAAGGAAGTCATTTGATGTCCCCATTAAATTTTTTCAAAAATATCTTATTTTAAACATGATTAAAAATATTTATAAAACAACCTTAAAAAATAACCCAGTGTCTTTGTTACAATCAAAAACTTGCTTAGTATTTCTTATAAAGTAATTTCTCCCTCGGGGTAGTTTAAGAAATGAGCAACTACTTCAAAGGAGTTTAATCTTTATCCTGGAGTAATAACAAAGAGGAAGAACACTGCAAAAGTTATTAATTCGAAGACCCTAATCACCATTTTGTTTTTTATAGTGGCCATAACATCGTAGAAACTAATTTCTGATGAGAAATAGGTAAGAAAAGCTGTCACTTCGTGGTCCAGAAGTTTCTGAAATTACTCCAAATGTTCTAAGCCATGATCCTTTATAAGAAATCAGATAAGAAAAATGTTCTATATGTATACCCCCGATAGAAAAAAAAGTGAAAAGGTACATTCTTTTGCTGTCTCATCTACTTTTGCTAAGGAGTTTTCGAGTACTGCCATTGTTAAAACCCATATCATAAAAACTTTTTAGAAAACGGTATTCTGTTGAGTTGGAGCAAATAATTCACCGTAAAAGCGATAGATTAAGAAGGAAAAGAAAAGGAAGGATTTTCTCCTTTTTATATATAAATTGTAGATAAGACGAAATGACCTTTTAGTGTGAAAAGTTTTTATCCTTGAGGAGATTAAGAGATCTTAATTACTTGCAGCTGACGGAACAATTTAAAACTTCTAATTGGATAAAGTACCAACCGAGATTTAAAAATCTTTATTAAAACAGCCTTTTTTTGATCCAGCATATAATCAAGTGTTCTACTTCGTTTAGGACGATTTTTTTTACAAATTTTGTAGATGTGATTTTTTGGGGTACTGAGGTACTTTGTCCCCTTAAGTGAGGGGAACCCTTTGAACTTAAGGGGGCGCATCATATTTAAGCAACTAAAATCGGAAGTTTTTTTTTGCTTTTTCCATTATCATATCTTTTTTCAATTATAATTGTAAATACATGGGATTTTCAACATTTGTTCTCTATTTTCATTTAATTATTTTTAAAATTTATTTTTTTGTAAAAAGTAAATTTTTTATAAAGAGAAAGTGAGAGCTTGTTTCAAATATCTTAAAAAATTTTTGATACACTGTGCGCAGACTTACAACCACACAAAGTGTGCTTCATTGTTAATTTTTGCTTTAAGATAAACAATAATTATTAGGTATAATCTATTATTACAAAGGTATAATATGTTTGGTATTAAATATAATTCTCCACCTATTTTAGTTTCAGAAATATTGCATCAGGAGATTGAATTTTTAAAAATGCTAAAATAAAGCTTAAAAATTTCCATTATAAACAGTATAAATACTGAATAAAACAAACAACGAAGAAAAAAGTGCAAAGTGTATTATCGTATGTCTGTAATGAATTTTAATGAGAAATCTTGAAATCATTATGTTCAATAGTCTTTTATTTACAGGACTTTCAAGTTTAAAACACACTGTTCTCAGTAAAATGCATTTAAATTTATTATATTGCCTTAAAAGCTATGATTACAAAAGTTTTACAGGTTCTTCATCAGATATGTCAATTAGGTTTGTTTTAAACTATTCAGAAATGCCAGAAAATTTTAAAATGTAAAAACCAAAAAAATTTAATATTTGAAAGTTTAAAGGTGTTATAAAGGTGTTTAAAAAGACATAGTACATTTCAAGTTTTAAAATCTCCACTTAATCACTATTTTAGGGTTTATCATAAAACCATAACGCCTTAAAACTGATTTCTAACAAGAAATAGATGAAAGAGAAACTGTGACTGAGGTCTGTGTCTCCTTAAGTTAGAGTATTATTGAAATGTTCTAGTTTAATGGGGCGTAGTACCTTTCACGTCTATAAGTTTCGAAATATTAAATAAAATTATATAAACATTTGTGAAGTATTTGTGTTTTGTGTCACGCCTTATAAAATTATAAAATTTTTCCTCTGAGTATATTACAATGAAATATATGAAAAAATTATTGTAGAGTAAATTAAAATGATGCCATATTATGATCTATCAGAAAAAGCATTCTATTCAATAAATAAGTTTACATTTATTTTTGTGTTTATATTTGTATCGCATATAGAATGAAATGATAATTAAACATTTACGTTGATACAAAACGACTAATTAGTTATTATATATATATATATATATATATATATATATATATATATATATATATATATATATATATATATATGTATATACATATATATATATATATATATATATATATATATATATATATATATATATATATATATATATATATATATATATATATATATATATATATATATATATATATATATATATATATATATATATATATATATATATATATATATATATATATATATATATATATATATATATATATATGACTGGATCTAGTTAGTATGATATGCGTGCATGTGCGCAGGCGGCCAAATTTCTAAGGGGGCCGATACAATATTTACTATGTATAATGCATTTACAGGTGGCGGTCAATTTACTATCGTATACACAGGAATAGGGGGCTGTCAAATACTGTCTTGCACGTAAGTGACTAATAAACTAGAGCCGTCCCTGTATATATATATATATATATATATATATATATATATATATATATATATATATATATATATATATATATATATATATATATATAATACACACACACACACACACACACACACATATATATATATATATATATAATATATATATATATATAAACTTTTATTTGGATACTTTTCTTATTTTTTTCTTTTATTATTTCCCTTAAAGCTTAAGATAACAACTAATAGTTATTAATATATAAAAGGTATATGAATGAAAGTAACCCTATATGCAAAAGAGATACACATGGATTGCGTTCAAAGAAGCTATTGTCAAAACAATTAATAATTAATAACTTTTAAAGTATTTAATACTTTACTTTGGACTGTAAACCACTTTTCCACCAATGTATTTCTAATGACATATTATATTTTTAATTAGACAGATTAAAAACTTAGATTTTTTTCGTAAAATCTACTGTCGCCTTAAGCAAATATCCTTAAACAAATTTACTTTTTACTTTACTTTTTTTTTGGAGGGGGGATGAGCTGAAAGGGAAACAGCAGAGTGTACGTCTTTATTTGATTAAAAAAAATTCTGTGATTCAAACATTCATACATATTTGTTTCACTGAGGTGTTTGTTTAATTTCGTAATCCAGAACATCAATATTTATCTTAAATCAAACATATTTAAGTCATTATAAGTATACCTGTCTTTTACTATAGCGATACTTTAATGGAGCAAGACATCATTGTGTCTTTAATTTTTTGAAAAACGCATTTCTAAACAACATTTTTTTAATAATTTTTTAATGCGCAATTTGTAACTTTCCGTAAAGGTACCCAATCCTAGCTCTAAAACTTTAGCTTAAAATGCATATAACATTATTAACTATTTATTTGTAGTAAGTAAAATATAATAAATATATTGTTTGATTTGTTATTCATATACACTTCTAAGGCACGGAAAAAGTATTAGATTAGAATGGGAAATATTTTGAATTCCGACCAGTGCTAAAAATACACTAGTAACATGATTTGTTAATGAATTTTTTTTGGTCTTTAAACACCCATTCATCCGATGGCTTGGTTTTCTTTGGTTTAGAGTGCTACGGTCTACGGCGTTTTGATACACAAGGGCTAATGACACCGGAACATACTGCTAAAAGCCGATTCCGTCCGAACAGCTACGAACATTCATGCCATTAGTGGGGTTCGAACCCACAAACTCCGGTGAAGAGTAGATCTCTACATTTCGGCGATTGCTTTGCTGTACATCCGTTTTCAAAAACAGATAAAAAATAAACCCAAAACCTATCACAAAAAAACAAATAAAAATATGGGAAACAAACTAGCAGCAAAAGTAATATGGGATGGGAATATAAGGAGTTATGGAACAACTGAACTGTTTAAGTGACTGTAAGTGACTATTATGCAACACTAAATGGGGTAGAAAGTATTGAACCTTCTATACAACAATGAAATTACATGATTATAATAGGAGAAAGTAATTACAGATATATGATGTTTTTACTGTAGTGTTACCAGAAAGTAAGTTTCCTCTAATTATTATATGCACATAATCTTTATAAATAATAAAAAAAAATTCACAACTCAAACTTCATATGAGTGGGAAAACTGATTGAAAAACAATCTGCATTTTTTGCATTTTACCATAGCCACGAAATGAAGATATTTTTCTATTACGGAGATTTTCTTCTGACATACTTTATACATAATTTTACAATTCAGTTTCCTTGGGTTTTAAAATACTTCACTTTTCTGAACCTTGATTCAAAATGGAACTTTCTAACAAGCTAAATATTTCTCTCATGGACCTACACGTAAGAAAATTACCTTAGGAAGAGGGGAAAGTTTCGGTTACACGATAACTCCTAGAGTAATTTCCAGCTTTAATGTAAAAAATTAAATAATTTCTCTCTTTGAATTTCCAAAAGTTTGGGTCCACCGTAGACGAATTTTAGGTGTAGATTGTGATATTTTAGAGTAATATGTAAGATAAAATAATATAAATATAACTATTTTATTATGACAATCCATCACGGAAATTAAAGCTATTTTTGTCACAATAGCATTATCGCGTTAATTACCAGTGGTTTCTCTTGCAAAGAGCAGCTGTATACCGATTCGTAGTTCACTCTCTAGATATTTTTTTAACCCTCGGTGCAAACAGCATTTGCTAAGTATTGGGCTTTGAGATATTTACCACTAAGCAATTCACTCCGCAACTGTAAAACAAAATCGAAAAAAAAAAAAGAAAATACATCTTTTATTGATAGCGACAGTTGGAAATAAATAAAAATAAATTCCTGGAAGAAGGAAAGTGTTATGCTAGCCATTAATAGTGTTAATGTAAGCAAAAAAATAGGGTTAAAGATAGCGAAAATAATTTTAAGAGATAACCAAAACTAAAGCGATGCCTCATAATTGAAATTGTTAATTGGATTCCGGAATGATATTCAAAACAAGGGTTTTTTTAAACTCAGTTACAGCAAGATTTAAGTTAGATACAACAATTTTTTTTATACTTGGGAAAGAAGGGGAGGTGCCAACAAAAGTAGCGGTTGGTTGATTGGTTGGTTGAAATTTAGTGGAGCTAATACCTCTTGGGACAAACTGCTCCAAACATGATGAAAAACCCAATAGAACAACACAACTTTGAAACAACAATTTTGAAAAATTCAATTTTGAAGAAACGTTAAAAAAGAAAGATGCCTAAAATTTATACAAAAAAAGTTTAAAAATAAATAAAAAGGTAGATAATTTAGAAAGAAAAAATATTAACACGATAAACAGCAAAATTTGATTAAAAATTAAAGATTAAAAAATGTAAAACAGAAACTGAATAATTGAAAAAAACGTACAGCACAAAAATGAAAATTATGAATTTTAAGATTCACAATTAATAAAATATTAAAAATTGAAATTAGGGAGTCAAGCCAAACAAAAAATTAAAAAATAATTGAAAACAATTTGAAATTGAAGAATTAAAGGATTGAGAATTAAGTATTATAAAATTGAACATCAAAAGTTAGAGAACAGAAACAAATCAGATTTCAAAGTACAAGCCAGTACGGCGAAGAAAAGGGAATAAGCCTTAATGCGGCATTTCTCCAATGATTGAATTAAGATTAGGTGACGAATTTCCAAAAATAGTTTTATGTACAGAGATTTAAAACAAATACAAGGCGTTAAGATATGTGAGACTGTATAAGTAGTCTGACAATACGTACACTGTGGAGGTGTCTCACCAAGCAAGAGATGTGCATATGTGAGTCGGCAGAGACCCCTGTAGACAACATAAGTAGCGGACAGCGTTTTCAAGACTTTACAAGTTTTGCTAGAACAGTAATTTCGTCCTGTACAGGCAATACTTTAGATATGTAGTCACTTCTTATTTTCTCGTATATGCATTTTAGGGAAATCAATTTTAATCACCTAAAACTTCGACTGTAAGGTTTTAACACACTGCATTCGAAAATACCATTTCTGGAGTTATATGCATGTATCCAAGATAACTGGAGTGCGTTTTGACTCGGAGGAACCGAATTTTAAATACGTGCAGTATAGAAAAAAATTGCACTTTCCTGTCAACTTTTGGATTATTTCCGCAACTTGAGTATCTTTTTGTTCTGTTTCTCTCCATTGTTATTAACGAACAATGCACATTCTATGTAGCCTCCACTCTATGACCAATTGTTCACCACTTCCTGATGGTGATATTGGACAATGGTTCACGGATGGCATCCACGCGTTGGGTCACTAAATGTGCCGAGCTCTTGGATTCGTCCATAGGGTCTACTGCGCACTTTAGTTGCGCATCTGGCTGCTTTGATCTTTGGAGAAAAACCGCCTCCGAAGCCATCGCCCGCAAAGGCTATTTTATCGTCTGTCACCATCGACCACGATAAGCCATACACTCTCCAGACGGTGATGATGGCTTGCAGGGGACCATAGTATGGAGGGGCCTTTAAATTTATAACATTTCTTCAATAAATACTAACACTGGGTTGCTCTCGACTAGTTTATTACCCTATTCTAAAACAGCTGAAAGTAGTTACAAAACGACTCTTAAACATTTAAAACTAGAAATAACAGTTAAATGTACACTGGAGTCACAAATATAAAACATATCCTAACAGCTGTTGGAAGACTAATGACTATAGTTTTTTCGGGTCACCACTAGATGGCGGACGGCAAAAATAGTTCTGCTAAACTTCATAAAAGAACATGTAAGAATGTCAGTAAAATCGATACTATGTGATAGTATTCACATGTTTTTTAAAATTAAGAAAAACAGGATCTAAAGAGAATGTACCTATTTTTTTATATGTAAATCGAAATATCGACTGGAGGATACATCTAATATTTTAACATTATAACAAGTCTCAGATTTAGTCATCTTAACATGTTAAAACTTTTTTCGGAAGTACTGTCTAATTTTGTTTTTAAAATTATTTTTTATGTTTTAAAAGATAAAAAAATTACACAAAAGAACACCAATGACACTATAAATAAAATCATTCTATTGTAATTACGAATTTTTTAAAACATAAAAAATACAGGGTGTTGCCTTTAATAGACCAACAAATCCAGATGGAGGATAGTGGGCAGCAAGATTATAAAAAATATGGCTTCAAACTGTTTTCCGATGCTGTTTTTTAAACTATTGAGAATTCAAAACGTTTGAGAACTACTGGTATGAAATATGCTATTTACTAATACATATAAACTTTAATTTGAACAGTGGCATTCGTAAATTATGATGACTACTGATTTTCATTATATTTAGTAACTCTTTGCAATATATGACTACTAACCAATAAATTCCAGATGTTAACACTTCGCGTGTGGGTAACGTATTTTTATGTTTTTTGCAGTCTGTGACTGGAGATCGGGTCACGTAAAAATACGGATTTAGTAGATTTGTGGTGAATACCCGCTAACTACCACAAATCTACTAAATACGTATAATTATATGTGTGACATTATATGCATGTTGTTTCCGTTGCTATGCAACGCTTTGCATTTTTTCTTTCCACAAGTTATGATTGTCAAGTTACTTGCGTTGTTTCGTCTTCAATCGAACAAGTCGTGTTTTGTCAATTTGAAGCTTGGTTTTTTACTGTTGAATACAAAATTGATAAAATGAGTTTTTGTGACAAAGATAGTGATGAAGAAATAGGCGCTGACAGATTATCGGACTTTACTTTTAAAAATCGTTTACTTTTGTGATTTCGTAAAAATATTTTTTTGTTAAATAATGATACAGTGTGTATTAAAGTGTAAAATAATAAAAAGTTTCGTTCATAAAAACAAAGAAGTTTTCGATTTACTTCGATTTTTCTGAATAACTAAACTTTCGAGCGATTCACGAAAAAAAAAAAAAAAAAAACCCCGCTGCACGCGTAAGTTGGCGGTGAAGTATACCAGCATACAAAGTGTTAATGTGAGAAACAAACTGCAAATGTTGAATAGAAAATAGTAAAAGAGACTAAATTCTAGCTTCAAATATTAAGACGATTTTATCGGTATACATAACATTAAAAAAGAACTTTATTTGCATTACTACCTTAAGCAGCATTGGAAATTAGATTAACAATATATCCGCGTTAAATTCCTCCTAAGGAAAATATTTGGAGAGCTATATTTTTAATAAAACTAATTTCCTAATTTTCTTTCTATCGCAGATATTTACTTTGCTGAACGCTAAATGTTTCCTGAATCTTATCCAACATTTCCCGAAAAGTCTCAAAATCACAACTCTTTTGAAAAAGAAAAATCTTTTCTACCTCAACTTTATAAGCTTTAGATATTTTTAAAAAATTTAAGCTGCTAATAATTGTTGGAAAGATATCTTCAGGAAATTTTCTTTTGCTTCTTCCCGCAAAAGTTGGATTTTTTTTGTTGAACAAAATAAACAAGGTAAGTTTATAAATAAAGATGCATCGATATTAAATTACTGGAAGAGTTAACAGGAAAGAATGTCACTTTCTTTCGGGATCAGCTGGCAATTTTATTCTTTGTTGCCATTTTTAATCACTTTTTACAAAAAAGTCTGTCCCTACAAATTGTTGCCTATAATTTGATACATGGATAAAAAATGATAACTTCTGACAATGTTTATATAAAATTTAAAAGTATAGCTGATAAAAGTTTTCCCAACAGACAGTTTATTTTCTTTTTAGTGACGAAGGAATACAAATTATTTCCTAAAATTTAGATATAGCTTTTTCTGATTTGAAAATAATCTACGTTTGGGTGTATCAAATAACCAAAATTCTTAGAAATTCTTTGGAAATTGTTTCCTTCCTATATTATTTTCTTATTCTAAAAAAGGGTTAAACATAAAATTTATTTTAAACTAAACAACTGTAGGGACCATCGGTATTAGGAATGTACGATAAAATTGGTAATACTGCCCTTTCCCCTCAAAAAAAAAAGCATTATGATGAAAATAAATTTAACATTCATATATCCTAAAGAAATAATGTATTAAAATTAGTTTTTGATATTATAAATAAATACATAATAATATAGTAGTATTTATTTCTTTTTTGGTTTATTTAATACATACAAATATAGTCAATTTGTGTATTAGTCAATATTAGCTGTTATCGCTGATTTATCTGCCTTCCACAATTTTGTTTGATGACTTGTAGAAAATCTTAATTTTGCTGATTTTATGAATTCCGTACTTAACTTCTGAACATTCATTTACAACGTTCAATGTGTAACGCCACCCTATTCTGGGGCGCTATGCTAGCGTGGGACCTGCTCGCCTACTTTACTGGGGCAGGTATGTTCGTTGACCGTCTCTGGGATGTATAACCCAAAATAAGGCTCAAAAGGCTTCGACGAACAACACACATTTTATTTACAAAACAAAATTGACGAAAAAATCAAAGAAAAATCAAAATGACATATTTCTGAGTTTCTGGTGCTATTCTATCCAGATTATATAGCGGAGCGTATCATATCCAGAATACAACCGTCATCGTGTTGAAACGAGAAACGAGAAACGAGACATCGAAACGAGAGATGTCTCCAAGTCGCAGGTCCGACTCCAACTGCCCTCTTGCAGATCTTCTCTCCCTCCTTCGGGTGGGGTTTAGCATTACCGAAACTTTATCCCTGCCGAAAAGAGGAGTCCTCCCTTCCAGATGTACAGCCCGCCTGCAAAAACACAAACAAGCGCCTCTGAAAAACCTTATCAGCCCCCCTTTGCCGGCCGGCTTCTTATTTCCCCTAAGGAACGCCGGGTAGAAGGAGTCAATGGGGCTATTTTGTAGATATCTTGAAAGGCACACATGAGTCATGAGTGCAAATTCCTTACACAATGGTTGTAACTTTGTAAATAATGTGGTGTAGGATGAAGAATATGACCATGCTGAAACGTATTCGAACACACACACACACAAAAAAAAAAAAAAAAAAAAACTGAGTCTAGCTCTGGAAGTAAAATAATCAAGAATCTGCTCAAATTAAATCAGAAAGAATTGAATTTTTAGTGAGTTTTTATAAAAGAAAATTTAGGTTTTTTAAAATTTAAGTCATATTGAATTTCCAATTTTAAAACAGTTTCATTGGAACCTGATTTTGTATATAGCATTGTACTAGGCTGTATTAGGATGGCTTTTTATTCATGTGTGGTGGTTTGTTGCACCAAAGGGCAAATGGTACCATCTCTTCTGAATAACATAAGTAGTTCTCTTAGATATAATTTCATACACGTGTTTATATAAGAGAATAAAGCGTTTGTAAATCATCCAAAGGAGCATTTATGGTAGTAAAACAAGTATTTCACTAAGTGCTGTCCCAGATAGCAAATTTAGTTTGCAGCAAACTTGCAGCAGTTTTGATTTGCAAGCTTGTAAACTTGCAGCAAGTTCAACATGACAAGTCTGCAAGTTTGAAACGAGACTGCAGCAAGTCGAAGAATTTTCGCTTGCATCAAGGTTGTCATGACAAAGTTGTCACACTTTTGCAACAAAATAGCGTTGCAAAGGAGTGGTTGCTTTATGCTCCGTCTAACTTGCAGGAGTTTTGCTGAAAGTTTGTCACGTCAAATATGTTATGACAAGATATTATACAGAAAAAAAAATATCTTTTGTATGCATGCTATATGGGGTATCAAAGTTAATATCACGCATTTCAGCAAATTGTTATTTTGAAGTTATTCCGATTGGTAATCGCTCTATTTGCTGCTCAGAAAGAGAAATTTTAATCATGTGCAAAAGTTTGGCCATTAAACGTAGTTTAGTCAATGCTCTTGGTTGGCTAAATAGGTTAAAAATGTTACACCATGATTAGAAATCCATGGAATTTTCATAGGGAAAAGGAATCGTAAACTAAACTCATTACATTTTTAACGCTTATAGGTTTACAAGGAAACTGCCTTGTCGTATTGACACCAACATCAATCTCTCCGTTTACTTCTCCAATCCTTTGATATTTTCCCTTATTTCTGACTTTTTCTCCCTATTCCTCTGCAGATCTTCCCATAAGCGGGCGGAGGCGGGGCTTGAGTAGAAATGCTTCGATTTTTACAAACTTCCCGTGAGTTTTTAAGTTTCTCCCGTGATTACACTTATACTAAGATAGAACTTCAAAAAAGGTTTCTTAAAGATCAGAGAAGGAAGATATGTTTTTAAAATTTTCTGATTTTTCATTTCCGAGTATTTATAAAAAGAGAAAGTAAAAAGTAGCGCTCTTTTCTTGAGTTCAAAAATTTGATTGTCTTTTAAAATAAGATTTTAAAGGAAAAATAATAATGTGCATTCTAAGCACTCTTTATTCACACATTGTATGCGGGACACATACTAGTACGTTTTCTGACGATTGATACTTTAGCGCGGGTCACGTACTTGTACATGTTAGTGTAACAACATGGTTTGTTTGTGGCTACAAAAATAATGGTTTATACAGGAAAACGAAGCCGAATGTTCTTGTCTACTATATAGATTCTGGAAAAATTTAGACAAATAAAACTAGTTTTAACATTATTAGTTTTATGGCTGCTCTTTTCATTTTTATATAATGTAAAAATGTTTATATATAATATAATTCGAAAAAATTAAAATTGTATACTACTATTTCTATTTGATTTTTCATATTTGCGATGCTATTATAAAATTATCCACTAAAAATACATTTTTTGTTTATAAAAATCTTATGGTTGTTATTTATATATTTCTATTTATATATTTGTATATATATTTCAATATAAAATACAAAAAATTCGTTAAAAAATTATTTATAAATAATTTTTGATCTATTGAGATTTAACTGAATAACTACATTTAATGGGAAAACGCCCGCTCTCGCTACAGTTCCGCTGCGAAATGTACCCACACACAATGTGTTAAGGCATCTCGAGCAAAAAAAAATTCTGAATAAATCCAAATGTGAATTTGCAATCCTAGCATAACTTTTCCATTGACTTAACATTAGCTTCTTAACTTCGGAGGCTCACTCCAGCGGTGCCTTAAGACCTATAATGACCTATCAGACACCCGCAACACTTTCTGAACTATAGGGAAGCTATCGGAACTCTATAGAGTTCTCCAAAAGTATGTGTAAGTTAGATGTTAGTTACATTATATAGATGCTGCTAGTACTAATGAAAATAAAGAAAATTAAAGCAACTGAATTTAAAATTTACGAAATGTTATTTTGTTTATTTCACTAATAGCATAACTCGTGTCGCTGCCGCCTTAAACTTTTTATCCTAGAGTGAATTGAATGGGGATGACTTTTTATTATTTTTTTACACAAAAAAATCGAAGTCTAGTTCTATAGATATTGTTCTCAAACATATTTAGTATGATATATGACTCTTGTTCCAATATTTCTTTCTTGTTGATATATTTCTACATCGTTATACTATGTCCAATTTTCAAAGAAAAATGGACAAAAGTCCTAAAAAGTACCATATTGTAATAATCCCGTTTAAGTAGTCTATAACCATATATACATGTATTATTATATATACATTATGCGTAAAAAAGAATGAGCATTTAACATTTAAAAAATGCTCTATTAATAATAAATAATTAATATTTTTTAAAATATTTGAGATTTTACCCTGAAATTGTAAACACTTTGCTGTACAACCATTTGGTGTTTTATTTGAAAGAAAGGCAGTAATAAAACGAAATTGCGAATGTTCCGCATTAAAATACTTTGAGACTTTTCATAATATATTGTCCCGAAGATCAAAGTAATGACATAATTAGGTTTAACTAACAATTGGAATCATTATAACAATATGGAGAACTGACCCCAACTGGTGGGCACAGCTGCCTGTATATACAATCTGATTGTATATATAATCAGAATATTCGAGAAACATATGGCTCGAACAGCAAAAAAGTTCTAGAACCATCTAGATTTTGATAAATAATAAATAACATTATTTTAAATTAAACCTCCAGTCTTCGAATAAAATCACTGGGAATTGAACAAGGGTCAGATAGATATGCAGTTATATGATCTACCAACTGATTTACGGCGAACGATAGCAATCCTTCTTTATGCGGCAATACATACTATATATGTGTTTTTATATTCTCTCTCTCTCTCTCTCTCTCTCTCTCTCTCTCTATATATATATATATATATATATATATATATATATATATATATATATATAATATATATATATATATATATATAAACACACGCATGTATGTAAGTTGGGGAGCAACTCGGTGGGAATCAAGTTTCCTAGGAAACCATACATTCTCTCTATATTTTACGAAGAGAAGATGATTATGAACACTTACGTTAGATTAATTTTTAAACAAAGATAATTAAAGAAATATACATCCATACACAAATATTTAATTTTTATTCCTCTTAGATTACATTACATATATTTCTTCCATAGGAAGCAATTATATTGCTTGATCTGGTGACTTAGCAGCGTTATTGGAAAAAAAACTCCAGATTACGTTGCATTCATATCCATTACACATTTTTAATGCAGATGAGCCTATAAAATACATGGTCATGAAATATATTTCAGTTTTCATTGTAAGTCACAGTTTCTAAATAATATAACATGCAATACAATTATAATTTTTGTAGGAATATAATTAATTTGTATTATAAAAATTAGGCATAACTCCATATGAATGACTCATGAATTGAACCATTAACGATCTTAATTTGAAAGTTAAAGAAATCCCTTTAAGGTATAAATACACTGTCTACCAATAAGTATTTGGACACCTATGCAGATGACGATATCTGTGGACCTGAGGTACTCCGCCAGTATACATAGTAATAGATACTTATCGTAGTATACATCGTACCGAGTATACGATGTGTTGTAATGTACATACAACCTTAAACACCAGTGTTCGTTACAAGGGGGAAACACAGAATGAATATAATACCTTATATAGATTCAAACATTTATTCTATACATTTATTTACAAAAATACTTGGTTAACATAATCAATCATTTATATTTTCTATTTACAGACTAATTATCCCACAACTCTTTAAAAGGAATTAATATCATTAATAGAGGCCTAAGTCAAATGACTGTAAATATTCTTTATACAGTACCTCCAATCAAGTCACAGGGGAGCAGGCAGGGGCTTTCCTCACGGGCATACGGTACGAGTTGATGATGGTGAGCGGGGCGGTGTCAGTCCGGGCGCACGGAACGAGCTGGTGCTAGTGGATCCTTGTTCCACTTCTCTCGACTGCCCACGTCTAACTCTCAGCTCTCAGCTCTCACTCCAAAAACTTCACCTAGGTCCCAACGCCCCTCCTTTTCTTGTCCAATCCCTTCCTTCGGGAAAATTTTCCCACATCAAATGCCCTTCGAGAGTGCAGGTGGGCTCATTAAAGTAGCCCCTTTTTGTTCAGGCTGACATTACATTTTAACTCCTGCTCCCATAATTCACGCTTACAGTTCTGTGCGAGCTTGACCGTTAAGCTGTCATTCCGTGAAGTATCCTCTCTGCAGGGGTCCCTAAACTTGACGTAAATAATTGGGGTCTTAAATTCGTCAAGGAAAATCCTCCCACGGCTATGCATGCACGTGCACATCACCGTGAGAAAGTACCTCGGTACACGATGTATACTCGGCCTCCGCCGGTATACATTGTATAAAAATAAAGCATCGGCATTAGTCGCATGCGAGATGCCGCGCAGTTCAAAGTTCTCTGATTTCGAGAAAGGTATAATTATCGGGTATCACAAATGTGGCCGGTCCTTAAGGGACATACATAGCGATCTGAAGTACTCCAAATCGACAGTGGTCTATGTGACTAAGAAGTGGAAGGTGAGCGGTGATTGTCGGAATGTGCCCGGAGTCGGCAGACCAACGAAAATGGGAGATAGAGACCGACGAGTGGTGTCTATAGAAATTCGGAAGATCTGCATCCAACCGATGGCCCTCATCCTCGTGGAGTTTCAACAGGCATTCGGGAGTATTGTTTCAATGAATACCATGCATAAGGAAGCACATCTGCTTGGTTTTCATGTTCGTGCCATAAGCCTTTGATCACAAAGTCCAACCGCCCTGCTCGGTTAATGTGGTGCAAAGCGCATCGAAATTGGACAGTAGATTAGTGGAAAAGGGTTCTTTGGAACGACGAATCAAGTTTCAACCTTTACCTTTCGGATGGCTGGGTCTGGGTCTGGCGTCTGCCTGGAGAATGTCTCCTGCCAGATTACATTGTGCCAACAATCAAGTTCGGCGGAGGTGGAATAATGGTCTGGGGGTGTTTCTCCTGGGATGGTCTGGAACCCTTGATTCCCATTCATGGTAAATTCAACGCCGATGTCTACTGCCTTATTTTGGATGACAATGTACTTCCTGCGTTTTGGCAGTTTTAAGGGTTGGACCCCTGTTACTTTCAGGATGACAAAGCCAGCTGTCATATTTCGAGGTTAACCAAGGCTTGGTATGGTGCCAATGGAGTTCATCGAATGGACTGGCCTGCTCAGAGCCCAGACCTGAACCCTATCGAGAACCCCTGGGATGAGTTGGATCGCCGAATTAAGGGGTGCACTACCCGTCCAAACTCGGTGAAGGAACTTGTATGTATATTCCAAGCCGAGTGGAAGACAATACCACTTGTTGTAATACAAAGACTTATAGAAAGTATGCCTCGGAGGGTTCATGCTGTAAGTGCATCTCGTGAAGGCTCTACCAACTATTGATTTTGAATAAAGTTAGTTTTTCTTTTCTATCACAGATCTCCAAATACTTATTTTTAGACAGTGAATAAATCATCAACACCTAACTATATTATTTAAATAAGACCATATTGTCTGAAAAGATTTCGATATTAATCAGTTGCTGTGAGGACAAAAAAAAATATCAGTTTTTTACATCTAAATCACAGAACGCATTTACTGGTAAAAAGCTTTAGGTATGATAATTACAGAAACAGTGTTGAAATCATAGTAAAGATCTTGTAATCCTAAAGTTCTACAAGGAGATTTCTATTTACTTACCCTTGCAGGACTACTGTAAGAGCTACATTTAACTACAAGATAGCTACTCAAACCGTAATAGGCCGAACGCTATCGGATTGGTTAGGGCGCTGATCGTCAGTACCGAAGTTCGTAGGTTCAAATCCCACTATGGCATGCATGTTCGTAGCCGTTCGGAATCGGCTTTAAGCAGTAGGTCCCGGTCTCATTAGCCCTTGTGTGCAAAGCAGTAGACCTTAGAGCTCCAAACCAAACCAAACCAAACCAAACCTTAATAGATTCACACCTATGCTTAATAGCACTGTAAGATAATTTTAATCATCTGATTATTTGGGTATGTTCCAGATTTTAAAAGTCGTTTTGCGTAGAACACTAAATTTGCAAAATTTTGTGATGCCACGGCCTTCAGCCGTTTTCTTTTCTTTTGTCTTAACCCTCTTAAATCTTCTTTAAATTACACTGTTCAAAATAATTAGGAAAGCATATGGTTTTAACGACATTAAGTAACAATATACTAAAAGTAAAACCTTTGTCGGGATATACCCTAAAATGCAAAGCAAAGTAAGCGAAGCAGTTTTCTATCTCTGTATCATTCTTACGTTGGTTTTCCATTTTAGTCTATTACGGAAATGATTTAGCTTAAAACTACCCTACATCAAATCAGTCATATTCTAAAGTGCAGAGGAAAATAGGAGAGGACAACCTCACAAGCAAAATAGCGCTCATGACGTCGAAATGGAGAAAATAATGCGAAAAAAGGAGAAAATAAATGGCAAAAATCATGATTTCGTAAAAGCTTCATGTTTTCACTGTTTCATTTTTAAAATGCAACTGTTCAAGCTTTTGTTCATAAAGATAAATTGTAACATAAAATGTAATGTAATTTACAGGAATCTACATCTGAATTTTACAATGTATTTTATTAGTCTTTGGCGAACATCCCCTAAATAATAATAGTCTAAGTTGTCTGTCTATCTGTCCGCGAATTTATGAAGCGGCTGGACCTGGAATTGATACAAGCATCCATATGGGATTTTTTATGACTTAGGATTAGCAAAATTCAAAGCGAGTTCGAAGTCCACCCCATCTCCCCTTTTCGAGCGTTTAATGCTATTATTTCAAGCCCTATTCTCCCTCTTGTTCTATACTAAATTTATTCTCGATAGGATGGCTAGGGCAGAATGTAATATTTAAATTTCTGAACTGTTTTTACACGAGCCTCATATACTCTAATTAGTTCCATCACCATATGTAGGCGTGGCCTGTTTGGCACGTTTCGTAGAGTGTCTGCTAGTTTGATCGTCGTACTTCTCGGGTTAACGGTTCTGCCCGCGACGCAGCCAAATTATTCTAAATGCTTAATTAAACCTATGCTTTCTACGTTTTCTTTTAAATTCTTATTCCTAAAGTTGTTTTATTATTTTTAAAATAAATTTTTACTATTTTTTCAACTTTTTATGATTTTTATAATTTTTATTTTATTAAACTCACGCATTGTTGTACGGACACACAAACATTTCATGTTTTGTATACTTAAACTTTCTTCTCATAATGTAATAATAGCGTAAGTTATCTGTCCGTCTGTCCTTTAATTTTTGAATCGGTTGGAGGTGCCATGGATAGATCCTCCATATTGGATTTTTGATGAGTTAGGTTTAGCAAAATTCAAAGCAAGTAAAATTTATCTTTCCCTAAACTATAGATCCGATTCTGAAATAAATTGGCATGAATAAGCATGGTATCACATTGAAAAATGCTGCCATTGTTAAAACATTCGAAATCCTCCACGTCCCCCTTTTCTTGCTTTTAATGCCATTATATCAAGCCCCATTTTAAGAGCAAGTGATTAAATTTATCAGTTCATCACATAATAAATAGATAATAATAATAATTTTTTTCTAGCATTATGACGTCATTCCTTTAACCATCTCATTTAATCATTTATTTTAGATTATTTAAATATCTTCTGCATTATTCCATACGTTTTATCATTGAACTTAGATATTACGTAAATAATTTTCTTTTATATTTGGCTTAAATAATAAATTAGGCACATATGTGATATTTTTAATCTAGTATTTTTGTTGAAAGATAATTCTTAGTCAAAAAACAAACCATTTTATTTTACCTGTCTCATAGGGTACTTTGCAATTCTGGAAAATTAAAAATTTTACTGATCCTGTCAAATGACGGGCTATTTGCTAGTCTTGTAAGAATACATGAAAATTTTAAGCCACAAAAAGCATTTCATGACTGAAAAACTAAACAAAATTTGAATCCTTATAAAATATTTTTGTTATTTTAAAAAGTTAGTTTAATTAGTTTACTTATCCTTCCATTTATATCTGTACAAAATATATGTATTTATATCTGTCCGCTGAAGCTCCTATCTCTGCTGAGGTCCTACAATGCCGAGTATTGATGCGTTGTATTAGTCGAAAAGACAAATATATCAAGTTACAATGGATCCCCAGCCATTGCGGCATTTATGGGAATGATCAGGCTGATCTTCTCGCACTTAAAGGTGCAACAAAGACACAGCTAACAAATGCTTCTGGACTGTCTTTTCACTCATAAGAGCTCTTTTGGAAACAAGCCTTGAATATGAAATTTGAATCCCAAATGCAAGATCGTGTTAAACTGAAGACCTGGTGTGCCGAAGACCTCGCCAACATTCCCGATCGTCCTCGACGTGAGGCAGTGGCTTTGTTCCGGTTAGTGACAGGACATGACTGCCTAAGTGAACATCTCCATAGAATTGGCATTTTTGACTCCCCTCTTTGTTCTTTATGTGACCTTGGAGAACCTTTAAATAGAGGTCATCTGAGTCTATGCGGGGCATCTTAATCTCTCTTGCCCCCCCCCCACATTAACAAAATAAAATCGAAGTTTCGAGCTGCTAAAAGAATACTCTTCCCCTTAATTGCTCGAAACAGCAAATTAAGCACTAATAAATTGCTCATCTACAAATCCTATCTTCGACCTCAATGAACTTATGTGAGTGTTGCATGGTCATATGCGGCTGACTGCCATATTAAATCTCTTTCTGCGGCCCAAAACGTTACTATTCGGCAAATCACTAACTCTCCCTGGTATTTCAGGAATAGGGAAATTCGTAATGAAATTAAAATTCCCTCTGTTCCAAATTTCCTTAAAAATTTAGCTACTAAGTTTAACAAAAATCTTAGAATTGATCATCTCTTAGAACTAGCTCAATATGACTATGCAAACTCTAATAATCGTAAAAGACCGATGGCCATCTTAGCCCAAGACTACGATTAATTCCATTCGTCAGTCTGCTCCCCGTCGAAATATTCTATTAGTTCTCCCTCAATCCTGCCCCGCTGCCTTGATTTTCCTCCCCCCTTAACTCACTTGCCAGTACTTCTCCTGAAGCAGCTCTTCTCACGGCCACATTTTGGTGGGTCACTTACTAAGATTGCCATTGATCCTCAGCAATTTGATTCGCTGAGATTTTCTCGTCTGAATCGCATCAACTCTTGCTAGCTTTCAGACGTCAGCTTTGCTACGTGTTCACTTTTAAACTTTTAAACTGTGCATTTTAATATCTCTAGTGTTCCACTAGTAACTGTATCCCATCCATAACTGGATATTCTCCTTATGTTTACTTATTTCACCTTTATTTTTGTACCTCCTCGCCTAAACTCAAGCACCCCTTCCCTTATTTTATTATCTTTTATTTCCATGTTCGAGCCAAATAAATCCATATGTTGTTTTTGCCAAACTCCCATGTAGTGCAGAGCTAGAGGGCTAGGCCCAGGCAGTTCTGTGCCAAAACCATCCTGTGGTCTTGTGGATGCGGGGCACTTAGCGGTTCTTTCGACCCCGAGACTACCCTGTATTGAAGAGACCGGGAACGCCTTCAGCAATGACTTCGGTCAATGTTACTTTTGTTACTTGTACAGTTGTTCTACAATTGTTATTTTTATAATTGTAACCTGCCTTGCCATTAGAAATAAAAAAATATCTGTACAAAATTTCAGAAGTCTAACTCATAATGTATAAAAACACGTTTTAATGTCTTCTACCTCGTAAGAAGTCTTAGTAAACATACGTTATAAAATTTCATATATTTTGTAAACAATTTTAACAAGGGATAGAAAAATCAAATTAAAAGCGAGTACATAAACGTGTAATTTTTGGTAAACAAACATGTAATTGAATTTGTTCTCCTATCAAAAAATAACCTATTCTCTTTCTATTTAAACGTATTTTTTAAGCTACCGTAAAAGATAATTGATAAAATTCCCAAACTCAAAGTGATAAATTAAATATTTAAGGGATCACTAAAATTTAGTTCTGTAATAAATACAAATAAACATCTTAAGTCCTTAGAACATTTTTAAAATAATTTCTACTGTGTAACAAATAAAATAGCTCTAAAACAAATATAATTATATGTCATAGTGTACTTAGTATAATGTGTTATTTCATTTAACGTGGTTGTTTGCTAACTTTTCATCAGCAAATGATTTTGCTTGTTGTTTTCACTATTTGCTTCCTTACTAAAAAGCTATTGTATATAATTTTTATTATAAAACAAATGAGCAATTCTATGTAATTTTTAAAATGTTGGGAGTACTTCTAAAATATTTTAACCAATTTTTAACTATGCCAAATTTAATTTTCGTTATGAACATCAGAAATGGTAGTCAGAAAATAATATATGATATTTATTATGTAATCTTTTCATGGAAACTTTTTAAGTTGTTAAGTAAAAATTATCATTTAGCTGAAAAAAAAACTTCTGTTTTTTTTCCGTCCACTAATTTATTTCCGTCATGAAAAAAAAAAACTTTCTGATTTGAAAAAAAACCTTTCTGCACGGTTCTTTAAGGGATGTACATACAACGGCAGACACAATTCAGAGTACTCAAATATCAGAGTATTAACGATTTTTAAACCGTGATCAGAATGATGATTAAAAGACAGGCAGAGCTGCGTTCTTGGTTTAAAGAAACATTTATTTTTTGTCACTTGCTGTTTTCATAAAAGAATATCGTTCTTTGAGATTATATAGGACAAAATGGATGCCTAAAGAAAAATGGTTAAAAGGAGAGAGGCATAATTTTTCTTTTAAAAAAATGCGGAGGACCTCTCCAAAAAAATTCGCTCAAATGATGCCCACTTAACACTATTCATGGCGAGGTCAAAGGAAAAATTCCGCCAGCGGAAAACCGATACAATCGCCAAAACGTAGCTTGCACAGGAAGATCTGCCTGGTAATTTACAGCGCCATGGCAATAGATGGATAATAGTGGACGACAGGGGGAGCAAAAACGGCAACCCCCGGATGGTCAGCGTGGGAAAATTGAAGATGACTTGGACAGGGACAAGTCTCATTCCATAATATAAGTGATCAGGAAGGATCAGCAATTCCTCTTATTCCCTTTTAGATAGAAAGTGGCTATATCACAGCACTTTTCAGTATTTGCTAATATCTGCATATATGATGACTTATACGACTTACATGCAAGACCTTAATTATCTACTATTCATATTGATATAACTTAATATTTTTAAATTTTATATATTAAATCTTCATCACATAAGAAATCAAAAGGCAAAGATTCAGAGGATAAACCCCGATTTCTGTTCTCTTTTTTGTAGTGAGCTTATATGCGTATAAAATTTATTAAGGCCAGTAACGAAGGACTAGGTTTGCTAATGTTACTCATCCATAAAAATGAACTATGGTTGCTGCTTTATGTTTTAAATGTCCATAAAAAGGAACGTTAGGCATTATACGGTTAAGATAAAAACTTCATTAAAGATTATCTAAAATAAAGATTTTCTAAATGTTTGCTTTTAAAAATTATATTTTTCAAAAACAATAAGTTGGTTATCATACTAAAAATTTGAGTAATTAACAGCAACTTTCCTGTTAGACGTCTGATTCTAATTTGTAACAGGATTACTTTTCGAATGCGAATTATCAGACAAGTAGACCTGTCTTTAAGGAAAATATTGAGCGAAATCAAACTTGATGAACTTTTAACAGAATGCCAGATTCCAAAGAGCAACAAATGAGTAGTAAGATAATAAATTCTACTGTAAACTCCCAATTTAACTCTTTTTTTAAAACCCATATAGAAAATAATAACGTATAAAAATGGTAGCCAACAAATTATATACAGCAAATTAGTTAAATTATTTTACCACTTACTTGGAAACATTTATTCAAATTTTAAGGATTTAATACAGTTTTAAACTTTAATTTCCTTAATGCTTCCTGAAGACTTTATAGGAGATAAGGGGATACTACTTTTCGTTCTGAAAAAACTTTACTACATCGGCTTGTTTTTAAATCAATATCAAATAAATTGTTCTATGCTTAGAACAAAATTTGTTAAAAACCTTAATAATGGTCTAACTTTGTAAAAAAAATATTTAGTTGTGATATATGAAGAAATACTTTTAAAATTTAGACATGTGAAACAAATATTCCCTTACCGGCAAATTAATAGTTGAAATTTAATTAGAGAAAATTGTTTACGTCAAATTAAAGATAATTATATTTTGATTCTGTAATTCTCAATTGTATTTAAAAAGAGCCTTACATTTCATTTTTTAACAAGATAAATAAATTTTTAAATTATTCATTTTTTTAGCAGTTTATATACTTTTTTATTTTTAAAATTTCAGATACTTTTAAAGTTTTAGATTTATACAATAGAAAATGTATTTATGTTTAGGTTTATATATAAATTTAATTTCTAATGTACATATTTCGAAAATTACCTTCCAGGTAAGTTTCTTTTATTTGGTGCATATTTATTGATATTTTAAAAATTATAACTTGCAGTAACAAAATTAAATAATGTTTTAAATATTAAAGCGATTAAATAAGTCGTATAAGTCTATTTTAATAAAGGCAGAAATTGTATTTTATGTTGAATCGATTAAAAGGTGTTATAAAGAAACTCCTAACTTCTGACTATAATTACAGAAGAAAGAAGTACAGATGAGTTTTAATTTTTAAATTCCATTTTTCTTGAGGTTTTATATCTATCACTTAAGCTGTTTGATGCTACTTTTTCCATTATTAGTCTCATTTTTGTTTAATGTATTGTTATTATAATACATTCCAATCGAAAAAAATTCACACAATGAAAGTACATACACTGTAAAGAAGAATTAAATAATTTTCAAGATAGATTTTAATTGTATAAATGAAAAGTTAGATTGTTACGTAATTAAGACTTTCTCTTAACTATTTAAGTCAGGTTTATCTGTAGTATATAGTACATTATTTAAAAGTAAATAATTTGAACTTTTTTCTGGTTGAAAGCTTACCTTTGGGATACGCATTTTTACATTTACTTGGCTCGCTAGGATTCAAAAAAGAAAATCTAGTTGCATGAAAAGAAAAGTCAAAATTAAAAAAATTTTGTTCCGCATGTCAGTAGCCTTTTGGAATCGGCTTTACACAGTAAGTCCTTATCTCATTAGGCCTTGTGTAGCAAAACAGGTAGACCGTAGCACTCCAAATCAACCAATCAACTTACAATTCTTGTTGTACTAGCCCCATAGCATTTTTTTTGTAATCGTAGAATAAGGTAAAAAAGTCTTAGGATCGAAAGTACAAAAGGTTAAGAGAAGAAATGAAGAATTAACAGAATTGATTTTCAGTGTGCAAAAAGAACAGCTAGATTTAAATTTTACGCAATTAAGACTTTCCCTCAACTAATTAATACAGATTTATATATAGTAATAGAATTTTAAAGGAAATAATCTGAACTTTTTGCTACTTGAAAGTCTACGTTTTGTAATTGAAATTTTATCTGTGATTTGTCTCTAAATTTGAGAAAATGGACTTACAATTCTGGTTGTATTAGCCCCATAGCATTATGTACAAGTTCATAGTATAAGGCAAAAAAGTAGTATTAGAACTGAAAGTACAAAAAATAAGAGAAGAATGGATAATTTACAAAATTGATTCTCAATATATAAATGAACATCTAACTTTAGTTTTTACGCAATCAAGACTTCCTCTCAGCTATTTAAGTCAGGTTTATCTATAGTAATAGAATTTTAAAGGAAATAATCTGAACTTTTTGCTGGTTGAAAACTTACGTCTGGGAATAATATTTTTATTTTTGATTTGTCTCTAAAGTTCAGAAAATGGAATCTAGTGCAGAAAAAGGACAACACAAGTTTTTGTTGTTTATAAAAAGCTGTACCCGATGGAGAAGAATAAGTAGCAGTGAAGCGTTTAAGGAAATAAAAACTGAACTACTAAACGCTTCCTTTCAGCAAACTAAGAAAAAAGAAGGATTAAAAATAACTAAATAAACTAATTAGCACAACTCGAGTTGCTATTTTCATATTTGCCTTTTTTTAGCCCTCTTGGGAGGGAAGAGAAATGACGACTTTTTTTAAATTTCGTCGAACATAAAAATAGCGAAAAGGAGTAATAAACAGGAGGAATGTGATATGATAAAAAAAAAACTCTTAAAAGCTGGTCTGAAATATTAGCGCCATTTTATAATGTCTGAGTTATGAAAAGAAGATATTTTAGTTACTCTGTTAAATTTAATTATTTATATGGTTTCGTATTTTTGATACCGTTGTTAAACTAATTACGCATTTCTTCTATATAAAAGTGCTATATTTGTAAAAGGTATATGATATTTCTCATTTCCTTCTTTTACCATCTCTTTTACGGAAGACTGTTAAAAGCTGAAACTGCTTAATTTATTTTTAAATTACTTAATATTTCCATTAATTTATTTCTTTTATTCGAATCTAAATTTATCTGGATGTTTACGAGTTTCTTTTATAACTCACAGATGGATAATTTAGAATGTCCTAATATATTTAATTATGTTTCTAAACAAAATAAGTTTCGAAGAGCTTTTATTTATTATTTAAATAAACTGTAATATATGTTTTTTATTTTTAATAACAAATAAATTAAGTTTTTTTCAAAAATCTAGAAATTTTTATAGATAATTTTATTTGAATTTTAATAACTATGATTCTTTAAAAAATGCATCGGTATTTTAAGCATCATATTCCATATTATTAAGATTTATATACCGATATATTAAAAATATTAGTATTATAAACACAGTAAAATATCTTGAAGTCATCATCATGGTTGATGATTTTAAATATTTTTATTATTCAAGTTTTATAAAGGTTAAAAAAGATTATTAAGATTTATATACCGATATATTAAAAATATTAGTATTATAAACACAGTAAAATATCTTGAAGTCATCATCATGGTTGATTATTTAAAATATTTTTATTATTTAGGTTTTATACAGGCTAAAAAAGAAACTGGCTATTCTTTGAAAAACTTAAGTAACAAAAATACTTGTTAACTTATGTTACATCATTGTAAATCGATTCGTTTGACAAAGAGTTTTTGTATACAAGGTATAAAGGGTTTCTATTAATTTGAAACACAAAAGTATATCTTTCTTAATCGTTTCTTACCCTAAATCGTTTTATGTGTATGAACCAAATTGAATGCCTCTAGTTCCGTGTTAACTTATGGTGGACAGTTATTCTACTTTTGGGCAGTTTCCATTTCAAGATTTCTTTAAACAGATTTTACCACGCAACCTAAATATTCTTCAAGTTTGTGAAGATTAAATTTGTAAAAGAACAACAACAACAACAAAAAAAAACATATTTAATTTTCCTTTGTTTGTGAAAATAGTCTTTTTTTAAACTCAAATAATGACATTTTACAACTATGATTTTATAAATCGAGATAAGCTTGTCCTCAAATTTCTCGTGTAGTCTTTGAAAAGAAAAGTAACTATTTTCGTTAGTGATATTTTTGCTCTTACTTTTACAAGACATATGAGCACTATCACATTATATTAGTCTTTCAGCTACTGTATCAGGAAACAATTTATCATATACGTTGCAAATGCAAATCATACACAGTGATACGTATTTACGACGTATAAGATACATTGTGTGCTGTATAGGTTGCTAAAACGTTATTTTAAGAATTTAAATAGTAGCATCAGAAACCAGATACTAATTGAAAGATATCACCATTAATTGTGTCTTATGCAAAACACAATTTATCATATATGTTGCAGATACATATACATATGGACACATATTTGAGACGTATATGATACACTGTGTGCTGTATATGTTATAAACACGTTATTTTATGAGTTTAAATAGTAGTATGAGGAACCAGGCGCTAAACGGAAGTCGTCATCATCAATTAAGTCTCATACAGAACAAAATTTATGATATACGTTACAAATACATATCATACACATTGTGAAACATTATGGACTATATATGTTGACAACACGTTATTTTATAAATTAAAGTAATAGAATTAGAAAGTTCGACAGCGCAGGGTAGGACTAAGTTTTTTTTTTGAAGAGATTAAGTAGTCCTATCTGTGAAAACTGTTTTCCAGTTATGGACCTTCAACATCCCGAGGTCCTTGTCTACCGCATTCTCTCATCTCATCCTTGGTCCTCGCCTTTTTTTCTATATCCATATGGCTTACACAAAAACTACGTTCTTAAAGGGTTTGATTCGTTAATTCGAAAAACATGAGCAGCCCAACGAAGTCTATTGATTTTTAAATACTTAATTATGTCTGTTTTTTATAGCATCAGACCCAGTAATTATCCTATAAGTAATCTGAAATAATCATTCAAAAACCGGAACTAACCCAAAGTTGATAGACAATTACATTTTTGCTAAAATGTATGTATTCAAGATAACAATATTCAGTCAAAGCTTATTCGAGTTATCATGTGGACATATAAACACACACACAGGCATAATTCCAAAAATAACATTTTAGGACTCGGGGATATCCATAACGTCAAATCCTAAAAAGATCAATCATTATCTTGAGATGGAATATTTGGTTCAATAGTTTCCTTTTACTTCGTGTACAAGAAATTTAAAAAAAGTTACACATTACTATGGGGAATTCTTAGCTTTGTCACGCAGTAAAATTTGTTTACAGAAATGTTTAAATGCAAATCTCCCGGAAGGGGAGGCTATAATTATCGGAACTAGAAGAATCCAATTTAGCCGATATCCAACCACCATGACATCAAACGAAGAATCATCGCAGGTTTAAAAGTACGCAAAAAAGTAGATTCACCATTTGTTTCAGCAACTGAAGTCTCCTGATGCATTGAAAGTTCACTTTCCATGTGTACGATATAATGATTGCAGTTATATATCTTAGTCATGAAAATGATAATATATAGTGATATATTGAACTAGTAAATGTAAAAAATAAATAAGCTTTGTAATGAAGCTATAAATATTTGTTTGTTATAAATAAAAGTGTCATCAAATGCCATTGTTTTCTCTCATTTATATCTTGAATCTATTTGATTTTAAACTTTATGTAACTCTTTTGTAACAAACGTAATTTAACAAATCTGGTTTAATTCCTTCACGTTTTATATTTTGTGTAATTGCGTATTTTTCCTTTAATCAATCCTTTCTCCAACTTAATATAGTAATAAAACAATGCTATTTAAAGTGTACATGCACTGAAAGTCCATTTCATTCACTTGGTAATTCTACCTTATGTTTGATAAAATATGTCGTATCAGGATACAGTGCCATAGAATACCGTTCAACCAAACAAAGTCATTTACGTAAATAGTCGTGAGAAAAATAACTTATTCAAAAGAATGGTCTTTCTTCAATAAATAGTATGCTCACTGCTAAAATTGTAAACTAAACAGATCTTAGATGGTTTCTGTCTAGTAGAAAGTATCCTGATCTTTATGCTCACACCTGTTACTCAAAGAAACATTACCATTAAAACTTTTACCATTTTCTGTAGGTTAGCTATATCATGGTTTAGCATAGTCGGAATACCCTGACTAAAGAAACAAGATGGAGTATTTGCTAGTTCGTCATGAAAGATTCTCACTTTTTGTCTAGTGAGTTCTCCTACACAGTCTTTTTTTTCGGTCTATAAATTCATAGCAAAGAATCCCGTCTGGGATTTTTCCGGCGTTTTCTTAAATAATAATCGTCTTAATGCGTTGGAAAACACTTTTTTATTCTAGTGATGGCTGCATAGAGCAAAAATTACTATTCTGCAGTAAAGTGTTTTTTCTTCTCTTTGGTTTCATGTTGTGCTGTTTTTATAAGTAGTTTTCTTTCGCTAGAGAGAAGATTCTCTCGTCACGTTTAGTAACCAAAGAGGTATGAAGAACAAGCGAGGCTCAGTGGAAAGAAAATGATATATTGTCACGTCGAGATAAGCTTCAAAAAGGTAGTTTTAGCGTACTCGCGAAAAAATAGATTTTTCCCTTTAAAAGGTTCTCTAATATGGAAAAATATCAAGAAGCTGGTTACTAAATATGTAATCTAAAATACATTTTTTTCATACTAAATAGATGAATATCTTTATCACAGTTTTCCATTTATGAGCCGTTTTCTTTGAAATGGTGTAAGTCCATTTGATGGCATACGAAAATATTTATGGGTTTGCACTTCGATAGCTTGAAAAATATTGGTTTATCTCATTTTGTTTTTTAATGGAATAATTCATAGAGTATTTCGTAAAAGAATGTAGTACAATAACACAACATAATTTTAGAACTAAATATTATGCTTTTTCGGAAGTGGACTTATACTACTTTAAAAATATATTTGTAATCTCATTAACCATGTTAACACATTGACGGACAGTATCGGAACAAGTGAAGTTCGAAAATTAACACTATATGTTTTAGTAATTTTTAGAATATTAGAAGTATAGTTTTGCTTTTTCTTCTTAAATAAACTTAATTTTAATTAATTCAGCACCTTTAGTTAGGTTGTGGCTATAACCATCATGGCGCCAGCGGACTCTAGACACTAAGTAATGGGAAATGGCCGCTATAACAGCAAAAATTTGAAAACGTAAATGATAGGCTTAACTATTACATATTACATATTGATAGGTTTAACTAATACATTTTAATTATTACATATTATTTTCGATGTGAAAAACGCTATTCAACCTAAAAAAAATATTTCCAAAACATGACACTAGGCTTCTACTTATACGTCGGTAAAAGCACATTTGTGCCGCTATAGCCGCAGTGTCTATAAGCGACCTTTTTGTTTTGGACGGCTATTGCCGTCATGCCACATAGTGAACTTCGCTTTGACGGCTATAGACGAAAGTGTCCGTCAACGTGTTAATTTATAATGAGAAAAAGATAAACATTTTGAAGAATGTTTTTTGGAAATCTGCTAAGTTTTATGTATAAAAGATAAAAAGCTCATTCCATTATGTTATGATTAATCCTTGTTATGATTAATTAAATTTTTATCGCATTTTACAATGGGTTCAAAGAAAGCGGCAAAAATGTAAGAGAAAAGTAGAATGACAATATCTGATGTGAGCACCTAATGTCAGCCAATTAAATTAAACATATTTCATTTGGAAGGGAAATATTGTCCTCAAATTGTATAATAGGCTGGGAAGTTACATAATGTCTAAAATATTAGTTTATGATATTATTGTTATGATATTTTGTTTAATTAATAAAAATTTATACTTTATTAATTAAACAATGATTAGAATTGTATTCAACATTCTATAAAATATATTAACTCTCCAATCAATAGAGATAAAGTTTGCCATTTGACTGTAACTATAGCTCTTTAATTTTTACTATATTGATATATTTCATTAAAAAGAGTACATATTGAATTATAAATTGGAGGTGCATAGCTAGATTCTACAACAGCCTTCAATACAATATTTCAACATTCTATAGCTAAATATTTCTTTTAATCAACCCCGGTATCATTAGTATCCATTAAATTGAAATTTTTAGTTATATAAAGTGTAGATTCTAATCAAAAAGGAACAACTTGATGTTACAAAATTTTTAAATACAAAACCCTGCATTCAGGGAACGAGGTATATTTATAACACTTTGAAGCACAAAATTTGAACATTTTACTGTTAATTATTTGATGTAGCCTCCACACTATGTCCAATTGTTCACCACTTCCTGATAGTGACCTCGAACGATGGTTTACGGGTTGCATCCACACGCTTTGCCACTAAATGAGCAGAGCACGTGGATTCGTCTTTAGGTGACACAATGAAGAATCGGGTGTTTCTTGATTAAATGATTTATTTACACCTTGCAGCTATATACACATTTCTATATACACAAAATACAATTTCAAATCACAAGTACGAGATACAATAGACTTAGGTCTGAATAAAGACGTACACATAAGGTCCCTGCCGAATGGTTTAGTAACCGACGGAAGATAACAATTCGGTAGCTTCGCGTAAAAGTTCTCAGTAGTAATTATGAAGGCAGCACACTCAATTAGACAAGAATGTTTGAAGTAGCAATGTATATCTTCGAAGAATATAAAACAAAGTAAGAATGCCTAAGAGGAATACACAATCAATCCTGACGAAGATCGAATTAAAAGAAAACCCAAGGCACAGGGTATTCTTATCAATCTCAGAAAGAGATATATCCCAAGGTCGTATTTACGCTAAAAAAAACTCTCCGATGGAGAGACTAGTCAAGATGACCTCTCAAAAAAGTGATCCCAAGGTGGGATTATCGCTAAGGAAACCCTGAGATAGAGAGACTGGTCAAGGCGATCTCCGAATTAGCTGGTTGCTAGCTAACTAACTACTTCTTTAAAAAATCTCATCTAGTCTCTTTTTTACGAGAGGGGGCCTCACCCACAATTTCATCATTGGATCATCTAGCGATTATCTCACCTTCAACCGATGATCTCAACTAAATTGGTCTGGGCTAGACAATCACCAGCCGCAAACTCGGGAGTCTCCAGAAAGATCCAACGTCGCGGTTCCGATGATCCTCTTTCTGGCTGTCAGTCTGGGCGCCTGGTTGTCTGGTCTGTTGTTTCGCTACTGCAGGGCAGAAAAGACTAGACATCGTGGTGCCAGGGCGTTTTTCTCCACATAAGCAAAGTCTATTTCTCAAAGCAAAGTCTTTGACGTAGGTACACCGTTAAGGCACGCCATTACACATCTTTCTTCATAAATAAAATTGTCTCCGTTTTAAACGAAATTTTCCGGCTAAAATTTTCCTTCTAATTCTTCTTGAATTTTCAATTTTTTATGATCCTACACGACTGAAATGTTTGCAGTAAATAACGCGTATCACCAATAAGAATTTAATATTTAATTTTTTTTACCTTGCAGTGTATTTCATGTGACCGACTAAATATTAAATTTAATAAATCACTCTATTGTAAAGATTGAAAAACACTGTATCACACAGACAATAAAGCTCATAATTTTTCAAAAAGCCTATTTATATATTACTCTCTGTATCATCCAGCATTTCTCATATCTAAATGTGTGTACATAAGTAGAGAAATAAACAGACATATATATATATATGTTATATACATTATCTATCTATCTATCTATATATATATATATATATATATATATATCAGGTATAAAAATGCGGTTAAGAATTAATCGATTTATAATTAAAAATTGTTGGAACTCTTTAACGATAACGTAATAGAAGTAATAACGTAAAAACGTAATGAACGCAATGAGAAGTAATAATGTAATGTGGCGCTGTGGTCAGCGCAATAGGCTTCAGTGTGACCAAGTTCCAAGATCAAATCCTCGTGCATGTGATGTGGGAATTTTAATATAATCTAATTGCGTTTATGAGGACTGTATGCTTGGTAGCGTCAAGAATTTTTAAAATAATTTTTTCCTTACTTTTCATCAAAACGGTCCAATTTATAAATTATTTAAAAACATTTTTCATTTTTTGGATTTACAACGCTAAAACAAGTCAACGTCTGTTGGATCATCTAATATATATATATATATATACATATATATATATATATATATATATATATATATATATATATATACATACATATAAATATACATATATATATATGTATATATATATGTATTTATATATATATATATATATATATATATATATATATATATATATATATATATATATATATATATATATAAGTATATTAATTTATTTATACGATAATTATAATTGTTTTCGTTATAAAAAATATATTTCTATCAATATGACATTCATTGCCCAATAGGGAATAAAAGAAAAGGAAAAGCTGTGATAAAAGAGCTTGAATTTATCGTGAGAGAAGACAGAAACAGCTGGTATGTCTTTTTCAACAGACGAGGGAAAACATGCTTAGAAATGAAACGCCAATACATCATCCGTCTGAAATTATGTGTCAGGGACCTTCACAAAAGAGTGTTATAGAACACAGATGAATTCTAAAAGGCTTTACGATTTATAAAAAAAACCCTTAAAGCTAAAAATTTACATGAAGTGTTGGTATAGCAAGATAGTGAATAAGAAAATAAAGTGGTTTTCGTCATATACGATATTAATAATGATGAACAAACTTGTGTCCACTATGACATTTCTTAGAAAACAATGAGATTAATATTTTTGTTTTGCGTATATTTATTCTCTGTTAGAGTGTCAGAATGTAAAACTATTGGACGGTAATTTATTTCGGGTATCCTTTTTTAACTTCTTATTTAATGTGTATATTAAAAAAAATTTAAGTATAAATTTTTTATTTGGGCCTTTCGATAAACAATAAATTCTCTACATGCATGAAAAATGTCTCCCTCACAAATTCTCTTTCTCCTTTGTTGATCTATATATTAACGACTGTCATTTGTCTTGTCACCTGCTTAAAAAAATGAGTGATGAACGTATAACGAAATCTGGTATATATATATATATATATATATATATATATATATATATATATATATATATATATATGTAAATATTATAACGATCCGTTACATGACCCTAAAGAAAGAGGAGTGAAAGGTGACCTTTCGCAGCGGACAATTACGGTTAGTGGCAGGTAGAGACGGGGGTGCCTAACAATACACGTTGTGTACTGGATCCCGGACTTAATTGAAAACTGTCCGTGAGCTGGAGCCAGCGCGTCTGAGTCTTTGTGAGACTACTGAATGAAAAGACTCGGGGAAATGATTGTAAATTATTAGACTGCCACATGTGCGCCCATTAGCTGTAGCGAAAAAGGAAATTAAGTTGTTTGGATCGGCTGATTTAAAGACGGCTTTTTGGCCACATCTGGAAACGAAACAGCTAATTCAGGCGGGAAGTGACCGCAAGATTGCATCATTCTGGTTCTGGAAGGTTCCAGAAGAATCGGAAAAGGGAACCGGGACCGCTATAAAAGAAGAGTGACGGAGCCAAGAGGGAGCTTTTTTGTTCTTGAGGCTTCTTCTTGAGAGTTTCTTTTGGAGCTGTTGTGTGTAGCTCGAGAGGAGTCCGCTCGTCTCTCCGACTTCCGGAGTTTGCTTGTTTTAGAGACCGCCAGCGTCTCTCTTTGCTAAGAAGTCGACTTTCGACATCGGGACACCATTCCCGTTATTTTACTATTTTGTTTTACTTCGTGCATAGAAGTAGGTCGCTGAGCGTGACCCTTGCTCTCATTTTGGAATGTCTTGCATCCCGATTTTCCTTCACGAACTCGAGCGTGATACGCATTCTGAGCGTTTGAACCTTGGTGTGAAAGCCGACTGTACTAATCGTCATCCCGGAGGTGATAGTGTCAGAGTTCCGTACCGGCACTAATTAGCGAGCTGTTCCAGTGATTTAGAAGACCTAGCCACATTGTATGCAGTACCCACGCATCCTAATTGTGTGAATGTTATCTCAGCACGATATCCCAGAATATTTAGAAATTTACTGAACCTGTACATAGCTGTACATAATTTATTCACCTGAATAAAATATTTAGTCTAGATTAAACAGTTTTCTAGCCTGTTTCATTGACGGCTTCGCCTACCATATCTCCAGTACGTTAGAATATATATATATATATATATATATATATATATATATATATATATATATATATATATATATATATATATATATATATATATATATATATATATATATGTATATATATATGTCTATATATATGTATATATATATGTATATGTATATATATGTATATATATGTATATGTATATATATGCATATATATATATGTATATATATATATATATATATATATATATATATATATATATATATATATATATATGTATATATGTATATATATATATATATTATCTATATATATATTATATCTATCTATATATCTACTTATATCAGTGGCTTGCGGTAGGTGTTCATGCAGGGTGTGCAGAGAGCAACAACACCTATAATAATAAAAGCATAAAACGCTTCTTTAACGTTTATTATTCATTTGTACACAAAATCCATACGTCTATCCGTATTACTAATAAAATAACGAAAAGCTTATATTTCCACGAAAAACTTATATTTTCAGCAATCGTAGCACCAAACGGCGCCCGCCGCTGCGGTGCCTCATCAGGATGCTCATAGGTGCCGACAAACCGAAAGTTTAGTCCACGTGCAGAGGATTTCACTGCACGCTGGTGCAATAGAAAGAACTGTTTCTCGTTCGGTCAGTGGATTAAATTATATTTATTAATTGTTTTTAACATTTGGAAATCATATATTCTGCGAAAAACATCTTCACAATAAAAAAAAAAACCAGGGATATGGTGTTACAGATATATCTTATATACTGTCTGTAAGACACAATGAATGGTAAAATTTGGACTGTTCTGTTAGAATTCGTTTCTTTTTTGTCTAACAAAACAAAGTTGTTTTTCAGCGAATTATTTTTATAAATATAATACATCAACGAAATTACTTTACCTCACTAAAACATTTCCCTTTATATTAATGAAATACTTCTTTTATATTTTCATTAAAACAAAATCTTACAATATATAAATTTAAACAATTACCGTCTTCAAAATCATATGGCCAGTTAATCAGTTAAAAAACAAAAAGCGCTTCAGTACGTATGTCCGGGCTCTAATACAACGCTTAATAAACCGTACCTTCGGATGATTCTGAATGCCAAGTGCAGGAAAAATAGCTGCACTTGCCTCAATGCTATAGTACGCTGTGCTTCTCCAGTGACCCATAAATATAAATCGTGAGTTTCTAATAGTGCGCAGTGCGTACACATAAAATTTTTTTTATGTTTGTTTGCTTTTGAACGCGCTAAGTGGTGCAGCACCTAGTACCGCACGCACTGCGAGAATACAAGCAAGCAAATCAACATAATATTTGAATATATTATATATGGATATATGTATATATATA
>CM063510.1:43533555-43558555 GCA_032207245.1 Pardosa pseudoannulata | reverse complement strand
TCAAGTAGTTCTTTTTCTTCTCTTTATTAATCCACTTCACACGATTACTCAACATGGCGTCTCTTTTTGGCGCCCAACTGCAAACAAAAGCAGTATTCCGTACTTCAAGGAGCCACAGGTCTGCCTACAGTAATTGCTTATCGCTCTCTGCCAATATCACTGCGCGTGAGCCGTATTTATGTGACTAGTAACGCGAGGCGCGTTACTCCCATTAAAATAATCCCTAATTAAAATCTCTTAAATTACTCTATATTTTAAATCCTGTCAACTTTCCCCCTCCCTCTGAAGGCTTGCACAGGCAGGAGGGCCCTTCCTGACCAGCAAGTCCCCAGAAGACCCTAAAGTTTTGAAAAAAACATCTAATTAATTATCTCCAAAAATAATAAATTTAAGTTACTTAATTCAGTCAGAGCAGGTGGCTCCCTCACAAAATAACACTGTTATAATAACTGACAAAAAATTCAAAAGTAGTAAAAATCACCCTATGATGGTGCTATAAAATGATTGAAGTCTTTTACACAATTACCTAAAACACAAAAATATTTCCTGAAAATCATACACATTATCCAATTGTAAAAAGAACATGAACTTAGGAATTTATGGTTAAATATGAATATCATATGTTAGGAGTAGAAATATATTGGTTATAGAAAAACACCTTGAGTGAAATAATTTTAGGAGTAGAAATATATTGGTTATAGAAAAACACCTTGAGTGAAATAATTTTAGGAGCTCCCAAAAATAATATTAACAGTATGAGTATAATAAGAGATAAAAAAAACACAATATCAAAATATCACTAATATATGGTGAAAGCAAAACAGATGAGTTTAAAAAATAGTTTCTCATATAGCAGAGTCCAACAGTATTATGTAATGTCCTTGATTTCTTATCACAATCAGTAGTAGTATAATATGTAATACAGTAAAAAGTAAATAAAATCAAAAAAGGGAACCTAGGTTTGTTAACAATGTACACTGTATTGAGATCTCTTGTCAGAAAACATCATAATCTAATTTAATTACAAAATCTCACTTCATTTGTTATTCTTCGTTGATTCATCAAAATACAAAATATATCACATGTCGACAACTTTAATCTATTCCAAAAATAATATTATAACAAACTTTCATCAGGGTATTTCTCAAATATCACTCAGTAACTTATAATCTCAAAAGTAAAAAGGTGTCATAATGAAAATCACTCATTATGTGGCAAAAGTAAGATCAAAACAATATAGTGTTTACAATAGTGTATACATTCTGTTTAAAACAGGTGTGTGACTCTTGTTTGTGTCTGTTTGTGTAGGGTTTTTGTCTTCCCCAGCAGAAGACGTGCTGTTGGTGGGTGACATTCCATGTCAACACACACCAGTCGCAAATTGAATCATGACAAGGACAAAATCCTGTCATGTGTGATGAGTGGCACTTAGGGTACACACTCCTAGGCGGGACGTAGGGCTGTGTAAAGGGAAAAAACCTGGACGTTTTCTGGCTGGGAACCTTCATCCAGGCCAAGTCGGTTACAAAGTCATAACTCTTAATGTCATTAGGTTTATTTTCCTAATGGAAAAAGTAGTATGGTTTTTTGGGGATGTTTTTCTTCCTGGGCAATTTAAATTTAGAACAGAAAACTCCCTGGGCAATTAAAATTAATCATCAAAATATAATAGTAGCAAAAAATCAACTTAATTAATTATAAAAACAGCAAAATCAAAAACCTTCCTTAATCAAAATAAAACAAAATTCAAAACATAATGCCATTATCAGTTCTTATGTCAAAATCAGCAATAAAATTGACTCCATAGATGAACAAAATTAGTTATACATCTTCATGGTGCATCAAAACATCTTCAGTTTAAAAAAAACAATTTATGTAATACTAATATCATAATTAAATCAAAACACAATTTCAAAAATGTCAACAACATTCTATAAATCCCCAGTATATTCCCCCCCTCACAATGAGAAAAATTTTTCAGTTGTTTCATCACATTATTATTTCAATTGAAATTTGGTTTCTGGGTTAAAATGTCTCAGCCTTGTAGAATGAACTACATCAGTTTGTTTACCTGTATATTGATTTGGCTTTGTAATTTCAAAATTCACATTTGATAATTTTTTAACAATAGTATATGGGCCTGAATAGGGTGGATCTAATTTTTTTGAATTTGGATATTTAAATTCTTCAAAAATTACTAAATCTCCAATTTTAAAATTTGTGTCAACATAGTGTCTATCATACCTAGCCTTATTAATTTTATGGTGCTGAATTGTCCTTTGGGCTGCAATTTGCCTAGCTCTATCAACTGAAGGATAATTTAAAGTTACTCGATTAGGTAATGGTGATTTATAAGGCAATGTTCCAAACATCAGGTAAGCAGGTGGAAAACCAGTTACTGAATGAGGTTGATTATTATATTCGAAAGTTACTTCTAAAATTTTAGTCCATGGAATTTTTCTGGATGATGAATTTACCTTACATTTTAATTTGGCTACTATTGTACCATTACATCTTTCATTTTTTCCATTGCATTGAGGTCTATGTGCAGCAGTTAAAAGTTGTTTAATATTATTATGTTGCAAAAATTTCCTAAATCTATTGGATGTGAATGCTGCATTTTTGTCGCTTAATATTTGTTTTGGGGTCTGAATATTAAAAATCTGTTTTAAACAGTTTGCATAGTTTTCACTGGTTACACTTTTTGAAGGAAAGGTCCAAATATACCTCGTGGCATGATCAATTACAAGGTGAAGATATTTCTTTGTTGAATTATAGTAATTAAACCCACCAATTGTGTCAATAGAAATCAGATCAAATGGTTCATTTGCAATGGGTACACTTTCCATTAGTCCAAATTTCTTTTGTGTTGACTTTTTGTTCATTTGACAGGTTGTACAACATTTTACATAATTTGAAATGTCTATGATTATGTCTTGCCAAAAATAAATAGGAGAGATTAGACTTAACATTTTCTTCACACCTGGATGACCAAATTTTTCATGGGCTAACTTAATCAATTTTGTTCTTAGTGAGGGTGGTACTACAATTTTTACCAAATTTTTCTTTTTTACAGTTAATACACCATCATAGTCTTTAAAGTGTTTACCATTTACATTATCAGATTTTTGAAAATCAATAATTTCATCAGTGCTTAAAAAATAACAGTATGGTGATACAAAATGACTTATTGGGTTTCTCGATAACATATCAGCTTCGTGATTGCTAGTACCTTTTATATAAACTACTTCATAATCATACATTGAAAGTTTTAATGACCATCTGAACAGTCTCCCAGTTAAATTTTTAACACTCTTAAGATATTGTAATGCAGAATGATCCGAATAAATTGTGAATTTTTTCCCATGTAAATAACAATGAAATTTATCAATGGCATCAATTATTGCAAGGCATTCTAATTCTGTAATTGCATAGTTTTTTTCATGTGGTTTAAGCTGTCTACTGTGAAAAGCAATTGGATGTAATGTTCCATCAGGATGTTTTTGTTTTAATACTCCAGCGACAGACTCTTGACTGGCATCAACATAGAGTTGGCAAGGATAATTTGGATTATATAATGTTAACACAGGTCTAGAAATTAGTATATCTTTTATTTTCTGAAAGGAATTTTGACATTCATCTGACCAAAACCATTTTGTGTCTTTTTTAAGTAATTTATTTAATGGGATTCTAAGTTTTGCATAGTCTTTTATAAATTTCTGATAAACATTAATTGACCCTAAAAATCTTTGTAAGTCCTTAACATTCCTTGGCGGTAGCAATTTCTTAATTGTTTCAATGTTTGTGTTGTGGGGTGTGTATTTCCCATGTGATATTTCATAACCTAAAAATTTTATCTCTTTTTGAGCAAACTGACATTTTGATTTCTTTAACTTTATGTTCTCTTGTTTACAAATTTCAAAAATTTCTTCTAAGTGTTTCATGTGTTCATCAAAATTGTCTGAAAATATTATAATGTCATCGAAGTAATTCAGAGCATATTTAATTTGGTATTTGTTGAGAATTTGCCTGATTGCTCTTTGAAAAACACTTGGAGCATTTCTCCAACCAAAAGGTAGTCTAACCCACTCATAAAGTCCACAGTTTGTTGTAAATGCTAATTTTTCTGTATCTTTCTCATGAATAGTCAAATGCCAATAACCTGATGTTAAATCTAGAGTAGTGAAAAATTTTGCATGTGTTAGTTGGTCCAAAAGGTCATCGATTCGTGGAATTGGTTCAGAGTCAATACGACTAATACTGTTGAGTTTCCTGAAATCAATACAAAGTCTGGTTTTTCCCTCCCCCTTTTTATAGGCAAGAGTCACTGGTGCCGCATATGGGCTGCTTGATGGTTTTATAAATCCTGCTGCTAATAACTCATCAATTTGTTTTTTAATTTCAATATTGTCTGCATGTGATGCTCTGTATGGTCTTAAGGTCACAGGTAAATCTGAAGTCAAGTGTATTCGTTGGGGTTCACATCTTAATTGTCCTACATCATACTTATTACTCGAGAAAATATTATTGTGTTTGTACAAAATTTCTGTTAATTTGTGCCAATCCTCAGATGTTGGATCTGGTGTTAATTGGTCCAAAACCTCACTGGGTTGGGTAAACATAGTTTTAAGCAAATCATCACAAAGTTGAATTTCACCCCCCTCATCAAAATTTTTACATTTAGTTTCTTGTGTACTCTCTTTAATTTCTTGTGCATATTTATTCTCATAAAATTTTTATCCATGGCTTTACTGCCTGTCAGATGCTTATCAAAACCTTTATTTACACATTGTTTACTTATGTTATTTCTCTTAGAATTGTTATACACATTTTCATGCACATGGTTAGAGGTTACTTTATAAAAATTAGAATTATTGCATAAAGGAATTTCATAACCAAATTGTAATACTTTCATTTGTTCAAAATTTATGCTTAATTTAAATAATCTAATATGTGGTAAACTTAACAATATATATGGTAAACAAGTATCAACAACATATAATTCTACATTTTTAATTAATTTTCCAATTCTTAACATTACTGAAATTATATGTGACACTTGTATGTCACCTTTTGTTTGTTTTATTACTTTATTTTTAGTTTTTAGAAATTTAAAATTTTTAATTTTTTGAAAAAGATTTTGTGAAATGATTGACACACTTGATCCAGTTTCAATAAGGGTGAATAATGTGGAATGTGATACCTGAGACCTTACAACCATTTGTCAGCTTTGGTTTTGTCCGTCTGAGTGTGTTGAATGTCCGTAATGTCCCATATTTTCTTGTCTACCAGGCTGTTGTCTCCAGGGTCTGGTATCTCGATGTTCTCCAGAGTATGAGCCGCTCTGCTGAGGTCAGCGCCGTTCACTGGTCGCCTGTTTCGAATTGCTCCTCCGTACCAAGGCCGTTCAGCATTGAAGTTGTTTCCCTGACTCGGTGAATTTGAAATGTTGTGGAGTTGACGCACTATGCTTATCCACTCAGTTGGCGATGAAATGTCTTTCATGAGCATAAATCGTTGATAATGTTTTGGGAGTGCAAGAGTTAAATATTCGATAGTTGCAGGGTCATCAAGACCCAGTCGTTTCGCCAGAGACAGTTTCTTAGTAAAGAATTGTATCAAATCGTCTCCCTCACGGAATTGTAGTGAATGAAAAATTTGTATTTCCTCCTTCCTTGTGATATCAAAAACTTCAATCAGGAATTCCGAAGCGCGATCAAAGGATAGTTCATATAGTCGATTATCATAGTAAAATTTGAAATTGTCACCAGTCAGACATTGGGGAAGAATTTTCTTTTTCTCGGTTTCATTTAATTGCTCATCGTCGCAGAATCTTTTTAAATTATCTAAGAATATCGTCATTGAACTAAATTTTGAGTCCACAAAGGGTGGTAAAAGAGTCCGCTGAATTGAGTTTGCCTGCGCTGTTTCCGACATGGAGTCGTTGGGATCTGAATTTGGCATTTTCGAAAAATTTTTAATTTCCTTTTTAAAAAGTCACAGAAAAATTGAATGCAGTAGGATAACTGCTGAGAGTTAGGATACTATTATATCGAAAATCATACGTTGATAATATTGTTCACGTTTGATGTTATGCATAGTTCTTGAGAATGCTCGGCTGTTGTTGCACATCTTCAAAAAAAAAAAAAAAAAAAAAACAAAAAAAAAAAAACACATTTTTCCCGCGTAGTACTTTCCTTCCGGCTCGTGACACGGTCCGAGTAAACACACTGGTCAATATATAAATCAGTCCACTCTCAAGTAGTTCTTTTTCTTCTCTTTATTAATCCACTTCACACGATTACTCAACATGGCGTCTCTTTTTGGCGCCCAACTGCAAACAAAAGCAGTATTCCCTACTTCAAGGAGCCACAGGTCTGCCTACAGTAATTGCTTATCGCTCTCTGCCAATATCACTGCGCGTGAGCCGTATTTATGTGACTAGTAACGCGAGGCGTGTTACTCCCATTAAAATAATCCCTAATTAAAATCTCTTAAATTACTCTATATTTTAAATCCTGACATATATATATATATATATATATATATATTGTATTTATGTATTGAAATATCTGTGAAGATCGTTTAAATTTTTATTCTCATTTCTACTAATCCAGACACACGCATATATTATTTGTAAATTAGAGAATGTTTTTACACATATCAAATTTTAATTCTAAATTTTTTTTCAGAGATACACGTGAAATTTCAAAGTGAATTTTCTGTTCCGGTTATTTACAACGTTGTTCAATGAATCAATTTCCTATATCACGAGATAACTATTTTTTGCCTAGCAAGCTCAGGCAAATTAAATAATAACGACTAATCTCCCGTGTAATCCGTGAATAATATTTGCACTGATTACATATTTATGTATTAAAATTTCTATGAAGAATGTTGTAACAATAAGTTACATTCGGTTCAGTTTTTTTACCTCTTCCCTTGAGTCATCGTCAAAGACCAGAACAAGACCGGTTTGAACTAGAAAGAAACTTCGGACTTCTGCCAACCAATAGAAGATCCCGTTGTTTTGACTTTTTCTGACCCTTCCGTTCGGAAGTGGGCCCCTGTTTTTTCTTCACGGGGCAGTCTGATTTTTTTAGAGGACAATGTTGTTACCAGGGGAGAGTAGAAGGTGAACGTTGCTGGCATCTGCGGCTTGCGGGTTAAACCTTTTGAGAAAAACCAAAACCATCGCCATATTGTTTTTTAGGGTACGCGCCTACTCGAGAGGAGTCTTCGATATCTACAAATGATAAGTTGATTACAGTTGTATTCTTTAGGCATTTATTTAATTGTATAATTTCATTTAATCAAAACTTATTTGTCCATGTGTTTATTAATGTGTATTAATTTCTTCTTTCTCAAACACTAGGCCAACGTAACATTATTTTTACAAATGGTTAACATTTCTACTCTAGTGTTGAAGTATTTAAATTTACATAATTTTTTAGACATTTTTACTGATCCAGACTCACACACATATATTATTCGTAAATAAGAGAATGTTTTTACATTGATAAAATTTTAATTCTACATTTTAGAACACAAAATTAGAGATATTTGAATTTTCGTTAATAGACATAATTATTGGCTTTAATCTTCCACTCATTCATAAAATGATAAAATGTTATTGGAATGTTTGCTCCTTTAGTTTATGATAATATTATTAAGGATACTACTTTGAAGGCAATTGAATAGATTTCCACCGAACAGCGAGAAAACGTTATTTTATCTTCTTCTGATGGGAACTTTTTCATCTCGAGATTGCGCGTTGCGATATGTGAGAGAGGGAGAGAAAATAAATTTCTCATTCTCCAGCTCAGGGTATGGGAATTAATATCCCGATAACAGTTAGGATAATGTGGGATAAGTAGTTAAAGAAGAGAAGTGTCCATTCAACCTTTTCTGCGAATAGGAGCGTGCCACGAATTATACTTAAGATGAAGGTGATGCACCATGTATGAAATTAGCGATATTGTCTTTTATAGAAAGTCTTTTATGGTAATAGGTTATGTGGAATATAAACATTTGTACAAAACTTACTACAATATATGTATATACATACATGCTATAAATGTATGTATGTATATATATATATATCTATGTATATATATATATATATATATATATATATATATATATATATATATATATATATATATATATATATATATATATATATATATATTTATATATATATATATATATATATATATATATATATATATGTGTGTGTGTGTGTGTGTGTGTGTGTGTGTGTCTGAGTGTGTGCATGTGTGTGTGTGTTTTTCTCCAATGTTGATCGTAGACAAATACTACTAATTATAAAATTGTTTTAAATAAGTAATAAAACAAAACTGGATAAAATGGATTTACTTTATGGTATTGTGAAATTTTATAATATAATTTTGTAAAAACAACAAAATCTAAATGCTTTAAAATATTTAAACGTTTATAAATATATATATATATATATATATATATATATATATATATATATATATATATATATATATATATATATATGTATGTACATATATTTGTATGTATATATATATATATATATATATATATATTAATGTATAATATTACATAAAAAACTTAATGGGTTTCATATATCGTAAAGGAAATTGGTGCATGCTGAAAAATGTTTCTATTTTGACGTAACGTAAATTTCTAAGTATTAGATAAAATTGTTCAAAAATTTATAAAATAATCAAGATTTGTTATCTATTTTATAAGATTATAAAATTATTCCTCTTAACTGATTACAATTAAAAAGATATAGAAATTAATGTAGAAGAAATTAAAACTACTTTATTTTATATATAAAGATATATATCTCAATAAGCACGCAATTCTGGAATTTTAATTAAAACACATTTTCCGTCGGATCATATTGAAAATCTAAACCATTCTCGAATCAACTTAATTACATACACAAAATTTCCTCAAAATCAGTCTAGATGTTTAAGAGGAGTTTTATTACAAACCCACGGACAGAAAAATTTTATATATAAAGATTATTATAGAAATATATTATAAATTATTGTAGAAATATACTATACTCTATTTCGAATTATTTCTTATCTACTTTGTTGAGGTTAACCTTCAATATTTTTATTATTATATGTGCCTTAGTTCTTTTTAAATAATTCCATACCCACTAACTAACACTCACACATACACAATTTTCAGTGTTATAATAAATCCCTAAATATAAATATTTAAATTAAGTTTCTGTAAAAAAAAAAAAAACACTATTTGTACTAAAACATGCCTTCATTTTCTGTTATTTATATTGCTGGTATGACATAATGTAAAATCTAATATCAGTTTTGAAATAAATATAAACTTCATTTCGAATCTTTGATTGGTTTGGTTTGGTTTGGAACACTAAAGTCTACTGCTTTGCTGCACGAGGGCTAATGAGGCCGGGTCTCCCTACTTAAAATATATTCCGAACGGTAGCTAAGATCCATGCCAGTAGTGAGATAATAACCCACGAACTCTGATAATGCAGAGCAGTTCACTACCAATTCGGCTCAAGATTCATCATAGTAGTGTTTAAAAAGGAAATATAAGTGTAGATGTTGGGTTTAAACATATTGACGTATTTACAGAGCAGGAACTTCTGTACTTTTAGTTCGAAACTTTGGTTGATGGTTATAAGATTGATAAATCCTGCCTTATAAGTTGACACTAAATTGAATGTAAAGTATCATATTTGTCACGTGAATATAGAATATGGTCAAAAGAATTTTAGAAATTTCTCAGTAAGTTGCATCTGAAGTTATTCCCAGTGTATATGAAGCATTGCATTCATTAAAGCTCATATGTGCAATTGCATAATTATAGGTTTTGACATTTAAATTATGGGATTCCTTTCCCGACGTATGACGTCATTTTGCTACGCCCCCATAGAGATACAGATGAACCCATTAGAATCGATTTTCAATTTTGAAAAGCGGAAATTCGTAAAATATTGTGTCTCTAATAGGAATTGAATGTTTGAAAATAGTACTCTATACTTAATATTCAACGGCAAATTCCTAATTACGATTGAAAATAATTTCGAGAATGTTTAATGTTTAAGTTTATTTTTTTCAATAAAATGCTTTTGTTTATTTATGTCTCATTACTCTAAACGTGTGCAAAAATTAGTTAGCTTTAAAAGAGACTGTACTACTTTTCAAGCGTCGTTATTAAACAAATCTAATTTTATTCACTATAAAATTAAAAAAAGTGCTGCTCTCTTTAGAATGAAAAATTTCTTAGATTATTTGTGAGAGTGTAACTTTATAATTATTGTTTAGTTTTGTAAAACAAATAAGGTATTAAAAAATATATATGCCAATTGAAAAAATACAAATATATTTACTTACAAAATTATTTTTGAAATTTGTAAATTAATAACTAAGTTCTTTATTTCCAATGAAAGCTGTCATTTTTATTCTATGAACCTTAATTATAGTTATATGAGCAACCTATTTTGTTTTACAGCTTGCTAAAGTTCAATTTTCCTAAAATATTTTAGTTTTATTTTCATTTTTAAACGTTAGGTACCTTTAAAGTTTTGGTTCACAAAATAAAATAGGTGTTTTACTTCAATTGAGTATAAAAGTTCTGTTTATAGTACATTAACTCTTTCCAGATCCGCTATTACGCGGCACATCCCAAATGCTGTCCACAGTCCACTGCCGAGTTTTAGCGTCACTTGAAGCCCAGTGCCACATTTTCGTGGCATTAAAAAGGAACGTTTTTTTTTTAATTTTTGAAATCCCACTAGACGCCATTTAATGTCCGTAAGAAATCTATATGTAACATAGTCTCTACACTATGGCCAATTTTTCACCACTTACTGATGGTTACCTTGAACGATGGTTCACGGGTTGCATCCACACGATGGGCCACTAGATGAGCCGAATACGTGGATTCGTCCATAGGGTCTACTGCTCACTTAAGTTGAGCATCTGGCTGCCTTTGATCTTTGGAGAAAAACCGCCTCCAAATCCATTATTCGCCAAGGCTATTTTATCGATTGCCGCTATCTACCACTATACATTATACCCCATCTAGGCGGTGGTGATGGCTTGCAGTTTACCATAGTGTGGAGGGACCTTAAAAGTTCAAGGTTTTGACTATCATGTGCCTGCTTGGCGTAAAAATAACTGCGGGTTAACAAATGTTTCTGCTGAATGCAAACAATCTGAACAGAAACTGCCTCGTCTGATCTGGTACTATGGGGATAGAAATTTATGACTTTGTTTTGAAGGATTCGTGTTAGTTCAGTGGTAGGTTGAATGGAAGAGTGGCTTAGATTAACGTATATTTTGAATTTATTTTGCGACTGAACAATGTCGAAAAAGCAATTTTTATCGAAGAAGGACTAAACTCGTATTCTAAATTAACTCGATAGTGATCTAAATTTCATTGAAAGTGATAATTCAGTGACCGATGATTCACACTCTAAAGATTCTGATGAGTGTTATTATACGTTTATTACATCGGATTATGTATGCCCAGATGATACATTTCCGTGAACGTCAGCTGCTAGCTTATCAGTGGACTAGTCTACGAGGTCAATTACAATATGTGACGTGTCACCACATACTTATACAGGAATACCAGGGATCAATTATAATATTATTAGCACTTCTGCAGATAAAGAAATATATTTTTAGTGTTTCTTCTTCCCGACCAGATAGATGAAGAAACAAACAGTTTGGGGAATACCTTTCCCTTCTTTTTTTATAGACTAGTATCAATTAAACATTGCAGGAGATGCATTGTATGCTGTCAAACAGTAAAAGGTCAGATTAGTTCTTTTATATGCTAACCCGGTATTTAAGACCGCACAGTGACCGCACTGAAAAATCAGTACACCACGACAGCAACCACAACAGCAATAAAGCTGCAGCTGACCTATAAGAGATGCGTTATGGTCCGAGATTAATTTTGTCCAACTCAGTAAGGAGCAAACTCTACAGAGGTAAGCTCAAGACTACCAGGAAGAGCGGTAGACCCAGATCACTCAGGTACACTTCGGGCGTGTGACACCCGTATATACCTAAAGTAGGTATACCCCTAAGGTTGCCTCTCATTGATCACTACCCGCAAGACACATACGGCTTGAGCTCGTGGCCGCAGACACGAGAGACGTTGTCCCCGAGTAAAAGGTAAGATAATTCCTACGCCGACCCATCCGAAGACATACAGCAGCACAGATAACCAGTCACCACGACAGCAACCACGACAGCTATAGAGCTGCAGTTGACCTACGCGAGATCCGTCATGGTTCGAGAATTAATTTAGTTAACTCCTGTAAGGAACAAGCGCTACAGAGTACAAGCGCTCAAGTTTCTAGAAGCTGACCCTCCGAAGAAGGGAGAGAAAATCTGCAGCAGTTGAGTTGGAGGAGTCGACACAGAGCCTGGTATCTGGAGACATCTCTCTGTTTTGCAGCAAGAGAATTTTATTTTGGATATGGAAAGCTCAGCCATATGATCTGGTTAAGACAAACTCTGAGACTCAGAACTATGTTATTTTCTTGTACCTTAATTTTTTTTATCAATCTTGTAAATAAATGTTGTTTGTGGTCCTTAAAGTTTCGAAGGTAGTTTAATGCATCTTCAGCGATGGCCTATGAACAGAAAGCATGTCCCAGTAAAGTAGGCGGGTAGGTCACACGCTAGCATAATGCCCCCAGAAAGGGGTTTGTTACAGTAGGCATCTGTGGCGGTCTATATTTTAAAATTTATATAACGCAACCACAGTTCTAATTTTCTCTTTGTACTAATTTTTAAATTATGTTCGACGTTAGTAAATATATACAAAATAAGAATTTATGAAACTCGTTTTTCAATATTTACTCAGACTATAAGTTGTAATAACATGGTTTTTAATTAAAGTTTTATTTTTCTTTTAACAAATAATAAATAAATATACATTAAACAATATATATTATATCTTATTTATACTATATCTTATTTATATTATATATATGTATTCATAAATAATATAAATAGGATGACACTTCACATGTAATTTTCAAGAACTGCGATAATTAGAATAAAACTCTATTTTTAATAATTTTTTTTCGAAAGTTAGGCTTAGCTGATAAAAATTCGCGGTCCCTAGGGAAATGTTCAGAACGGAAGTGTCTGGTCCACTGGGAAAGGTAAACGCGGTCCGGAAAGGACAAGTTTGTAATACATTTTAAGAGTTATTTTGAGGGTGAATGAATTGAATTTTTTCACTTCGTTTTTATTTTTCGTGACATAAAAATATTCTACTTGAAATGTCTAAACATTTACTTTAAAGTTTGAGAGATATTATAGAACTTATAATAAAATTCATCCTAAAATAATTAAAATATTTTATTTTAGTGTGATTTGTAAGGATATTGTTGTAATGAAGATTTCAAATCCCGAAAGGTGCTATATGACTTTAAAATAAAATATTAATTTAACTTGTTGTTAATAATCAACTTCCTTGAACATTTAATATGCTATTTGTAATCTTTGCAAAATTACTTATTATTTCTAGGGAAAATATTAATTTCACACTTAAACTTATTAATTATTTATTAATTCAAAAGCAGGCTTTTTAACTATGTTTTATTCGCATAACTTTTACTTATAATGTGGCCATTTTTATTTATAGAACACCTTTTTTACGTTAAAATAAAATTTATATTTCGTTTTAATTATTGGCGGAAATATATTTAAAGAAAGGCTAAAATATCTTCTTTCTACAATAATTTTTTTGTTCTATAAATTTTATGTTTTATCAGTATGAGTTAAATAAATATCAGATAACAATTTGTAACATGTAGGTAATCGCAGTGATATAGTAACCGGAGGATAGTGGGATCAAAGATCGAGCCGGCCAAAGATCCACCGTGTTCATTAATAACAGCTGGGACTTGTAAAGTAGGCTCATGGTTGCAATGTCCATTAAATTCTCAAACGATATCTCTGGAGATCGCTGGCTAATCCAGGGACTCTTCTTCTTGGATCCTGCTTGTAAACTAACTGGAACCTTTCTTGAGGTTTATGGTTGCAATGTTCTTTAAATTCTTAAACGATATCTCTGTAGATCACTGGCCAAACCAGGGACTCTTCTTCTTGAATCCTGCTTGTAAAGTAACTGGAACCTTTCTTGAGGTTTATGGTTGCAATGTTCTTTAAATTCTTAAACGATATCTCTGGAGATTACTGGCCAATCCAGGGACACTTCTTCTTGGATCCTGCTTGTAAACTAACTGGAACCTTTCTTGAGGTTTATGGTTGCAATGTTCCTTAAATTATTAAACGATATCTCTGGAGATCACTGGCTAATCCAGGGACTCTTCTTCTTGGATCCTGCTTGTAAACTGGAACCTTTCTTGAGGTTTAACCCTCTTAGTTCCTAACTCGAAGGGAAGCTGCGTATTTCCCTAATTATCTATTAGTCGCACTTTTTGAAGAGGTCTACGGGACGTGGTGTAGGCTGGACTATTTGCTTTTCTTAGTTTCATTCCGTTAGGTGTTCATGGGTGATTCATTAATGAAAGAAACCATCATAGTTTTGGCATCCGTTACCGTTAACATTACGGTCCTGTGTTTGCATGTGATACAAATAAATCTCTTATCACGGAAATTTCCTTTTTTTTATAAATGTCCTGTTGCGATAAGTAAATTGACAGTTAATCACTAGTGAGGCCATACTATAATAATTTGCATAGATAAAATATCAAACTAATTTTACTCTATGTAATCCATAATAATTTCTATATTAAGAGTTTCATCGATATATATTCGGAGAAAATAATATGGGCATTAATAGAATACGAAACTATTAAAAATATCTAAATTTTTAAATATTCAAACCGCAAGATTTTTCTTACCTGAATATGCTCTTAATTGATTTCTATCCCTCTAAGAGTTAAGTATGTAATTTTCTACATCCGATGATGTCTTCAAACGGACTTGCACATATTTTGAGGTCATTTAGATCCATAGAAAAATATTTTAATTAAATGGTTGTAAAAGTAGTAATAAAAGTTATGGATCTAAATCTAACTTTCTAACACTTGCAAACTCGTTTGAAGACTTCATCGGCTGGGGAGAAAATTACGTGCGTAACGCTTACAGGGCTATAATACAGAATCAATTACAATGTGTAGTGTACTAGTTAAAATATTTAATTGAAAGAGTAAAATATTCTCTTGATCAAGTATATAACATGATTTAAATAAGTATGATTGTATTTTTTCTTAATTTGGTCATAAATACATGCAATGCAAAGTAAATTTCCTCTTATAGAATTTTCAACAACGTTGGTTGTACATATACTCTTCATCTAAATTTTAGGGGAAAAGGAGTAATTAATATCAAATTTTAATAAAATGAAATTTAGAACAATTTCAAGATTATTTCAAAACCCCGAAACAAAAGCTGGACTCATAATTCAAAGGACTTAATTAATTCTTTGTTATTAAATTTCGGAGTTACTAGTTATTACTCGAAACGAGTCTTCTTGTATTACTTTGAACTCTTAATTATAAAATGATACTTTTACTCGGGTTTGTTCCTTTAACATTCTTTAATGAACTCAAGGTTTGACGAATGACTTCCTGTAGAAGGAGTAAAACTTTATAATTGGTTTTAAATGTTTGAAAATATTATTAGTTTCCTAATTGATTTATTTTTATTTATGTCCAACTAACTGGAGAGAAGAAGAACTTGAACTAATATCATATAGAGTTTCTGTTGATTTTAAACACTCGGATAAGTTTTTAAAATTTTTTGCATTTTCTTTTACCTTGGTAGTAATTATTTTTTGTTTGTTTGGACAGACAATTATTAAATCTTCGAAGTACTTCGAAAGCTAACGTTACGATTTTTTCTAAGTCTGGATTAGTGTATTGTATACATTGGGATATGATTAATTATTTGTGGAAATAATGTTACGTTTAGTGTTTAAGAATAAGAAATTAAAACTCATTAAAAACACACCTAATATGTCTTGATTAAATGCTTTTATACAATTAAATGCCTAAGGAATACATCAAGTATACAACTGATCACTTGTAGATGTGGAAGACTCCTATGGACTCGTAAAAAAATGGTGTCGCTTTTCTTTTGTCTCGTGTCGCTCGAAAACGTCTATCCCACAAACAGCGTATACCAGCAGCGTTTATACCCTCTTCTTTCCTGTCGTAACGACCTTGTCCTCTAAAAAAATCAAACTGCCCAGCGGAGAAAAAACAAGGGTCCACTGAAGAACGGAGGGGTCAGAAACCAACGGGCTCTTCTATTGGTTGGGAGGAATCCGAAGTTTCTTCCTAGTTCAAAGCTGTCCTGTTCTGTATGTCTTTGACGAAGGCTTAAGAGAAGAGGTAAAAAAACTTTGAAACACCGAATGTAACTTATTGTTAGAATAGTTTAAATATTATCAGTTATATTTCCTTTAAAAAACAAAAGGTGAAATTATGAAAATTAAACTTTCGGAACTTATTTTACATTCTAAACCACAGGTGAGGAGAGTACAGCCTTGAGACTTTATGTGTCTCTGTGACTTTCTTGTGGGGCCTTCATAAAAGCTAGCTCCTTTATTAATTAGCATTTATTTATATAGATTACTACAATTCAGAATTGTAGAATTCTAATATTACTATGATATACCTTAATATCACTTTTCTATTTTTTGTATTGTACCGATGTACTTTCCCACTATGGTCAGCACGTGCATAGCTGTGGACTAAATTTTCAAGACGAATTTAGATGCAGCTTTTGATTTCGAGTTTCAGTCGGGACCCCTGCGGAGGAGTTATAGCTCACTGAGTGGCACAAGTATAACGGTCAAGCCCAGGCAGGTATGTAGTCGTAAGATATGGGGAAGGAGATTAGAAATAATGTCAACTTTCACCAAAGGGGCCATTTTAATGAGCCCATCTGAACTACCGATGAAGGTGCAGATGTGGGAAAATTTTACCAACAAGTTATTGGGACAGAGAAAAAAAGGGGCTTTGAACCGAGATGTAAAGTTATGGAAGAAAAGTGGGAAAATGACTCGATGTCGGGATTCGAGAGTTGCTGGACTTCGAGATCCCGTGAGCAAGCAGAGAGCCCGGGTCAGCAATCGATTTCCGAACCTCCATGCGTATGATCGGCACACTTGCAACGACGTACAGCCTGTTGACAGCCCCAAACTGCTCCCCTGTAATTACTGGAGGTAAACTTAATATAAATTCACAATTATTACCTGGGTCTCATAATCTTTTGATAAGGAATACTATTTCAAGAGTGTTAATGAATAGCAAAACCAAATAATTGTAGGTCATGTTAAAAGCTATTGAAGCGATGTATTAATTTGTAAATATTGTACATCATAAATGTTTTAGCTTAATAAGGGATTTTCCTATGATTCCATAGCGTATATTTTACTGTGTTTTCACTTTGAGAATGAACACTGGTGTTTGTGTTGAAAGTTCATTACAAGATTTGTATTGAAATAAATTCATTTAAAGCTACTTTCATTTTATAGTATAACTACTGTATAGTATAGAAACCTGAATAGAAATCGGACAAATCCCCTCTTTAACCGGAAGTAGCAAGTAAAATACTAGTTTCGGTTTTGGACGTAACCTGAAATTTGACAGAAAATTACAATTTTACTGTAATGTACGTATTTAAAAATTGTTTTTTTTTTTAACTGAAACCTTATTTAAGTCGTGTTTATTTCAACAAAAATATAATTCCAAACCTGGTAAACCAGGTGGACACATTAATATAACTGGACTGTGTAAGTTTTATTTCAAGTAATATTTAAATATGCAGTTGTTTATAAAAATAATTAAATTTTTATATAAGGAGTTATTACTCTTATAAGAATACAACAAAAACATCTTATGAAACTTTTTATGTTAAGTTATACATAAACGAGAAGTAAAATTTAAAAAATAAAGATTTTATGCAAGATAATGAAAAATAATAATGGATTTTATAAAAGATACAGGTTAAACTATACAAAATCAAGAAAACTTTCAAATTTAAATTCTTCTCTTCCATATAAAATAAAATTTTAATTAAGAAAACTTACTGACTCGTACCATTTTGAGAGAACTTTTATTGCTACTATCTTTTTAAAATTGTCCAAGATATTGACTTTTATGATAGAGAGATAGTTAGAGAACGTATTAAGAAGTCATAAAAAATTGTTCTAACCAAAGCTTTTATGAATACTTTTTCTTATCAAATCTTTTCTTTCTTTTGTGCTGAATCAAGATAACTGATAATTTGATTGCTACGCTTCATGGAGATTTTGTTTTTAATTTAAAATAATTACTGGTATCAAACGGTTTTTTTTACTTTTAATTTACACAGACAGACAGACAGACACACACACACACACACACACACACACACACACACACACACACACACACACATATATATATATATATATGTATGTAAAAATTATTTCCTCTAGTCACAATGATCCTTAGCAGCAGCTATACTAACAATAAAAATTGATGCACAAGCCCTGACTTATATATATATATATATATATATATATATATATATATATATATATATATATATATATATATATATATATATATAAGTCAGGGCTTGTGCATCAATTTTTATTGTTGTTGTATATATATAAATATATATATATATATATGTTGTATATATGTTGTTGTATATATATAAATATATATATATATGTTGTATATATGTTGTTGTATATATATATATATATATATATATATATATATATATATAGCCCCTATTGTTTTTACTTGCCCGGGCTACTAGGCGAGGAGAATCCTAATCAGCTAGTAGTAATAACGAACGATACAGTCTGGCCACATTAAAGAGAACAAAACAAGTCTAATTAAAACTTTATTTAAGAGCTGCTAAAATGGACATCTTTACTAGTCAACGACAGATAAAAGAAAGACACAAAAATCACTTTGGTCGAACAGAGATGCACCCAAGTGCAAATGCAGAAAGAAATTTCCCTAGGAAGAAGAAATTTACACAGCGAATTAAACTATTAAGATCAGGAAAAAAACCTGAGCTATTTTCCGGCGACCGCTGGAAAACGTGCTGAATAGACAGAAAATTTACATCTATTATATTTACATCTCTTGGGTTTGTGAAGCTAACCCAAATGATCTAAGTTCATTTCTGACTCCCAAAAACGTTGTGAAATCTCTTGGTCACTCTGGGAAAAAATCACGTTATCACTTGCTGTTGGATTCGAAATTTTTGATAGAAGTGTGGACTCGTCCACATTTGATGCAAAGCTCTTGTCTTGTAAAGTCGTTAAGTTTTAGTTAATAAAATTAAAGTTCTAATACGTTGGGTTGTTTTTTTTTAATTTCTTCAAATCACTTAGGTTCTTTCCTTGCCCATAACCTGAATAATAAAGGCAAAATGTTTTGCATAATCACCGAGATAATTCTTCTGGTTACACTGACCCATATATATATATATATATATATAAATCCTCTGTTCTCATACTTTTCCACGACAAGAGTGGAGGATGTTATCAGCCGAGTTCCCGCTCAGAACTGACTGTTTTGGCATTCTACCAAAATAAAGTTCCTATGTCTACTTCCGCTTCGGCTTCTTCACTCTCTATAGTTCCGCTCGAGGATGTGTCTTTCTCCTATTACGTGATCGTTAATGAGTTCTTATTATTTTTAATTATAACTCGCTTAATTCGTAACCCCCATTTTTAAATCTGAGATTCTTCCCTTACCATTCTTATTGTTTCAAATCTATTTTCACAGTCTCAAAATATCGTAATTAAAGATGTGTCGTCCACTTAAAACTCTTCCAACCTATTTCCTAAAGCTTTATCTGTAATAGACTCAAATTTTCTACCCACTCTCTATATTTTCCAGCTGTCCCAGGTTCACTTTTCCATAATCTAAGATTCTTTTTCTTGTTAATAAAGCCTACTAAGCTACTTTCTCTCAGAAATATTTAGTCTCCTTCTCGCTTTGGGTTCCAACCCCTTTCCAGCAAATGTTTCGATGTTCATTCTACCTTCTGCCTTTCACTGCGAAGCACGTGTTGTTCTCTTAATTAAAATAAAATTTAAGTTTAACTCGGAATTGTCGTTCTCTTCAATATGGTCCGACTGCACATTACTTTATTAGTCTAAATGCTGAGACGTCTTGCCCATCAAGGCCGGGCAAGTAAATACAATAGGGGCTTAATTATTTGTGACCGGTGGATTAATTTTCCCCGTGTTACATATATATATGTGTGTGTATGTGTGTGAAGAGCGAAGAATAACGGTATTTTATTATTTCTGTATAATTCAATTTGATAAAAGTACAAAAAGTATTAATTAAATTTAAAGTATAATTTAACAAAAATCGCATTTATGAAAATATGAACTTATAATTTTTATTGCTAGCTAATTCAAATTCGAATTCTTATTATAATTAAAAAGGCACGTTACTTTTGCCTTAAATATGCATTTAGATATGCCATTTAAAACTTTCTTCTTTCTATTCACCGAGATTGCATAGTGGTTAGCATATAATACTCTCAACCAATGGGTTTGGGTTCAATTCCCGAATAAGACTTAGTTGATTTTTGTGTTGTTCTTACACAGGCAGTCATGTTACTTTACCTATATAGTGCTCCCATAATTAAAAATTAAGCAAATCATCGGTTTGTATACTAAAATGCTAATAAAAGACAAGAACCCAGCAATAAAAATTTCTTTTCTTAAAATACTAAAATTAGTTTTAGCCAGGATCCCTAACCTTATAAAGTTTGAATGAATAAACAGTTTACTATAGACTATAATTATTTTTGAGATAAGGAAACCACTTATATTCACTATTTCTTTATCGCCTTGTAAAAATTATTCCCAGATTTCACACTTCTTTACCGTCGTATAACCACGTCTTGTTACATAAAAGTACTTGATATTAATGTTACGACGTATTTATTGATTACGAGAGGGTAAGACTTTTCTATGTTTCTTAGCAACGTTCATTTACTTAAAGTATGTCTTTCCCACATAACGTTGTAACTACCAATCACATAAAATAAGTTTTTTTTATTATTGCATAACTGCCTTTTACATACAGCTTCATTTTTCCCATGCATCATCTAACCATGGGACTACTATTTATTTCTTGTCACTTTTACTACTTGCATGCAAATTATATGAAACTCTATATATTTACCAGAGCAATTTGTAACAGTAAGACATGTAGAAACGCTTGTTCTATTTTTGATTACTTTATATTTATGTACTAGTGATAAAATACATCAGAAAATATCATAAATATTATATAGAGGGCTATGAATAGCTATAAAATATGGCTATGTGTATGGATAAATATAAATAGGATTTACCACGCGAAACATCTGTAATTTTGAATACTGAGACATAGGACGATTAATATTTTTTGAGAACATTATAAAATATAATTTTTTTAAAGAATAGATTTTTTGTATATTTGTTTATTAAATTATGGCAACAAATTCAGTAAAGTATTATTGTTTTACATTTTTAAAGTTATAAAGGAGTCTAAAAACTTGAGTTATGACTTTGATATACAGTGTGTCTCAAAACGACCGCATAAACACTGCACAGATAGATTTCTTGTTGGGAATGCATAAAAACTGCCCAAAGAAGCGTTCCTGTACGATCCATAGATTATAAGAAAAATACGAAAAACAAAGTATGAAGTCACTGCCGGTAGAAGAAAAAACACATTATTGGGCATATCAACAGTAGTATATGCACGGACATACTTCCTAAGAGTTCGTAAGGCATTTCCATTACATCAGGTACATGTCACAGTAGTCACGAACTGAATACACGGCCATCATACGAAGACTATCGGTAGCTGTACGATGCAGTCTTCCTTTAAATACCAATTTAACGGCTGCTTAAAATCATTCCTTGGCGCGAGCATTCATGATGCGATATGCGAGGCGAACGTTTTAAACATTATCGTCTGGAAAGATAGGCAAATACTATTGTTGATATCTCCATTAAAGCGTTTTTCTTACACCGGCAGTGACGTCATACTTTGTTTTTAGTATACTTCTCGTAAAGTGCGGATCGTACAGGAACGATTCTTTAGGCTGGTTTTATGTACTCCCAACGAGGAATCTAGCTGTGCAGAGTTTATGCGGCCATTTTGGTACATCCTGTATATTTTAAAAATTATTTCTCAAAATATCATATTGAAATCAAGTTTTGGAGTTTTTTAGGAGTTAAATATGTGTCAATGATTGGTGTTAAGCAAAATGTTATAGTGTAGAAATATTCGTTTAACCGTAAAACTACAAGGTAGGATACGATAAACTCATATTTCTAAAATAGAAAATTTAAATGTGTGAATATTTTTTATTTAAATTTTTAATATAAAAGCATAATAAAATAAAAAGCTTAACAGTTGTATTTTGCTTTTTTCACATATTTTCTATTTAACTATAAGTACTAACTAAACTAGTTTTTCACGTTGGAAAATACAATATCATTCATATGTTGTCATATGCTATCCACTTTTAACGTTATCCTCTATAATATAATAGCCTAAATTATTTGTCAGTCTGTCCTCGAATTTATGAAGCGGTTGGGCCTGGAATGGATAAAGTCATCCATATTGGATTCTTGATCAGTTAGGGTTAGAAAAATTCAAAGCGAATAAAGTTTAAAACGAACAACTTTTAGTTAAAATAATTGTAAAATGGAGCGATATTTATTAAATATAAAAGGGGAATTCGTCCACCATACGGTTCCAATAGTTGGTTAAGAAGCATGTTTATTTCGATAGCTTTCGTATCTTATGTTTGAAACACCGTCTTTTAGCAGTGAACCGGAATGACTTTTAATCGGGTTCTTCCATCTCAAAGATTTCTTTGATTCAATCAATGTACATAGGGGGCTATAGAGGACATTCAAACAGCCCGTCGCTGATTGCTGTATCACTGATCTAACTCGATCGCTGTTTGGGATTTAACCCTATAACCTGTCAAATATATCCCACGCTATTTGACATCGCTTTCCGAGTTTAGCTGTTGAACTTCGATAAATTTCGGAAGATTTTCCCTGAACGTACATCTTTGAAACAATTACATTCCGCTAAGGTAAACTATTTTTTTAAATGAATTCAACGTAATTCTAAATTGCATTCACAGTATCGGGACACTTTAGAGGAGTATGAAGATAAACAAATTATTTAGTTTGTACCAAATAATTCTCAGCCAAAAAGCGAACAATTTTTTTACTTGCCTCATAGGGTACTTCACAATTCTGGAAAATTAAAAATTTTACTGATCTCGTCATATGACGGGCTATATGATAGTTAACTAATATACAGGCATATCATGCGATGAAATGGTCGAGAAAGCTTTTAGTATAAACATTGAAAGTATGGTGATATCAAAGAATGTATGTAGAAAATTAGGTAAAACTAGAAAAGTTCGACTCTACAACCTGTGGATTTATACAAAACATGCAAAGAAAACGGCACTGTTTTATCTATACAGGTACTGGAATAATTAACCCTTTAATGAAAAGTTTTTTTTAAAGGCAGGACCAAAAAACTCAGTTTTTTTAATGCAAAAAAAAAACACAATTTAGAACGTTGTCTTACTAAGAAAATCACAAAAATACAAAAATAATCAAAATTTTTAAGTACAAATTTGTGATTTCGATAACATTGCAGAAAATAGTCGAATATTGTAATATTACACGTACATCGACTTTTTATCTTGCTTTTTGAATTCCCATTTCACAATAGACATTATTATCAGTAAAAATACTTATTCATACTTTCAAGACATAAATATTGTAATATTACACGCACAAAAACTTTTTTCTTTGTTTTTGAATTCCCATTTCACTATAGACATTATTATCAGTAAAAACACTCATTTATACTTTTAAAACATAAATATTGAAATATTACACGCACATCGACTTTTTTCTTTCTTTTTTAATTCCCATTTCAGAATAAACATTATTAACAGTAAAAATATTTATTTATACTTTTAAAACATAAATATTGTAATATTACACGCATGTCGACATTTTTTCTTTCTTTTTGAATTCCATTTCAGAATAAACACTATTAACAGCAAAAATACTTATATATACTTTTAAAACATAAATATTGAAATATTACACGCACATCGACTTTTTTCTTTCTTTTTTAATTCCCATTTCAGAATAAACATTATTAACAGTAAAAATATTTATTTATACTTTTAAAACATAAATATTGTAATATTACACGCACATCGAGTTTTTTATCTTTCTTTTCGAATTCCCATTTCAGAATAAACATTATTAACAGTAAAAATATTTATTTATACTTTTAAAACATAAATATTGTAATATTACACGCATGTCGACTTTTTTTCTTTCTTTTCGAATTCCCATTTCAGAATAAACATTATTAGCAGCAAAAGTACTTATATATACTTTTAAAACATAAATAATAACAATACCAGTATTTATAAAATTAATAAAAATTTTCTTTTGTGCGATATATTTGGAAACAAGGTGCAGCACATAGCCCAACATTGCAACTATTACACATATAACGACTCTCTTTTCTTTTCCTTTTTCGTTTGCTATCTCTTTTAGCACAACACACAGCGCAATATCTACAAAAGTACAACGCTGCTCGAATTATCTCGAGTGTGCACAGTATGGTGAGTTTAGCAAGCTCGAGTTAACTCGAGCGTGCACTTTAAGGGGTTAATAGGGTTTTTAAATGAATTAAACCTTTGTCATTTGTTTTGTCAAATCGCTCAGAAGTCTCCTTTCAATCACAATACTCTCTTAAAATTCAAAATGCATTTCAAATTAAAAATAATTCCTTTCTAATAAAGGTGATTTTTTAATAAGAAAACATACTAACTAAAATGTATATTTACATATTTATTATTAAAGCTTTTATACGCTTCCTTTTGTGGTGAATAATGATATTCCATAATTTAATTAACTC
>CM063510.1:43496055-43531055 GCA_032207245.1 Pardosa pseudoannulata | reverse complement strand
GTTTTTTAATGTATGGGAAAAATACTTCCTCATGCTTTGCAGAAAATATCCCTGATCATCATAATTGTGTATAGACCTGACATTTGCTTGTTGTTTGGCATTGTGTCTACCTAGAATTCATATGAAGTCTCATGGAAAAATGGTTACCATTTTCTAGAGAGTTTTTTAGTTCTAATAGTGGATCCTTGTGATATGAAAGCCAAGAAAAAGTCGAAGAAAAATTTTGGATTCGAACCCTGGAACTCCAGTACCTAAGAGCTACACCTTAACATTCAGCTAATGTTTAGCAGACCAAACAAAAGGACCCTTAAGCTTAGCGTGGCACGTCTAGAAGTATTGTTTGACTTTTGAGCACATTGCCACCACAAACCTATTTACGTGTCCCAGCCAAAGAATTTCGGTACAGGAAGAAGGGAAGGCGCCGTAGACATAATGCAAAAATGCAAGCAAAAGAAGTGATATCCAAGAGCCTTGACAGAAAAACAACTTTGAAGGCTTCTGAGATTCAGTGTCTGCATTCCTCTTTTAACACTTTGCAGGCGGGCAACGTATTTTTACGTTTTTTCAGTCTGTAACTGGAGCGCGGATCGAGTAAAAATACGTATTTAGTAGATTTGTGGTGGATACCCTCTAACCACCACAAATCTACTAAATACGTATAATTATATGTATGTGTGACAGTATATGCGTGTTGTTTCCGTTCCTATGCAACCCTTTGCATTTTTTTACCACAAGTTATGATTGTCGAGTGACTCGGTCTTTTGTTGCGTTATTTTTTCTTCAATTGAATTCCTAACTCCAGAACGTACAAGCCGAACGCTGGCCGATTGGTTAGGGCGCTGATCGTCGGTACCGGAGTTCATGGGTTCGAGTCCCACTATGGCATGGATGTTCGTAGCCGTTCGGAATCGGCTTTAAACAGTAGGTCCCGGTCTCATTAGCCCTCGTGTGCAAAACAGTAGACCGTAGCGCTCCAAACCAAACCAAACCAGAACGTACAAGTCGTATTTTGTCAATTCGAAGCTGGGTTTTTTTATTGTTGAATACAAAATTGATAAAATGAGCCTTTGTGACAAAGATACTTATGAAGAAATATGCCCTGATAGATTATCGGAATTTAATTTTAAAAATCGTTTATTTTTGTAATTTCGTAAAAATGTTTTTTAATAGTCATACAGTATATATTAAAGTGTAAGATAAAAAAGTTTTGTTCATAAAAACAAAGTAGTTTTTGATTTACTGTGATTTTTCTGAAATACTAAACTTTCGCACGATTCACGAAAAAACGCCCGCTGCACGCGTAAGTTGGCGGTGAAGTATACCCGCATGCCAACGTTAATAGTGGATGCTTGTGATATGAAAGCCAAGAAAGGATCCAAGAAAAATTTTGTTTTGGTTTGGTTTTAAGCAATAAGATCTACTGTTTTGCTACAAGAGAGGAGGGGGTAATGAGACTGGGACCGATTCTGAACATCTATGCGAGTAGCGGGATTCGAACCCGTGAACTCCGGTACCTAAGGGCAACACCCTAACATTCCGCTATTGTTCTGCAGACCAAGCAAAAGAACCCTTAGGATTAGCGTTCCACATCTAGATGTATTGTTTGAGTTTTGAGGACATTGCCACCACAAACCTATTTTCGTGCCCCAGCTAAGGAATTTCGAAGGAGCCGTAGAGATAATGCAAACAATACAAGCGAAAGAAGTGATATCCAGGAGCCTTAACGGAAAAACAAATTTACAGGCTTCTCAGATTCAGTTTCTGCATTCCTCTTATAAGTTGTGATTTGATTTTGTTTTTAAATTATCAATTTCTAGATTTCAGGTATGATATTTTTAAAAATTCCCTGTAGAATATATACTTGAGGTATATGTTAAAACTTATATAATATTTAAGTTAATTTTGTATTATTTTCTAGATTAAATTTTTTTTCCTAACAATTAGCAGGAATGGGCGATGAACGTTAGTTGGACGGAGAGACCGAGGCTGTATCATTCTTTAGAGCAGATGGTGATTTGTAGTTTCAGCACTGTGACGTCACTACGCCAACACTTAGCCAATAAAATTTAAAACAGAAGTAGGTGTACATCTAGCAGGTATTAAGCACACAGACGGTGACTCCTGTAACAAGGTTATCTTACAGAAAAAGAGAGCTCATTCGGGTTTTCATCTTCGAGTGTCCTTCCCCATGTTTACCCAAGTGAAAATACGGACGACTTTTGCCATCTCGTAACTTGAAATTCCAAATCAAAGAGGTTGAACGATGGCAGAATGGTTAGGGTGCTGGCCTTCGGAATCGGAGTTCGTGGGTTCGAATCCAACTGCGGCATGGATATTCGTAGCCGTTTCGAATCGGCTTTAAGCAGTAGATCCCGGTCTCATTAGCCCTCGTATTGCAAAAAAAGTAGACCGTAGCGCTACAAAAACAAACCAAACCAAATCAAAGAGTGTAAAGCACCATTTGCTGGTGCGTGGCTCTATGCTTGAAAGATCTGCCCGCCTACTTTACTGGGACAGGTACTCTTTCTGTTCGTAGACTATCGCTGGTATGCATTAAATTAATCTCCGAAACTTTAAGGATAACAAATATAATTTATTTACAAGATTGAGGAAAAATTAAATATAGAACAAACATATTCTCTTGGTGTCTCAGATCCTGACGTAACCAGATGAGATGGACGAGCGTTCCATATCAAAGAAAAAAAAGACATTGTGTTTTTCTCACTCCAAACAGAGAGATCTCTCCAGGTCGTAGGCTCTATCTCGACTCCCCGAACTCAATTGAACTGCCTTCCCACAGATCTTATCTCCCTTCTTCGGGGGGTGATGGTGACTTCTGGAAACTTGATTCCTTCCAAAAAAGAAAATTCTCCTCTCTCTCTCTCTCTCTCACTCGGCCGGTTTCTTTTTCCCTTAAGAAACGCCGGATGGAACGGGTTAAGGAGGTCAATCTTGCAGATATAGTAAAGGATGTACATCTGCGAAACACAGGTCGTGGGTCCTAATTCCTTACAAAGTTGCCTTTGGCAGACTGAGCCACCTAGTCTCGCACGTTTAAGTTGATAGATCTTATAAACATCATTGATAACTAAAAGGTTCTGTGATTCCTGGGAGATTACAATAGTAATATCCCAGTTATCACAGAAGATACCCAAATTTCTCATTTTCAGTAGTCTGGTCTAAAATAATGTTACATTTAAATTAATTTATTTCTGACAGAATAAGTTTAGGCTTGATAGATGTCACTATTAATTCACAAATTTCTAAAACCTGTCAAGCAACTCTTGACGTTGCAAAATAATAAACATGATGTCGAGTAAGATAGATGCAGTATTGGAACTCAAAGAAAATATACTTAATCAATTCTTTACACCGTTTTAAAATATAACTTCATAATTTTGTCTTAAACGTATTGCAATTTTTTAATAACCGAACATAACATGACTGATGCAATTAATGCAAAATGATAGCTGTATAAGATATAACGGAAATGAAGCTAATATTGGATAAAAATGACATTTGATTGGAGGATTGGAATTAAAATGACTGCTTATTACTAATTAACCGTTTTGCGTCCAGCCTTAGACATATATTAGTGAGTTCCCGAATGAAGGTTATATTTTTTTCAAAAATGAAATAAGTTTTTCCATTTTGTTACACTAATAGTAAACAAATTCAAAACTAAAACAACTTTTAATAAAACGAATAACACATTCATTCGATTTTAATTTTCATCACCAACTTGAGAAAAGTAAACTGAAGAAATAAAAGTATTATATTTTGTGACATTCGATAATTTTTGGTTTTACGAACTAAAGGTAAAGTGCCAGGTATATAATGCTAATATGATTTATATATATATATATAAAATTATATATATAAATATAAATTAAAAATATATAAATATTTATATATTATATATAAAACATATATATATATAATATATATATATATATATATATATATATATATATATATATATATATATATATATATATATATATATATATATATATATATATATATATATATATACATATATATATACATATATATATATATATATATATATATATATATATATATATATATATATATATATATATATATATATATATATATATATATATATATATATATATATATATATATATATATATATATATAGTACAAACACATATATATATATACATATATATATACATATATATATACATATAATACATATATATATAATATATACATATATATATATAATATATATATATATATATATATATACATATATATATATACATATATCTATATATATATATATATATACATATATATACATATATATACACATATATATATATATATAATATATATATACATATACATATATATATAATATATATATATATATATATATATATAATATATATACATATATATATATATATATATATATATATAATACAAAATTATTACACTTTAATAACTCATAAAACTCCTCCTCTCTCCCATTCGAATTCCTTAAAATCCATTTTCCTTGCCATAAAATGTCTTTATGGCACCATAAAATGTCTAAATGTCTTTAAATGAGTGTCCTCAACTTAAAATTCTTCCAACACATTTCTCAAAGATTTCTTTGCAATAAATGCAAATTTTTTCCTCTTGCCGTATTTTCCAGCTGTCTCTGGCAAATGGCTAAGTTTTCCCATCCGATCTAAGTTTCCTTGTATTGTTAATAACGCCAACTAAGCTTTTTTCTCTTGGGAATTCTTCTCTGTGTCTCGCTCTGGGGTCCAACCCTGTTCCAAGACGTGTTTCAATATTAATTCTCTCTTCTTAATTTGAATGTGAAGCACATGAAGTTCTCTTAACTAAAATAAAATTGAAATTCCACTCGAACTTGTGCTTATCTTCAACGGGGCCCGACCGCAATATCTTCAATAAGTCTAGTTACCTAGGATTCTCCTTGTTCAATAGCCCGGGCAAGTAAAAACAATAGGGGCTACACAATAATTCTTTCTGACCAGTGGTTTAACTTTCACCGTGTTACTCAACCACATACACACATATACAGGGTGTCCCCAAATTACCGCATAAACTGTGCACAGCTAGATTCCTCGTTGGGAGTACATAAAAACTGCCCAAAGAAGCGTACCGGTACGATCTATAGTTTACGAGAAAAATACGAAAAACAAAGCATGACGTTACTGCCGCTGCAAGAAAATACACTTTATTGGACATATCAACAACAGTATTTGCATATATTTCCAGACGACGACGTTTAAAATGTTTTCCTCGCATATCGCGTCATGCATGAGAACGGGCCATGGAATGACTTTAAGCCGCAGTTGAACCGGTATTTAAAAGGCTGCATCTTGCAGCTACCAGCAGTCTTCGTATGGTGGCCATGTATTCCATTCGTGATTCCATTATGTACCTGAAGTACGACCGATGTAATTGAAATGCCTTACAAACTGTTAGGGAGTTCGCCTGTGCATATACTGTTGTTAATATGTTCAATAAAGTGCTTTTTTCTTGCACCGGAAGTGACGTCATACTTTGTTTTTCGTATTTTTCTCCTAAACTATGGATCATACAGGAACGCTTCTTTGGGCAGTTTTCATATACTCCTAACGAGGAATCTAGCTGTGCAGAGTTTATGAGGTCGTTTTGGGACACCCTGTATACATACGTTTATTAATGATTTCTAAAATGTTTGTTGGAAAGCTATTCAAATATTTGACTTAATTTAAGAATACCTACATTTTTTGCGAGTTTGAAAAAAAAAATTATAAGAAAGCCAATGATTAGAATGATTAGCAGATAACTTTAACTTTCAATGGTTTTTCAAGGAGTTAGACATAGGTTTTTACTTTTGTACTTATGAGTAAAAATATTAATTAAACTTAAGTTTCAAATGCATTAAACTCAAATGTCTATGTTTTCCGAATGTTCATAATGTCATTTAATGCTATAACACATGTAATTTAAATGCCAGGTTCCGTATTTAAGCTTTCTCTATGTTAACTTATCACTCCCCAGTTACATTGCATTTACCCTCAATTAGTATACTAGAACATTGGTACATTAACAAACATTGACATGATCAACTGAAGAGCTAATTACATTTCCCCCTGTTTCACTGTGACACCTCGTCATTAAGCTGAGTTGTTCTCTCACTTTCAATTAAATATAGAGTTCACTCCAGACCAATTTAGTAATAGTTGGATGCGTTTACAGTTGCCTCTTTTCTTAAGTCGGTAGTCTGTTTAAGGCTTGAATAGCTATACGCATGCAACAACTTTAATAATATATTTATAGGATATTTACTTCGAGGTAAATGTCTTTTGAAGAACAAATTTTATTTCAGGACAAGTCTAATTAAGGAAAAATTGTTAGGCTTGTCCAATTTTAGGGTAATTTATATTTTTTCATTATTAAACCCTTCCCTGTTTTGCCCGTACGGCGTACGGGTAGTCTGATTTCTATTTCGCTTGCACTGTTTCGTCCGTATTTTTTCCAATTTTAGTAACAAATTATTCGTATAGATGTCCAATAAATGATTGTTTGCAGTTTATTGTATTTTCTACTCTGGTTCAAAAGCACGGGTTTTTTCACATGTTTTGTATCAGAAGACGAATTGTTATCTTTCAGTGTATAGCTTTCTGGTTATATTTTACTAACCGCCTGATAATTTTATTGATGTAAGAGTTGAATAATATATTTTTACTTTTAAATAATGGATAATTCAGAGCGTATGGAGCTAATTTCTTGCGATTCGAACTGTGACTCGGAATCAGAAACTGAATTATCTGTAAATGATAGCAGCGAAAGTTTACTAGATGACCTGGATAGTAGTGACTCTGATAGTAGTACAGATGGAATCAGTCAAGCAAGACAATTTTTTTAAATTAATTGTGATAATCTTTCGGATCCGCCTCCTAGATTTGCTTTCACTGGAATTCCAAAAATTAACTTGGATATCGATGAGACTAAAGGTAAACTTCAGTTCTATGATGCTTTCATAGAAAGAAAAAAGTTGTAATAAATGCTTAAAAATATTAGAAATGTTAATTTTAATAACATATCTTTACTTAAAAATGTAAAATGAACAAAAAATGCAATAAAAAATGTGACATTTTTTGACGGAATTCTGGAAAAAAATGAAACTCTCAAAGGGTTAAAGCGCTGTTTTATTTGTATAGAATGGGAGTATTGTATGCCACCATTGATGACTGTTTTTCCGTTAGCGGCTTTTTAGTTGCAGTAAATGGTTGCATACTAAACATTGTTTTCGTTACATATTTAAAAACAAAATGGCGGTAAACTTAGCATTTCTATAGAGGTGATTGCCTGTTTAACGTAGCCTGAAAGCTATATGATATTTGTGGGCTATAAACCGAGTATTTGTGTCGATATTTGAAGTTTTTAATCCGTGTAGTCTAATATTTTTTCAAAACTACTCTCTGTGTGGAAGAGTTTATAAGCAAAGTTAATTTTGTTCCACACATGTCTAGTTGATGTGAAATTAATCCAAATCGGAACTCAATTAATGCAATAATATAAGTCAAGGTTTAAAATGTCATGTGAGTCTAAAGTGAAATCGTATCACGTGGTTTTCTGCTTGTATCATGCTATTTTATATTTAAAATAGATAAAGTTAGTCTCACTGTAAGGATGGCTACACACTATCTAGAATAGCCGAATAGTTAAGTTTTTATTTATATATGTAACTATAGCATTTTTGTGTTCTCAATGTTGAATGTTTAAGTAATAAAAATTAGAGAGAAGATTCAACATAAATTTTATTAGATCAGAGAAGATTAGTTTTGTTCTCCAACGGAAAAAAGAATTAATAAAAACAGGCGAACTTGAAAGAATGCTAATTCTTTATTTAAAAAAATCTCATGCTTTTAGTATGGTCACTTAAAAAATGAACGGGTGTAATTAAAATGTTTTGATAACACCTGTATTTGAAGAAGTATATACCATGCTTTTTTCCAAAGGATCTTTAAACTGTAAAACTTCATAAAGAACCTTCCCCCCAAAAACATCATAATCTATCTATCTCAATTTCACTGATAATGTGTGAGTCTCTTAATAGATGCATAGCTGTTATAAAAATGTTCTGCTTAAAACCTGTACTTAAATAAGAACTATACCATGCTTCTATTCAGGAAATCCCCAAACTGTAGGAATTCATAAAGTTACAATAAACCATACATCATAATCTTAATAGATGCATAGGTGATATCAAAATGTTCTGATTAATAATTAATATGCCATTCTTCTATCTACAAGGTTTTCAAACTGTATAACTTCATCAAGATAAGAAAAGTAAGTCATACCTCAAAGTCTATTACAGTAAAACTGATAATATGAGCACCATAAGTGCCCCATAAATGCATAGGTGTATCAAAATGTTTTGATCATACTTTAATTTCATTATGAAATTTACCACGCTTCTATCCACAAGATCTTGATAAAAACAAGAAAAGAACTATATGTCATAACCTATCTCAGTTTAACTGATAGTTCGTGCATCCTAACAAATGCGTAAGTGTTACCGAAATATTTTGTTAATATGCCATGCTTCTATACACAAAATTATTCAAACTGTAGAACTTTATATAAAAAGAAAACAAACCGTAATCATAACCTATAATCGTATAAATAATAGTGTGTGTGCCACCTAACAAATTCATAGGTGTTAACGAAATGTTTCGCTTAACATTTCTTTTTAAATCAGAAATATACCATGATTCTATCCACAAGATCCCCAAACTCTGGAACTTCATAAATATATGAAAAACATGCATTCTAATTTATCTCAATTCAACTGATAGTGTGTGGGCCGCTTGAGAAAAGCATAGGTGTTAACAAAATATTCTACTTAATACATCTGTACTTAAATAAGAAATATACTGTGCTTCTATTCTCCTGATCTTTAAACTGTAGAACTTCAATACAAGAAAAATAAACCATACATCATTATCTGTAAGTAAAATTACTAGTGTTCACTCCGATTAACAAATATTTAGTGTTATCAAAATGTTTTGATAATACCGATACTTAATTTAAAAATGTAGCACAAACTTCAAAATATTTTATCCCCAAGATATTCAAATTGTAGAACTTCATAAAAAATGAAGAAAACCATACATTGCAATCTATCTCTAAATTTCTTAAAAATAAAAGAACAGGGCTGGTATAAATATATTTTCTCATATTCTTTCAATTTTCCTTGATATATAACAAATGGATTTTTGAATTTTGGTTTTTTGAAAAAAAATCTCTCTAAACTGAAGTATAAAACACTAGACAGGTTATGAAATAGCGGAATAAAATGCCCTAAACAATTTTAAAAATAAAGTACTTTCTTATCATAGATAACTAGATTGATAGTGTAGATTGATCGTGCAGTGTAAAAGCTATATAATAAAATATTTATGAGATATAATTCTAGTTAAAATAAAAGTTGTATAGCAAGAAAAGGCTTAAAAACAATGACTTGAGTAAAGAACAGAAGAGTAACGTAAGCAGCTAAATAAGAAAATCTAAATATTTTCTTTTTTCTGCTTAAACTGTTTTGGGAAGGGGTAGCGATTCATGACAGTTTAGTTTTTTACTATTCTGACGTTCTCTCCATGGTGTTTTGAAGCGTATTCTTCGTCCCGACTTGATTCGCCAGCTGCTTATGTTCTATTTTTTTTACGTACAATCCTTCTACAAAAATGAAAACACGTTCCATGCAATTTTGATTCTGGCGTGGGAGGATGGCAAAAAAATATTTTGTGTATTTTGATTTAAAGTTTTTTCATTCAAAGTTTCTTCAGAAATAAGTCAGGGACTTATATATTTAAAGAATTTTTTTGTATTTCGTTAAGAGATTTAAAGGAAGTAAAGTAGTCTCGAAAATTTTCTATGTTTAGATTTACACAAATATATTCATTTTGGATTGTCTAAAATCAATTTTGAACAGTTTCAACGTTTATTCTGTAAACACATAGGAGGAAACCTTAATTTAAATAATTATTTCCACCATACTTGAATGAGTTTTAACAATTTTTGTTTTGACGTTTTTACATACTTAAATACTACTCATAACTTATGTTCATAATACGCATATACGCCAAACTGAAAAATGACTAGCTAACGAATGCTGAAAGTTTTCATGCTGTTACATCTACTTGTCTACTTCCTTTTTTGATTGCAATATGCTCTCTGTGTAACGAAAAATTTTAGAATGCGTTCTAATCAACAACTACAACATTAGAACACTGTAAAAAGATTTGCATGCACTCATATATATATATATATATATATATATATATATATATATATATATATATATATATATGTGTGTGTGTGTGTGTGTGTGTGTGTGTGTGTGTGTGTATAACAATGTTTAAACTCTCCATTCCTCATAATAAATGGAGTATTGTATCGGTAAAAACCTTGGTTTACATAGGTTATAACTTTAATAGTGGCTACACTGTAAAAACGCTAAGCAACAAAACAAAAGAATGTCGCGTATACCACACTTGAGCTATATACCTACCTTACTTCTCATCAAAAAGACTCGCCCTTCCTACGTCATATGAATGCGGAGTGATGCGAAGAACTGACACTTGTATTAGCTTGCGGTCTAAAGTAAGTGTTGGTGGGATGCTTTCCAGGGCCGTAGCCAGAAATTATTTTCGGAGGGGGACCAAGGGAGAAAAACATCTTTATTTGTGAATGATACTTCAATTGATGAAAGGGAAAGCACTGTATTTCCGGACTACAGTACTGTAATAAACCTAAATAGTTATTAACATATATAAACAGTTAATAAACATAAACAATTATTAAACAGTAGCATAAACAGTTATTCTGTTAAACAAACAACCGCTCAGACCATAAAAGTCTTCCTGAGCCGCTGGCCGGAAATACAGCAGTGTATTTCCAGAATACAGTGCTGCATTTCCGGCCAGAAGTCCAGGAAGACTTTTATGGTCTGAGTGGTTTTTTAAGCAAATAACTGTCCATGTTCATGAACAGCTAGGCAGATAGCACACACACACACACACACACACACACAAACGTGGGACATTGTCTATCTATAAAATGGTCTTTCAAAATTTAGGGGTGGGGGGACCCCCCCAAATTCCTCCCCCTGTTTACGGCCTTGATGCTTTCATTACTTTTCTCCCTTCTACCTGCGTTTATGAGGTAAGTGGGTTTGTTTTTTTCGGTATGGAGGTGTCGTCGGATGACGACAACTTCTGGTCGGCGAATTTCCAGCCGCTTAATTTTTTGAATGAGGCTTTCGCTCAGGGAGTGGGGCCTCTTACTATCTTCCTTGAAAACCCTGAAGGGAATATCCCCAATTTTCACCCCAAAAAATTAAAGGATGAACTTATACGCCTCGTGGGCCCCAACATAAAGCTCAACTTTTTAAAAGCTACAAGAAACGGGAAAATTGTTTGCGTGACTGACGACAACACCACTGCCATCCAGCTACTTAATATAAAAAATTTACTTTCGGTACCAATCCTACCCCGCTTAATCCCAGACACTCTCACTACCAAATTTCTTCTATATGACGTTCCACAAAATGTAACTTGCAGCGAGGTGGCCGAGGAACTTATGGCAACCGGCGTGCCAGTTTCTGAAGTGCGTCGGTTCCAAAAGCTGACTGAGGGCAAACGTATACCATTAAAAAACTATCCTAGTGACAAAAATCGGGCAAAACCTTCCCGATAAAATTATTTTGTGGTTCGAAGAAATAAGAATAAGACCATTTATAGACAGACCTCGCCAATGCAATAACTGCTATCAATTCTCGCACTCAACTAGGGCATGTAAAAATGCCGTCGTGTGCATTAAGTGCGGAGAAGGTCATTCGGCTCAACAGTGCCAGTCTGATTATGTGAAATGTAGTAACTGTGGAGAAAGTCATGAAGCTAATAACAAGAATTGTAACGCTTATATCCGGGAAGCAGAAATAAATAAATTCAAATGTTTGAATCACTTAACAATAACTGAAGCTAGGAGGCGTTACGCACAAAAAAATAAAAATTACAAAAACAATATCCTACGCAGAGGCGGTGGCTCCCAAGCCAAGGGAAAAGGACAACTATTTGCAAGAAGTTACTACGAATATAGAAAAAATACTGGAAAAGTTTGAGGTAACACTCCAAAGTTTTTTAAACACTCAAGTTGAAACGTTCAATAAAGTCATTGAAATAATGACATCATCTTTCACTAATATATTACAAAAGTTTTTCCCTACAGCACCACAGAGTGCTACTCAAAAATCTGAAAAAAGAAAGAAAAGGATGTTAAGGGATGTTTTGCCCTCTTCCCCCTTATCCCCCTCTGATGGAGATTTTGGATTGATGGAGTACTCTGGTCTTAGTTCCCAAGGTAGCCCTTGCCCTACCTTGGCCCCCTTCCCCCCTTTTGAGTGTGCCAGCCCGGACGGGCCCTCCTCTTAGGGTGTGGGTCTTTCGGTTTCTGTTTTTGTTTTTGATGGCGGGTTTTTCTGTTGTGTCGTGGAACGTTCGTGGTCTTCGGGCCAGAGCCGCTTGGCTTAAATGCCCTGTTTTTTCTTCTGTTCCTGTTCTGCTTGCTCAGGAAACTTTTCTTACCCCGGATCTTCATTTTTCCTTTGACCAAAAGGTTCTGTATCGTAAGGATCGTCTGGGGGGAGGTGGAGGTGGCGTCCTCACCGCCGTTCAGCGCTGTTTTACCTCGATATCTCTCACACCTGTATTTGAAGAAGTATATACCATGCTTTTTTCCAAAGGATCTTTAAACTGTAAAACTTCATAAAGAACCTTCCCCCCAAAAACATCATAATCTATCTATCTCAATTTCACTGATAATGTGTGAGTCTCTTAATAGATGCATAGCTGTTATAAAAATGTTCTGCTTAAAACCTGTACTTAAATAAGAACTATACCATGCTTCTATTCAGGAAATCCCCAAACTGTAGGAATTCATAAAGTTACAATAAACCATACATCATAATCTTAATAGATGCATAGGTGATATCAAAATGTTCTGATTAATAATTAATATGCCATTCTTCTATCTACAAGATTTTCCAACTGTATAACTTCATCAAGATAAGAAAAGTAAGTCATATCTCATACCCTATTACAATAAAACTGATGAACAGCACCATAAGTGCCCCATAAATGCATAGGTGTATCAAAATGTTTTGATCATACTTTAATTTCATTATGAAATTTACCACGCTTCTATCCACAAGATCTTGATAAAAACAAGAAAATAACTGTACTTCATAATCTATATCAATTTAACTGATAGTTCGTGCATCACCTAACAAATGCATAAGTGTTACCAAAATATTTTGTTAATATGCCATGCTTCTATACACAAAATTATTCAAACTGTAGAACTTTATATAAAAAGAAAACAAACCGTAATCATAACCTATAATCGTATAAATAATAGTGTGTGTGCCACCTAACAAATTCATAGGTGTTAACGAAATGTTTCGCTTAACATTTCTTTTTAAATCAGAAATATACCATGATTCTATCCACAAGATCCCCAAACTCTGGAACTTCATAAATATATGAAAAACATGCATTCTAATTTATCTCAATTCAACTGATAGTGTGTGGGCCGCTTGAGAAAAGCATAGGTGTCAACAAAATATTTTACTTAACACACCTGTACTTAAATAAGAAATATACTGTGCTTCTACTCTCAAGATCTTCAAACTGTAGAACTTTATATAAAAATATAACAAACCGTAATCATAATCTATAACAGTATAAATAAAAGTGTGTGTGCCACTTAACAAATTCATAAGTGTTACCGAAATGTTTTGATTAACACTTGTTTTTAAATCAGAAATATACCATGCTTCTTGTAACAATAAGTTACCTTCGGTTCAGCATTTTTTACCTCCTCCCGTGATTAATCGTCAAAGACATATCAGAACAGGACCGGTTTGAACTAGAAAGAAACTTTGGACTTCACCCAACTAATAGAAGCCGAACTCTGGCCGATTGGTTAGGGCGCTGATCGTCGGTACCGGAGTTCGTGGGTTCGAATCCCACCATGGCATGGATGTTCGTAGCCGTTCGGAATCGGCTTTAAGCAGTAGTCCCGGTCTCATTAGCCCTTGTGTGCAGAACAGTAGACCTTAGCTTTCCAAACCAAACCAAACCAAACCCAACCAATAGAAGGGTCTATTGGTTTGGGGGATACTGACCACCGCCGATCTGGAGTGGACCTGTGTTTTTTTCTCCGCGAGGCAGTCTGATTTTTTAGCAGACAAAGTTGTTACCAGAGGAGACAAGAGGGGAACGCTGCTAGCATCCGCGGCTTGCGGGTTAGAAATTTTTAGCAGAGACACGAGAAAGAGGAAAATTATCACCATATTTTTTTTAGGGCCGACACGGACTCTAGAGCAGTTTTCGATATCTACAAATGATAAGTTGATTCCAGTTGTATTATTTAGGCATTTAATTGTATAAAAATTATTTAATCAAGACATATTTGTCCATGTGTTTTTTTAATGAGTTTAAATTTCTTCTTTCTCAAACACTACGCCAATGTAACATTATTTTTACACTTCTATCCACAAGATCCCCAAACTCTGGAACTACATAAATATATGAATAAACATGCATCCTAATCTATCTCAATTTAACTAATACTGTGTGTACCGCTTATGAAAAGCATACATGTTAACAAAATATTCTACTTAATACACTTGGACTTAAATAAAAAATATACCGTGCTTCTATTCTCAAGATCTTTAAACTGTAGAACTTCAATACAAGAAAAATAAAACATATATCATTATTTGTAAGTAAAATTACGAGGGTGCACTCCGATTAACAAATGTATAGGTGTTATCAAAATGTTTTGATAATACCGATACTTAATTTAAAAATGTAGCACAAGCTTCAAAATCTTCTATCCCCAAGATCTTCAAGTTGCAGAACTTCATAGAAAATGATGAAAACCATATATTACAATCTATCTCTAAATTTCTTAAAAACAAAAGAACGGAAAGATAAATAAACGTATTTTCTCACATTCTTTCAATTTTCCTTGATATATAACCGATGGATTTTTGAATTTTGGTTTTTGAAAAAAATCTGTCTAAACTGAAGTATAAGATAGGTTATGAAATAGTGAAATAAAAATCCCCAAACAATTTTAAAAATAAAGTACACTCTTATCGTAGAAAACTATATTGATAGTTCAGTGTAAAAGCTGTATATAATAGAACATTTAAGAGATATGATTCTAGTTAAAATAAAAGTTGTATAGCAAGAAAAGGCTTAGAAACAATGACTTGAGTAAAGAACAGAAGAGTAACGTAAGCAGCTAAATAAGAAAATCTAAATATTTTCTTTTTTTGCTTAAATTGTTTTGGGTGGGGGTAGCGATTCATGACAGTTTATTTTTTCACTATTCTGACGTTCTTCTCTCCATGGTGTTTTGAAGCGTATTTCTTCGTCCCGACTTGATTCGCCAGCTGCTTCCTTTCTTTTTTTTTTAACGTACAATCCTTCTACAAAAATGAAAACACGTTCCATGCAATTTTGATTCTGGCGTGAGAGGATTGCAAAAAATATTTTGTGTATTTTGATTTAAAGTTTTTTCATTCAAAGTTTCTTCAGAAATAAGTCAGGGACTTATATATTTAAAGGATTTTTTTTATTTCGTTAAGAGATTTAAAGGAAGTAAAGTAGTCTCGAAAATTTTCTATGTTTAGATTTACACAAATATATTCATTTTGGATTGTCTAAAATCAATTTTGAACAGTTTCAACGTTTATTCTGTAAACACATAGGAGGAAACTTTAATTTAAATAATTATTTCCACCATACTTGAATGCGTTTTAACAATTTTTGTTTTAACGTTTTTACATACTTAAATACTACTCATAACTTATGTTCATAATACGCATATACGCCAAACTGAAAAATGACTAGCTAACGAATGCTGAAAGTTTTCATGCTGTTACATCTACTTGTCTACTTCCTTTTTTGATTGCAATATGCTCTCTGTGTAACGAAAAATTTTAGAATGCGTTCTAATCAACAACTACAACATTAGAACACTGTAAAAAGATTTGCATGCACTCATATATATATATATATATATATATATATATATATATATATATATATATATATATATATATATATATATATATATATATATATATATGTGTGTGTGTGTGTGTGTGTGTGTGTATAACAATGTTTAAACTCTCCATTTCTTGTAGTAAAGGGAGTATTGTAATCGGTAAAAACTTTGGTTTACAAGGGTTGGAACTTTAAAATAGTGACAACATTGCTGTAAAAACGCTATGCAATAAAACCAAAGAATTTCTCGTATACCACATGTGAGCTACATATCTACCTTACCTCTCAGCAAAAAGAATCGTCCTTCCTACCACATACGAAAGAGGAGTGACCCGAAGAGCTGATCCTTGTATTAGCTTGCTGTCTAAAGTAAGTGTTGTTGGGATACTTTCAAAACAAGAACAAAGAAAATGGATAAAAATTCAATGTTCCAGAGGTCGTACATCACGACAAAGCCATCAAGGAATTCAAGAGGATTGCGGGGAATGTGCATTGCCTTACAGAACTGTAGCAATGTAGGTAAAAGCCTTCAATGAAGAACGTCCAAATGTTGCAGACATGCATTGGCCAGGTCATCCTAATGTCAGCGATGCAGAAATGCATGCTGTTGCCGCACTAATGGACAGTGATCGATGACAAATGATTCGTGAACTGGCCCGAAAAACAGGATTTGAGCATACATGCTGTACATTATGAAGAAAAGCTTAAGCATGACAAAAATTCTGCCCTTTCTGCAGATCCCCTCCCTATCATTCTGCATGACAATGCTCGACCATATATAGCGCAAGTTGCGACTGATTTGTTCGATAGATGGGGTGGGAAGTGATTTACCATCCACCATAATCTTCAAATCTAACCCTGGTGACTTTGTTATAATTCCTATGATGAAAAAACTACTTTGTGGCATTCGATTCAGAACTGTTCCAGAGATTCTTGCGACAACAGACCGGTCCATTCGAACTATCGAAAGAACAGGAGCTGCTACAAGTGTTCTGCGACTTCCACATTATTGGAAACGGGTTATACACGATGCTGGCAATTGTATTGAAGGACTGTAAAAGATGGTGATATGAATCCCTTTTTATTTTATGTAAACAAATAGTTGCCACTGTTAAAGTTTCAACCCTCGTATATTGAAATACATGTTTAACAAAAAAAAAAAAATCTAAATGTAATACATAGTAATATTCCTTGCAAACACTGCAGATCGCTGTATAGTCATTCTCTACATGAATACATTGGATAAGTACTTTAAAACTCTAAGGGAATTTTCAAAGGATAATTTTGATAATGCATAAGGCAATTAAAATAAAAGAATTGTGTATAATTCAATAGTCTAAGAAAGTCATGTAGTGCCCACATCAGATGTTTTCATCTGAAAGAAAATTTTTAATATTTTTCTAGTTGTAATTCTTGTAATATCCCCTGTAGCTATTGAATCTTGTAAAATAATTTTAATATTTGACAAAATTCAATGGTTATAACAGAAATAAATTTTATTACAGTTATATTTTTGAATATAATTTTATAATTACCTGTTTATTATAAACAATAGTATGTATATACGCGAAATATTTAATTTAGACGACTGATGGTTTGAGACAATATTAGGTTACACGTAAAATCTGATCAATCCGAAGTGAAGTGAAATTAAACTGTTTTGAAAATTGAATAGCGCATGCATGTGCGAATACTTGCGAACAAAACTGTTTAAAATTGAACAAAATGTCTGTAATTAGTGCTAGTAACATTGGGTGTAAATAATGCTACAAATAAGTGCTATTGGTTGACAACCGGAGTTTGTTCCACAATCTTATTTGCACCTACTGGCAAGAACGTCAAGAAAGTAGATAACAGGTACATTAGAATTAATAATTTTTTGATTTGTTAAACTTTAAATACTGTCAATTTTACTGCTAAAATATATTAATATAAAATGTGTTGATTTAAAGAGTAATTTAGTCTAAAACTGTTAAATTGATTAAGTTAAAAACGTTTCGCAAAATAAAACATTACACGAAATTAATTTTCGAAACAAATTTAAACGTTCGCTAAACATCCAACAAATATTTGATACCATGATAATAAAGGTATGAAATTTATGAATAATCGCTCATTTGATACTGTATTATTAGAACAGTGATGTTTACTCTAACATAATTAACATTTATCATAATTAACATAGTATCATAAAATGTTTACTATTATCATAATTAACATTTGCTTGTAACAGACAAAAGCTTTACACAGTATTTAGAGCGATTGAAGAACACATAGAAAATGGGATTTTCAGTCATTTATATTCTCAAGCATTTTTGTTCATTATAATCTTTAATAAATGACTTAAAAGAACATTACAAGTGACGATAGTTTCTTTTATAAAAATTAAGCATTGTTGTTCTTTACAATATTTTTTCCTCATTAGACGATTGCAGTAGGAAAATCAGTAAAATATTAACTCTTTTAGTTTCCAAAAGACGATATATCGTCGTTAGCAACACTTTCGAAAGTCGCAATGAAAATATACCGTTGCGTAAGTCATGATTTACTATCAGAAACCCGAAAGAACCCTATCCTAAAATAAAGTTATAAAGAGTTATAAATGGTTTAACCCCTTAACATGCTTGCTCGGGTTAACTCGAGCGTGCTAAACTGGCCAAACTGTCCACACTCCAGATAATTCGAGCGGCGTTGTACTTTATGTTGCTACGATTTTTCACACTCGAATGTTAATCGAGAATTGAAAATAACAATGTGGAAGTAAAAGAAAAATCCTTTTATTGATAGTTATTATCATTTACATGGGATTGTACGCATAACACTTACTTACTCAAGTATAATATATATATATATATATATATATATATATATATATATATATATATATATATATATATTCTACTTATCACTTACGACTTCTCTTCTTTGTGAGCCAGCCGTTTTCGGACAGTGTATTCAGATTCTGAAATGGGAAATTCGAAATGAAAGTTAAAGTCGATGTGCGTGTAATATGGCAATATTCGACTATTATCTGCAATGTTATTAAAATTCCAAATTGCAATAAAATTTTTGATTATTTTTGTATTTTTGTAATTTTTTTCGCAAGACAACGTTCTAAATTATGTTTTTTACATGAAAAAATGGATTTTTTGGCCGGTCTTTTTTTTTAAAAGTTTTTTAAGGGGTTAATGTTTTAAAAAATTTTAAAAACTATTTAAGAAATGTTTATGTCGGTTGAGGCTTAAACTGTGTATATGCACAACAATAAGACGGAAATTTAACAGGAGACATTTCCTTGAAAAAGTAATCACAATATTTAGCTTCATAATACGTGATTCAACCGCTGTCTTGGCTAGGGGAATACTAGTACCACTAACTGACCCCGCGTGGGATATTAGGAAGCCCATGTAGCTGTTTTTCAATAATTTTATCTACTCGAAAATTATTATGGTATTATGTAATGCCTATGTCTTAATCTCATTACACCCAAACAGGTATATTTACTACATTGTTCTGTGATTATCGCATTGTCCACTAATACAGTCTATGTTTTAAGAATTAGGTAGTGTTCTTGTTATGCAATGTATCTTACCATGGATTTTTTCTACAATGTATCTACTTAAGGGATTAATTATTCAATTCCTAGTATATAAAGATAATTTGAATTTTTATGCAAATTTTAAGCTACTAAATAATTTTTAGTTAAATCTTATCTATGCATATATGTAAATCGAAAAATGAATTTTGTAGAGTAGGCGACGAAAAAGACCTGGAATTAAAATCATTACAAGACCCATTTTCTCTAGAGTTGGCCTGACTTGATCTATATGATGGTATAATGAAACTATGGTTTTTCGTACGTATGAATACTGCTTGCAATAGAAAATTGATTTTTCTGGTACTCATATTGTTTTATATTTTTTAATTAGAGGAAATTTCTGAAAATATCAAAATACAATTGGAATTAATTTATAATTTCTTTACTTTTAAAATATGCTTCTTTTTGTTTGTTAAAAACATGATTTTCTTAAAAGTTTTTTCCAAACTTTAGCGTATTTCTCGAATTAATTCAGCTTTCATCGTGTAAGTATGTACTTTTGCACAGTAATAAGAGTCAAGTAAATATAGGGCTTTATGTATAGGACAGAAGTACTAAATCTTGAAAAATACATGTAATTTATAAACCTTGTAAAATACATGTAAGCTAACAGTGTGGAGAAATCGAAATCTGATCTGATGACGTCATAATTTAACTGACGATTATTATTCTTTTACGTTTTATTTTTATGTTTAGATTTTGATTTATCGTTTGGCACTCGCTCAAATTTCTATATTAATAAAGAATAAAGAGGTTAAAAGTGGAGTTGTTCAAAAATTTACGATGTGTTTTATACAAAAAATTTTAAACGTTTTTTAAAGGAATTTGCTTTGTTATATGGTAAATTCAACATACAATGAAAGTGTTGCTATAAAATATTGACATTTTGTTAAGTAAAAAAAGTTAACAGTATAAAATGTGACAGCTAACCGAAGGATCAGTGCAGAATTTTAATTACATAATATCTAACGCTATTTGAAGCTTTACATTTTCTTGACTTTTCCAAAATTCTGGAAAGGTGTAATCTGTGTAATTAAAGCATTATCAAAAGTAATGAAAAATAAAACGCTAAAGAGAGAGGGTCGCTTCGTTAATTTCAAATACTTAGTGATGTATGTGTGTGAGCATCTAATGGGTCGCTAAGTGTTATGTAAAGAACACTTGATGCAAATAACTACTTGGGGTGATTAAATTACCGGAAAACCATTAGTTGAAACATTCTTTCGTGCCAGCAAACAGTATTAAGTTTTCTTCATCTTGGTTCGTATGCGGTTGGTTGACTCTGGTGATTACACAACAAACAAAGCAGAGACATTTTATCGAATTACGTTTAGTGCTTCCTGATGTGTGCTCCATTTGGGACAAACGAGATGGGATTTAAGATTCCAAATTTACAGCAAGTGTAGAAACATGGGCTTGCGTTAACTGAAGCTGCAGATTTAATTGCCTGTCGAAAGTAAAATTTGCTCGAATAAGTAATTGACATAGAATAATGTTAGTTAACATCAAGATACAAATGTTAGCTTAGTTTATTTGGTTTTTATTTTTCAAAACACTTTCTCTGACAGTACCAATTACGTCTTTACATTGAATAATTAAAAATGTAAACTTCTTGAACAAAATCTGGAACAAGGTACACCTATAAACTGGTAAGGATTTCCAGTTTATTGATTTAAATTGATAACATTTAGATAAAATATTTAGCGTAGATCAGGGGGATATTCGTAGCTAGCAGCTAAATTTGATATCTGTAATTGAAATAAATATTGAAATTGTAATAGTAAATATAATATTCTATTAATCTTCTGATTATTATAACTATTTATGCACGTTTATAAACTAATCCCCCATATAATAATAGCCTAAGTTATCTGTCCTGAATTTATGAAGCGGTAGGACCTGGAATGGATAGTGGCATCCATATTGGATTCTTGATGAGTTAGGTTTAGAAACGCTCGAAATCCACTCCTTCCCCCCATTTCCAGCATTTAATGTCATTATTTCATGCTCTATTTTCCCCGGTTAAGACAGATAATTAAATTTATCAATTTATCACATATTAATAGGCAAAAGTAACATTTTTTTCTAGCATCATTAACATTATGACGTCATTCCTTTAACCATCTCCTTTAATCATGTCTTAATTTAAATTATTTAAATATCGTATTTTTGATGTACATTGTATTTTTGATGAGTTAGGGTTAGCAAAATTCAAAAAGTTCGAAAACGTTCGAAATACACCCATTCCTCCCTGTTCGAGTGTTGAATGCCATTATTTCAAGCTCTGTTGTCTCCGGATAAGAACATAATATTAAATTTACAAATTTATCACATAATGAATAGGTAAAAATAACATTTTTTCTAGCATTATGAAGTTATTTCTTGAACTATCTCATTTAATTATTTCTTATTTAAAATTATTTAAATATCGTCTGCATTATTTTCATATGTTTTGTTACTGAACTTAGATATGACGTAAATAATTTTCTTTTATATTTGGCTTAAATAATAGATTAGGTACGTATGTGATAATGTTAAATTTAATCATCGATTATTTTTGTTGCAATGAAAATTTTATCACAGGTATTAACAAGAAATTCTATCTACCTCCAATGTGTAGTGGAAATGATAGTTTCATTCCTTTATTTCCATAATTACTGTGGAAAAAAATTTGGGAAGAACTCAACGATAATTTCGACTTAGCTAAGAAAACTTTGAATTACCTTTCTAAATGAATTCAAGGTGATTCTAAACTGCATTCACAGTATCGGGAGTATTTAGAAGAAAATGAAGATAAATTATTTAACGTGTACCAGATCATGTCATAGGGTACTTTACAATTCAGGAAAATTAAACTTTTACTGATCCTGTCATATGACGGGATATATGCTAGTTTACGAATAATATTAATAAAACTTTTACAATTTATTGCTTTTAATTTTCACCTCAAAGATATTTATAAAATCGCATCCTATATTAAAATTTCCTTTTTGATTTCCTAATTGTGTTTCCTGTCATACAACTTTGTGAAATTTCATCTATTAAATTATTAGTTTATGCTTACTTAATGTGCAACATGTCCTTAGAATAAAATCACTATCTATTTTACTAGACTACACTTAAATGTAAAATTGACAAAATGTTACATACAAATATTGAATTATTTAATTTTGCAGTAGGAAGATTTTGATAAAATGGCCGATTAAAGGAAGTTGGATACCGTAGGATAATCTTTCGTTTCAGCTCAGTGTGTGAACATTACATATAAACACTATCAAAATTTATATCAATGAGGTCATATGGATAGCTACATCTTCGAAAATGTTTAGATAGAGTACCTCCTATTTGATTTTAGAAATATTTTTTAAGTTGAAACTATCCTACAAAAAGGTTAATCATACTGTACCGATGTACTTTCCCACGATGGTCAGCACGTGCATACACAGCAGTGAAAGAAATTTCCAAGAGTAATATAGATACAGCTGTTGACGTCGAATTTTAGTGGAGACCCCTGCGTAGGAGTTATAGATCACGGAGCGGCCTAAGTGTAACGGTAAAGCCCAGACAGGGATGCGGCAATGAGATATAGAGGCAGGGGCTAAGCAATGTCAACTTTCACAAAAGGGGCTATTTTAATGATCCCCTGCACGTCCGAAGGCGGTACAGATGTGGAAATTTCATCAATAAGTGATTGGCAAAGATTGGTTGGTTGTTCGTTTTGGAGCGCTACGGTCTACTTTTTGCAACACGAGGGCTAATGAGACAGGGACCTACTGCTTAAAGCCGATTCCGAACGGCTACGAACATCCATGCCATCGTGGGATTCGAACCCATGAGCTCCGGTTCCGAAGGCCAGCACCCTAACCAATCGGCTGTCTTTCGACAAGACTTAACGACGAACTCCGGAGAAATATGCGAAAATTTTGTAAGAGTCTTCCAATACCTTATAGAAACAGAAAATAGTTGGTTTTTCAGACTTTCGTAACCTTTAAATTCTTCTAAAGTATCTACAACACTAAAAAAAAGGATACATGAAAAAAGCAGTAAAAAACCAACTTGCAAAAAAAAAAACCCAACTAAAATTTACCAACTTGTCAACTTAAGAAATAGTATGTAAATTAATAATGACGATAATGAATTTGTGAATATGATCATTTGTCAAGTTTTCCAAAATATAAGACCTTACTTAAGGATTAAATGATACAAATTGCTACCAAAACAAAAAATATATAATTATTTTAGCATTAAATAAATCAATTAAACAAAAAATTAACTCAAAATTGCTCGGAATGTGATTGGCAAAGAAAAAAAAAGGGGAATTAAAACAGAGGTGATGAATTGTGAAAGAGAGTGAGAAAAAGTAGTCGTCAGGATTCAAGAGTTGCTGGACATCGTAATCCCGTGTCCACACGCCAGCACCGACATCAAGCCGGATGATAGCCTGCTCCCCTGTAATTACTGTAGGTAAACTTAATAATTATTCATAATTGATTACCTTGGGTCTCAGAATCTTTTGATTAAGGAATAACGTATAAATACAAAAAGAAATTTGTAATGAGTTGTTGTATAATGATAAAGGTCTAGTAATGAATGTTATATAAATTAATCCAGAAATAACGTCTGTAAATAATTAGTGTACATAATAAATGTTTTAATCCTAATATAAGGTTTTATATTTTTACTGTGTTTCCCCTTTGAGAATTAACACTGGTGTTAGTGTTGTAAGTACATTACAACACATACCATTATTTGTTATTTATCACAATGTGATGTTTTTGTACAGCAATGACACTTATTTATTCGAAGTTTGTAGTCATCGTTTCAATCTCAGAAAACCTTTATATAACTGCTTCTTGAGTCAAAATCGTCCCCAATTTTTATAAATCAAAACAATTTTCAATAACAGTAGTAACAACTTAAAAGCAATTGAATTCAAAATCTAGTGTTATTGCTTCAGTTATTTGATTCAGTTTTATGAATATCTCGAGCCTATTAATGGAAATAATTCCATTGAACTAAACATGCTGATATTTGGTTCTTTTTTCATTTCTGAATATTGATGATGTGATATTTTGTAGTATCTAAAATTATGTTTTCCAAATCTTATTAAGATCAATATATACAATGAAAATACAGTCAAAGAAAAAAACTGTACATGCATAGTGCTTTTTGTGTTCAATTTGAGATTTTAAAAGGGAAGAACTCGAAATAATTTTGACACGATGATACAGATGATATCTAATATTGTACTAACTGAAAATATGTTTTCTAAGTTTTCTAAATTTGAGAATTTTATATTGTAAACGAGTTTTACTTTATATATACCTAATTAAATACTATATTGATTAAGTATTGTGTAAAACATAATTTATTTGTGTGAATATTGATTTTGATAGTTTAGCAATAAAATATTTTACTTTAGTGTCAAATATTTCATTTTTAAATCTTAAATTAAACAAAAAAAATTAATATATAAGTTTGACAGACTGACTGTAAAAACTTCCAGAACCAATTTAGTCATTATGACCGGTTGCTAATTAACAACGGATGTACGGGTCCGCACTCTATGATAATTTAACGAAATATCACCTAATAGCATTTCACTGTAACATGTCATAGCGAGATTATATCCCAATGCTTCATATGATTGTGCCTAACGATCATTATTAACATTATTTGATCCTTAAAATATACTTAGTCGTTTAACTTGATTCATTGAAGGAATATTTGTTAGGTATCGTTTGTCTTGAATAAACTGATTGATAATTAATATAGGATTAAAATTACGTATGAACGATACATTCCAAAATAACATATTATTATGGAAATGTTATATGTTTAAAATTTTAAATAAAATATAAGCCAAAGTATACTGCTTTTGATAGATGAAACATACCTTATTCCACCAATCATTAGAAACCTATACAAATTAAAGTTATTTTCAGCTTTTAACATATTGTTTTATGTGTAAAATATTTCTGGCTATTAATTATCTGGTTATCTTGTTATAAACTAGTTAATAATTAATAACCAGTTACTAATTAACAACGAATGCAAGAGTCCGGATTCTATGGTAATTTAATGAAATATCACCTAATATAGCATTTCACTGTATCATGTCATAACAAGATTATATCCCAGTGCTTCATATGATTGTGCCTAACAATCTTTATTATCATTATTTGATCCTTAAAAAAATACTTTGTGGTTTATCTTGATTCATTGAAGGAATATTTGTTAGGTATCGTTTGTCTTGAATAAATGGATTGATAGTTATTATAGTATTAAATCTGCTTATGAACGATGCATTCCAAAATAACAAGTTATTAATCAACAACTCTCGATATTGTTAATCGATCCAATGTTAATTGCGATGTATTGTATGCTTTTGACTTTTAACACAATTCTTTCATTAAGATAATGTTTTTTAACCCTATAACGTTTTACTGTTTTTGCCGAACGTTCTTACTATCGATACAACTACCCAGACCCACTTTAAAAATTTGTTTTAAAGCCAAGAAAAGTGAGTAATACATATACTTTCATAAAAAAATTGTTTATATCACATTAAAGTTATTTTCAGTTTGTAACAAATTGTTTTATGCGTAAAATATTTCTGGTTATTAATTGTATTGTTATAAACTGGGTATTAATTTATAACCAGTTACGTATTAACAACGAATGTAAGAGTCTGCACTCTATGGTAATTTGATGAAAAAAAAACTAATTTAGCATTTTACTATAACATGTCATAACAAGATTATATCCCAGTGCTTCATATGATTGTGCCTAACGATCTTTATTATCATTCTTTGATCCTTAAAATATACTTAGTGGTTTAACTTGATACATTGAAGGAATAATTCTTAGGTATCCTTTGTTTGAATAAATGGATTGATAATTAATATAGTATTAAATCCTGCTTATGAACGATACATTCCAAAATAACCAGTTACTAATTAACAACTCTCGATAGAATTTATTGATACATTGTTAATTGCGATCTATTATGTTTTTTTAACTTTTAACACAATTCTTTCATTAAGATAATGTTTTTTAACCTATAAAGCTCTACTGATTTTGCTAAACGTTCTTACTATCGATACAACTGCCCGGAACCACTTTAAAAATTTGTTTTAAAACAAAGCAAAGTGAGTATTACATATACTTTCATAAGAAAAATTATTTATATCACATTAAAGTTATTTTCAGCTTTTAACATATTGTTTTATGCGTAAAATATTTCTGGTTACTAATTATCTGGTTATCTGGTTATAAACTGGTTATTAATTAGTAACCATTTACTAATTGACAACGAATGTAAGAGTTCGCACTCTATGATAATTTAATGAAATATCACCTAATATAGCATTTCACTGTAACATGTCATAACAAGATTATATCCCAATGTTTCATATGATTGTGCCTAATGATCATTATTATCATTATTTGATCCTTTAAATATACTTAGTGGTTTTGATTCATTGAAAGAATATTTGTTAGGTATCGTTTGTCTTGAATAAACGGATTGATAATTAATATAGGATTCAAATTGCTTATGAACGATATATTCCAAAATAACAAATGTTATTATGGAAATGTTATATGTTTAAAATTTTAAATAAAATATAAGCCAAAGTATATTACTTTTGATAGATGAAACATACTTTATTCCACCAATCATTAGAAACCTATACAAATTAAAGTTATTTTCAGATTTTAACATATTGTTTTATGCTTAAAATATTTCTGGTTATTAATTATCTGGTTACCTGGTTATAAACTGGTTATTAATTAGTAACCAGTTACTAATTAGTAACCAGTTAAATTTTAATTAGTAACAGGTTACAAATTAATAACCAGTTACTAATTAACAACGAATGTAAGAGTCCACACTCTATGGTAATTTAATGAAAAATAAACTAATATAGCATTTTACTATAACATGTCATAACCAGATTATGCCCCAATGCTTCATATGATTGTGCCTAACTATTATTATTATCATTATTTGATCCTTAAAATATACTTAGTTGTTTAACTTGATTCATTGAAGGAATATTTGTTAGGTATCGTTTGTCTTAAATAAATGGATTGATATTTAATATAGTATTAAATCTGCTTATGAACGATACATTCCAAAATAACTTGTTACAATGAAAATGTTATATGTTTAAAATTTGAAATAAAATATTAGCCAAAGTGAACTACTTTCGATAGATGAAACATATCCTATTCCACCAATCATTAGAAACCTATACAAATATGTTAATTTTAATGACAATTTCCAAATAATTAGAATTGATATTTTGCTCACTGGCTTAAATTGAAGCCTCATTTCTTGTTTTAAGTCAACTGTAGTATAGTAGTATGAACTCACTAATGATTATAAATATAGCGAGAAAATTAAACCTAGGTACAGGGTCCAATTATCAAGATTTTGAGCCCAGGGCAGAGAATATGTTTGAGGCCCTTGTAGATTATTATTACATTTTATTAATGTATAGCTAAAAGATTTGCATCGACGACTGTGTATATAGTATTTACTAGCAATGTTTAATTTATTCGAAATAGGCTATTTCTCATAATTTTTTTAAATTCCTTTATTTAAGCTCTTCCGACTGTTTTATGACAAATAAAATTAGTATTTTTAAAAGAACCGATTTTTTTTAATAAAGTAGTTATGATTTACAAAAATGTAAAGAGAATGTGAAGCTACACAATATCTAGCCTCTCTCCCTCCCTACAAATAAAACACATCATATGCATAAAAGTGTAACCATATCAAAAATTTGGATACAGCTTCCAAAAACAAAAAGTTTGAAAACTGTGGAGAAAATTTTAAAATTGTGTAGACAAAAGCTGTTTGCAAAAGGTCTTTATTGTCTGTGACAATGTCGAAGTATTTCTGAAACTAGGGCATTTATCTCTAAGCTGGACAAGCACTTCATTTGCACTTGTATTTATCATTAGTGATGCATGAGTAATTAAAAGAAATATTTCTAAAAATACTAAAAATAGATACATGTATGAATATATCGATAGCTTGAGATTAAATAAAATAAAAAATTAAACATTTAATTATGTCATTTCTATAAAAATAAATATTATATTCAGATTTATTATTTAAAATTTATATTCAAAATTTTCGTCTAAAATTTATTCCAATAGTTTAATATATGAGATTTTTTAGAAAGGCAAGACTTGTGAGTATCAGAAAACCAAGTTAACTACACAACAAATTCAATTTCTTCAGGGGAAAATTTCCTTTTTCCTTGACTTTTGCAGGTTTTCAAATAAGAATTGCATCTTTTTTTGAATAATTATTATTTTCACAAAGTTTTCACAGTTTGGGAAGTGTGGGAACACTGATTTGTTCAAATAAAGATGTTAAATTTTAAAAGAAATATTAACACAGAAAATTAGGATCGATTTGATTTTGCTTAAATTTTTAGATATAGAAAAAAAATTTACAAGAAAGTACGAGACTTCAAGATGTTATTAATTAAATTGCCAATAAAAATAGAATTAAGCTGAAGTAGGTATGATTAAAGCAAATAGATAAAAAAAATACAAATTTTAGCTTAACAATATTGTAGTATTACGTGAATAAACTTAATTTTACAAAATTAAAGCATATATAAAGTATGATATATATAAGCATGAAAATATAATTTGATACTAACAGATATATAAATATTACACATTTAATCATGTCATTATTATATTTCTGTTTAAAAAAAAGCTTTAAAATATTAAATCTTAACAGTTCAAAATGTATCCTGAAAAATGTATTTCAATAGTTTAAATGAAAAAGTTGCATACCTGGAAAAATAAAAACATTACAAATTATATAAATTGTATTTGTAGGATTAAAGGTGTATTAAATTTAAAAATAGGATTTTAATCTTAATATGGAAAGCTTAATTTTGAAATTGAGAAATTTTTGAAAAAAGTTCTCAAAATCTAGCCATCTGATTGCTCGATTCCATTTGCAAAATGATATTTCTAGCTGAATTTTCTTGAATTTATGTGAATGTGAATTTAGAAATAAAAGCACACCAACATTTTACTTCCTTAGGAAAACAGATTTTCTTCTTTATGTAGCATTTGTATGTTTTCATAGAAAATATATGCTCTTTTCAAAAAGTATTAGAACGTTCCATCTAATTAGATTCATTTTTCCGCATTATTAATCTCTAGAATCGCAATGTTTTACCCATCTGTCTGGAGAAATGAACTAGTTTGTGTCATATTTGTGATATATTTTAATATCAATGCTTAATTTATTATCTTGGAAGATAAACTAAAGACATTTGCAAGATAAGAGAAGGAAATCAATCATTTTTTCAAACAAAATTGGTGTCATGAAGATTTATTGTAATACTATGACACAGCTGTTACGCAGACGACTGCGAAGAAAAATAATATGGTTTGGAGGAAAATAATTTCAAATTCTTCCAATAGAATAGCATCTTGTCTCCTACAGATATCTTATCTATATTAGGTAATAGAGCTGCCAGACAATAATATATTTGAACTAAAGAATTGTCGATTAGACTTCTTTATTCCATCAATATATATTAGATATTTGCTTAGGGTTAAACAAATATTATTAAGAGATATTGAGTCTAGTATATTGCCCATTCATTCACATAATCATTTCTTTTATATGAAAAACGGCTAAAATTACTCCCTATTCCATTTATGTGTTATGATACGGTAAACTGCCGATTTACTATTGAGTATTATACTGGGCACTACAACAAAAAAAAAGGAGAATGGTATACTTATTCACGAATGTGCGGGAAGATCACATTTTCCTTAGACTCTCTTATTGTATTGGGCTTAGAAACTATGGAGAGCTGCTTTATTCGATGAAGAACATGAAATTACTATAATACAAGACAGTAGTACTGATTTGCAGAGTAAAATCTTGGACGATTTAGAAAGTTAGACTTCTAAACAATGTATACAAAGAAGTGCAACAATGAATTAACGAATATTTGAACTTTAAAATGTTACAAAGTTTTAAGAGACAAGGAAATTGTATCGCTTCTAGGTCAGAAGAAATATGGAATTACGACGAATGTCCTGCAAGGGAAAAAGAAAATATTGTAACTCATCCAAGAATTAAGTCCAAGTAACACCGCGTTTACACGAGTCAAGTAACTCCGCGCATGCGTAGTTTTTCTTAGTTTACTTGACTCACCTACAGCTTGAATGCATGTGTTTACACGTAGTCAAGTTCCGAGTCCAGTAACTTGCCTCTAAACAAGAACTATTGTAGACTACTAACAGAATATTTTCGCTATTTCAAATTATGGCCAAAATATTCTGTAATGATATTAGGAAATTTTGTACAGGTTTGAGAATATATAATTAATTCTATTTTTTTTTAATTAATTTAGTATTTATAGAATTTAAAATCCAATTTTCACATACTATTTTAGCTTTATTTGAATACTCACTCTCCTGGTGTAAAATTTATACTTTTTATTACGCAGATGTTCCGTGTGTGGAATGCTTAGGAAAGAATATGGCTGATATCATTAAATTGATTGTTTAGAGAGGGTGAGTTTTAAGATATTTTGCAAAGTCAGTAATGCGTTTAGCAGAAAATAATTTTTCCTTGAAAGGGAAAATTAAATAAATAAGATGTAAAAGAAATATTTTCGAAGAAAGTGTTTCGAAGAAAGTGACATGTTTTTTAGAATCTTTAGACATTCAAACAAAGTTCAACAACATAAACATTTAGTAATAATAATAAGCATGCAAAATATGCAATATAAAGCTATATTTCAATCCGTGCTTCCATAAATTGCACACACACATTAGAATCATTCTAATATTCCCTTTTTTAAAACTAAATTTTATGATAAATTATGTAATAATCTCTGTGAATATTTATCAGTGTTTCTGTATTTTTTAATTCTTCCAATTAACAGTTAAAAATAAGTAATATTTCATTTTATATTATTTTATGTATCTGTTCAGTGGATAATGTGTCAGTGAAATTTTAAAAATAAGTAGTTTACTGAAAAAAATATTTTTTCTAAAAATAAAGTAAACTTAAGAAAATGTTTAACGTGGTATACAGATCAAATGTTGAAAATTTCAAGCAACTTGAGATAATAATAAAAAAAAAGTTTGGTAAGCCGAAAAGCAACACAAATTCTTACATTTGTAGCTCCTTAAAACTAATGACAACCCTTAACATAATAAAAAAGTATTACATACACTTTTATTGTAAGAATAAACTTTATTTGTGAAAAAGTTATTTTGTTTTAAGTTACCTTCATTATCAGTTGTAGGGTTATCTATAATTTCATCCATTTAGTGGAACAATTTGAAAAGATGGAAAATTTATGTTCCATGCTTTACCTCTAGTTTAAATCCTAATTTTTTTCATTTTCTGATATCTTTCACGTACTGAAACAAAAATAAAGTCCACGTACTAAAAACAAACGACTGCTACCAATAGCGAAATGATACAGGATTTACACATCAGTGGTGCCCTCTACTTTACTTGATTCATTTGAGTCAATTTTCTTGTCCACCGTGAAGAACTACTTGACTTGCCTCACTACTTGACTTGAACATAACCGTTTACACGAGTCAAGTAGTACTTTCAAGTCAACTTGACTGACCTACTTGAGCGTCTACTTGACTCGTGTAAACGCGATGTAACTGAGGTTGTGAATCGGAATGTTTTATTTCATTTTTTAAATGACACTAGACGGCGTTACAGTCATATTTTCAAATAATGTTCCACAGAGTGTTGACTTTCTATGTACGTTTTCAGTTCTCAGATTTACTTTTCTCCTAAATCGAAATTTCGAACAGGCAAACAACAGTACACACTCAGCGTCAAATGGCTGTGATTTATTGAATTCTTCGTGTTTATATTTTGAAGGAATAGAAAAAGATGGGAGAGTTTTAAAAATAATACTTTTCACATTATTTTCTACTGGTACAACATTGTAAGCTTCATAGTAATAAACTTTTTAACATGTTTAAAAATATATAAACGGTGGTAATTATAAAAATGTAAGATTTAATAACAATTACAATATCAGTAAAAATTTCTTCTCCCTCCCTTAAACAAGAGAGGGATTTTGAAAGTTAAAGGGCATAATTTTCAAAAATATGAAAAATAACAAACACTGTGTTTTTCTTGTGTGTAAGCTTTATTGATTATCTTGTGTATAAGCTTTATTGACACATGTATTTTATCTAACATACTTTAATCAGTTCACATTAAACGAAATATCCTGTGTTCGACTAGTTCCACCAATCATTTCCGGTTGGGGAAACTTTGTAATAATGTCTACATTAACAATGATAGAACAATTAGTTACTTATGAGAATTCGTCCACATATCCATTCATGAAATTTGTACGTATGTACAGTATGGATAAAGGGGAAATGGGGCATATCCCATCCACCCGTTTACGCAGCATTTCAATAAAACAGCTTATTACTAGAAGCATGCAAGTTTTGTGGTAATTTTTAGAGCTAATTTATAAAAATCCATTATTAAGTGTATGAAACATCAAAACAATTGTTAATGAGATTAGTGAATGAGATTAAAAACTTGCCATCAAAATAAGGTATTTATTTACTTTTGGTCTTCTAAAATAGTCTTGTGATACAGATTTGGAGAACAATGCAACCAAACCGAGAAAGTTAACCCGCACTAGAAAGTTTAAACCCGACTGATCTTACGCTGTTCGACAAGGAAACCTTCTTCAGGTGTCACTGTCTGTATGATTAACACGTGCTGCTGTTTTGATTGTTATTGACTAAGGGCCGGTCTCACCAAAGTAGTTTAACAGCTAACCACGATTAACCCATACCGCCAACCAATGGTGGGACGCAATTCTCCGTTTAAACAGATATTAATCGAGTTCAGCCATTAAACGACTTTGGTGAGACTGGCCATAAGTCTTGTCGTAGTGACTTCGTGGCGCGGGAACTACAGAGCACCATCTGCTTTAAAGAATGATGCAAACTCGGTCTCTCTGATGAACTAATGTTCAACACCATTTGAAGCGACTGTTTAACAGAAAATTTAATCTAGAACATAATACAAAATTCACTTACAAAACTTGATTGTTTAAAATTGATTTTTAAAATGGATTATTTTAAAGATTTTTTAAAATTGATTATTTAAAAAAAATGAAATCACAACTTAAAAGAAACTGAATCTGAGTAAAAGCCTGTAAAGTAGTTTTTTTTGTCATGGCTCTTGGAGAACATTTCCGTTCCTTGCATATTTACATTATCGTTATCACACCTTCCCTTCTTCCTGTAATCCATATTCAATTGTTAACATTAGGGAATGAGATTAAAAACTTGCCATCAAAATGAGGTATTTATTTACTTTTGATGTTCTAATAGTTTTGTCATACAGACTTAGAAAACAATGCAACCAAACGGGGGAAAGCGAAATCGGAAGTTAAATCCCGACTAATCTTGCGCTGTTCGACAAGGAAAACTTCTTACAGGAGTCACCGTCTGTGTGATCCACAAGTGCTGCTGTTTTAATTGTTATTGACTAAGTCTTGGCGTAGTTACGTCATGGCGCAGGAACTACAAATCATCATCTGCTCTAAAGAATAATACAAACTCTCCCTCGGTCGAATTAATGTTGAACGCCATTTGAATGGACTGTTTAACATAAAATTTAATCTAGAACATAATACAGAATTAACTTACAAAAATTATAAAATTGACTATTTAAAAAAAAATGAAATCACAACTTAAAAGAAACTGGACTTGAGCAGATGCTTTTAAAGTGGTTTTTCTGTCATGGCTCTTGGAGATTATTTCCGTCGCTTACGTGTTTACATTATTGCACCTTCCTTTCTTCCTATTTCTATATTATTTCACTGCCACTGAAATGATTTATAGCCACAAGTATCGGATTATAGGTGCTGCATTTTATTCAAGAGTTAGGCATTAAAAACAATGTTTATACTAAGCAAAATTCCAGATGTCCTATCCATCCTATTCTCTCCCAGGAGTTTCTGTTGAACAACTTAGAAATGTCATGTTTGGGATGTTTTATATGCATTTGAAAAAATGGTTTGTCATAAATTCTCTACGGGTAATACAGAATAATTTTCCAGATAATTTGGCCAGTGAAAACTTTGTAGAAATGAAAATATTTGTAGATCAAATTTACATTCTTCCCTTTCTGTTTTCAATAAAAGAAATAAAGGAAACTTTTTTTCAGACTAAATTATCCTGAAGAAAATATATTTTATAGA
>CM063510.1:43451055-43491055 GCA_032207245.1 Pardosa pseudoannulata | reverse complement strand
GTCCTTCTTTTGAAGACTTTTGTTTCTATATTTAGTTTAAGTAATAAATTTCCAATTTTACAAAGAAATGTTGCACAATTCTATGGCATTTTCAATTTTCAAATCTAGTAATTAACTCGTATTATCATTGAGGTTTAATTGAGGCGATTTTGTGGAGTGAAAACAAATTTTTTAAAATTAAAATGTATACCTTACATTTGTGATTTAAAACGATTCTTCATGTACAAAACTTTGGATATAAAGGGTAACAAAATATCAATAAACTAACATCTTACAAATTACTGAAGGATTCCTATTTTTTTTATATTTATTAATAATTTGCAATTTTTATTAATTAAAAATATAACTTTAATTACTAAAGTTTTGTTCCTAAGATTTTAATTTATTAAAATGTTACATAACTTAAAAATGGCAGAAAATTCATACAAAAGTGATACACAAGAATAGAAGGAGCTAATTCATTTGAAGCAGCGTCCATTGCATTCAAATAAGTGCTTATATATCTAAAGCTTACAATTCAACAATAACCGCTTCCCTTACAATTTTTTTTGAAAAAAAAATCGCAAAAAATCATCACATTTTTAAAATTTATTGTTAAATACGAGGAAACGAAACAAAGCAAAATATGCAGGTTTTAAGATTAATTTTTAATTTTTTAGAGGTGTAAATGCATTTAGTTTTAACAGATTGTATGCGGGACACGTACTAGTACGTTTTTTGACGATTGATACTTGAGCGCGGGCCAAGTACTAGTACGGGTTAGAGTAACAACATGGTTTGTTAGTAAGTACAAAAATAACGGTATATACAGGAAAACGAAGCCGAATGTTCTTGTCTTTCAATTTTTCATAATGTAAAAATGCTTATATATAACATAATTCGAAAAAATTAAAACTATACTACTATTTCTATTTGATTTTTCATATTTACGATACTATTATAAATTTATCCACTAAAAAAATATTTTTTATTTACAAAAATCTTATGGTTGTTATTTATATATTTCTACGTATATATTTGTTTATATATTCCAATATAAAATACTAAAAGTTGGTTAAAAAATTAAATAATTTTAGATCTATTGAGATTTAAGAGAATAACTAAATTTAAGAACAAAACGCCCTCTCCCGGTACAATTCCTCTGCGAAATGTACCCTAACACAATGTGTTAATATTAGTCTATTATACCGAGATATCTCGAGATATGGAAAAAAAGTTGCATATTAGTCTTTGTATGATAGTTTTTGAAATACGGTACAACACAAAGTGATACCTGACAGTCTGTACACTTGTATTTGGTTTTTTTTCCTATTGGCTTACTTCTGGAATTTCTTTTACGGGAGCACAGAGTACACTGTCCAGTTAGATTTGATTTTTTTCCAGTAGCAGGAATGACATCTGGAAAATGCCATTAGGTTAACCTGTGTAGTGAAGGACTAATTCTGGGTCTTCCTGATGTGGCAGAAAACTCTTCACGATGATTTTTCACAACTATCCTCCTTTATACATTACTATATCCTACGTATAATATACAATAGGAAGAACATGTGATCAGTCCAGCCAAAAGAACCGAGAAACCAACAAAATTTTGCAAACTGTCAATCAAGGCTGAATATTTACTTTTGTTTCCTCCAGGTCAAGAAAAACCGTAATAAAACAAATCGTATGGATAAATTTTCTTTGCCCGAGTTTTCTTGGGATAATAATTAACTGCAATACATACGAATCCAAGATAAGTCGGGATAATCAGGCAAGCGGTTAAGGCAGTCAAATCTCCATAACAGTCCCACATCCCAAAACAATGTCACACTGGAAACCTGGGAAAAGAAAGTTGGTGTGTAGAAGAAAATCGGCTGTTGGTTAGTTTGAAAGGCTACGGTCTACTGCTTTGCTACAAATAAGCTAACCAGCGAGTCCAGGACTTTATTTTTGAGTTTCCAATTTCTGCACAGAATAAGGTGATTCACAATCTGTAAAATAGGTGTACTATTTTATTGTATTACTAGTAACAAAAATATGCCAGTTTTTCATTGGTGTTTTGTTCCATTCCTGAGCTATTCTGATCCTCTGCGACCAGAACAGCTCGAGAAGTCGTCTGTAGATTTTTTAATAAACTGATCTTTTATTTGTGTGTTTGGGAGCACTACGGTCAACCATTTTGCAGCGAGAGCTCTAATGAGACCGGTGCGTACTGCTTAAAGTTGATTCTGAATGGTTACGAACATCCATGCCAGCAGTGGGATTCAAAACAACGAAATCATTGCTGAAGTGCAGCACCGTAGTCATTCAACAACTATTAAAAAATCGAAGGTAAATGCAATTTTGATAATTTCACATACAAAATCTTTGTCTTATCGGAAAGAAACTGCAAAAGGGACAAACAAAATAAAATTTTCTCATGGAAAAAAAAGCAAGTACTTACAAAAAGCGCAAACAAAGCAAGTACTCTTCTAAATCATTTTCTCTGAGGACAAAAACACAAGAACTAAGCATAGAATATGAAAACACCAATTACTCAAAATAGAGTAGAAACTGCTATTATTTTTTTCAAATGTTAATACATTATTATGTTACATATGACAAAATATATATTTGTAAACTTATAATTGAGACGATAATACTAGAATTCATCATAATAGCTTATAAATCAATTGAATGTGTGAAGCCTGAATATTATAGGCCTTTTTTAATGAAAAATTTCAAAATAGTAATATAATATGATGTGATGTTTTATATGTGTTTATTTTTCAATGCATTTTATGTCACAAATTACACCACCTGGCGTAATAACATGCCATAGAGGGGTTAATTTTTACAGTGTAAATGCATTTATATAATTTATAATAACTTGAATTATTGTTGGCTTAATTGCCTTTTTAATCTATATTACTAATCTACAATAAATAAAATTTTGAAGTTCATGTTACGAATAACTTCTTATAGTTTATTTCTAAAAAACGAATTTTTTGTAACTATTTCCAAACTCCCGTACCATGCTTTTTTAAAATTCTTATCTTGAATAAAAGAAGTTTTATAAACTTTTTATAGAATGGGTAAAAAAAGGGGAAAATATATGGTTGCTTCTTAGAAAAAACCAACAACTAAGAAAGAGCCTTATCAAGTATAATTTAGAAAGTAGCTTTTAAGTTCCAAATAAATCTAGTTCAGAATCAGCTATAAATAATTTAACATCAAAACAAACAGTTTGTTTTGTTATTACAATCATAAATTTTCCAAAATAAATTTCTGTTTCAAACTCACTAGAAGATTTCAAACTACACGAACAAGATTAACAATCGATACTTTATGCGTAGCTTCCCAAGACTATAAAGTCTGAAACTTTAGGAAAGTATTTTTAAAATCCAAGATGGAATTAATAAGTCCATGTTTTAAGAAAGATAAATTTATCTAGAAAGTTTATATGAAATTTAATGTTACACAGGAGAAAAATTTTTAATGAAAAGTTTGCAAGTTTGAACACGCCCGCTATATTGTATACAGGTAATCTAATCTGCGAGTATTAACGCGTTACCTTGAGATATTTAAAATAGATCAGCGGTAAATTTGGGTTAAATCTTTTAGCAGCATATATTAATTGGTTGTCAAAGAAAAGCATGATTCGCTTCGGGTAATAAGGGAAGTCTTAAAATGTAACAAATATAAAAATGTGATTAAAGATCTATTATCTTTTTTAAAGAGATAAGGTAATTGAAACTAAATGATTGATTAAATGTTTATTAGCTGCATCCAGGCTACAATATTATGTTTGATTAATAACCATTTATTTTACGAATCAGGCTCAATTAGTATACAGAAAGCTGTCTTTGATAATGAAAATATTAGTGGCTAAAAATATTATTTTTCCTTAACACTTCGCGTGCGAGCAACGCATTTTCACATTTTTTGCAGTCTCTCACTGGAGAGCGGGTCACGTAAAAATACGTATTTAGTAGATTTGTGTTGAATACCCGCTAACCACTACAAATCTCTAAATACGTATAATTATATGGATGTGTGACATTATATGCGAGTTGTTTGCATTGCATGCAACTCTTTGCATTTTTTCCTTTACACAAGTTATGATAGTCGGGTTTCTCGGTCTTTTGTTGCGTTATTTCGTCTTCAATCGAATTCCTAGCTCTAAAACGTGCAAGTCGTGTTTTGTCAATTTGAAGCTTGGTTTTTTTTTATTGTTGAATACAAAATTCATAAAATGAGCCTTTGTGACAAAGATAGTGATGAAGAAATATACGCTGACAGATTATCGGACTTTAATTTTAAAAGTCGTTTTTTTTTGTGATTTCGTAAAAACATTGCTTTTTTTATTAAATAATCATACAGTACATATTAAAGTGTAAAATAAAAAAAAGTTTCATCAAAAAAACAAAGTAGTTTTCGATTTACTTCAATTTTTCTGAATAACTAAACTTTCGCAAGATTCACACAAAAAAAAAAAAAAAAAAACTCCCGCTGCACTCGTAAGTTGGCGGTGAAGTATACCCGCATGCCAAGTGTTGATATCTCTTTGAATCAATCTAGGCACTTTTGATGTTACTCTTTGATTTATATGTAGACGATTTATTTTTTTTATTTCTTGATAAGCATGATTTTCCCAAACATGCTATTAAATAAGGCAAAAAAAGGAAATTTAATACACAAACTTAGATCATTCGCTTCAAAATCAAAAATAAAATTAATATTTAAAATACCAAAATATTTAAGTATACCAAGACAACTAAATTACCAAGACATCCTAAATATCAAGGCACTGTAAAATATTATTAAAAGTGGACAACATTTAAAATAGTTTTAAATTTCATTTAACTCCATTATTAAACTGCATGGGACCGAATGTTCAGAATATGCGATTTCTGGATGTCCAATATAGCAGGGGTTGGACGATGACCAAATGACAGAGCGTTGCTCTTCGTTACCGGTTCTATGGGTTTGAATCAAGCTCTTGGCATGATTGCTCGTATCCTATAGGAATTGGCTTTAAGCAGTAGATCCCGGTATAAAAGTAGGCCTCGTGTATCAAAGCAGTAAACAGTAGTGCTCTATACCAAATCAATATAGCAGGCAAACATCACCTTTACGTTTTAACGTGAGCCTAGTAAGTCGTCACTGGCAACAATCTCATAACTGAAGGGTTGCGAGTTCGAGGTTCGAGTCGACCTACAATTCAACGTGTTCTTTAATGGTGACTGGGGCACGTAAAATATGTTCCACAATATCTTCCAAGATTTTAAACGATACCTCTGGGGGTGGCAGACCAAGCCTAGGGGAGTCTCCTGCTTGGTTTCTGCTTCAAAATTACCAGGACGTACTTGAACTAAGTCTTTCTTTTACTTTAGTGGTTTCCGTCAAACGGAAGCCTTACACCTTAACCTTAAGTCTTCCGGCCTCTGGATTACGTGCTTAGCCTAAGTGGCAACGACAACAACGTTTCAACGTGGGTCAAGGTCTGGACAGACGAGTAAGTGTTCTTTATTCATATTGCCTGTCTTACAGATGGGACACAGGCTATTAGCGAATATGCCTATCCTGTTCAGGTGTTCGAATCTAGGAGTCATATTATATTCTTATTATATAGCATCTATATTCTTAGAAATATAATCCACAGCTGTGTGCACGTGTTGTCTAACGTGGGAAAATATATCAGTAGAATCCGATCACTGAAATTTTTACGATTTCTCTACTTCACCTTCGTACAAGGAAGATAAAACGATACCGTGAAGAATTAAACTAAATATATTTCTGACGTAACAGTGAAAATTGATTGGTATAGTTAAATGGTGTATTTCCATGGAAACCTGATCACTGAAAATTTTTGCGATATCATTACTTCCCCTTCATACAGGGAAGTAAAAATAATACCGTGGATTAAACTTATTATATTTCTTTGTTTGTTATGATTAAAAAATTCTCTACCTCCAGGAAAAGTTGAGTTTATCAAAAGTAATACGTATATGACATGTTTAAAGTCTTTTAATGAGAAAGAGAATACGGCCTCTAATAATATCTAAAAAATTGTAACATTCTTTCTAAATAATTCAGAATGGAAGTAGGAGAGCTTTTTTCTCTGTGTTAGGATGTTCATTCTAAAATACCGAAATAAGTCTTGTTTTAATTATATATAGGAATAGTATTAAAGCTAAATACAAAACTTTGTTACTACAGTTCTGGTATTTTTTGGTATTAGTTATGTTTACTTCTCTCATATATTCAATAAAGTATGATATAAAATAAAATGTAAGCACATATATTCATGTATACATACATTCATTTAAACAATATGTATATTAATATGTAAGGCATAAAATTTAGAGTAATAATTTTTTCCAATTCTAAATTAATTTTGTTTTCATGGAAAAAAATGCTATTGTACGTTTAGATAAAGCAAGAGACAGTAAAATTATTTTACTTTGATCTTGGCTTTGATTTGCATATTTAACATTAGATTTACCGACCGAGCCAATTTGACTCATTAAGAATTTGATCACTATATATATATATAATATATATATATATATGTATGTATATATATATGTATGTATATATGTATGTATATATATGTATGTATATATGTATGTTTATATATATGTATGTATATATGTATGTATGTATGTATGTATGTATGTATATATGTATGTATATATATATATTATAATATATATATATATATATATATATATATATATATATATATATATATATGTAATATATCAAAATTATTTAACTTTAATGTTTCTTCAAAAAACTCCTCTCTTCCATTTTAATTCATCTAAATATCTTTACCAGTCTCAACATGGTGTGTTCAACGGAGTATTTTCCACTTAACATTCCTTTCTGTCATAAAACTGTAAACTTTCTGTCTATACAGCAGTTTCCCAGGTGTTGGCGGAACATGTTTTCGCGTTTTGCTGATATTGCAGTCAATTCGCTTATTAAGCTGTTTTTGTTGTGGGAAAATTCTTGTTGTCAGCGCTCTTGGGTGTACTTGTGTGAGAGCAGAGTGAACTCTGTGGCTTTTGATTGTATATTGTCCAGAAGGACAGATGTGCCGTGTTGCCGCTCTGAAATAAAGTTTTAAATTAGACTTCTGAGTTCTCTTGAATATGAGACCCGACTGCATCTTTGTACTTTATGAATGCTAGCTGTTGAACTTTCTCCTTGTGAAGGAGTTTTATAAAAAATGGATTACATATATATATATATATATATATATATATATATATATATTTTTATATGTATGTATATATATATATATATGTATGTATGTGTATATATATATATATGTATGTATATATATATATTTATATGTATGTCTATATATATATATATGTATATATATATGTATATTATGTATATATATGTATATTTATGTTTATCTATGTATATAGATGTATATATATGTATATATATATATATATATGTATAATATATTGTATTATATATATTTATATATATATTATATAAAAAAATATTTGTTTTATTTTGTATTAAAATATATGTAAACTTTCATTCTTGATTATTTTACATTATAATATACTATTTATTGTGAGCCAATTTAATATAGAATGTTTAACATTTAATCGCATAAAGGAAATTTATGTATATATATGAAGTTAATAATTTTATTTGTAAGAGCCAAGAAGTAAATATAGAGAAGAAGTAGAACACTTATTTATGACAGAAATTATGTACTGGCGCACGGAAGAATTCTCAAGTTCAAAAATCATGCAAAGAAACAGATGTAGAAAAGTATTGCGCTAAATGTAATAGAAATATTTGAGGAAAATTTTTTCAAAAACAGATTTATATGTAAAAAATGGTTTCCATGAATTTTTTGATAATAAACATTTCATTTAAATTAATTTTCAACTATTTTCTTGCAAAAATTCAATTTTCTTGTATGAGTCAAATTCTCACTTCAGTAAAAATAGGTATGTGATCAACATTCGTAAATATAGTGTTAATGATGCTTGAAGTGTACTGCTCATACTATTCTAAGATATATAAACGTAAGCGTTAGAACGACATTGGTGTTCTTATTTGGATTATACAGAGTGTTTACAATTAAAGGAATACTTTAAAAGTGCTGCACAAATAATCACTGCCAGAATGACTTCAAAATGGAATTGAATATATTGAAGAAAGGAAAACGGCATAATAAAAAAGTTCCACATAATGTCAATTGATGCCGGTTTAAGCGATATACTGGGCAAGTTCAAAACCATGTGCATGATACACATTATGCGATGTACAATCGCAAAAAAATGTTTTTACAGTATTAAAACTGGACTTTCTTATCAACCTGTATATACATACAAGATAATATAAACCTAAAATGCATATCAACTGTGTGGGTTCTAAGGTATTAATTACATGCGTACAAGGTAGTATTTGGCTGCACCTTATTCTTATGTGTAAAATAGCATTTGACCGCTCTCTATCGATGCTTATAAGTAGATATTCTATCTGCCGATCTAGAAATTTGGCCGTCTGCGTGCATGCACACAGACGCCCACGTACTACACACACGCTAGTGTCAGTCTTCCGTGTCAGATGCAGCCCACGGAATCTTTCGGGTTTGACTATTCTGGTAGTAGTAAAATATATGTAAACTTTCATTACTCTTTTCCGCACACCCCTTCATTTAGCATTATCAAATGTGGTATACCTATTTCCACGGTTGTGAGCCAATTTAACTCATAGAATGGTTTAACAGTTAATCGCATAAAATGAAATTTATTGGTCCTATCACGCCTGGGTCAAGTCCGACTATTTTCCAACTGGCTGAAGAGCCAAGAAGTAAATATAGAGAAGAAGTCCAGAACACTTCCTTTCCAATGACAGAAATTCATGCTACTGGCGCACGGAAGAATTTTCAAGTTCAATGATCATGCAAAAGAAACAGATGTAGAAAGCATTGAGCTAAATGTAATAGAAATATTTGAGGAAAATGTGTTTCAAAAACAGATTTTATATGTAAAAAATGGTTTCCATGAATTTTTTGATAATAAACCTTTCATTTAAATTAATTTGCAACTATTTTCTTTGCAAAAATATTCAATTTTCTTGTGTGAGTCAAATTCGCTCACTTCAGTAAAAATAGGTATGTGATCAACATTCGTAAATATAGTGTTAATGATGCTTGAAGTGATACTGCTCACTCGTACTATTCTAAGATATATAAACGTAAGCGTTAGAACGACATTGGTGTTCTTATTTGGATTATACAGAGTGATTACAATTAAAGGAATACTTTAAAAGTGCTGCACAAAATAATCACCTGCCAGAATGACTTCAAAATGGAATTGAATAAATTGAAAGAAAGGAAAAACGGCATGACATAAAAAAGTTCCACATAATGTCAATTGATGCCGGTTTAAGCGATATACTGGGCAAGTTCAAAACCATGTGCATGATACACATTATGCGATGTACAATCGCAAAAAAATGTTTTTACAGTATTTTGAAACTAGGACTTTCTTATCAACCTGTATATACATACACAGATACCTGTATATATATATACAAGCTCGCGAACCTAAAATGCATATCAACTGTGTGGGTTCTAAGGTATTAATTACATGCGTACAAGGTAGTATTTGGCTGCACCTTATTCTTATGTGTAAAATAGCATTTGACCGCTCTCTATCGATGCTTATAAGTAGATATTCTATCTGCCGATCTAGAAATTTGGCCGTCTGCGTGCATGCACACAGACGCCCACGTACTACACACACGCTAGTGTCAGTCTTCCGTGTCAGATGCAGCCCACGGAATCTTTCGGGTTTGACTATTCTGGTGTGTTATATTTCACAATTTTGAGTTCCTAATTTCCATACGCGTTTTCTATTGTTTATTTACCCAATAAATCATATGTTAAAATGTGATTTAAATTTAAATTATAAAAATAATCAAAGGGATTTTAAGCATTTGGGTATTAACCATAAGAAATATTCTGTTAATATTTATTGGGTTGTAACGTCACGGGATCCTCGGGTAACGTGTGGGTGCCGAAGTGGTTATGACATGACTTACAGCGTAGAAACAATTACAACGTTTATTCTTGATTAAAATGGAGTTATGTACAAATTTTCCAAATGGAAATCACAGGACTCAGGTGAGCTGGTGTGGACCTAAAAGTCCTACGACCTAAGACGAAACCTAAAAAAACAATCTGCTGACAGGTACCGACAGATACCGTTGTACAGGGGATACAACTGGGTTTCCTTGAGTTTCACACAAAACTGGAGAAAAGCTTTTCAAAAAACCAATGGCTTAAACGTCGAAGCCTCCGTCCGTTCTCTCCTGGGGACTCTCTCCGGTGAAAAACTCGCGCCGCCTGACGTCACCTTTCGCCTCTTCCCATTGTCTTATTCTTCCCATGTCGCCGTCCTGGTAGCCTATGATTGGTCCTTGTTTGGCACTTCACAGTCTGACATTTCGGCGTTGCGTCCGACCTTACAGTCACTTCGAACATCTCAAGGCGTGGTCGAAGCAAAAACCCTTTGTAGTATAGTGTCAAAACCCCAGACAGAAAGGTCACCTCGGCCTGGGCTTTAACAAAACAACCTCTTTGTGAAGACAATGAAGTATAGCGACATCACAGGGTATAGGGAGGTGGTAACGGAGGTTCTATTGTGCACCTGGGGCATTTCCATTCTGTTTTCCATTCTGTTTCAGTTCTAACTGAAGCAAATAGAAGGATTAACTCTAAACATACCAACAGTTAATGCATACCTATTTCTACCATAGACGGTCGAATGACCGGACTTTGTTTCCTGTTTGAATGTAGGAAATATGGATATTAGGAAGAAAATAAACAAAAACAAATAAACTTTATTAGAATTAAAGAAAATTGAATATTGTCAATTTTTATACATTTCAAACACAAAGAATAAGAATTTTTAATTCATTACCTTTCGCATATTTATATTACCAGTTATTTGAGCGATTATGGTACATTTAGTTTTAAAATAATTTGAAAAATTATATGTGAGAGGAAAAATGTAGACAATTATATTCAACTTTGATTTTAAATTTTTGTACAAGAACTAATGATACGTTCAAAGCATTTACTATTATGTCCGAAGGACAATAGCCCATTTGACTATTTAAGTTAATGCCTAAATAGTGAGATGGATTAATTTAGGCATTAATTGTAATAAATTATGTTTTACTTTTGACGGCGCGAAGAAAGATACCGCAAGTCCCAATGCGCAACTTAAACATTTCTCATTTTGCTATTGAAACAAGTAAACGGAAGGGTATTACATTCAACTTCATTACTACAACTTCACTTTCATTACTAGAATTTGTCATATATTCAGAGCAATTTATTATTATGAATACCGCTTATTAATTACTTAACATATTGTGTGCGGGTACATTTCTCAGCGGAATTGTACCGGAGGCGAGCGGTTTGCGCTTAAATGTAGTTATTCAGTTAAATCTTAATAGATCGAAAATTATTTAATTTTTAACCAACTTTTCATATTTTATATTGAACCATATATGCAAATATATAAATAGAAATATATAAACAACAACCACAAGATTTTTGTAAATAAAACAATATTTGTAGTGGATAAATTTATAATAGTATCGTAAATATGAAAAATCAAATAGAAATAGTAGTATGCAGTTTTAATTTTTTCCCGTTCTGTGTTTCCACATCGACTGGTGTAAAAATTAGTTTTTATTTTTATAAATTTTTCTAGAATCTATGTAGTGGACAAGAACATTCGGCTTCATGTTCCTGTATATACCGTCATTTTTGTACCCACAAATAAACCATGTTGTTACAATAACCCGTACTAGTACGTGACCCTCGCTCAAGTATCAATTGTCAGAAAACGTACTAGTACTTGTCCTACATACAATGTGTTAATAGTTTGGTACCAGAAAAAAAATAATACAAGTACATAAAGAAAATCAATATTTTATGCGTTGATTCAATATCGTGATAAGTCACGACTTCAATGAAACTGATTCAATACAAGTAAAGAATTTAGATAGAAAAGAATTACACATTTGAAATATAAAAAGTAAACGTGAATCAATAAAAATATTTATATGCATTTACTGGTTATAGCAGCTTTAAAAATGTTTAAAAAATGTAGAGATAGCGGAAAACTTCCCAAGACATTTAAAAAAACACATGAAACTTATTAAAAAAGTAAACTCTTCGTAGTGGCAAAATTTATAAAGATAAAACTAAACATTAATGTACAAAAAATATAGTAACGCCTGTGACATTTAAGATCCATTTCTTTTTTCATTTGATCAGGCAGAATTTAAACCATCACGCCACAAAGGTTTAAGAGCATTACATATTTCTGCTTTCTTATGACTGAAATGGTTATTCATTTAACGTCTGTTTTCCGAAAGTAATGAAGAAAATAATTTACAATGGTTTATGCATGATATCATTTATGATAAAAGAATCAGTTGAGTATAATTAACGGAGTAAAATCTGCTTAAAAAAGTATTTTAAGCATAAAGAAAAACCTGTGGGATTAATGTAAGAAATTAAGTAGAAATTGAAAAAATGAGTTGTTTCTGAAGAAAATGTTAAGTGCAGAAACAAACAAGACTTAGTAGCAATTGCAGAGCTAAACTTGCGACTGTTTTGAACGTTATGCATATTATTATTTTCTGTGAAAAGTCTTGTGTAGGATTTTGAGAATTTACCTCATTCTAATTTTAAAGAAATATGTCCTATGTCGAACACATTTAGCAGTTTTTATAAATAAATAAATATACATATATATATATATATATGTGTGTGTGTGTGTGTATAATATGTATATGTATGTATGTATGTGTATGTATGTGTGTATATATATATATATATATATATATATATATATGTATGTATATATATATATGTATGTATATATATATATGTATGTATATATATATATATATGTAACGGAAGTAGAGGACACTGTCACAATAATGAGACTTTACGGTAAAGCACAATAGTGATTTTTTACTTGTTTATTTCAATTTCAGTAAGAAGAGAGTGATATCTTTTAAAGCTTTGTCTTCTTTTGGTTCCTAGCCTTTTATTATGCCTTTCGAGTATTTTTTCCTATAAACTTTTCAGAACTAAATTTTATTATTTAATTTTAATGTTATAATTTAAAAGGAATATTATGCCTTCTTATTAATCGTTTTAAGAGTCCTTTAAAGCTCGATTTAGTTATTTATAATACTTAAAAAAGCCAAGTAAAATAAAATGAAATATTAATTTTAATATTTGATTGAGATCGAATCAAATAACAATAATACTATTAGTGTCACAAATTATATTTTATACTTTCATATAGCCCGTCATATGACGAGATAAATAAAGTTTTTAATTTTCCAGAAATGTAAAGTACCCTATAAGGCAGGAATTTTTTTTTTATGAGAATTATCTGCACCCTGAATAATTTGTTCATCTTCATACTCCTCTAAAATCTCCCGATACTGTAAATGCAATTTAGTATCATCTTGAATTCACTTAATCAAACCGTGTTTTTATGTATAAAAAACAAACACACAAACGAACAAACTTCTTAATTTTAAAAGATATATAACTTAAACGCTAGATATTTATTATTCCGTAAAATAGACTCCTAGACTTTTATGAAAAGAATTTGTTGTTAATACCGGTGATAAAATTTTCATTGAAAAAAAAAAACAAAAAAAAAACACACCTATGATTAAATTTAAAATCATCACATATGTACCTAATCTATTATTTAAGCCAAATATAAAAAAAAATGTTTATGTAATATCGAAGTTAAGTGATAAAACGTATGAAAATAATACAGACCTTATTTAAATAATTTAAAATAAGAAATGATTAAATGAGATAGTTGAGAAAGGAATGACGTCAAAATGCTAGAAAAAAATTATATTTTTACCCTTTTATTATGTTATAAATTAATAAATTTAATCGCCAGCTCTTAACTGGGGAAAATAGGGCTTGAAATAATGGCATTAAAGGGTCGAAAAGGGAGAAAGGGGTACATTTCGATCGTTTTAAAGACGACAGCATTTTCCGCTGTGATATAAAGCATATTTATACCAATTTGTTTTACAATCGGATAGATAGTTTATGAGAAGTGAAATTAAGCTCTCTTTGAATTTTGCTAACCCTAAACCATCAAGAATCCAATCTTTTCTTTTCATTTGATCAGGCAGAATTTAAACCATCACGCCACAAAGGTTTAAGAGCATTACATATTTCTGCTTTCTTATGCCTGAAATGGTTATTCATTTAACGTCTGTTTTCTGAAAGTAATAAACAACAAAATGTATAATGGTTTATGCATGATATCATTTATGATAAAAGAATCAGTTGAGTATAATTAACGGGATAAAATTTGTGTAAAAAAGTATTTTAAACACAAAGAAAAATCTGTGGGATTAATGTAGGAAAGGAAGTAGAAATTGAAAACAATGAGTTGTTTCTCAAAAAAATGTTAAGTTCAGAAATAAGCAAGACTTAGTGGCAAAGGAAGAGGTAAACTTGCGTCAGTTTTGAATTTTATGTATTGCATTTTATACTTATATTATGAGTTAATTACGTTGACATTTTCATATGATATACATATTATTATTTTCTGTGAAAAGTCTTGTGTAGGATTCTGAGAATTTACCTCATTATAAATTTGTGTGTGTGTTTATAAGTGTGCGTATATATGAATGTATATGTATGTATGTATATATATATATATATATATATATATATATATATATATATATATATATATATATATATATATATATATAACTGCCTCCGATAGCATGCTTTTTGTTTGGAAATTTACTAAATTGTAAGCTGGGACAATGTAAAATTATAATTGGCCAGACCTCTTCTGTGAGGGCGTAAACTGTATCCCCAGTAGTCAATTTAGGTGAGGGGTTAAAAAGGGAAAGGAAAAGGACGGAGGAATGTTTAACCGTGATGTAAGATTTGAAATCCCTTGAAAATTTTCTTTCGATGTTTTATACAGTATGCCTACGCTAGTTTACCGATCTAGTTTACTTTTCCTTACACACACACACACACACACACACACACACACACACACATATATATATATATATATATATATATCGGAAGTAAAGGACACTGTTTTGAGACGTTACAGTAGACCATAATAATGATTTTTTACTGGTTTATTTGAGTTGGGCCGTTTTTATTGAAAGCTATTATAAATTGTTAGTTACAAAATAGAAGGCATAGAGACTGTAAATATACGAAAACAGTAGAAAAATATTTTATATATAAATATAGATCTTTAACTCGAAACTTCGTTTGTTCTTAGTGCATTTTCCAATTTGCTTAATCTTTCAATATTAGAAAATACAGATACTGCTATTATCACATAGTATATAAGAAATTTACATTCGTAAAAACATATATCTCATTCAAGTTGTTTCTTTGGTAGTATTTAATGAATAAAAGACCGAATGAGTAGGGTGCTTCTTTTCTGTTGTCTTTTCTAATTCCACAGCTGGCTTGGATCTTCGTATTAGTTCAGAATCTGCTCTAAGGGATAAGGCTTGGTATCATTTGCCCTATTGTGGAAAAGAAAGGTTTACCCTAGTATACCAAACCAAATAAATAAAAGATCAGCATGTAAAAATACTTCGTTAAATTAATTTTGGAGCTGTTCTGGCTGCAGATGACCAGAACAGCTTAGAAATTCTACCAGCCAAACATATAAAAATCATCAATTGAAAATACTTGCATATAATTGTTACCAGCGATAGAATAAAATCTTGAAACTATTTCACAGCTTATAAACCATCTTATTCTGTGGAGAAATAGAAAGTCACTGGTTGTTGTTGTCTTATGCCATTTTATAAACTAAGCTCGATATGAACCGGATGCTACTTAGTTTTAAGCGAAGGGGTGCGCCTTCGTTTCAACGAGCACCACAAGGGTAAAAGTACGACTTATGTTCGATGGGTCCTCAGAATTCTGAAGCAGGGACCCAGCTGAAGACCCATAGACATGGCCTGCCACCCCCAAAGGTATTGATTAAAAACCTGGAGGACATTGTGATCACGAACCTATATTACGTGCCTCAATCACCTTTAGCGAACACGGATGATTTTAGTATGCTCGGGTTCTGAACCCGCAACCTCTCAGTTACGAGATCTCAGTTACTTTGCTGATTGAGCTACTCCGGTTCGAAAGTACGTCGTACAGCCTGATGAAAGCTCCAGCCTGCTCCCCTGTAATGTCTGGAGGTAAACAGATTTAACCTATTCATGATGGTTATTTAGACCTCAGTTAGTAATTCAGTATTTTGATTAAGGAATAACGCATGGCAAAAGAGAATTATCATAATTATTGTGTATTAATGATTATAAAATCCAAATAATTTCTGGTTATGTTGTATGGAAATTAAGTAGTGTAGAAATTTAAAAACAGTGTACAGAATAAATTTAATCCAAATATAAGGTATATTTTTACTGTGTTTCCCCTTTGTAAACGAACACTGGTGTTAGTGTTGTAAGTACATTACAACACGATGTAAAAATATATATGCCATTTTAAAGTTGGTTCGTTGGTCGTATTTTCTAATAAATAAAACACTTAATGAGTAGGGTGCTTCTTTTCTGTACGGGAGTAAGAGTTCTAATTCCACAGCTGGTTTGGATCTTTGTATTAATTCAGAATCCGTTCTAAGCAAGAAGGTCTAAGCGATTGGTATCATTTGCCCTCTTGAGGAAAAAAAGTGTATATCTTAGTATACCAAACTAAACAAATAAGAGAATTGCATGTGAAAATACCTCATTAGATTAATTTCGGAGCCGTTCTGGCTGCAGACGTCCAGAACAGTTCAGAAATTCTGCCAGCCAAACATAAAAAAACATCAAAAGAGAATTATTGAAAATACATGCATATAATTGTTACTAGCAATAGAATAAAATCTTGAAACTATTTCACAGCCTATAAACCATCTTATTCTGAGCAGAAATAGAAAGTCACTGGTAAAAACTAAGAGGGAGCTTTTCGGATCAGAGTATCCTTTTGTTTTGTACGAAGAGGGTGATACCTTTTAAAGATTTGTATTCGTTTGGTTCCTAGCCTTTTATTGTGCCTTTCGAGTACTTTTTCCTATAATCTTTTCAGAACTAAATTTTTTATTTAATTTGTAATGTTATAATTTAAATGGAATGTTACACCTACTTATTAATCGTTTTAAGGGTAATTTAAAGCTCGATTTAATAATTTATAATGCTTAAAAATGCCAAGAAAAATAAAATAAAATATTAATTTTAATATTTATTCGAGATCGGATGAAATAACATTATTAGTGTTACAAATTATATTTTATACTAGTATATAGCCCGTTAAATGAAGAGATGAGTAAAGTTTTTAATTTTGCAGAATTGTAAACTACCCTATGAGGCAGGTAAAATTGAGTTTTTATTTTTGAGTGAGAATTATCTGGTACATGCCGAATAATTTGTTTATATTCATACTCCTCTAAAATCTCCCGATACTGTAAATACAGTTTAGAATCACATTGAATTCATTTAGTCTAACCGTGTGGTTATGTATAAAAAACAAACACACAAACGAACAAACTTCTTAATTTTCAAAGATATATAACTTAAACGCTAGATATTTATTAGTTTTTGAAATAGACTCCTAGACTTTTATGAAAAGAATTTGTTGTTAATACCTGTGATAAAATTTTCATTGCAACAAAAATAATCGTTGATTACCCTTAAAATTAACACTATGTATCTAATCTATTATTTAAGCCAAATATAAAAGAAAATTATTTATGTAATATCGAAGTTAAGAGATAAAACGTATGAAAGTAATTCAGACCATATTTAAATAACTTAAAATAAGATATGATTAAATGAGATAATTAAAGGAATGAAATCAAAATGCTAGAAAAAAAATGATATTTTTACCCATTTATTATGTGATAAATTGATAAAATCAATCGCCTGCTCTTAACCGGGGGAAATAGGGCTTAAAATAATGGCATTAAACGCTCGAAAAGGTGGGGGGTAAGGGGTACATTTTGAACGTTTTAAAGACGACAGTATTTTTGCTGTGATATAAACAGATTGATAGTTTAGGAGAAGAGAAATTATGCTCTCTTTGAATTTTGCTAACCCTAAATCATCAGGAATCAAATATGGAAGCCTTTATCCATTCTAGGTCCAACCGCTTCATAAAGTCGAGGACAGACAACTTAAGCTATTATTATATTGGGGGTTTATTTTCAACCAATTTAAGACAATATTCAAGTTTAAAAGCAAATAAACATTGACCATTGTTTAGATAAAGAAAAATTTTAAGAAATTATAAAAGTATCAAAGAAAACTTCAAACTTTGATTTCGTTTTTATACCATACAAATCATGGATATTTTCAGAGACACATCTATCACCATTCTAAACTAAAGTTTTATATCCTCATGTTCAAGCCTGTGAACGAAAGTTTACCAGTTTTGAAATTACTTCTATGGAGAAGGAATTATCTGTGACAAAAATATTCAGGCCCCTCCTTGCTTTTTTATACTTCTAAATGATCGATAGCTCTCTACTTTAAGTAGTTTTCCAAGTTATTTAGTACTCACTTTTATACGTTTACATGCGAATTAAATTCTGAATTTCAAAAGCTCTTGTTAAAAAGAACATTTTAATAAAACTCTTTTATTTCACTTTCCGAGTTGAAGCAAAAGTATCGATTTTTCAATATTGTTTGTCATTAAAACTAGGGTATGTCTTCTTTTTAGTTCTGTTAAAATTGCCACTGTATCTAATTAACTGAAAAACTGAAGTTACGGTTGTTTTTCTATTACTCCGCAGATACATTATGGCATCTGAAATAAATGAAAAAAAATTCCTTTATTTATAGGTTTGTCTATTTATTATCAACATGACATTTGGTACCTAAATAAATTTTTATAAATATTTTTATAAATATGTATAATTTAAAATTACATATTGCGACTGGTTTGTATATCGTCTGCCATAAAGCTAATTTTTCTATATAGGAAATAATATAAATACTGTAAAACGTCACTGAATCCTTGGGTGTCGAAGTGCTTGTGACACGACGTACAATTTATAACAATAACAAATTTTATTCTTGACTAAATAGAAGCTATTTACATATTTTCTGAATGGAAATCACAGGGCTCTGGTGAGCAGGCACGGACCTAAAACTCTCAGGTCTGAGGCGAACCTAAAAGACAATCTGCAGTCAGGTGCCGACAGATATACCATTATACAGGGATACAACTTTGACTTCTTGAGTCCCACACAAAATTGGAAAATGTCCCCCCCCCCATTAAAAAAAAAAAAAAAGTCGTCCTCATCGCTCGTTCTCTACTCTTTCATAGGGAATCTCTCTGGTGAAAACTCACACCTCTTTACGTCACCTTTCGTCTCTTCCCTTTGGCTCTTCCTTCCAGTGTCTTTGGAACAGTTCTGAAGCAAATGCCAGGAAGTGGTTCCTTCATCTTAGGAATTAAGGTCTCAGCTCTCCAGGTCAGAGAGCTGAGACCTGGAGAGTAAAGTGGATGGTAAAGCCCTAGATGATACTGTCGTGATGTACGACCTTTGGCAGATTGAATTGTTATCCATCTTCATTGTCAATGTTTTGAAAACATCCTGACAACACTTTAGAGCGCATGCTAGTGCAAGGATCAGTTCTTCGCGTCACTCCGCATGCTCATGACGTAGAAAGGACGTTTCTTTTTGCTAAGAGGTAAAGTAGGTATGTAGCTCATGCGTTTAATACGCGATATTATTTGGGTTTTTTGCGTAGCTTTATTACAGTAGTGTTGTAAAGATGGCCGAATGGTTAAGGTGCTGGTCTTCGGAACCGGAGTTAATGGGTTTGAATCCCACTATGGCATTTATGCTTGTAGCCGTTCGGATTCGACTTTAAGCATTAGGTCCCGGTCTCATTAGCCTTCGTGTTGCAAAAGATAGACCGTAGCACTCGAAAACCAAAACCAAAATACAGTAGTGTAGCCACTATTAAAGTTCTAACCTTTGTACATATAAAGGTTTTAATAAGGCATCTTTATGCTACGTAAACTACAATGTAAAAATGAAGAGATGACAGAAATGTATTTTATTAAAGGTATTTTTAAGTTCTTTATGTAAAGATAATTTCTGTACAAAATAATTGAAAGTATTTATACAAAATATGTGTTTATAACTTGCATAAAATAACTTTTTGGAAAGTTTTTATTTTATGTTTAAAACTTTAATTTGTTTAAAATGATACATTCTAAGATTTGAGTAAATATTTTTTTTCAAATCTGAGTTGTTAAGATACAAAGAATCAACACTTTATATTATAATGGATCATTAAAATGGATTAAGTTTTGTAACTAGACTTTAATTCATTCTCTAAAAAAAATTCTGACTTAAATTAAACACTAATCATAAAGTGATATTATTCGGAAATTTATGTTTCATTTTAAAATATATAACTTCAATTTTGGTACCATTTCAATACACGTTATACTCTATTCCAGAAAAAAAATCTATATAACTTTTATAGCTATATATATTTTACGTGCTTTACGAAAGAGCAGAACTCCAGAAATATAAAAGTACTATTTCATGTTTTGATTAATTACGTACGAAATAATTGCTTAATATTTTTACAAACGGTGAGTTTGATCAAGAAGATCCAAAATGTACAAAGTCAAACATCTTTCTGTTGTAAAGGAAAGTACATTGGGAAGTTAAATTTTCCACGTGCACGCAAATAAACATACCTTTGCCTATTCATCATCCAATGCTGTAGTGTCAGAAATATTTCTTCACAGGAACACCAAAGCAGAAACTTGAATAAAACAAAAGTTTATCATAAAAGATGCATGAGAAAAAGTTTGTCTTATAACACAACAAAAGAAAACTAAGTTGATAGTTTGACATTATTGTTTCCCTGTTTATGTTCCTAAATTTCGACAGTTATTCTCATGCATCTCATTTATGTGCAACGGCCTCAAAAAAATAAAATACCTTTGCGTCAGGTAATTTCTTCATTGATATATGTTACATAAAGATTTCTTTTACTTCCCTTTTTTATTTATTTTACATTCTACTTAGAGATTTTCACACAAGGAACTTTGTAAAATGATCCTTTTTTAGAGAAAGCTATTCCGGATATTTGTTTTTTGTAAAAAAACTAAGTTTAAAGTGCAATAAAAAAACTTAACTTTTCTTTAAGTTTTGACTTTTCTCTAAGATTTTTTTTTACTAACACATATTATTTTGGCATCTTTTTCTTGACAGTCAGTGAAAACGCTAATATCATAAAACATAATAAATAGTTCTAGTCCAGAAAAAAAGTAAATTATATGGTTACATAGTTTAGAATTTCTTTTTGACAGCAATTATTTTCACAAAAGGTGTGGAAACACTCAAGTGTCTGAAAGGCAGAAAGTTTTGTTAGCGGATAAGCAAATCTATAGTATATTTTTATTATTTAAGTAAATGTATGTAGGGGCATATCCTACTTTATTTCACGGTTCCAGTAACCTGGCATGTTAAGAAACGCAATAATATTTTTATTACGTAACTAAATGTATGTAGGGGCATATCCTACTTTATTTCCCGGTTCCATTAACCTGGCATGTTAAGGAACGCAATAATATTTTTATTACGTAACTAAATGTATGTAGGGGCATATCCTACTTTATTTCCCGGTTCCATTAACCTGGCATGTTAAGGAACGCAATAATATTTTTATTACGTAACTAAATGTATGTATGTAGGGGCATATCCTACTTTATTTCCCGGTTCCATTAACCTGGCATGTTAAGGAACGCAATAATATTTTTATTACGTAACTAAATGTATGTAGGGGCATATCCTACTTTACTTCACGGTTCCAGTAACCTGGCATGTTAAGGAACGCAATAATATTTTTATTACGTAACTAAATGTATGTAGGGGCATATCCTACTTTATTTCACGGTTCCATTAACCTCGCATGTTAGGGAAAGTAATAATATTTTATTACATAAGTAAATGTATGTAGGGCCATATCCTACTTTATTTTACGGTTCCAGTAACCTGGCTTGTTAGGAACGCAATAATATTTTTATTACGTAACTAAATGTATGTAGGGGCATATCCTACTTTATTTCACGGTTCCATTAACCTCGCATGTTAGGGAAAGTAATAATATTTTATTACGTAAGTAAATGTATGTAGGGCCATATCCTACTTTATTTTACGGTTCCAGTAACCAGACATGTTAAGGAAAGTAATAATATTTTTATTACGTAAGTAAATGTATGTAGGGGCATATCCTACTTTATTTCCCGGTTCCATTAACCTGGCATGTTAAGGAACGCAATAATATTTGTATTACGTAACTAAATGTATGTATATATTCTACTTTATTTACGGTTCCATACCTGGCATGTTAAGGAAGCAATAAATTTTTATTACGTAAAAAATGTATGTAGAATATCTACTTTATTTCTTAAAATGGCATGTTAAGGAAGCAATAATTTTTTGACTAAAGTTTATATCCTACTTTTCACTTGTAATATGTTAGGACGCAATATATTTTTATTCAATAAATGTTTAGACACTATTTTCGTTAGTAAAACATTTAAAGTTAAAATTTTTCAATAAATATGTTGTTTCTCTATTTACTTTATAACTATTTAAAAGTATTCAGAATATCATTTAGTCAGAGAATACATATTCAAATCTAGGAAATTTGAATATTTCTAAATCAAAAATCAAATAAGAAAATAATTTAGAAAGTTAAATTTTAAAATGTTTTTTATTTTTGAATTTTGGTTCTATATTCTATTTCATGCTTCCTTCTGTAATTTATAATATAATTTATTTAATACAATTATTGAATATTTTTCTAAATCTTGCTATATATCGTCTAAGTTTTATAAATATAAAATTTTAGAATATTTAATAAAAAACTGCGTAAACTCAGTATTTAAAAATTAAAGTTTTTTCTAATTTTTATAAAAATTTTAATTTAAAAATGTTATTTACTGGCCTTATGCTAAATTAAGATCTTTCATATAAAAATAATTCATAAAGCTGATGCAAAAGTTAAAAACTGTTGTAAATGCGATGCTGCGCTAATAAAAACGTTAGTAAACGGTGCATTCGAAGTACACTATTTCTAAGTTAAAATGCTTTAAAATACTAAAGATAACATAATTATAAAAAATCTGAGCTAATATTGTGTATTATAAAATTAAGAAATATCAATTAGACAATACAGAATTCTAAATGTCATTTAATAATATAGTATTTGATATTTTTAAAAAAATGTTCATTTTTAGAAGATGGCTTTATTTTACACTACATTATACTTCTAATAGTATGCTAATATATGCTAATTAATTTATGCAAAATAATATATGCCAATTTATGCTAATATTAAAAACTGGAGAACGGTTTATAAAATATGAAACTTAATGCGTAAAATATTTAAATTATAATTATTTAAATTAAAGGTGACTCTACATTTTCTAATTTATAAATTAATAAAAAATGGCATAAAGAACCAAATTTATAAAAATTAATTTGACAAAACTGCTAAGTAGAATCAAGCAGCGAAATCAAACACGAAAAAAACTGGAAAACAGCTACATTAATGAAGCACAAACAAAAAACGGATGCACTAAGGAGAAGTAAACTACTAATATAAAACAAGTAGCTGTTTGGAGTATATAAGGCTTTTTTAGGGCCAAAAACCTAAACCTGGCAGAAAACTGCAAAAAACAGTCAAAATTGTATAAAAATGCGCTTTAGAAGAAAACGATTAAGTAAATGCAAGTAGTTGATTCCCACATTATCTTCTTTTAAATAGAAGAAATTAAAAAATTGCAGAATCTGCAATAAATAGGTAATAATGTCTAAAGCTGCGCAAAGAACTGTGCTGAGTAAAATCAGATGTTTTGATATTTTGAAAAAAGTTCATTTTTAGAAGATGGCTTTATTTTACACTACATTATGCTTCTGTTCTTTTTTTCTAGTTCGAAACATATATATCGTGCTTTGATTTAATAGACTTTTTCTATCTTGGTTTAATTAAAAACCAATCTAAAAGGCTATAAGACTATACTACTTTTAAGTTAATAATACTTTTAATTTCATAACTTTGCTAATACTGATAACTAATACCAACTGGTATACAATTATATCTGAGCTAATATTTCGCATGATTTGGTCTGGGGTTGGGAATTTTGGCTAGAAAAGTACTGAATGATATAAGTTTTGCTAGAAACTCTACATTAGTGTCTATGAACTGCTCTAAAAATTGTTATCGGTAAATCACACCTAAGACAAATTAATACTAAATTAAAATGTATTTATAATATTTTGTATATTATTATATCAGTTTTCCAGAGGTATATAAAAACAATAATATAAAATAAATAAAAAGCAAATTTTTTATCAAACTGTATGGATGTCTCATTTATTAAATAAATGAGATTATTATGTATAATTACTTCATATTTAATGGCAAAAGTTTTGGAAAGTCTTGAAGTACCACTACAATCTGAAATTTCATGAAAGCTCTGCTTCTATCACATTTTTTAAAAACGGAAAAAGGCAAAATTATTTTCCATACAATTACAAAACTTGACTGCAGCATTATGACAGAAATTTCCCTTAAATTGATGTTGAAAGGAAGGAAAACCTGCTTTTTTTTTACTCACAACATTATCCTCAGCATTATCTCGAGTTTTATGTATAAAACTAACTCGAGAAATTTAGCCTTTTTAGCAAACTATGCATACAAAAAAATTTGATTAAATAAATGCTGAAACTCGAGGCTACCCACTCTTTAGAAATCCTCTCGTATAGCATCTATTTATATAACATTTGTTTGGAGAGTTGAAATAAAGTAGGGTAAGTGTAGTACTTGTTTTCGTTTATCTTGTGTACATTTAAACACACAAGTAGAGCAGCATAAATCCAATTATTTCCTGTAGACTTTGTTTGTTTGGTGAGATAAAAAAAGTGTCTTCCACAGTGCGAAAAAACACACTGTTTATGAGATAAAAATAAAGGATTAGACCAATAAAACCTCAGTATATAAAAACAGAAAAGAAAAATTCTACGGTATATTGCTTCGAAACATCAAAAATACTTTTACGCTTTTTTATTCCTATAGTTTTTTTTATTTTACAGAATAAATAAAAACTCAGGGAAATATGAAAAATCCATGAAACCTTTTTACGAACAATTTAGATGTTCTTTCCACAGAAAGAATTTCGTGTAATGAGAATTGCGAAAAAGCAATTTTGTTTTACTTCTTCAATTTAAAATTTAGAGAAACGATATAACATTTGTATAGATATGTGGAAAGAAAATATTTCTTTCCCTTGCATTTCAAGGAGTTTCATTGTGGAATGAAATAAATTCCCTACAGAAATGCTGACAACAGTTTTCATTTTATGGCAGGATATTTATTTTTTAAAAATTTTCCAGGAAGCTAAGGGAAATATGCTTTCTCTCATTCTAATACAAACATTAGCATTTAAGAGTACATAGTTTTCTTTCAAATAAAAAGAAATCTTTAATATGACCAAAAGTCTCCAATAATATAAAATGAACTGAAAGATTTAGGATAAATTTTGTACCATTTTTTGATACGACATCAACTTAAATTATAGTTATGCCATTTTATGTAATGTATTCTTTAAAAACTATTAAACATAAGCGTAATGTGAACTGTATGAAATCCACTAATCCACAAGGTAATTTTAAAGTATATATATCTACCCCTTCGTGACTTAGAGATATTAATTTAAAAATTGAAGAGTGACCTCTTTTTCTTGTATACTCATAGAAAAGAAACTATCCTCGTTAACAACGAGTTTGCAATATTTTGTTATTACTTTTGTAAAAACATAGGAATACTATCATATAAACAAGATCTGTCTTTTTTTGCTAATCTAACTTGTTGATTTATTATCTTAAATAACGGCATAAGACTAAAAGTTAAAAGAAAACTAGAATTTTGATAAATTAAGTGTTCAAAAATTGATTTTTTAAGTCAAATGTATTATTATAATATTATAAACCTACTAAGTTCCAAAAGAACACCATATGTAATTTTTATAAGATGTTATCTTTAGAGTTAACGTGTTCACATACAGATACATAAAGCATTTCTCGTCTGTAAATCGTTAGGTCAGTGAGATAGATCGTGGTCATTATATCTGTCCTTACGCAGTCTTTGAACATTTGAACGCATAACTGCCCATCTGAATTTAACGAGTCAAGAACACGCTGTGTCTTGTTCTATTTTCTGCTGGTGGAAGAATGTACTGCTCAAGTTTCCTCTTCCACACTCTCTCTACCAACTTTGAAGCCTTTCTTCTATCTCAAAATACTATTCTTTTCACTCCAGATCATATTCTGAAATACGCCCAGCATCTCTATAGCCAATTTGACCTAATCTCAAATAAAATATAATGGAAATTTTCTGCTCGTTATACTTTTATACTTCGACTCCTTTCTGCTCGTGGAAGAATGTACTCAAGTTTCCTCTTTCACACTCACTCTACCAATTTTGAAGCCCTTCCTCTATCTCAAAATACTATCCTTATCAATCCAGACCATATTCTGAATTACGCCCAGCATCTCTATAGCTAATTTGTCCTAATCTCAATTAAAATTTAATAGAGTTTTTCTGTTCGTTATACTTTTATACTTCGACTCTTTTCTGCTCGTGGAAGAATGTACTGCACAAGTTTTCTCTTCCACACTCTCTCTACCAACTTTGAAGCCCTTCTTCTGTCTCAAAATACCATCCTTTTCTTTCCAGACCATATTCTGAATTACGCTCAGCATCTCTATAGCCAATTTGTCCTAATCTCAAATTAAATATAATGGAATTTTTCTGTTCGTATACTTTTATACTTCGACTCTTTTCTGCTCGTGGAAGAATGTACTGCAAAGTCTTCCAATCTCTCTACAACTTTGAAGACAATATGACCATATTCTGAATTGTAGTTAACTGTCCTAATCTCAATGAAATATTACTCGTATACGTACCGGCTTAGTATCAGCTAAAACTGCAACTGATATCGTACACGTATCAGCTCGCTGCAACGTACAGTCACGTTAGAAAATAATACACTCATTACTTTTTTACAGACCTTCTATATGTATTAGCGTTTTTAATATATTCATTTAGAGTAAAGGAATTTTCTTTTTTAAAAATAATTACATATTCATTACATGTTTAAGTGATTCAACTGGCTGATATTCAACAATACCTTATAAAATTATAAAATATTTAGCTTAATACATGATTACTGGATATTTGACTTCATTTATACAGTTAAATGCGACATTTTCATATATTTCTTTTTAGTTAGGAGTATTCCTGTAAAATTAAGACACCCTACTTTAACTTTTCCTAAAATTTATCAAAAAATGCCAAATATGAAAAACTAGCACATAGCCCGTCATATGACGTGATCAGTAAAATTTTAATTTTCCAGAATTGCAAAGTACCTTATAAGGCAGATAAAAAAATGGTTTGTTTTTTGGTTGAGAATTATCTGGTACATGCTCAGTAATTTATTTATCTTCATACGCCTCTAAACTCTCCCCATATTGTGAATAGAGTTTAGAATATTGTTGAATTCATTTAGAAGGATAATTCAAAGTTTTCTTAGCTACGTCAAAATTATAGTTAAGTTCTTCCCAATTTTTTGTTTTGCCCCAGTCATTAATGAAAGTAAAGGAATGAAACTATCATTTATAATACACCATGGAGGTAGGTAGAATCTTTTGTTAATACCTGTGATAAAATTTTCAGTGCTAGAAGAAATGGATGATTAAATTTAAAACTATCACACATGTACCTAATCTATTATTTAAGCCAAATATAAAAGAAAATTATTTACGTAATAGCTAAGTTCAATGATAAAACGTATGAAAATAATGCAGACGATATTTAAATAATTTAAAATAAGAAATGATTAAATGAGATGATTAAACGAATGACGTCATAATGCTAGAAAAAATGTTATTTTTACTTATTTATTATGTGACAAAATGATAAATTTAATCGCCTGTTCTTAAACGGGGAAAATAGGGCTTGAAACAATGGCATTAAACGCTAGAAAAGGGGATCAGGAGTGGATTTCGAGCCTTGCTAACCCTAACTCATCAAGAATCCAATATGGATCCCCAAATAAATTCCAGGTCCAACCGCTTCATAAATTCGAGGAAAGACGGACAGATAACTTAGACTATTATTATACAGGAGATGCTTTTTAATATTTACTTTTTAACTACTTACAACCTAATTGTAAAGTAATTTTAAAAACAAATTTTAAGCAAATTATATAAAATGTTCTGTTGGAACGGGATAGGATTCTATAATATAAAAAATGCTGCATGCTTTTATTTCACATGTAATTAGTAATAAGTAATTCACGGAATGTGAAATCTTTACAATTTATGTTTTTCCGTAGTTTTATTAGATTAAATAAAATAACATCAAAGCCCATTTCAGACACCCCTTTATTGCTATCCTGTAATCTTTATGTCGTTATGAATGAATAAATTATTTTTACGTTTATAGAAATAAAAAGCGTCTAGTTAAAAGGAGACATTAGTCTCTCACTACAAACTTAATTGCTTTGAGACCTACATTACTCCAGATGTGTAATCGTACTACCCAAACTTTAATTAGCCTCATTATGGCGGACATGAAATCACTTTCTGTTATGAAGGTAGAAGTCGGGGAGAATGCATTTCTCATTTATTTCAAATATTATCATACCTGCTAGAAGTGATTAGAAGTAGTCAGTATTACTCGGTTATACAGTCAGATATTAAAAACTGAAGAACGGTTTATGAAATATGAAACTTAATGCGTAAAATATTTAAATTATAATTATTTAAATTAAAAGTGTCTCTACATTTTCCACTTTATAAATTAATAAACAAAAGGCCATAAAGAGCCAAGCTTATAAAAATTAATTTGACAAAATAACTAAGTTGAATCAAGCAGCCTATCTTAACACTAGATTTACGGATGTTGATCATATTTTTACTGAAGTGAGCCAATTTGACTCATGCAAGAAAACTGAAGTCTTTTTTAAAGAAAATAGTTCCAAATTAATTTAAATAAAATGTTTATTATAAAAAAATCATGGAAAACATTTTTACATATAAAATCTGTTTTTGAAACACATTTTCCGCAAACATTTCTATTACATTTAGCACAATGGTTTCTACATCTGTTTCTTTTGCATGATTGTTGAACTTGATAATTCTTCCGTGCGTCAGTAGCATGAATTTCTGTCATTGGAATGGAAGTGTTCTCGACTTCTCTATATTTACTTCTTAGCTCTTCAGCCAATTGGAAAATATCCCAGGCCTGATAGGACCAATAAATTTCATGTTATGCGATTAACTGTTAAACCATTCTATGAGTCAAATTGGCTCACAACCGTGAAAATAGGTATACCACATTTGATAATGCGAAATGAAGGGGTCTGCTGAGAGGGGGAATGAAAGTGTACATATATTTTATTACTTAACTAAAAACCAACGTATGTTTTTGAAAAGTGATATTAAAGTTTTATATATATATAGTGATCAAATTTTTAATGAGTCAAATTGGCTAGGTCCTTAAATCTAGTGTTAAGAAGGTAGTTTTAAAAGCGAAAAAACTGGAAAACAGCTGTATTGATGAACCACAAATATAAAACGGATGGGCTAAGGAGGAGTAAACTACTAATATAAAACAAGTAGCTGTTTGGAAGTATATAAAGCTTTTTTAGTGCCAAAAAACTAAACCTGGCAGAAAACTGCAAAAACAGACAAAAACGTATAAAAATGCACTTTAGAAGAAAATGATTAAGTAAAAGCAAGTAGTTGATTCACACATTATCTCCTTTTAAATCAAATAAACTAAAAATATTGCAGAATCTCAAATAAAGACGTAATAATGTATACAGATCTATGCTGAGTAAAATCAGATAGATGTTTTGATGCTTAAGAACATTTTTCTACCTGTTGAATTCTAGTTCTTCCCTCTTTAATTATTCGTTTCTAAAATTTGCTTATATTTTTATTACAGCTATCTCCCAGTCAGTTTAGATTCAAACAATGGTCGAATGGAAGAGATCTACTCTTTGGTACCGGAGTTCGCTGGTTCGAATCCCGCCGATGGCATAGATGTCCGGAATCGGCTTAACTCGAGCGTGCACTTCACGGGGTTAACTCGAGCGAACTAAACTGACCAAACTGTGCACACTCGAGATAATTCGAGCTGCGTTGTACTTCTGTAGATATTGCGCTGTGTGTTGTGCTAAAAGAGATAGCAAAGGAAAAAAAAGAAAAGAAAAGAGAATCGTTATATGTGTAACAGTTGCAATGTTGGGCTATGTGCTGCACCTTGTTTCGAAATATATCACACAAAAGAAAACTTTGATTCATTTTATAAGTACTAGTATTGTTATTATTTATGTTTTAAAAGTATAAATAATTATTTTTACTGATAATAATGTTTATTCTGAAATTGGAATTCGAAAAGAAAGATTTAAAAAAGTCGATGTGCCTATAATATAACAATATTCGAATATTTTCTTCAAGGTTATCAAAATCCAAAATTGAAATAAAAATTTTGATGTTTTTTTGTATTTTTGTAATTTTTTTGGCAAGACAACGTTCTAAATTGTGTGTTTTACATTTAAAAAATGATTTTTTTGCCCGGCCTTTAAAAAAAAAACTGTGCATTAAGAGGTTAATCAGTAGTCTCAGTCTCATTAGCCCTCGTGTAGCAAAACAGTAGTCCGTAGCCCTGCGAACCTAACCTAACTAAAGCAAACCCAGTGAGTTCAGTCGAATGTTGAGTGGATGCTCTTTGGTACCATTTTCATACGTAAGAATCCAACTAGTAGCATGTAATTTTGCAACCGTTTGGATTCAGCTTTAAGAAGTATGTTCCAGTCTCATTAATCCTTGTGGATCAAAACAGGAGACTTTAGCGTTCTAATCTAAAAATCAAATCTAGTGAGATTCCTCGTGCTTACTAACAACATTCCTTAATGAGAGTTTGTACCCTATGGATATTTTTTTTTTCAAATTTAAGATTGTTTTAATAAACACTTCCTAATGGTTACTAGTGCAAATATGGAGTTAAACAAAAAATGTTATTGATTAGATAAATAAACAATTTTTTGAGATATTTAAAAAACTTTTCTTATTCAATTTTTAATATTTTATGACCAATGTTTTTTTACATTCACAGCATTATTATAAGTAACTCAAAAATTTAATTTAGATTTAAATGACTGGTTCTTTAGAAATATTGTCGATTTATATAACTGACTAAAAAACATTAATTTTCTGTCCAATTTAATGCAATACTCATTCTCAGGTCTCTTAGAAATTTGAAATAAGTATTGAAAAAATGTCATGTAATTAATAGTTGAGTTTTGAAATTTTGAATATAGCTATGCACACACACACACACACTAAACATATAAGATAATTATTTTAAGATTTCAAACTGAAATAATTATTTAAACTATAATTGTAAATGTTAAAGTTTTATATGCATTCAATATCATGTTATATTTTAAACTGTTAGTATCAATTTATTTATATTTACCTCATTAACTTATAATTATTGACAACTTTTATAAACTAAGAATTTGTAAAGTATCGTATAAAATGTATATTTACATAATTATCATACTAAATACTTTAATGTAATTCATTATTTCTACGAACTATAAATAGATAAATATGGAAATTTAATATTAGTTGAAATTTATTCAACAATAAAATAATTAATGAGCTGGCAAAAAGAGGTTGTCTTATCAACCAGACCACATTTAATTTAGGTATAAGTGTGCTTCATCGAAAATAAGTCGAGCTTTTAAGGACACAAGTAAGCCCAGTTGCGCTGTGGTAGCGCTTCCCACTACCGAGGTGCAAGGTTCCAGGTGCAAGGTTGGATCCCCGGACTGGGCAACGTTGACTCAGCCTTTCATCCCTTCAGTGGGTAGACAAACTGAAGATCAAACATGCTGTTGGCATTTTCAGAATTTTAAGTTTAAAATAGTCCATTTACCTGCCAATTTAATTTTCTTAAAATCATTTATTTTCGGTTGGATTATTTTTAATTTCCCACCGATTCCCGTGAAACGCTCTTTCTACTATTGACGTTAATAGCCACAGCCAGTCGGGGAATTTAGCGGCTGTGCCATATTTGGCTCCTGAGTGAGCTTTGTGCAAATTAGCAGGGTTATATAGCCTCAGGAGATGTGTTGACATATTTATGTTAAGTTTTTCCCAAAATAGGAGTTCAGTTTGGAGATGTGGTTAACAGGTTGTTTCCCCCCCTATCCAGTAAGAGTTCATTCCTGTTAAGTTTCGTTCAGTTTGGATATGTGTTAGGAGATATGTTTAGAATTGTAATTAAAGTTTTATTTATTGTTTTTTGTTATGACAATGAATTGTTATTGTTAACTGATTTCTCATGTTTTACTGCACATTAATACAAAAGAATAGGCCAGTGAGCTTATCACATGCTCGAGAGCTAAACACTGAGGGTTCCGCGTAAGATTGACCACCTAACCGGTAATATGCTTCACACTCCAGAGATCTTGGTCTTGGAAACGGAGATTGACACGTAGGCCTTGCCCCCCTAGGGGCTTTTGCGCCTAGGAATTTATTAAGGACACACATCAGTCATAATTAAAAAAAGGAATAGATGAAAAGACATGAAAGGATACCATTAAGAACCTCACTGACTGTACCCAGGGAAAGAGCTGTGTCTGATTTCGTTTGATGACTCAAAATGAAGGTAAAGACAGTCGTCTTTACGCCCATCTACATAGACTTCGTTTGGTGAATAGCCCCCTCTACCCCATCGGCGGGGGAGTACTGAACAACTCCCCGTATGTCCAGCCCTTTCGAAGCCATGCATGTTTTCTCGTTATTGGGAAGAAAGAGACTTTCTGACTAATTTATTTTCTTGATCATTTAATATTATTCTGTTGTATTTTCTTTTGTTTTTGTTCAGCGGTTTTGTACTTTTAACCCTTTCCAGGTTCATTTTATTTCAGGATTACGGTTAAAAAATTTCAATTTTTAATGCTTATTTGATACATACATAATTTTTTAAATATAATAGCATCATTTACATACAAAATTTCCAAAAATTAATGTAAAAATCAATTTAAATAAATGAGTAATTTAGCTTTCTGTAGTTGGCTTTCTGTAAGGCAGAAATCCTTCGACTTTGGAGTCAATTCACATTAACTATAAATATAAATCTTAGAATACATAGCTTTTATTTTGAATTAAATGCACAGAGTCCAACATCGCAATCTGGACAGTAGAACCTTGTTTCTCTCCTTACCTTCTTCCCTCTACTGTCTCTCTTTGAGCAGTAAATAATCTAGTAGCCAGAAAAGTAAACAAAAGCATTCGAAACCATAAAAATCACATGTGAGATAATTTGGGAAAGACTGATTGCACAGCGTAAAATTTCACAGTGCCCGAGATACATTCGGGATGATCCAGGATGGTACATTTTGCCTGCCCGAGTTCAGCTCCGGAAAAACCGGAAAGGGGTTAATTCTTGCAGATCGGTTTCTGAATAGAGTTAGGATAATGTCCAAACCGATGCTACATTAGAAAAAAATAATTATTAAAAAATATTTTGCATGTTCACAGAATTTTACTTTAAAGGATCCAGTAGCATAAGAAATTTCTCCCTTTTTTTATTCGAAAGTTCTCCTCTATTTCATTATCTTTTTTTTAAAAGTCATTTTTGCGCAAGTAAAAGCAAATTAAAAATTGAAGGCATCAAAAACAAACGATTTAAATGTACAAAATCATGATGAAAATAAATTTTTTACTATACATTTTTAAACATCATAACATCTTTAAATGTTTGATAGATGTACCAAAGAATATTTAGGAAAAAAAAATTCAAATAACCATATTTTCGCAAAAATAAGAGTATCAAGTTCTCTTTTTAACACAGTTGTCTGCCTTTGTTTATCAGTTTAATTTTGCTATATCAAACAAATTTTGTGAAATTCGAAATTGCGCCTATTTATATACATATAAACAATTTTTTAAACTATTACTGCAGGGGATTTTATTTATTTAAAACGTGCGTAGTACTCTAAATAATGAAAACATGACTGCTGAGGCCAATAAAAATTTCCATCCCATTTCTTTCACCATTTTTCGTAGATAACTTGAACTTGGGTTTCCATAAATCCTTTATTGTAGTCTCAAGGTGAAACGCCAAGTGCTTTTTGACTATTCTTGAGGCTTGCGTTCCCCCAGTGTGTCGTAAAAATCATAGACGACATAGTGGAGAAGTTAAATTTATTATCTTTTTATCACTCGCAACGGTGGCAATAGCTATATTAATGAAAGGGTGAAATTTATTTCATTTTCTATATAAAAAATCGTTCTTTTTAAAAAAATGTTTAATGTTCCGTAAAATATTAATTGCCGTAGCATTATAGCTGATCTCAAAAGCAGTCCAGTAAAATATTTCATACTGTGTACTTATAACTTATTTCCGACATTTAATTCGGTAAGATTTATATGGTAAATATCATGTATGGCTCACGGGAAAATATTTTTATTAATAAAATTTAATTTCATGAACTGAAAAATAGCCTTACACTCTGAGAAAAAGAAGATATGAATATTGTAAGGGGGTCACATCAGTTATTTGATCGAATTGTATGTGAACAGATGATTAACTAACCGGTGGTTATGTTTGGATTAATTGTATTCTTTCCCATAACTCTCTAGACGAACGATGGCCGATTGATTAGGGTTCTGACCTTCGGTACCGGAGTTCGCGGGTTCGAATCCCCTTATGGCATGAATGATCGTAGCCGTTCGGAATCGGCTTTAAGCTGTAGGTCCCTGTATCATTAACCCTAGTGTTGCAAAAGGTAGTCTGTATCACTCCAAACAAACCCCATAACTCTAAGTTTCATTGAGATGTGTTCCTCGTCTGTTCGAAATTGGAATCCGAAGAAATAATGAGGCAATATGGTAGAAGGTAGAAGCTCACCCGAACGTTGGTACTTGTAAGTTACAGCTGTCGTTAAGGTCTCGCACGAAACAAAGAGTTATTAAGTTTTATGCTGCTATTTTCTTAAAAATGGAAGAATTAATTCCACAACTGGAGAGAAAAAAACTTGCAGATGGTGCCGTCGAAGACAATGGTAAAGATAACGTTAGAATATTTATTCATTTTGTAGACTTTATTTAAAAGGAATATTAATACATCTTCAACTTTCTAGAATTATAAAGAATAATGATTTTCAAATTTGGAACGCACGTGAAGTCTTCAACTATCAAATATTACTTATTTGCAGTATTCAATTGAATGGAAAACCTTGTAATTATGCTTCGTACATCAGTATAATAGACTGATGACATTTCATTAAATTAACGATTATTTACGTGAAATAGTTAATTTAATGTTTTTATTCTTCATGCTTCAAAATGCAACTTGAAATTATTTGTTAAAATCTAAAATTTATATCAAAGTAAAAACATCATTTACACCGCTTTTAGATGTACAGTATGCGCAAAAATATACAGTATTGAAATGAAAAGATGAACATAATTACATTCTTGTAGCCTGTGAGTTTATATATACACTGCATACATACATAGACACACCATTAGCTTGTTGATTTACAATGGTACGTGTAATGCAATTGTTAAATGTGTGCTAAACCTCACAATAGACTGTGTTCATATTGTTTACGCAAATTCTCAAATATATCCTAAAAGAAAGATTGTTGCAGATTCCTACAAAAAGACATGATTTACTCACGTAAAGCTGGCACTACAGTACAGAACCAGAACGTCGAAATTTCCTAAAAATAGACATCATAACTTTGTTACTTTGTGTCTTTAATTAAACTCCTCTAGGAATTGTTCTTCTACCTGTCTCAAACTCAGTTCACCTTCACGAACTCTTCCATATAAGCAGAAATAATGCTCAATTAAGAATAAATTTTTATCCTTCGAGAGAACAACTGCACGACCTAACTTTCTTTTAATCTACTGAGAATAACAGCATATGTGGTGTTATGCCCCGTCGACAAACGAAACCACGTGTTCAAGATGCGCCAATTTTCAATACGGTATATTTTGGCACGTACTGTATATGTAAATATTATGGAAAACCCTATTTAAATACTGCCAGTCCAAAGATTATTCAAAGTTGTAAGGCAGTCGAGTTTTTAATGGAATTAGATACAATCATCATTTCTGGTCAAAGTAATTACTGTAATTTCAAAAGCACATAAACAATAGGTAGAAAATATAGAAAATCAAGCCAACCCTGTAATATTAACATAAAGTTGAACATCATTATTCATCCAACAAGCCATTAAATCATTCCTGAGAAAGCCTTTATCGATTTCGCTTAATCCAAGAAATTAAGGTTTGCTTTTAAACATTGTATTAGATTTATGTTTGTGTGACCAATATATTCCACGATTCGGTGTGGATTTTCTAAAAAGGAAATTAGAGGTTAGGGGCCAGTTGGACGCATATTAGTTCTCGGCATTACTTACAAAAGCTGTTAAGCGTATTTGGAATCGCGATTGCAGAGATTTTAATCTAGTCTCGCCATCTATTGGCAAGTAGCATAATTAAAAAAGTTAATTTTCAGTGATATTTTTTTCTCTTTTTTTGGTAAATAAAAGTGATTTATAAAAATACTTCTTGTATATACAGAATATTATTTACTGTTTTAGCTTTCTGAAGTTTGATGTTGGTCTACCATTTTTTAAAAATTTATTTTCTTTCTTTATAGGTATGTTTCAAAAATATTTTGATACTTATTATCTATCCATAACTGAAAAATAAACTAAATGAGAAGTAAACTGGAAAAAAGTGCTCTCACAGAATTTCTGGAATATTAAAAAAAGTAAGTGGTTTTAATACTGTGACATTTTGAAAACAGAAAATATGAGTTATACTTTTCTATGTTTAATAAATCACTGAAGTATGTTGTTCTAGTCAATATATGGAGCCACATGTTATTTTTGTATTCTTAAATTCTCTATAACTAATTATAATTGAGGAATCTAAATAATTTCAGTCTTTAGGGGTTTGTGAGAAAGTGGCGCAACAGATACATACATGTGTAAATGTATACATACATATATATATTTGTTGGTATTAAAGTTTTGATAGTGTATATACATGGTGTTTCATAAATGATCTGCATATTTGAAAGATCAATAAAAACTAAACGGATAGGGACAGAAATTCACAGTTTATTGCAATATGCTTGGGACAATAGTAAATTTTCAGGCAGACACATTTCAAAATTAGTTACAATATTCCACAACAGATGGCGCTGCAGTCTGGAAAAAATCTAAACTACGATATTTGTCTGTGGGGACTTTAAAAAGACGAGGTGTACCGCCACTATCCAGAAACAATTGAATAAATAGAATAGTACATTTGTTCTGCATGAGAAGCCCTCCCTCTTGAGACGTTTACACGGGTTTCTGATAATTTCGTTCTCAGAATACGCCATATTATTGCTGCGCATGGTGGATATCTAGAAAATATCGTAGTTTAGGTTTTTCCAGACTGCAGCGGCATCTCTTGGGGAACATTGTAACTAATTTTGAAAGTTTGTCTGCCTAAAAATTTAATATTGTCCCAAGCATATTGCAATAAACTGTGTATTTCTATCACTGTCCGTTTAGTGTTTATTGATTTTTTAAATATACCGGTCATTTTTGAAACACCCTGTATTTTTTATTAATTAATTACACGAAATATTGCATATATGGCAATAAGAATGCAAACAATTTGTGGGACACTCAATTATTTAAGCCAATATAACAAAAGAAAGTGTCGATACTCAACTCATATTTGGGTTGGTTTATTATTATTCTGAAATATCTACCTCTGATCCTTTTACATCGTTTGCCACACTTATCTGCTTTTAGTGTCACCGTTTGTGGAGAGATATTCGCAGATACATAGATAATATCAGATTTTAACTGCAAGTAGCCATTCAGTAATTGGAAGTAGCAGGCTAAGTTCTACTTCGGGTTGTCGGAAGTAAAACAAAAGATGAAACCACAATTTTACTGCAATGTATATATTCAAATATTGTAAAAATCAAAACATACTCGGGCTGTCGTGTTCTGTCGTACGGATATAATCATTTATACGCATCCAAATCGTTTATTACAACAGTATGTGTTTCACATTACCCCACCACCAAAGGAAATAACACACTGCAGGCAACAAATCCAGCAACGTCAGAGTGCAGCAGGTCCGGTTATATGCAAGACACCCCTCGGCGGATGGTATCCTTTCAGTTCAGAGAGATTGGATGGATTGGATCAATACACCCGAGATTTCAAATATCACCACAACCAAAAGTCTGCAGAGGTCAAATTTAGAAACCGAGGAGGCCATGGGAACCTGAAACGCCTGCTAATGATTTTGTCTTCCTCGAATGTCTGGATCAGGAAATCTTTATCCGAATTAGCAGTGTGACTAGTTGCTCTATCTTGCATAAACGTGACGGTGGATAGCTCATCTCTCTCATGCAAAGGTGGTACGACATTATCCCACAGAAGTGATAAATAACGCTGCGCATTCACCGTATCCGTTTTCCACCCATTTACTGGGCATTCCGTTTCAAAGAAGAAGGGTTCTATGATGAACGAACCTGTGAATCCACACCACACTGTCACTTTTAGGGAATGCAATGGTTTCTGCGTTATTGACGTGAATTAGACGTTGCACAAATGCGACAGTTATGGATATTAACTTCGCCATGAATAGAAAAATGAGCTTCATCTGTCCACAAGATGCTAAAGACCCAGTTGGCATTCTGTTCGATTTTGGACAAAGCTCACCTCTCAAATGCTTCCCTCTGTACGGTATCCGCTGGTAAAAGTTGATGGCCCGATTGCATGGATACAGATCAAGGATTCCATGAAGAGTATTGAGTACTGAGGATGATGGTAAGCCCAACCGTCTGGGAGCGTCACGAGCACTACTCGTTCTTACAGCTGATTCAGACACTAATGCTTCCATTTCTGCTGCAACATACGGCGAACGTGCTTCATTTAAACATGGTCGTCTGGTTTTTATACGATCCTTCAACATTCCCGTTTCATCGAACCACTGAACAATGTATATGATGGCATGTCACTGTTAAAGGCCCTTTTGCACTTTTGACATTCTTCTGAATTCGTAACTTACGCAAAGCAGCGGTCGGTGATTCCTGGTTGACGTAAAAGGACTTCAACAAACTTTATCCTTCGCACTCAGCATTCTTGTTCACATACATGGTTTACAGCGGTGAACTTGTTGTGTATTTATAGGAGTGCAAGTTCTTATAACAGTCTCATTTTCATATTTCCACCGAAGTCGCTAGTACCAGCTTCATCTGTCGGCTGTTTTTTGAGTTACTGTTTTTACTGTTTAAAAACAAAGCCCATGTCCTAGCGATACTAACCCTGCAAACCGTTTTTATTTTGGTTCTTTTTCCGGTTATTAAATTTTTAAAGTTTATACGAACATTTGCTTCAGTGAACGTTCAATCGCGTTTTGTGCTAGAAATAAAATAGATGCTTTCAAAATCACCTATCCTTTCCTACAATGTCGTGGAGAGAACTGAACAAGCATTGGCTTGATTGTTGACTTAAATCACCATTGATTCCAATTAACAGAGCCGAGCTATAGTTAGGGCACTAAAATTCGGTTTCGAAGTTCGGGGATTTGAAACATTTTGTGGAATGGATGTTCGTAGCAGTTCGAAATCTGCTCTAAGCAGCAGGTCCCGGTGTCATTAGCCCTCGTGTTTCAAAATAGTAGACCGCAGCGCACAAACCAAACTCAAAGAACATATATATATATATATATATATATATATATATAAATATATATATATATATATATATATA
>CM063510.1:43383555-43443555 GCA_032207245.1 Pardosa pseudoannulata | reverse complement strand
TTTTCCCACATCTGCACCCACTTCGGGAGTGCATATATGGGCTCATTAAAATAGAACCTTTTGTGAAAGCTGACATTAATTTTAGCCCCTGCCCCATAACTCAAGGTTACATCTCTGTGCGAGCTTGACCGTTACGCTTGTGCCACCCCGTGATCTATACCTTCTCCGCAGGGGTCCCTAAACTCGAAGTCAACAATCGAAGTCGTAAATTCTTCTAGAAAATATCTTCCACAGCTGTGCATGCACGTTCTGACCATCATGGGAAAGTACCTCGGTACAGGGTTATTAGGTACTGAAGAGCATTACGAACAATTTGAACAACACTTTTTATTTAGAGATAACGAAAATATGGAAAATAATTTTACATTAAAAGTGGTAGCTTTCTAACCACGAGTAAATGCTTATTGGAAGTCCAGCAGTTATAACTTGAGCTTTAAAGCGATATTTACATTTAATAATTACAAATATTATTTACAGTACTTACTAAAATATTTTAATCTACTATACACTCAAGAGCCAAAACATTATGACCACCCCTACATTTTACAATGAACTCGGCTGGATGACGTGGAAGGCACGGGATTAAGGTAAGTGTTATTTAACTGCTGCTGGAGAGTCTGAAGAATCATTCTTTCACTTACTTCTGTGTGCGATGGGAAAGGTTGCTGATCTAAGTGATTTTGATAGAGGGCAGATTGTAATAGCTCCAAGGCTCGGAACAAGTATTTCCGAAACTACACAACTCGTGGGTTGTTCGTGATCTACAGTTGTTAGTACTTATGCAAAATGGATGAATGACGGTGAAACCAGCAGTAGACGACATGGTGTTGGACGTCCACACGCTATCAAAGAAAAAGGTCGTCGGATACTCTCTCGCAGGATGAAGCAAAACCGGAGCAAGATAGAGGCTCAGCTGACAACCCAATACAATGCAGGGCCAAGTAGAATAGTATCGGAGCACACTGTTCAGCGAACACTGTTAAATATGAGGCTACGCAACAAACATCCCACTCCTGTACCTTTGCTGACCAAGTGTCGCCGCCAACTGCTCCTCGCTAGGTCCGGGAATATCGCGACTGGTCCATGGATCAGTAGGAGAAAGTTGCCTGGTCAGATGAATCAAGGTTTGTCATTTATCAGGCCGATGGCCGTGTCAGGATACGCCATCTTCCAGGAGAACAGTTTCTCCCTCAATGTACATTAGGTCATACACATGCTGGTGATGGCTCTATTATGCTTTGGGGGACGTTCTCTTGTGCGTCTGTGGGACTCGTGGTTGTGGTAGGGAAGACCATGAATGCTAAAGGGTATCTGACCATCATAGTGGATCAGTTGCACCCTTGCATGACCACTGTTTTTCCAGCTGGAAACGGAATGTTCCAACAGAACAAGGCTAAAATTTTGTTGGAGTGATTCCAGGAACATGATGCTGAATTCCATTTAATGTCCAGGGAGCCTAACTCAATCTGATCTCAATCTGATAGAACACATTTGGGATGTCATGTGACGGCAGCTCAAATATTTGGGTCAATGGATTACATTTTTAATGCTTTTGTCTGTCTCTCTCTCTCTCTCTCTCTCTCTCTCTCTCTCTCTGTGTGTGTGTGTGTGTGTGTGTGTGTGTGTGTGTGTGTGTGTGTGTGTGTGTGTGTGTGTGTGTGTGTGTGTGTGTGTGTGTGTGTGTGTGTGTGTGTGTGTGTGTGTGTTGTGTGTGTGTGTGTGTGTGTGTGTGTGTGTGTGTAGTGTGTGTGTGTGTGTGTGTGTGTGTGTGTGTGTGTGTGTGTGTGTGTGTTGTGTGTGTGTGTGTGTGTGTGTGTGTGTGTGTGTGTGTGTGTGTGTGTGTGTGTGTGTGTGTGTGTGTGTGTGTGTGTGTGTGTGTGTGGTGTGTGTGTGTGTGTGTGTGTGTGTGTGTGTGTGTGTGTGTGTGTGTGTGTGTGTGTGTGTGCTGTGTGTGTGTGTGTGTGTGTGTGTGTGTGTGTGTGTGTGTGTGTGTGTGTGTGTGTGTGTGTGTGTGTGTGTGTGTGGTGTGCGTGTGTGTGTGTGTGTGTGTGTGTGTGTGTGTGTGTGTGTGTGTGTGTGTGTGTGTGTGTGTGTGTGTGTGTGTGTGTGTGTGTGTGTGTGTGTGTGTGTGTGTGTGTGTGTGTGTGTGTGTGTGTGTGTGTGTGTGTGTGTGTGTGTGTGTGTGTGTGTGTGTGTGTGTGTGTGTGTGTGTGTGTGTGTGTGTGTGTGTGTGTGTGTGTGTGTGTGTGTGTGTGTGTGTGTGTGTGTGTGTGTGTGTGTGTGTGTGTGTGTGTGTGTGTGTGTGTGTGTGTGTGTGTGTGTGTGTGTGTGTGTGTGTGTGTGTGTGTGTGTGTGTGTGTGTGTGTGTGTGTGTGTGTGTGTGTGTGTGTGTGTGTGTGTGTGTGTGTGTGTGTGTGTGTGTGTGTGTGTGTGTGTGTGTGTGTGTGTGTGTGTGTGTGTGTGTGTGTGAGAGAGAGAGTGAGAGAGAGAGAGAGAGAGAGAGAAAGAGAGAGAGAGAGAGAACGCAATTTAACCATATAACCCGATATATCGGTATTAGAAATTAAGATTTTTTTAATGATTTTTACGCTTGTTTCAACCTTTGTATCACTATGCATTATGTGTAAAATTGTTTTGGAATAGTATTTTAATTAAATAGAATTTATATTCATTAAAATAGTTTAAATCATTCACAACGCAGAGTTATTAAGAAACAAGAAATATAAACCAGCCGAACCTATAAATTTTATTCTATGTGCATTCAAGTAATAATATGGACGAAAAAACTTGAGTATAATTTTTATTTCTCAGACAAATTACAGGCAGATCTGTATTTTAGAGCAGCGTTAAAATTTTATGTTTAGTAATTAAGAACATTTAAAATAATGTATCTATGTATCATTAGTCAGTTTCATATAACGTCTGCACGTGACCGCAGTCATCGTAGATAAATCAGTGATGACTTTTATCAGGCATGCACCATTCATCCCTTGCATGAAATGGGACATAAAGATGTTGGCCTTTAGGAAATGGATAACCCCTGCGATTACCCTCTTGTGCGATAGCTGGAAATGGGAGATACCATGTTTATTTCTATAGCAAGCTGCGCATGTACTTTTACTCTCGCGAAACGAAAAGGCGATTTCTTATCGGACATCAGTGAAGAAGCTTATATCCATTTATTAACTGTATCGGTCTCTAGCTATCATCTATTCCTAAAGTGACCATTTATTTTTTTACTCAAAACGGGACATTGGTTTATTTAGGTCAAATCATAGGTAGTCAATGAAAAAAACACTTTTTTAAAGTTATTTATCCAGAAAAAGTTAGTTGGCTTAAAAGTTACTAATCACAAAATATAGATACCCAAAACGTTTAGCTATATTTATATTTAACAGAAGAACAAATTTGTTTTAATATAGCTGGTGACGATTTCAAGCAAGAATGAAACTCTTGGCACGTTTTTTCTATATTCACCTTAGTTTTCAACACCGCCTTTAGAATTGAAATTTGTAACTGGGTTTTCTCAGATGTCCACAATTTGTTCATAATAGAAAATACTCTTTCTACTGCAGCATTTGTAGCAGGCAAACATAAAACATATTCAATTAAAATAGAAAAGTTTTTATGCTGAAGATTGTTGACGCGAATGTGTTTGAATACTTCCACCCAACGGGTTTCCGTGGAAACATTTAAATTATTCCATTCCGTTATTTTTTTGTGATGTAATGTTTTTAGAAATTAATGAAAATTCATCAAAAACTTCAGTATCTATATTACAGCCAATATATTGCTTTTCAATTAATACATCCAGAGATTTTTCACGCAGTTTCTGAAAACGGGACAATTTTGCGGGACAAAAAAAGGACAGTCCCGTTCAAAACAGGACGTCTGGTCAAGCTATCTATACCTATCTATGTATCACTCAGTGAATGTGAGAGAGAAAAAATACATAGAAAGTGTGTTTAAAATGTTCCAAACTCTGTAATAGTTACAGCCATATAACATTTCTTTCTAAATTTGTTTCCTATAAACCAAGATTTTACTTTCTATTAAAGTTCCTATTTGTTTCTATGCTGGGGTAAATGAGGTGCAACCCAACTCCACAAACAACTTTTTTCGACATTCTTAGAAGGGAAGATATATTTTTTTATTACAAAATGAAAAATAATAAAAATAAACAAATTCTTTGAAGTTCTAGTGCACACGTCGGGGAGGAATAAGTTAAGTTATATAAATATACACTTTCTCGAAAATTTTGAAATGTGTTATGCAATTCGCTGAAAATGTCTTGAAGTTTTGAAGCACAAGGGTAGCATTTTTGAGTTTTCGAATAGAATTTTTCTTCCTGGTATTCGAGTTACAACAAAAGTATTTTATGCATTAAACTATTTTTATTTCAAAAAAAGATATTTTGAAAGATTACAAATGAGTACAGTCATTGCAAGAGAGATAGCAAAAGTGAATTTTTCGTGTACATTCGCTCTCGATATTCTTTTTATAGAATTCAGAAAGTAAACGTACTTGAATAAATAAAAGCAAGGTAAAATAAAGCAATTACCTTCCGACTACTAGAAAGGGATTTGGAAATGCTTTAATTCTTTCTTGTGAATGGAAGACTCTAATGGAAGCTCTATTTAGGGATATTCTAGCAAAAGTTGGAGAAAAGTATCTATCAAATGTTTTGTAATGTATTTTAGAAATTCGGCTAAAAGTTTAGAGAAATTAAAGAAGTGATTGCATTTTATTTTTTGTTTTATAAAATATAGCATTTATTTTTTGTTAACCTGAGCTAAATGAAAATTTTCAGTGTAATTTTCAGAAAATATTTAAATTGTGAAAAATAAATATTGAAATATTGATATATTATGAGTCAGTGTTTCACTGCTCACATGGATGTTCGTAGCCAATCACAACTTTCTTTAAGGTATCCGTCTACACTGAAAACATCATTTTTTTTTTGCCAAAATTCGTAATTTTTTTTTCTCTATTGTAGAATTTCAACTTTTAGGCTTCTAAATCTGTTTTTGTTTTGTCTCTACGGCATTTTAAAGAAAAGTTACAACTGTTTAGATATCAGTGACAGCTGTCAAAACAAAACGGAGGTAGCGACTTCTGCACCGGAAGTTGTGAATTTAAAGAGCATTTTTTGGACAAAACTTTTTAAATTTTCTGAAAATCAGTTCATACATTTTTCTAGAACTTAATAAGTAGCTCTAGTAATAATTAGGAACTTGGCAATTAGAAAGTTTTGAAGCAAGAAAGTGTGGGGAATTTTAAACATGTATTTTAATTTTTTAATAGTTAAAGTTGCTTTCATAAACTTCAAATTCGTTTTTCTCAGAAAGGTATTTTTAATACAATGTTGAAACTCGAAATGTGATTTCTCAAAAAGTTCTTAAAATATTTTGTTGAAAATTATTATGAATGCTTTTGATAGTGTTTACTAGTGAATGACCTAAAAGCTTTAAATTTGGATAATTTTTAATGATGTCACACTCATAGTTAGATATAAAGGTAATGAAAATTCGTTAAAAATTCAATGTGTATGATTTTGAAGGACCAAAAGTTTTTACCAAATGTAAATTAAGCAAAGATTTTAGGTGATTCACTAGTCCAGTCTATAAGAAATGTGTTGCATCAAAAAATATTGAAATAATTAAATTTATTAAAAAATTAGACCTTTCGAAAAAACCCGATTTTTTTACTAAATTTTCTTCTTTTATTAGAAATTTTATAAAATGTTTTCCAGGAATAAATTTTTTAAGGGCAATTCTCTATGATATTATAAAAATAAATCTAAAAATGTAAAAACATGAACTAGTTTCTACGTTTAAAGAAAAAGATCTCCGAACGAAGACGGATACCTATTAAGTCCCAGTTCCAGCCACCCTTTGTAATAAAAAAGAAAACTGTAGGTGCTCCAAGCCATCTGAAATAAATGCTTTTGTTGTGACCTTTTGAATGTTTTTAATAAAATTTTAAATTAAATTATATTACGTTTTTAACGTCTTAATTGGTTTTCTTTTTAAAAGATAAAAAGGATTTTTGTGATAAAATGAAATACTCTTTTTTTTTCTTTTTAGATTACAGTTTCTTTAATTGTAAATTTTGAATTGTAACTGTTACATATTTGTTTAAAATTTGGTTTTTAACTTTGGTCAAATATTTTGCTGTTTTATGTTTGATTTTGTGATTATTGTTATACTTAATACCTCAACTAGTTTGAAATTTTTTTTGGCATTTTCATGTGCTGCGCATATTAGTTTGAAATGGTCATTGACTGATGCACTCTTTCTGGAGAAATTTAATACTTAGCTTGGGTCGATCCTCCTGACCATGAAATTTTATCGGTGGTTGAGATTTTTACTCACTCTCTATGTCTTTTTAAGCTTTATACTTTATACTTGATTTGCTCAGAAAGATAAAACAATTGGGGGAAGACAAGATATATTTATATTCTGACAGTCTTTCCGTAATTAAGAGCATAGAACAATTAGTACCGATACTAAAATTAACTACCGAGATAAAAAAAGAATGCAAAAAAACATGAAGAAATTAATATAATTTGGATCAAAACTCATAGGGGAAGGCTGGTAAAGAATATGGAGATATTTTAACACAGAACGCAACTAAATCAATAAATTATAAACCTTAATACTTATCAATACTGATCAATACTTAAAAAATATATGAAAGAAAACATAAATAAAGATTGGCAAGAATATTAGGAAAAAAGTGAAAAAGGAAGAGCAACCTATACTATAATGTCAAAAGTTGAACCAAAGTTACAATTTGGAAGTAACATTTTAAACTATTTGATTACCGGTCATGGAAGTATCCCAACCAACTTGCAAAAAATTACAAAATTAGAATCTGCAAATTGTAAATGCGGAATGGTAGGTAACCCTCAGCATTATATGCAAGTAGGATGCAATCTTGTTTCTATGTTTATTAAAAAATACGAAAATGAAACATAGATCGAATATTTTAAAAGAATAGATAACAATTGCAATCACGTTAAAAAGTTAAAAGAAATCTATAATATTTTAAATTCAAACTACTCTTTTATACAAATTAAATTTTGAAATGATTGAAAATATTTAATAAAAATGGTGATTAAAAAAAGTTTTTAAATTTTAAGTCAATAATTCAGTGTATAATTTTAAAACTAATAATGTCGAAGAGTTTTCCAGACCCACTTAGGCTTTAGCATCCATAAACCCTTGAGTTGGATGTGGTTGTGGATCATCTAAGTCTCTTTAAACAGTTACATACATTTTAATTGATGTTGAGGGTGTAGGTCTTTGCAATCTAAACCAAACCAAGGCAAACCTTCCAATGTCTGTAGTGCGTACTCCTTCAACAGGAAACCACAAAATCCATAATTTTTAACGTAATAATATGGAATGACAGTGGAACACATTTCCTAAAGGACTAGAAACTACAGTTGAAAATATAAAAGGAATTTTCTTCTTAAAGAAATATACCATTATACTCAAGAACCAGTGTCGAAGCCTCAGTTGTAATGTAAAAATATCTCTGTTAATTACTAATTTTACAAACAGACACGATTTTACGATTAAACGCAATGAAGACGTAGATAGGCAGGAAATACAAGTTTACTAGAAGGAGCTCATTATCAAACGGGCTTAACCCAAAATACCCTCATACTGAGGAGGAAAATGACCTTTTACAGTTAAGTGGAAAATTCCAGAAACACTATCTGGAACAAATAAAGAATCTACTGGAAATTTCCAGAACATGGGAACGAATAAACGTAATTTTTCTGAGTGTAATTTAATAATTAACTTGAATAGTCTGGATTTGAAATTGCATATTTCTAATTCTACACCAAGACGCTGCCAGAGAGGTTTATTTCTCGACAATATATTTCAAGGAACTCCATAGAAGTACCCTCAGCTGCTGAAGTAATAGCAGTATGGTTTGAGTGTGTTTTAGAAGAATTTAGTTGTTAAATATGACTGAAGTAACCCGCACTTGTTCTCAACCAGCAATATTTTTAGAAACCAAACTCATGATAAAACTGCCAATTTAATTTTGTGCAGGCAGTAACTTTGAAGTGACTGCAATTGGGAAGTTAAAATAATGCTTCAAAAAATACACAGCAGTTGCAGTTTTATGTTATTACCAATATTATATTATTTAATAAAAATAAATGATTAATATTTTCTCAGGAATTAATAGTCTTATTAACTTCTTACTCATCTGAAACATGTCAATAATTAATTCACTTATATCATAGTTTACAAATATTTGTCTTACGTTTCATTGGAAAAAAGATGGTTACCTTATTATTAAAGAATTTTTAAAGTAATTTCTCTCTATTTTCAAGTTAACGAAAATGAAATTCAATAAGAAATAATTTTTTTTTAAATATTACGCATAACTATTAAATAAGTATGATTTACGGATAAAATATAGTTTAAAACAGTCGCAACCATTTGATTATACATAGTATTAAAGAGTTCTTATTTTTTATGGAAATATTGTCAAATATTTTAAAATTCAGATTAAGGATCCTTTTGAAGTAATTCCATATTATTGGTACTTTGAGAGATTAAATTATGTTTGTAGTAACTAAGTTGAAACTGATATCTTCTTTTTAAAGATACACCAAATAAAGAGTATGATTTCCCCAATAGCGTAAATGCAAAGGGAATACTGCAGTTCAAGTTGCAATTTCAAAAATAAATTAACATTTGATTATACATAGTATTAAAGAGTTCTTATTTTTTATGGAAATATTGTCAAATATTTTAAAATTCAGATTAAGGATCCTTTTGAAGTAATTCCATATTATTGGTACTTTGAGAGATTAAATTATGTTTGTAGTAACTAAGTTGAAACTGATATCTTCTTTTTAAAGAGACACCAAATAAAGAGTATGATTTCCCAAATAGCGTAAATGCAAAGGGAATACTGCAGTTCAAGTTGCAATTTCAAAAATAAATTTGTAGTCCAGGACGATGAAAAAGGAACTCGGTACGTGTGATATGCACATTTCAAATTACATTTCTTGTAAAATGTTCCACGTCTTGACTTTAAAGTAAAAATGAAGTAATACCCTGAAATAGAAATAGATGTAATTTTATGTGAAGGCTTAGAAAAATCTTTTTTACCATCCATTCTTTATCAAAAATCCAGAAATGCAACATATCTGCATATCTGATTTAAAGGAGAAATTCAGATTATTTGGTTTTCGTAAATAAATGGGATTCGTGTTTCACAAAAATCCATTATTTACTTTTTAGTAATATGCTTCGATAAAGTCATTTCTTTCAGAACTTAAATCGGTTATTGTTACATTAAACAAGTGTAATTAAGGGAACGTAATACCTTTCACGAACTGCAGTCATTAAAATAATCTTTATATAAAAAAGAAATTCTAAGTATTTTAGAATAGATTTTTAATTCTGTAATGAAGCTGTAACTAAAGAAAAATTGTGTAATTATTTTGTCATTTTAAGTGGCATTTCAAAAACAACAGAAAAAATATGCACATTAAAGAATTAAAATTCCCTTCCTTGCAGCATAACTTCTAAAATATTAATATTAGGAACTACATTTTGGTGTTATATTGAAGAAAAATATATTTTCTTTTCAGTGCACCCAAACGATAAAGTTATTTGACATTTGAAATAAAAAGATATTAAGAAAGGGAATTTAAATAAAATAGCTTTTCCTCTAAGATAAAATGTACCGCTCGTGTTAATATGTTTAAGGTTTACAGAATGAAATAGATAAACTTTTTTTTATTTTACACCAAACTGTAGTTTCTAATTTATGTATTTCCAAAGTTATTTTGCATGATTTTTGCATGTGTTTTGGTGTATATATTTCTATGAAACTATATTTATTCATATGAAAAAACTAAATTTTTATAAATGTAATGCCTTAGAAATAGTTTTATTTTAATCAAAGCAGAGTTAAACTTGTAAAAAATGCTATTCGCATATTAAATACAATAAAGTTTTATCATCTATAACATTATCTAACATTATCTGTTGTCGATGTTGTTAAAGAAATAATATTTTATAGCAGTAGGTGATTTTAACAGTAGATACTACATTATTGCACAATTTGCTTCCTAGTACACCAGTTTGGTAAATGTTTTATAATTTGGAAATTCCATATTCGTGGTTATTAATATTAGAAATGGATTTCAGAATACTATCATTTAAGTTGTTTAATATGTTATTCATAAATATACTAAACTTGTAAAGAAAATTTGATTTCTTTGATAAGTAATGTACATTTTTTTCTAGAATTAAATTTAAAGTATACAAAAGAAAATGTAATGAAAAATCACAACTAAAGAGTAGTTTTTTAATCAAATATTATTGATAAACATTAATAGTCAATTTGAATTATTTCCAGTGGTACTCCGGGATGTAAGTAGGAGTGCTAGAGGAGTTTTAAAAATTGCAAACAAATACAAAACAGACTGTAGTCATGTATCAAATATTGAAGCTACTTCCACCTTTTTATTTTAATTTTAAATCATTTAGCTTTCCGGCTTCCACATCAACAAGCTACACGTAAGCGTGCAAGGCATAAAATGAGAATACGCTCCTTCTCAGTTCCGATAATAATGTGTTGCCTTCTGCTTATCTGACAACCATTGACCACCAGCAGGGTGTTCGCATTTCTCAAAAATTCCAGGACCTTGTAATTTCCCACTTTTTTTATTCCTCATTTCCCAAGGTGGAAAAGGGAGAATTCTGGGAAATTCAAACAACGAAGTGAAAGAAACGAATGGGTTCCTTCTGAATACATTGTGAATATTCTTTTGAAAGCTAAAATAAGGTTCGAAAACTGATGAGAATCACATAACGCGATAAATTTAATATGCAAATGAAACAGAAAATCGGAACCGAATGATTCCGATAACAATAAGCGATTGATAACATTAAACGCCATCACATTCAACGGAGTTTACTGCATTGTTATGACACTATATTTATTCATATGAAAAATCTAAATTTTTATAAATTTAATGCTTTAGAAATAGTTTTATTTTAATCAAAACAGAGTTAAACTACACTAAAGTTGTAAAGAAAATTTGTTTTCTTTGATAAGTTATGTACATTTTTTCTAGAGTTAAATTTAAAGCATACAAAGTAAAATTTAATGAATAAACAAGTAAAGTTTTGAATAAAATATTATTGATTAAGATTGATAGTTAATTGGAAATATTCCCAGAGGCACTCTGGGATGTGGGTAGGGGTGCCCGAGGGGTTTTAAATATTGTAAACAAATACAATACAGACTGTAGTCATGTATCAAATATTGAAGCTACATGCAATTATCCTGAAAGAAGGGTTTGTATCGGCAGTTCACATTTTGTGCTGTGATGTAACATTCCGTTCAAGGCTATACTCGTAACAGAAATTCCAAATTATTCCAACTTATTTACTGGAAGATGGTGTTCAATATCGGTGTAAAAATGAAATATTGATATAAACTTAATGCAAAATAACAAAATACATTTATAGGCAACTTCTTTGCAGCTAGATTTGACCTATTTGATGTTACCCATCTTGTTACACTTTTGTAAGCCTCTTGAAGCCCTACATTACATTGATGTGCTGTATGACCTCAGGCAGATTCAGTTTTTATCCGACATTGTCGTTCTTGTTTTGAAAATATCCTGACAACACTTACTTTAGACAGCAAGCTAATACAATCCCATCACTCCGCATGCGCATGACAAAGGAAGGACGAGTATTTTTGCTGAGAAGTAAAGTAGGTACGTAGCTCACGAGTGTTATAGGCTACATTCTTTGGTTTTGTTGCATAGCGTTTTTACAGTAATGTTGCCACTTTAAAAGTTCCAATCTTGTATAAAGCAGAGATAATATATAATTTACATTCCCACAAACACATTCCATAAGTATTATACAATTTGTATCATTCTTTGATACTTGATGCCAGCATTTGGACGTCTTTAAATTGCTTTTTGGTTGGTTGCTAAGGTTTTCAGGTTAACCAATGAGTTAAAGATGATTTAGGTTCTAACAAAACATTAAGAAAAAGATGTATTATATAAGAAATACGCACATTCTTTACCACGAAAAGAAACGTAAGCTGAATCTATTCTTTTTCAACGTGCCTAACTGCAAACGTTGACAACGCTTTTATTAAAAATGAATATTTTACTTGTAGAAACTAAACAGCATTCGATTTAAAGTAAAATCTAACATGTCTTAATTCAATAATTGGCGAGGTGAGCATTTATCGGGGTTTTGTTTGAAGGCATGAATTACGGGTTTTTGATCAGTATTTTATTGTATCAGCAAATGCCAGTATTTTGTTGCCTTAACATTGTATCATTACATATATATACATTCTGTACATTGGTATTTTGTGTACTTTGCCGTTCTCCCTTTTAGCTAGGGGCATACTCCTGTAGTGATATCTATTTTTCATTAAAACGCCACGTTTGTAAGCTACTGCAGTTTCTACTACTACTTCTGTTATCATCTATGGAGACTCCTGCTATTTGCTCGAAGATTCTTAAAGAAGTATGCGCAGGGATCACATCATATATAAAACCATGCTCAGAAGGGATTCACACGGTACAGTTGAATAAAACAACTAGATCTAGACACAGGTATTTATTTAAGATAGTATAATGAATGACGTAGAGCTCGGGATATCAAACTGAACTCACGTTACACAAGTTTCAAGTACATACAAGTTACGTAGAAAAACATCAGCACCTTCGATGCAACGGAGCTTTCTACTACTGTCACACTGACTTTTATATAGGCAGACAACATAACCATACATTACAGATATTTGTATATTTAAAATGATGCCATATTGCCACAAATAAAAATAGGATAATTATAAAACTTTACCCATAACAAATATCAATACAGATCAATGAATTCAAGTTACAATAATATGCAAAAATACATTACAATATTTATAATATATACAAGACACTATTTACAAAGACTGAACATTACGTCAAGAGCCTTAATCAGAAATGATGGGTATGATGTCAATCTTCGGCGAATCAAAACAAGGCAACGACTTTAGTTGTTTTTGAGTAATCATCACATATTTCTGCAGGGGATTTCCCGCTGTATATAGTATGTTAGAGAAGATCGCTTGCTTCTTTTATTTTAAACTCTAATAAATGTTTATTTTCCTAAATCTTGAAAATTATTTATTTTCTATTTTAGAACTACGTCTCCCATACTTCATAATACTAACTACATCAAATTACCAACATCTGCTACAGCCTGACAGAATTCACCTTTATGTCTAAAAGTTACAGAAAAGTTGAATCTTCTTTAAAATTTGCCTGTCCTGTACATCACATATCAATTACATATATAATGCTTTATATGCTTATATAGCACATATGATGTACAATGAGCTATATTTTAAGTAGATAATAATTTGTTGTAGCTTCTTAAATTTATTTATATTTTTCAGTTAGACGTATGGCATTTAAAGCTTTATATCTAACGTGCATCTTTTTATTCTCACGTTAAGGCAGTCAAAGAGTTAAACATTCAACCAATAGCATAATTGCTAAGAACAATCATATATGATATAAACATGTACACCGTTCGCTGACTGAAGGGTAATGCAGGATACAGGGAGATATAAGCTCTATGTCTAATATAAATGTTTAGGAAGAATTCATATTTCAAAAAATTATTTTCGTCTTTTCATTTTGTTTCGTATAGCAGAAACTTTCAACATTTGAAAGAAAATCAGAAACTTCAATCTGTTATCAGATTTTAAGTTCAAAAGCAACAAATGATGCAATTCAGGCCAAGTTTCTTTATTAGATTTCTCAACTGTCACTCTAAAAGCGTTTCTTTAACTGTTTGAGCGAGAAAGTGTCTGGGATAGTGGAAAGTAACTGACACTTTTTATTGGTGTTATTTAGGAAAAGACTCCACTCGTTGCACAGAACCGAATTGTAAAAGATAAAATGTTTTTGGCGTTCTTACATAAGCAATGTCTAGGAGAATATATCAGAAACATATTTTATTTGTATCCCTTTCAATATTTTAGATTTAAATCAAGTCCATTGCGTTAAAGGTTGATATGTGGTATAAAATGAACATGAATGCATGCCTGGTTGTATATACGTACATGTGTGTATAGAAAACAAAATCTGGTAAAACTTATTTCTCGTTAGCTATGTGTTAATTATAAGCCAATGAAATGCTGAGAACTATTATAGAATATAGATAATAGATTTTAACCCATTTTGATTATCTTAATAGCCGAATACCACTAGCTTTTTTTATATATTTTATATATTTTTATATATATATTTTATATTTTTATATATATATTTTATATTTTTATATATTTTATATATATTTTATATATTAAAATGAGCTTTTGAAATGCTCTGACACAGTTTGTGACATAAGATAGAGAAAAAAAAGATAGTTATCAGATAAATTGGATGGTTAAAAATATCTTTGAAAATATTTGAACGTTTTGTGTACGTATAAAACCATTCTAATTAGAACAGAAGAGAAATGGAATAAATAACTGAATAAAAAGATTTGTTTCACGTTCTATCGAAACGCTATACATCTTATCTACATTAGGCACTAAAAACTAAGTTTTTATCAAATATCTGTTTCCTACGGTTATTCTTATAACCTTTTTTCATCCTTTATTTTCTTTTTTAATCAATTTAGCAGTAACTTTACCCGTTTGAAGGTAAAATAAAGATTTATATTTGCTTTTAGATTTCAAGTTGAAAAGCAACAAATGATAAACTTTAGGCGAAGTTTTCATTCGATTTCTCTACTGACAGTATATGGGCTTTTCTTTGGCTTGTTAAACGAGAAATTTTCTATGATAGTGAAAAGTAACTGACAACTTTATTGGAGTCCTTTTTTAGAGAAAGGCCCTTGGTCTTGAACGAAATTGAATTTTAAGAGCTAAGATACAACTGGTATAATTATACAAGTATTATCTAAGGGAATGTAAAAATTAACTATAAAGAATATCCATATATTTGCTGACTTTTTAAGGCTTAAATCAAATTTATTGAGTTTAACAGACAGTAAACTTTACAGTTTTATTTATTTTACTAATGTTATAGTAAAATTAATATTATTAGCAATGTACTATGCGAAATTTTCTAAGAATTCTACGGTGAAATCATAATATTATAATTTTTTAATTTTTAATAGTAACTGAATTATTTTTGATACCCGTTTCTTAGTGGTGATCCGAAAAATCTATCATCCTCTGACAGCGGTTACGATAGGTTATATCTAAGACTAATGTAAATCCTAAATGTTGTTTCTAAGTTTAAATGTTTAAGTGTTGATCTGTAATTATTTTGTGATATTTTAGAAAAGGCTAATAAATATGTCAAGACATAGTCGGTGTTAACGTTTATTGAAGAAAGGTTACATAATTAAAATTAGCGATCCTGAAAATTTATCATTCGTCTTCTTTTACTTATAATGTTACCTATATTTTTATTCATGTAAATACATTTTATGTTTTAGAGTAAAACTTCGCTGTTATAGTAATCATTTTTTGGAAATATAGTTAGACAAAATATAGTTAAAATAAATATTTTTTTACATACACAATGTTGACAGTAGTTAATTTAATACCGGTTAAAATAGATATTTGGCCTTATAAATGCATTAATTTTAAATCTTATACAAGTCGTGAAGCAATTACGTTTTCTTAATCAGCAAACACTGTAGATAGAACATAGGATATAGTTATTGATCTATTTAAAATCTAATTACATTTGAAATATTTTATAAGAACTCTAAGAAAGTAAAATATTTTACACACACACACACACACACACACACATATATATATATATATATATATATATATATATATATATATATATATATATATATATATATATATATATATATATATATATGTGTGTGTGTGTGTGTGTGTGTGTGTGTGTGTGTGTGTGTGTGTTTGCGTGCGTGTATGTATGTATGTATAGGTATGCCTGTATATGGGAATATATGTATGTATATAGGTATATACTATCTTCGAGTACCTGGCTTTGCCCGGGTTAAAATAAGGTTTTCTGTAGAAGCATACAAAACTTTATTTGCATGCAATAAAATGGTACATTTATCTTAAATCAATGTGATAGACAACATTTTTGGCAGTTCCATTTGGAGTGTGTACGAAAAGATTTTCCTTTTTGCTATTCTCGGGTAGGCCACATACAACTGCCCATGAGAAAAGCATGGTGTCTGCAAGTATGGGTTTATACCCCGGTCCGAAAGGTCGGTCTTTCAGAGAAGCTCTTACAGAGGTATTTTGGTCCCTATCAAGTGTTGCACCGTCTATCCGACGTTATCTACGAAGTGCAAGATTTCGGTCCTTCCTCCCGAAAAAGAAAACCAAAAGACGTTGTCCATTTTTTACGTATGAAGCCGTACCATGATCCGACGAAGCAGACCGAAAGTAAAGATGGACGAAATCCAGGTGTCGTTCTTCCGGAAGAGAAGTTGAAAGAAATTTACAAGGGACCTGTGACACGCTCCAGATCTAAATAGCAGCGAGACGCTGTCTTTTTGAGATAGGAGCTATGCCGCATAAAGAAGCTTAGCCAACTAGCTCAGTGGCCGAATGGTCAGAGCACGCGATCCAGACCCGGAGATTGTGGGTTCGATGCTTGACATGGCAGTTTATCCAAAGTACGGGTTTTTAATTTAAAAATGTTATTTATTGTTTCCTTATGTTCTTGAATATTCTAGATCTTTCTTTAATATGTAAATTAGTTATTTCTCGAATATTCTGTTGGGGTTTAAAAGCTGATACCCACAAGTGGTAGGCAACTTCTCGATCCTGTAAAGTTGCGAGTTGCTACTTAGCTTCAATAAATTGTTCTGTTAAGTTAAACGGTGTGTTCATTCGAATCTTCGTGACAATATATATATATGTGTGTGTGTGTTTGCGTGCGTGCGTGTATGTATGTATGTATAGGTATGCCTGTATATGGGAATATATATATGTATATAGGCATACACTAGCTTCGAGTACCTGGCTTTGTCCGGGTTAAAATAAGGTTTTCTGTAGAAGCGTACAAAACTTTATATGCATGCAATAAAATGGTACATTTATCTTAAATCAATGTGATAGACAACATTTTTGGCAGTTCCATTTGGAGTGTGTACGAAAAGATTTTTCTTTTTGCTATTCTCGGGTAGGCCACATACAACTGCCCATGAGAAAAGCATGGTGTCTGCAAGTCTATACCAGCAATCCCAAGAGACAGGCCCTGTGACTTGTTGATTGTCATGGCAAATCACAGTTTCAAAGGGAACTGTATTCTCTTGAATTGTATGGTGTTGTCTGAGAGAATGATAGGTATTCTTGGAATGAAGACATCCTCACCTTTACACTCTGTAAGTACTGTGGCTTGAATGACATATTTCATCAGCTTTTTCACAATTAAACTTTTGCTATTGCACAACCTGGGTGCATCAGTATTTCGGATCAGCATTATTGGAGCACCAACTTTAAGAATCAAATTATGGGCTAGCAAATCAGGAGTCTGGATGGAATTCAAGAACTCAAAGGGATATTGTACTGCTTCATTATCAATAAGGATACAGTCTATGGACTTGTAAGCATATTCTTTCCCTGGAAGCTGCTTCTGAATGGTGACATTGAGCTTCTCAACCACATCATTTAAGCTTGCCGGAATTGCTCTGTCAGAAAGCCAGACCTGATACTTTAGGTTTTGGTGAATGTAATATTTGTTGCAGTATTTGCTTGCAGTAAAGTAAATACAACAAAGAAGTATTGCGTTTACTTACCGCTCTTGTTTAGTAAAGTTTTCTCTAAAATGCACCCATGGCAGAGAACAGGCACATGGAGCACTACTTTTGGCTGGAGGAGGCCAGAGTGAGGTTGGGATGGAACAAAACCTGTTAAAGAACCTTCCCCATGTAAGATGACTGCTGGAGGTGAGGTCCATCCTACAAACATGAGTCTGGAGGGAGGAGGAGGAGGAGGTCCTACAAGGGCACCCCCTCTCTTACCCTACACATGTATGACAATCACTTTTACTTACATCCTCATCATCTCATCATCACCACAAAAACAATCAAAATCACTCTCCATGACCAACTTGCATGATTTCCTTTTTTTCTTTTTTTGGTTCATTATCACACTGCTCAAAACAGATACATGGAGCTCTACTTTTAGCTGGAGGAGACCAGAGTGAGGTTGGGATGGAATGAAACATGTAAGAACCTTCTCCATGTAATTTTGTGTAAGTGTACCTAATTTCACGTTATTTGGTTGTCTGGATCTCGAGTTAAAAGGGAACAGACAAACAAGCAACAAATGCGTCTTATATATAGAGATGTATGTATAAAGGTATGTATGTATATAGGTATCTATGCATGTATATAGGTGTCTATATATATGTATGTATATAGATATCTATGTATGTATATAGGTGTCTATATATATATATGTATATAGGTAGCTATGTATGCATGTATGTATATGTGTATATATGTGTAAAAGTGTGTATATGTGTATAAGAGTATGTATATATGTATTTATGCATATGTAGCCACTTGAAGGGTCAGTGAGCCAATGATTTATTGATAATGTCTTTATTCATGTATTTTACACAGTTTAACAGACAACCATCAGATATGGCGGCTCTTGGCTAACGTCCGCACTCTAACAAAGGAAAACCACCCTGCTAGGGTCCGTGTAGCAACCCTTTCTCAAGAAGTTCTCTCTCAATCTTTATGTATCAAGTGCTATTATTATGAGTTATTAGAGATTCATGCGCCTGCATCAAAAGAGTGTCTGCTGTCAAACCCCTAAATTATTAATTTTACGTTATCATACTTGATAAATAAATAAATACAAATATATATATATATATATATATATATATATATATATATATATATATATATATATATATATAATATATATATATATATATATATATATATATATATATAAATTAGTTTCATTATATTACAGTTTTAGGATTCCTGTTTCAATAATGAAATATAGAAGGTTTGAACAATTAGCAAATATTATGAGAAAAACGTAGCTAAGAAAATTTTAAATTTGCCATGATTCCTGTCTTTTAAATAAACATGTTATTCCCATTTTCTAATCTTGTAAATATTCTTCGATATTCAAACTTTTAAAATTTATTGCCGAATTAATGTCAAATAATATTCTCAGAATTCTCATTATCTTCAACTTTGTTCGCTAGCAGATTTTATTTTTCAGAAGCCTCTTTAATGGTTTTTTTTTCGTATTTACTTAGTAAAACTTTACGATAAATCTTAAGTTTCCTTAAAGTATATTAAATGGAAATAGAAAATAGATAGTTACTTAAGATTTTGTCTTTTTTAAATTTAAATATAGCTCATGTACAATTGGATTCTAAATTCCTTTTGCAACTTTGATAAAGGTAAATGGAATTTAAGATAGCTGACTTCCGCACAAGTTTTGAATAAGGCTTTTAGAAACTTATATTTAATTACTGTTGATAAATAACGATTATGAAAGGAACTTTGGTAGAATATGCAATTTGTGCTGGTGACAGGAACTATTTATGCATATGATATCGTTGAAAGAGGTAAACAGGTTTATGAATAACATAAAACTTCACAGTTATAATCCTATAATTCAAGATATTAACGTTCCATCCTTTAATTAGCTATGATATTTTTCTATTGTTAAAAGTATTTGACGAGTTTTTAAAATAATATTGCTTTTGGATTATAGGAATTACAATATATTCAAATACATTAACAAAAATTCGAAACAAATAATTTGATATGGTTACTAACATTAAGGGAATTTTTATGTTTAATAATAAAAAAAAATAAAAACGTTTATAGCCGAACGATGGCAGAATGGTAGAGCATTGCTTTTCGGAATGAGTTCACGGGTTCGAATTTTATCGCCGGCATGGATTTTCGTATCTGTTTGAAATTGGTTTTAAGGAGTAGGGCCCGGTTTCATTAGCCTTCATATGCAAAACAATAGACCGTAACGCTTCAAATCAAACAAAACAAAAACAAATCGTTTATGGATTAGAAACGAAAGTAAACTGCAATATCGTGGATCCAGTCCATTTTTCCTCATAAACGGGGTACCTGAGTGTGACATCAATATTACGAGTTGTAAATTTACCGACTTTTTAATTTACCAGTCATTCGGTAAACGGAAATTTGAATATCAGTTTACCGGTTATTTACCGGTGTTTGTTTTCAACAAAATTAAAAGGAAAACTTATATTTCAGGTGCTAAATAATTATGAGTTTAAATTTTTTTATCAGAGTCAAATATCATTCGCATTTGCATGAAGAAACATAATACTGAATAAAATTTAGCCCTAATATTTAAATCTCGGGAGTATATTAAAAAAACTAATTTATCAGATTATAAAAATATTACTAAAATATTTTTTTAAATGCTAAATATAAAAACGCAAGCATGTAAAGAATGGTAAAGATGTAATGAAAAATGTTTATAACTTAACGTTTTTTTAAAAATATTGTCCTAAAAAAAGTGTAATATTCCAAAAGTTTTATTACCTTTATAAGGTAGAATTTTGATGCAAAACAATCCAGCTGCTGAAAATAATCTACAATGTTCCCTCGCTTGCCTCGCAACCTACAATGTTGCTCTTCATGTTTTGTGGCTTCAGTGCTTCGCGGGTGTTACCAAAATATTCATCAAAAATAAAAATTAAAAAATACAACCATGTAGGCAGCCACATTGCGGAAAGACGCGTTGTTTCATGTTGATACAATGAGTTGGCTCACAGTACATACCACGGGCTCTTGAGATGACAAAGTCTGCAAGTGAGGAAGAAAATGAAGAGGATGATGAAGAACAAACTGAAATTACACTGGAGAATCTGCAACAATTGTACAACATGGCAAGAAATTGCACAAGACATTGACGACAATATGGTTTGAGGTATCAAATTCAGCAATTGCGTTGATGGGGTTATGTCCTTGTAGAAGGAAATTTTTAAGGAAAAGGAAAAAACGAAGACCACATGAAGCCATCACCAAGTTACTCTCACAGGAAAGCCCCTGACTCTACCACCAGCGCCTTCAGCAGAAGAGTATCAGAGTTAACCTGAAACTTCTATCAGTAGAGTGAGAGCCTCTCCTCCGGCACCAACACAAGACTCTTCGACTCTCTCAGAAAGCAATGTTGATTAATGTTTATTACTCTATAAAGTTTTGTAATTAACCTTTTAATAATCACTGACATGTTTAAGTAAATACGTCTTAAATGCGTAAAGTATAAATACTGTTTATATATTTAAAACATTCGTGTGCCCACATACACAAAAATACTTAGGAGCAACTCCTATTATATGGCTTCTCACTCGATTCTCAATTGGTCTTTTCAACCTGTTATACTTCTAGCACCGAATGATTTCTTTCTTACGTTGAGGGCCGTTGTTGATGTAAAGGTTCAGTTTATAAGTAAGACATTCGCAACTCCCTTTGAATTAATGACCAAGTTATTCGATTATATTTTTTCAGGAATCGCCTTTCTTACTGGGCACCTCTGGTAATAGAAAGTAGCTATACATTGGGAATTCTATGAATTAAAAAAAGAAAAAAGTTATAGCCAGCTCTTTTGTTTTCTTCCTTTTCTAAACGCGTGTTACACAGTTATGTTTTTTTTTATCTTAATTGTAGAAATATATTCTCAGTAGAAAATAGATATCCTAGAATATTTTAGGTTAGGTTAGGTTTGGTTTGGAACGCTACGGTCTACCGTTTTGCTCATGAGGGCTAATGAGACCGGGATTTACTACTTAAAACCGATTCTAATCCGTTACGAACATCCATGCTAACAGCGGCTTTCGAACCTGCAAACTCCGGTACCGAAGAGCAGCGCTCCAACATTCGGCCATCGTTCGACATTCGAAGGTGAAATATTCAATGTGAATTCAGCTGAACACTTTTGTGAAAAGAAAAGAAGTTTGTGGGTATTCTACATGATAAATAATAAAAACAAAACCATACCAGCAATCAGTAACCCATTTTTATAACATAAAAGTGTAGTTTTCTATTTAAAGAATTCAAGTTAGAATTAATCGATTTAACATGATAAAATAATAATTCTGATATGTTAAGAGAAAAATACATTATCATTTCCCGTTGAAAATAATTTTATGAATCTATCATTAAAATATAACTAATGAAGCTAGTATGGACATAGTTGTCTTAATAAATAATAACTATTATAAACTATTAATAAATCCATTAGTAAACACTATTGTACATTGCATTTACTTAAAATTTTCTTTTATTTGTAAAGTTATGTTATTTAAAAATGCTATGTAAAAGGTTTTAGAGCATATTTTGAATAGAATTTCTATTCTATAAATAACCAATTTAGATTGAATTTAATTTCCATCTATTTTAGTTTAAATAAACCAATAAGTCATAGAAAATGTTTGCTGTCATTTTTCAGTTATATATATGGCATGAAGGTCATAAAAGATATTAATAAATTAAAAGCATATAGGAAAAATGAATTTGCTTAGACTCTATAGTTAAAATCAAATTTATGAGTTTAGACTCTTAATGGTTATGGTTATTTAAAAAGATATCTTTGAATTTATTCAAACCTTACAGTACAAAAATACAGAAAAAAACTTCTTAGTAAGTAATAAACTATTATTTTTTCAAAATGGAATGTCATTAATTGTAGAAGATAAGTTTAAGAGAAAATAACTGCTGCTAAATTTGAAACTTTTGTATCTTAAAAATATTGGATTTAAAAAAAATTATTTTAAGATTATCTTTTTAAGATTTGCTTATGAGTATGTAAAGTTCGAGAAAAATAAAAAAGAGTTTCGAAAATAACAAATAAAGCTCTAAATTATGAATGGAAATTCAATGAAATATTCTAAGTCTTATAAACTTTTAAAGAAGACAATTTATTATTCTTGAAAGCCGGGTATTTCTGAGATCACACTGCAATAATAACACTGAGTGAATTTCTTCTAACATATAATTTCTGGGAGTTTTTTTACCGTTTTCTGAGTATGAAAAACCAATTTTCATTTTCTTTTCATGATATTGGAGTCCTTCTTTTTATCTACTGTATTTGAAATGAGCAATAATAATAGATATTTTAGAATCTGGATCTGAATTTATCTAAATAACGTTATTGAGAATAAATCTTAAAAATAAAAAAAATGAAGACTTTTATTTTCAGATTTATTTGAAAATTTATTATGCATTTTATTTTTATACTGAAAGCAAAATGACGTATTGTATATACTATAATAAACTATGAAATTCTGCATCCTGTGTATAAACAAAAATTATAATCAGAGATGTTTTAATAACCATCTCAATGTAACTGATATTTTTATTACCACAACAAGAAATTCAATTAGTACTGATAGCTATTTTAAACAGTTTTTTAAAAAACTATATTTGAAATTTGTAAGCATTTGAAACACTAAAGTTGCATTTACACTCAAGAGTCAAAACATTATGACTACCTGCCAATAATGAATTGGCTCACCTTTGGCGCGTATCACAGCTTCAACCCGCCTTGGCATGGATGACACAAGTCCTTGGCAGATGGCCGGAGACAGATTGTACCAGATGTTTAAGCAACGTTTACGCAAATCCGAGATATTGCGAATCGATGGTCTTTGAACTCTGAGCTATCATCCCATGACATCCCAAATGAGTTCTATCAGATTGAGATTCGGTGAGTTAGGCGGCCAAGACATTAACTGGAATTCAGCATCATGTTCCTGGAACCACTCCAACACAATTTTAGCCTTGTGAAACGGGGAGTTGTCCTGTTGGAACATTCCATTTCCAGCTGGAATAATAGTCAACAGTAGATCGCGAAAAACCCACATGTCGTGCAGTTTCGGAAATACTTGTTCCGAGCCTTCGAGCCATTACAATTTGCCCTCAATCAAAATCGCTTAGATCCGCAGCCTTTCCCATGACACAGAGAAGTAGGTGAAAGAACGATTCTTTAGACTCTCCAGCAGCAGTTAAATACCATTTCCACCTGATGACGTGCCTTCCACGTCATCCAGGCGAGTTCATTGCAAAATGTAGGAGTAGTCATAACGTTTTGGCCTTTAAGTGTTTATCTGCCATAAACCTCCGAAATTTAGCGACAATAAATCTTGTAGGATATAAAAGAAGTTATAATTAACATATATCAAATCCGCAAAAACATATTCTTTTTAAAGTAAAAATACTATGGGAAATTTTACGGGAAAAATAAATATATTAACTATTAATTTTTTCTAGCTATACTTACAATAAAAACTAAGTTTTATTATAAGGCCTAAATAGTATTGTATAAAAAAGAATGGTGCGATTATAACCAAAATGGAAGCATGTGGAACATTTTCAATGTTGCTAATTTTGAGCCAATCAATAATCAACAACTTTTAAAATCATTAGTATTTTAACGTGAAATTGTAAATATTTTCAGAAATAACAGGTGGGCTGAAAAGTTCGTAGGCTGATATATAAATAGCGCGACTAGTATTAAATCCACATGATTTTCAGTTAGTCCTAACAATCGAAAGACACGTGTATAAATTTGACAACTGTCGGACTGTTAGTTTGTGAAATATAGTATTTTGATTGAAGCAACTTTTGTTATTTTGAAAACAATTGCTTAAAAGGAATAGTGTGTATTAATAAAGCATTGGCTTTTAGAGAAAAAAATATTGTTAAAGCCAAGACTTGAAATGATAAACATTATTCGGACTCTGTACCATTAAAATCAACCGTTGAAAAGTGGTTTGGTAAGTTTAAACGAGGCGAAATGAGCACCGGGGATGATGGACGCAGTGGAAGCCTCAAAGAGACTGTTACCGACGAAAACATAAAAAAAAGCCCACAAAATAATTTTGGATGACCGTAAAGTGAAGTTGATTGAGTTATATGAGACTCTAAAGGTATAAGAGGAACTTGTTGGACTTATCGTGAATTAATATTTGGGTATGTGAAAGCTCTGTGGAAAGTGCGTGCCACGCAATCGACCCAAAACAACAACGAATTAATAATTCTGAGCTGTTTTTGAAGGTGTTTAATCGTAATAAACCTGAATTTATTCATCGATATGTGGCAATGGATGAAACTATTATTTCACACCTGAGTCCAATCGACAGTCAGCCGCGGGGACTGCATGTAATGAACCAACTGCAAAACACGGAAAGACGCAACAGTAAGCTGGCAAGGTTATGTCATCAGTATTTTGGGATGCGCATGGTATATTATTCATAGACTATCTTGAAAAGGGAAAAACCATCAACAGCGACTATTACACAACGTTAATGGAGCGTTCGTTTGAAGGATGAGATCGCAGAAAAACGGCTCCATTTGAAGAAGAATGTGTTGTTTCATGAAGGCATTGCTCCGTATCACAAGTCAGTGAAAACGATGGCAAAGTTATATGAATTGGGCTTCGAATTACTTCCGCATGCACCGTATTCTCCAGATCTGGCCTTCAGCGACTTTTTCCCGTTCTCAGACATCAAGAGAATGCTCGCTGGAAAACATTTAGCGCCGATGTAGAAGTAATCGACGAAACTCAGAGCTATTTCGAAGCTAAAGACAATTCGTACTATAACAATAGTACCGAAAAATTGTATAACCGCTATAATCCTTGTAACGTCTTTGAAGGCAACTACATTGAATAACAAAATCAAATTTTATCAAAAAAAATTTTTTTTTCTATGTTAGCCTATGAACTTTTCAGCCCATCTGTTATATTGTGAATAACATTAAATTGTCCAGAATATTGGTCAAAAACTAATTTTGATTATTTCCACATATTGGATTATAAATAACTCGTGTAATTAGAAAACATTTCCGCATAAAGGAAGAAAACCTGAAAATGCATGAACTTGCCTTGTATGTATTTTATAAATAAACATTTTAAAATAAATATTTATTTGACCATAGAAACAATTTTACCATATTTACATAACTATAGAAACAACTTTGCTTTACACACAATAATAATTTTTGTTTTTCTTTCTGATTTATCGCAGACAATTCACTATTTCATTTAATAGAAATCTGCATTTCGTTATTATTTCAAGATTTTGGGTAAGGAAAACAGGCAGATGATCATTTTACAGTATTTTTCCAGGGGGGAATTCTTAAACCTTTTACGTACACGCTTTTAATTAAAGTTGTTTATTTAATTGCATACTAAAGTGTGCATGATAAAGAAACATATATCTAGAAAAATAATTTTCAGTAAAAAAAGCATAAAATAATTGAATGAACATTGAAACTTGGTGAATGGACACAAAATTGAACAGTAAATAATTACTTTTTATTTATATTTTATTTTTGTTATTTTTAAGTAGTTTATTTAAACCCAAATTCACATTTTTCACAATCTTCTCTAATAAAAAATAAACCCTTTTATACAATTTTCTTGAAGGGATCGTTAAGGGAATGTTAAGGAGTGAAAAATTAATAAGTTGTATACATTGTTAATGTGGAAGAGCTGTGCTATTTTTAAACTATTTCTAAAGTCCCTTAAAAGGTTTATTGCCGCTTATTATTTTCTAAAGAAATCTCGGTTTATGTCGAAAGTATATCTGTTTCGATAGACTGTAAGACTTTAAAAAAATTTGTGAAACATCTAAGAGATGTTTTTGACTGTTATAAAACCCTAAAATTATTTGTTTTAATTTATTATAGTAAAAATATAGTACAAATCATACGTTAGAATTTTGAAAAAAATATTATATTTATATATTACTATACGCACGATAAATTAATTTGTATTATAAACATTAATCGACAACTTCAGTTACAATGAACTGAAAACTGCATTCTATTGAATTAATAATGTAGAAATCTAAAGCTAAAAAACTAATGAAGATAAAAAGATACTAGTAAAATAAAATGAGTAGAATTAAAAATATCAATTATTAATCATTAAAAATATTTAATTCATGAATGATATTAATTCCTTTTGTTGTTACTTATCTCCATTGGCCTGACGGCGTCAGACCAGATTCATAAATCTGGTGATGATATAATACGGTTTTAATTTCTTCTGTGTAAATTGTTCTGTATTTTTTATCGTAGTCAAGTAAAAGAGCTGTACAACATGAACATTATGTCCTAAAGATAAAAATACGAGTTTAAGTTAAATTAGTAATTTCAAGCTGAACTTCATTCCTGAAACCCTTAGCGTAATTATGAATGAATATGGGGAATGGTGTTCATCTCTATGTCTGAAAAAGATTTCAGTGGAGAATGGAATACAAGTATGCTAGCTGAATATTACTGGTTTGTTATTATGAATCACCAACAAATGCTTACTTGAAAAAATAACAAGAAAAAACATTTTAGAGTTTGAATTTCCTATTATCAAGCTATATTTGTTACATTTTTTTCTAACAAACTTATGTAAATATGAGAAGTAAGCATACAACAACGTGTAACAATAACGGTACGGGATGGAACGTTTCCATTTGATACATGAACCAAGCAACTTTTGTTTTTGAGAATAGGAGAGTTTTATCTGAAGGACAGAAATCAAGTTCAAATTTGTTGTATGGTCTACTTTTATAAAAGATGAAACAGGTTTTAAATGTCTCCTAAAATCTAAATAATTTTATTAAGCATTTAAAATCGTACAATACATAAAATCAGGCACAGTTGACTTCATGCACTGATTAACTTTAAGAGTCATGAGATACTTTAGATATATTTTTGGAAATTTATATCCTAAGGAGAAAATAAAAATGAAAACTTTTATTAGATGGGTAACAAAAAATAAATGTATTATATATTCGTTTTTCATTGATTTGGTGGTATTTCTGCTTAAGGACACACACGAAGATAATGTGTTACTTCAATATAATGCACTTCGCGTATTTTCCTCTCTAAATGACTCTTATATTCTCCACATTTTTTATCACATTTTCTCAGGCCATAAGAATTTCCTAGTAACACTAATCTCCTGGGAAATTCTTTCTAAGCAATCAGTGTCCCAGCCACAATTATGTTCTATAGCTTTCATCGTAATAGTTTCGTATTTCTACTAATTTATATATTCCATTAATATACATTCTTCTGTTTCATTCATATTTGTATTAACCAGCTACTCAGAGTGTCGCTTACTTTTTCTTTCTTCGGTAATATGTGGCATTTCTTAGGGAATTAGGAGTTTATCTTTCCAGTTATATATATTTTTATTTAGATTTTACTATCATGAAATAATTATTAGCAGTTGATATTCTTTCTACAGAGTAGAAAGCTGATAATGTAGTGGTTTCCTAATAAAAAGCATTAATTCTTAAAATGACTGCATAATAATGCGTAAAACAACTGATATCATACGGTTTCTATTTCTTTTCATCTGGGAATAAAGTAAAAGAAAAAACAATTATCAAAGAATTCAGAACTCAATAAATAGGAATAGAATATGTAAAAAATACCTTTTCCTTCATTATAAAGTACCGTAAATTCGCACGTATAGTCGGGAGACTATCTGTGTTTAAAAAACAATTTTTTTTCAACCACAAACTATCTGCTGGTTGTTCATTGCTTAAATCATCAAAATCGGAAGAAGGGTGAAAAAATCACGTCACGAGAACGGCGGATGATCAAATGTAAACAAATCATGACTCACTAGACGTCAATGAAACATAATATCGTATCTACTAAACCATGAGAAAAATACAATCCATAAAGCAGAACGAATCAGTTGTAGCAAGTAGAGCAATCTTAAATTGTGTCCTGAAATAAGGGAAATTATCGATAGTTACTATTTACAGCTCCAATTGAGTGGATGGGTTCAAGATCGAAGGTTGAAGATCGAAGATCATTCACCAAGAGGATCACTCGTAACAGAGTCACTAGACGTCAATAAAACATCATATCGTATCGGTACTAAACCATGAAAAAAAAATACAATCCATAAAGCAGAACGAATAAGTACTAGCAAGTAGCGCAATCTTAAATTGTGTCCTGGAGTACGAAAAGATATCGATAGTTACTATTTACAGCTCCAATTGAGTGGATGGGTTCAAGATCGAAGGTTGAGGATCGAAGGTCATTTCACCACGAGGATCACTCGTAACAGAATGTTTTCTTTTCAGAGTTTTGATTTGCAGTAATTTTGGTCATTCATTATGTCAAAACATCGTTGCGGTTTTACTGTTGATTTCAAGCTAGAAGTAATTCAGAAGGTCGACATTGAGGTCAACGAGAAAGCAGTAAGAAATTGGCGCAAGCATAAAGAAACATTAAAAATATGAGAAGAAAGTCATCCAATCGTCTTGAAAAAATACAATGGCCTGTATTAGAAAACGATTTACATAGGTGGGTTCCCGAACAGAGAAATATAGGCCGCTCTGTTTCTTTCGTTAAAATTCGTATCCGAGGCTACGGCAGAAGAAATGATTTCAAATTGTAAAGGTGAAATTAATTGAGTCTAAACCAGACTTTTTGGAACTCTACTGTACTTAGGTTTTCATTCTTAAAATGATTTAATAGTGTCATACTAAAATACATATTTTTGCACGTATCGTCCGCTAATTATCTAGGTTAAAAATTTATAAAATGTTAATGAAAGTTAAAATTTAGAATATTTGCGTGCATGATTTAAATTTTTTTTCTGAATTATAAATGAAAAATATCACATGCAATTACATTTTTCAAAATGCCAGTGTCATCTTCAACCTAAAATATCAGAAATATTATTTTAACCCCTTCCCTTTTTTTCCCGAGCTGAACTCGGGCAGGCGAATTATAAGATCCTGGCTCATCCCGAGTGTAGCTTGGGCTCTGTGAAATTTTACACTGTGCAATCAGTCTTTCCCAAATTATCTCACATAAGCTTTTTATGGTTTCGAATGCTTTTGTTTACTTTTCTGGCTACTAGATTATTTGCTGCTCAAAGAGAGACAGCAGGGGGAAGAAGGTAAGGAGAGAAACAAGGATTTATTGTTTAGATTGCGATATTGGACTCTGTGCAGTACCTTGTTTCCGATTGTATCATACATGATCAAATTTTGAATAATAATTTCATAATCATTTGTGTAAATGCAAAGGATATAAATACAATTTAATTCAAGATAAAAGCTAGGCATTCTAACATTTATATTTATAGTTAGAGTGAATTGACTCCAAAATCTAATGATTTCTTACGCACAGAAAGCCAACTATACAGATAAATTACTCATTTATTTACATTAATTTTACATTAATTAAAAAGTTAAAATTTAGAATATTTATGTGAAAGATTTAAATTTTTTTTCTGAATTATAAATGCAAAATATCACATGTAATGAATTTTTCCAAGTGCCAGTGTCATCTTTAATCTAAAATGTCAGAAATATTATTTAAAGACATTGTGTGCGGGTACATTTCGCATCTGATATGTACTGGGCGCTGGCGTTTTGCGCTTAAATTTAGTTATTCAGTTAAATCTCCATAGATCGAAAGTTATTTAATTTTACATCAGTCGCATCGACTGATGTAAAAACTAGGTTTTATTTGTCTAAATTTTTCCAGAATCTTTGTAGTAGACAAGAACATTCGGCTTCGTTTTCCTGTATATACCGTTATTTTTTTTACCCACAAACAAACCATGTTGTTACAGTAACCCGTACTAGTAAGTAACCCTCGAAGTATCAATCGTCAGAAAACGTACTAGTACGTGTCCCGCATACAATGTGTGAATAATCTCGATATATTAAAAAATTGCATATCAGTACCATAAAAAATAGAATATTACAATTTCAGGAGATATAAAAAGTATTCTTTGGTACTAAATTGTTTAAATTTAGTTTTAACAATGTAAGTAAATGATAATAATGCATGGTTAAGGAAAAAATAAACATACGCTAGGATGAAAAATAGCGTGTTGAAAGAAAAAACACGGTAAAGATTTCCTTTACTATGTATTTTTTACAAGTCCACTTATACATTTTGGTCTATAACTCATGAAGATAGAAGCTTTTTTTAATTATAAAAATTTAACCCTATATTAATGTATACGTTTTTCTGAAACAATAAATGTTAGAAAAACTTCAGGGTAGTGAAACTCCTTAAATGCCTTTTTTGTTATGTTTATTGCATCACATTACAAGTATATTGGTTGTAAAGCACGCGCTAATGAAAAGTTTTTGTACTTTTTTATTTCAGAATCTTTCAGCACATACTTTAAATCGTCTAGCCACAGATTTTCAACTTAATCCGCTTAATAGGAATTAGCTACAGAAAGTTCTAAATGACCCACGTTTAATTACACCTACAACTTTATTTATCACAACAGCAAATACTCCTTTAAACAAATAATAGTGTTAATAAAAGTATAATTTAAAATGCATACAAAAGTATAACAATACTAATAAGTGATAGAATTTCTCTTTATAACCGCAAAAAGTTTCAAGTCACCTTAAAAGCAAATATATCAGTATTTAATTTTGGCAAATATTTGCTGCTAAAATCTCTAAAAAGTAAACAAAATCCTTTTTAAATGGAGTGGAATGAATCAAATATTTGCGCTACAGATTATTTACTCTTAAAAGGTCTATAAAAAACAATTTTATATACAAAGTTTATAATGGTAAAAATATTTTACTGACACTTTAAACAAATACGGTATTTTAAAGCATGGATGTAATTTTGTGCTTTGGGGAGAAATGGTAATACTAATTACATGTTATAAAAATAAATTAATGTATGGTGGAAATTTACTTGAATTCGCAATTGCTCTTTTATGTTACGCCATCACAGAAAGTAGAACTCATTAAAATTAATGCATGTCGGGGATACTCAAATTGCTTCGACACTACTATTTTTCTTCTTGTTGTGGGATAACGACAGCGTTCTCAATTGCTCCCCCCTCATATAATTTTTTTCTTTTAAAGGGAACCCCACATATAGTCAAAATATCGGATATTCATTTACTGACTCAAATTATCGCTCTAGTCTTTCTATACACGTATGCAAACTTTGAAACTGGTATTTTTATTAATTCAAAAGTTATGTGAGTCTGTAATCGTATTTACAGGGCTGCCGGCTGATGGGTAAGGTGCAGCACTTCGGTACGGAAATTCGAGGATTTGACTCATAATAAGGCGCAGTTTAATTAATTAATACACTGAAAAAAATTTAAAATTTAACAGTAAAGTAACTGACTGGGTACGATTATCATATATAGGAAATAGAAAGAATTAAAGTGTGCTGAGGTTTATTTCTACAATATTTGCACTTACTATATAAAAGTAAAAAATAATTTAAACTATACAAAAATAAAAAAACATTTATTGTAAATCATCATGTAGTTTTTGATATTTGTAACGGTAGGAAAAAATATATTAATAAATAATAAATAGTTAAAGTTACATTCACATTATGTATATTAAAATTCATAACGTCGTAGATTTATCAAACAAGGAACTATTCAATTAAAAACAATCTTACTTATTTTTTAAAATAGCTGAAAATTTTCAAAAATTGCATTTACATTTAATTAATTACACTCCAATATTTTACAATGTATTTGCTATCAATTTCATATTGTTTTAATACAATTTTTCTTGTTATTCCGGTATTACTAAGTAAAATAGCGTCAAAACATATTTTCTCAAAAAACTTTTTAATTTTTTCAATCCAGAAAATTTTAAATATTCTTTATTGAATCTACCTAAAAAATCTCTAAGATTTTTAAGTTGAAATTAAATTGAAATTATCAGCAAAAGTTTTCTTTAATATAGAAATTTAAATAAAGACTTCTTTTCAAATAAAACCAATTAAAACCAATTAACACTAGAAACACGACAGTTTTGGTCTACGTATAATCACGGGCTGGGCCAAACGTAACTCGATTCATATAAATCAGTGTTGTTATTGAAAAAATAGACTGTATATGTGCCAGCGACATTTATTCAATTTTAGATATTAAATAATTATAATTATTGATAAGCAATACTTACATATTTCAATATTAAAAGTATATATAGTTAGAAAAATATAGAGAGAGCTTTATTGTAGTTATCTACTTTCTTACCAGTCAAGGTTTCATATACAGTTCAGGCGCAGTTTTGGCAACATTATATTTAAGATATATTTTATACATTTTCTACATATCAGTTTCATTTTACAGTTAGAACTCAAATCTCCAGTTTTGTTTCCACTTTTGGGAGCCAAACGATTGCGGAATGTTTAGGGCACTGATTTTCGGTAATAGAGTTCGTGGGTTCGAATCACACTGTGGCAGATATGTTCGTAACCGTTCGGAATCGGCTGTAAGCAGTAGGTTCCAGTATCCTTAACCCTCGTGTTGCAAAAAGTAGACTGTAGATTTCTAAACTAAAATAAACTCTTGAAACCTTAATAATGAACCATTTTCTGCATATGCACAGATTTTTCACTATTACATTTTGCCAATATTTATGGGTATAAATTTAGGAAAAGCAAAAAAAAAATATTTAAAATTCGTTAGTAACTTTTTTACGAATATTGGACACAAAATAGTTTATGGGTTTAAATTTTTCACCTTGAGGTTCCAGTTTTAAGAAAAATGTAATACTGCAACTGGAACGTTTGAAAGTCATTAATGTAGAACAAAAATAACGAACCGAAAAATAAACTTTCTAAAGTTTTATAATACGAATACGAGGAGAAACAAATTCAAATGAAACAAAATCCTTCCAAAATAAAAAAATTAATTAAACTATGAAGCATACGTATAGCTTAACTTTTTGTTAACAAGAATCTGATCTTGCATTTCTGATCGAATTCTGTCAATTTGAAAGTTTCTTGTCCCCTTAAGCCCTGATGAATTTAACAGCTATAGCCTGTCGTTTTACATAAAACCTGTTTTTGAAAATGGCTTTGAGAGAAATTTATTTCTCTTGTTGAATGACAAAAGAATTTTATTTCTTATCATATGAAGGATTACTTCCACATTCGAATTTGAGAGTTTTTTCTGTTTTGTTTTATGTATTGTGCCAATTTTTGACAAGTAACATTGATTTTAATAAACTTTAACTTTTTCTCCGTCAAATTTTGCTAATGATTTGTCTTAACGATCCAAAGAAAACAACAGGTTACAAGAAAACAAATCTCTTTGCATCTGGAATCATTCTGCTTTCAAAAAATGTACACTTCACATTGCATCTTGAAACTTTTTATGCCATTTTAATAATCTTGTTATAGAGTATGCGATATGTATTATGCATGCAAAATGAATATTTGTGATCTCTAAATTTTTTCAAGCAAAGCCTAACTTATTTTAAAGCATCAAAATGCACTTAAATGACATGTTTTCGTAAAAGTTTGTTTTTCCCATTTATGTATTTGATTAACTTCTCAAAGAGAGTTTTTTTTTTACTGCATAGTTAGTATAATAGGTGATGCTATAAATGATAAATGATGGGATATGTATAGTTTTCAACGTTTTTTACAAGTCTGTGTTATTTTTGCTTTACCATCTCATTGTGTAATTATTAAGCTTTATTTCTCACTATAAAACAAACAGAAAATATTTTAAAATGACATCAAGATGAAATACATAATAAATTATGCATAACAAACTGAGAAAGAAAGAATTATAAAATGTTTTAGCATACAAAATTTGTTTACTTATACTATATTTGTTTTTACTAATATCAGGGGGTATAAGCTTATCTGTGAAAGTAATTTTTTCTATAAATAATGTACTACTTGACTTTAATAATACAGAAGTTTATTCAAAGATATTTCTGAAGTTTTTAAATTTTTTAAGTCTTTTACGATTGTAGAACCTAGTGTTGCATTTCCAGGCTAAGCATGTTTTGTAATTTATTACCATAAACATGGTTAATGCGTGTTTGAATTGTAATTCAAGCATTTAATTAAAAACGTTTTAAACCATTAAAAACCACTGTTTTAAATTGAGAACAATTATTAAAGGAATATAGAAGCTCTCTGCTTTTTTAGAGATGGATTCTGTAGTGGTGGTTGATGTTTTCTCTACGAATAATCCCGAGAGGCTTCAAGGGTCTTTTCTTATATATGTTTGGTTGGTTGGAGTTATGACCATTTAAGAAGTTGCTTGACTTCTCCTGGGAAGATAGTTATCATTGTCTCGGGAGCTTGGACTTTTAAGAGTATGTCCTTGTAATTCAGAAGCAGGGACCAAGTCTTTTACGATTATAGAATCTAGTGTTGCATTTCCACGCTAAGCATATTTGTAATTTATTACCTTAAACGTAGTTAATGCGTGTTTGAATTGCAATTTAAGCATTTAATTAAAAAAGTTTTAACCTACTAAAATCCATTGTTTTAATTTCATAACAATTATTAAAGGAATATAGAAGCTCTCTGCTTTTTTTAGAGATGCATTCTTTAGTGGTGGTTGATGTTTCCACTATGTATAATCCCGATAGGTTTCAAATATCTTCTTTTATATATGTTTATTTGATTAGTGACGTGATCATTTTAGAAGTCGCATGACTTCTGCTGGGAAGATGGTTGTCATTGTCTCGAGAGGTTGAACTTTTAAGAGTTGGTCCTTGTAATTCAGAAACAGGGTAGAAGGTGTGATGAGGCGATTTAGATCAGTAATACAATTGATTAATTAATTCGAGAAGTAAAATGCTTGGGATCTAAATCTGTCCTCATCACATATTTTGTAAAGGGGAGAGAACAATAAAAATTATTTAACGGTTTTTTCGTCTTGTGCGGGATTCTCGGGCGGGGTTCTGATCCCAGTCCCAGATTAGAATCCCGTCTCCGTACATGACACTAAATAAGAATGTACCTTTGTGGAGTTATTTATGAGTCCCTGAGGGACAGTACCCGATTTGAAGGGGCAAGGTTTTTCCACGTTGGCGGTTTCAAGGCGGGGTTAAGAAGACCAACAAAATTTTTACAGCTATCCCGATTGGATGAACAGAAGGATGAGGGGACAAAGATGAAATTGATAAAAAAAGAAGAAAAGTCTAGAAAAGAGAGGGACAGGTTCGAGAGTGGTGTCGAATCGAAGGGAGCAGAGCAGTCGAGTCGAGGAGACAAGTCCGACTGTCAGTGTACGAGCAGTCGAGTCGAGTTGAAGTCAGTGTTCGTAGGTCGAGAATTCAACAGCAAGTGTTCTGGACTCGAGGACAGAGTACGGGGATCAAAGGAGTTGGGCCCAAGGAACACTTCGACTGCTCTCAACGACCAGAAGTTTCCAGCTCATCCGCTTTTCAGTATCACCCCGAGTTATATTAGAAAGCTCCATACTAGCGGTGATCCGGAGTCCACATTATCATCACGTCAATCGAAAGGTATCTACAGGAGTTCCCCAGAGTACAGCCTTGGCACACCCAAAAGATACACAAAGGTACACATCATTATACATATTTTAAATTGAGATTGGGTTCTCTCTCCTATATACATAGAGTTAGCTAAGTGATAGATAATTATTATTATCATATCTTAATTGGTATGGCACCTATTTTGATCATATTAAAAAGTAAATCGTATGAAACTTAATCTAAATCTTGTATATTATTAATGTGTATATTAATTGTAATAAATTGACTTATTTTTTTTACTTTAAAGCTGTTTTCAGTCGTTCTTAATTTAGCGTATTAGCTTATTTTTATTTTATGTCTCTCAGAGCCTGTGGTTGGATTTAAACTTAAAATATCTACACAACGCAACCCAAATAATATTTAGTCTTTGTGACTAAAAGAAATAAACAACCACTATAAATTTGATCATAGGTGAATACCTAATTAAATGAGAGCTACATGACAGAGGACACCCAAGATTGCCTTCCACCTTCAAATGTATTATTTGAAAACTTAAAGGTCATTGTGACCACGAAACTATTTTACGCACCATAGCTGCCATTAATGAACACGATGGAGTTTGGCCGCTACCCTTCGGTTACGAAATCACTGCCTTTGCCAACTGCGCTACCGGGATTCTGTTTTTATATATTTTCGTTATTTAGGTATACATTTTGTGATATTTTTAGCTTTAAGGCCTTATCAGACGATAAATTGTACAAGTTGAATGAGCAACGAATTCAGTTTATGATTCTTTTTCTCGATGAATACATGCATTTCTCATTTGATGGGGAAATATTGTCAAAAGATTAAAGGTATTAACGTCAATCTGAACCAGAATAAATCGGTAGAAAAATTTCGTTATTATGCGAAAATTCCACGCATTCTTTATCGGAATAGAAAACGTGTACCAAAACTATTGCTTTTTTAACGTCTGAAGGTGGATGCGCGATAAGTCCTATTCATATGTATTTACTTTTTTATGCAAGTACATCTTTTAAAATGAGTAAATAATCATGCTTATTTAAATACTTCTCTTTAGAGTACTCTCTTAACATATACGTTAATAAACGTTATTTCAAAATTTTACCTTTTGCTTAATAAATATGACTTTGTAAAGTCTACCTAATGAACAATTAACAATAATCGATGATTTACATAGTTCTGAAGAAGCTAACAAGTTGTTTTTTTTTAATGCTATGTTTAGTCTAAATCGGTACTATATATATGCATAATAAATTTTGCTAAATAAATTGAATTGTTGTCTGCTGTTTACGTACAGTACATTAAGTGGTTCGTGCCGAGGATGTATTTAGGCCTAAGCAAGCGTTTCTCACTCGGGCAGAAATGATTGATAGGATTGTGGTCAGTGGATTTCTGTGTCTCATTGGTCTGGCTATCGGTGACATTCTATTGGGAGTAATACAATTTCCTTGTATTGTGTCTTAGATTTTAAGCAGTATTATTTCTAAAATGTACATTATGTGTTCAAGGAAGATAATTGTTATTTACTTGCTACCAAATGTGTCGTTTCATTAGGGAGTGACTTTGATATATACATATTCTACGTGTTGTAAAAGTCTACATCTCTATAACATCCGATGCTGTTTAAAGTTACAGGACATGATGGGTTGGTTGTAATTTCAAAATTTATTTAATAATTGTTCGAATTTCGTTTCCTTTAAAGCTCAGACGGTCGCAACATTTTCAGTTATAACATAGAGTATTAGCATATTTGAGTTATAGCATAGAGTTATTAATATCAATACTCTTCGATCACTGAAGTGATCGAAAAGTACTGGGAATCTTGTAATAAAACAAAATGTAATAGATTTTGTATAACACTTTATTATATCTCCTTCAAAATGATCTTCTCCGATTGCAATGCATTTATGTTAACTTTTTTCAAATAATCAAAATATGCTTTGGTGTCATTTTCGCAAATGCCCTTTTAAAAGTTAATAGCAAATTTCCCTTTTTGATTAATTATTTTTAAGACAATAACAACAAATTAACAATTTCAACCGTTTATTTTAAAAAATGCACGGTGCATTACTAAGGAAATATAGAACTTCTGGAGCCAGAGTTGTTGAATTTAAATTTCATTTAAAATTTTGTCAAAAAATACCCAAAGAAAATTAAATTATTCTTTAAAGGGTAAATTATACTTAAATGGCAATAAGATGGTGCATCACTGTAGCATAAAGTTCATTCAAGGTGTCGGTGCAATTCAGTGATTTCTTGACTTTACTGAAAGTCGGGCTAACTAATAGGGGTTGACTGAAGAATTGAGTTCGTCCGCCAACTTGGCGATAATGGTTTGAGTATGGTCACCTAACATTTTCTCCTGATCTCACCGTGTCCAAACAATCTGTATCTATATTTTAATTTATATGTTATCCAACTTGTGTGACTTTTTAATTATACAGTGCAATGCTTAAAAAATTTAGATATAATAAATCATTAATGGTTCACTACGGCTGATTTATAATAATTTGGAGCTGTTGCATTTGTAAACTATTAAGGGATTAAGTATCCATAAATATAAATGTCAGGTTTTCAAGCCTTTTTAAGTAAGATTATATAATTCTATTACGATGGCTAACTGTGATTAATTAAAGTCGCTAGAAAAAGCAATAAATACAATGTTTGGATGGATTACCTTTGTGTTTTAGTAAATATTGCCAATATTTTCGCCAAATTTGCCAAGGGGAACCCAATTTTTCTGTAGTCCCATTAATGGAAGTTCCTATTACATAATATCCGACAATGAAAGAAAACAATTAACACTACTTAGATTTGTAAGTGACTTTCATATTGTCTTTTGAGCCTTGATTCATTATTACCATTGCTCATTGGAATTGCCATTATCTTGAGTATTGAACTGTTCTTGTTAAGAAATCCTCTCGGATCACTTGATTTCACTATTGTTTTTAAAGAATAATCTTTAAAACGACAAGCTGCAAGCATAAATATTTTTTTAAAAATTGTTTGATAAGAACTAAATAACACTGGAACTTGTTCAATATCTCTTATTGTTGAAAGATAATTACTAAGCACCAGTTTATCAATCTGTTAGATGATTAGTATATTAATCATCTAACAGAGGAGGGTTTGCCATAACATTATGTATTAAAAGAATTCTCTATCCTTTTTTAAACTCCTTATACCTCTAAAATACTCTTGTTTAATAAACAGTCATTATTAAAAGATTTTGAACATTTCAAATAGTTTTGAGGTTTTATTTGCATTGTGAGATTTAAATCTAATGTATATTCTTTGCGTTCATTACATTTCACCATTTTAGAAAAAAGCTAGTATAGAAATTTGTATCTTATAAAAACGAAAACTATTTCATATCCCATCAATAGTATGAATTCAATTAATGATTGTTTTCAGATGTTAATATAATGGGACAACATACCTCAGATCTCAGTTTCGATGATATTCAAATTTTATTTAAATTTTATCTGTATTTGTTTAAAGATATGAAAAATAATAGTGTTGCATAAAACCTAAAAGACATTAGAAAAGAATTTGATTACAAGTAAACGCATTATCATAAAACTTAAGACTTTCAACTAAATTTATTGAAAATGTTCTTTATGCAACACATGTTAGCCATTTTGCCTTTATTTTTTCACTGTGTGTTTAGTTATTATACAGAAGTAATCTAGATATCGGTTGTCAATTAACATTAAGTATAACTTTTATAAGACAGTTAAATCAAATTATAAATTGTTTTTAGTCTTTTGTTCATTATTTCTCACCTTCTGTAACTCAAGAAAAATGCTTTACTATTTCAAAAAGCATATTCAATATTATAACAAACAGAAATACGCAATTCAAAATACTTTATTTTTATTTTTCACATCACTAATTCAAACCAAAATCAGCAAACTCATATATATTTTTTAAAATTTTAAGTTTTAGGTTACAGATGTATGAGACAAACGAGTTTAAGTTAAGGGAATTATTCCTTCAGTTAGGTAAACTTTTCATTTCATTATGAATTGTACATCTAGTTATGTTTTCAGGATAATGAAACATCTCATTTTTATTTTGCTTTTGTCATTTCGAAGTTCCTTTGCCCCCTTGATTCGTATATTCTTAAATAGAATGAACATGTGTACAGAGAGATGCGTATATATATATATATATATATATATATATATATATATATATATATATATATATATATATATATATATATATATATATATATATATATATATATATACTATATATATATATATACATACATTCATTCATTCATTCAGAAAGATGTGTATATTTCACACACACATAAAAATATTGTATTATTGATACTTCTTTCTGATTACCCCAAAAATAGTTAGTTTTATAGATCAATTACTAAATAATACGTAATACTAAATGTTTCTAGAAAATATTTTTATATCGTATATAGTATAAATTTAGTTTACATATTGTATAGTATGTATACATATATATATATATATATATATATATATATCCTGTTACACAAGAGTAATCGAACATGATGTCATTAAGTATTTTGAATGAAAGTATATTAAGCATATTATCCTGTACCCCGAATGTCAAGTATTTCTAAAAGTCATTTCTGTTCAATACTCCATAATTCAAAAATATTCGTTCTGAAATCTGCACGACATTCTTTTTGGCAGCTCCCACGACCTGCTGTAACTTAACATGCATCGCTTAAAGTGACAGTTTACGTCGTTTCAGAGAGAAAATATTACGCTTTAAAAGTGTCACAAAGTGAGCATTCTTTCGGCTCTTTAGAAGAGTTCGATTGTGATAAATGTAGCTAGTCTAGATAACGTGTCAGGGCAGTGATGTATTAAGATGCGTACATGAAATTGCTCCTTCGAAAAGAGTGAATGCACATTAGGGTTGATTTGTATCGTCTCATTAACTGAAAGAAAAAAAAGTCTTGAAAGAGTAATTACTGGGAGTACATATTATATGATGGATCACTTTCAGATTGAATTGTTTTAGGTATGTTTAAAACTTATTTCAGTTTTACTTAAATTTAAACATGTTTAACTTTAATTTGTATTCATTTTCATGGTATTATATTTGTTTTTGTATTAATTTAAATTAATCGTTTTTAAAGGTATTTACTTCGACTAAAAATAAAATCTTATTTTTCCCCCTGTTTGAGTAATTTAAGTTTTATTGAAACGATTTCCTGTTAACGCAATGTAAATGAGTTTTAAATGAATCACGTTAAATTTCAAATTTTGTTTTCCTTTTTTCCTTTAATTTTTTTCGATTTATAATTGTCTTTTTCTATTTTCTTTTATTTGTTATTGTCATTTATTTTATCAAATAATCTTACAATTAAAAATTTTGTCGAATCTGAAGTTATGTTTTTATTTGTAACTTGATTTTGATTATTATAATTCCAAAATGTTTTGTGACGGAAAATGATTGAATAAATAAGCGAATAGGAAAATCTCTCGAGTTGATTGATACTATCTCGACTAAGTAGTCAGTAGTTTTATGTTTATCCCTATAAGTCAGCAAATTAAGTTCTTAAAGTGGTTATAGGGTTCCAGTAGTGAGGATAATACTAATTAGAGGTAAAAACAACTTTTAACAATATTAATTGTAAATCACCATCTTAACCCTTTTGTGGGCCATTTATTTCTACCTCCACATTTTCAAACTTTCAAAACAGAGCTGCTAATTTTATTCAATCGATCGAAAAATTGATGACAGCGGAGAATCGGAGCGGGAATCAGTCTTCCAGTTGTTTCAACAACAAGACCAATATATTGCAATGGGTTTTGCGCTTTCCACAGGTGTATTTTGTAAGATCGTGTAGGTGGGAAGTAATCTTCCCACGACCCACGAAAGGGATAATAAAACTAGTTATCTCTGTCGAGGAAATGCGTCATTTCAAGGGAGTTTGCTGATGCCCTCACTGAAAAAAGAAAATGTATGTTTTTCGTGTCACCATAATTTAATTTACACACTTATAAAATTTTTGACTCAAATATTTTATTGAATAATAAGTTTTTAGGGCAATTAGTAATAAATAACATTTAACAATTAAATAGTTATTATCATACCAGTGCGGCTTGTATTTTAATGATTAAACAATTGGACTTTTAAATTTTGTTTGACAGAACATAAAACTTGAAGTATAATTACTTTATAAATTCTCATTTAGAATGATCTTTGATGTCGCTACAGGCATTGAACTGTAATCGCTGTTTTTATTATTCAAAAGTGTCTCTATCATAATAAAAATACCAAAGCTCGGGGTTCGATTATCATTTCTGATATGGATGCTCGTAGTTACCCAGAACTGATATTAAACAGTAGGTTCTTGCTGTGGTGTAGTACATTGTTGTTGTTATTTCAGAGTCATTAATAACCCAAATTTGCTTTATATCGTCTTTAATCATAGTAAAATGCCACTGAACTATATTACAATATTCAAATATAGAACAAAAGACAAGGAAATATGCTAAAAATTATATAAAAAAAAGTAAAAGAAGAACTCCACGTGCTACACCTGAAAGAAAAAAAATTTCCAAAGTCCACTCTTTTCCTCCCTTCTGAACAACTCCAGCAACCCTAGACTTTTTCCATTATCCTGTGCTGATGCGTTCGTTGTTCCATTGTCCTGTGGACAATGCGTCCTTTCACGACTTTGTCCAGAAGAACCACGACTCTAAGGATGGTCCTGAAGCTCCTCCTAGAGACCAATCACAACTCTCGAAAACTTAGTGAAGTTTAAGTGCAATCGCTTTCACACCACACTCTTCCTGGAGTCGCGAAAAAATACTTGGGCATGCAACCCAGAACGTGCTAGTGCGGCGAGCAAATCAGTTTCGCAAACCTTATGTAAAACATAGCTGCACTGTCACAATTCTGTTGTAATTGTTAGAAGTTGCAGCCGAATCGGCACCTTCCGTAACTTTGTTTTTTAAGTTAACCGAGGCAGGAGATTTTACCGCCATCTGGAGCATCATTCGTTAGGAATGTGACTCTCACTGTATGTTTGGTCGTGACGTCTGCATGGCAAACGCAAAAGTGACTTCTACTCTCACTCGGCAGCTATGGTCTGTGTAATTTTGTGATTGGCTGAGTGGGGGAGAAAGCCGCATGATTATGTTAAATTGTATGCGATGTCTGCTGCTGGGTATATAAGAGGACCTGTGGATTGTTTTTTTTTGGTACTAGTGCATTCTTCCCGGCATGTAGGCGGACATCGTATAATATGTTATTATTTTAAGATTTAAAAATAAATTTTCTATTTTTGTATTTAAAATAGCTTGCCATTATTATATGCAATACTTCTTAGAACTTCAGTTAATTTTCATCTACAGCTGTAACTTTATAGCACTCATGGGAATCACTACCAGAACCCTACTCTGTTCAGTAAAGTATTGGTTGTTCGTCTCAATACCGGTAACAATAATTAATCCTCATGCTGATAAAAACGGTTGTAGCTCTTTACACCAAACTGAGAGGTATTGCGCTTTGCAATCAGTACTTCATGCTTCTCAATTACGCTAGATAAATAAATACTCTTTCAAATGTTATGGGCTAGTATTAACCCTCCAAGTGGAACAAACACATCGAAGAAAAATGTCTCCAAAAATACGCTAAAGGTTTACTGTGTCAGTGGCCAAAGTGTTCTATGATTTTTACTTCATCCTTAGTCGATTAGAATGGAATACGGGAAACCCACCCTTGTTATTGTCCCTTTACTTCCGGTTATAAATAGATATTACAAATTGTTAATTTTCAATACATATAAAGCTCTTCAAGTCTTGAAGACCATCCCATAGGAAATAATGGATTCGTAAAGTACAAATAAAAATATTTTTTGAGAAACTTATTTATATTTTTTACGAAAGCCATCCAAGATATTTAAGTTGTGCAATTAGAGATACATCTGTTACCACAAAGGAAATACTTCGAAATAGAGATTTACAAAGACATGAAAATCTATCAGTGTCTTTGTGCCTCAGGGGGTAGGGGTGCATCCCTCAATAAATGTTAGTCAAAGAGGGGTACAGTTCCTAAACAATCGACCTGACCCTCCTACCGCAAAATTGATGAGGAAAAGCACTGGCAGAAATGTATATTACATCCATTTTCAGAACGGTTTTGGAGGTCGAAAATGGTACTTCACAACGGCTTTGAAGACGTCATCGGTTTGGCGGAATTGTACGTGCAAACAGCTTAGAGGGTTAATGTGTAAAATGTATCAGATACAACTTAAACATATTCCACTGTTAAAAAAAATGAGACACTCTTGCTATACAGAAATTTCATTCCCCAAACGGCAAAGAGTTTAGTCGTATTAGCAGCTGAATTCTATTTTCGATTATGAGAATATGTATATAATCTAGTATCTCCTTTTTGAGGTGAAATTTAAAAATTAACATTTGAAAACGATGTTTAAAATGTACATTTAATGGAATTATATTTGGTTATTTAAATATGAGAGAAAACGTTCACCTTTTTTCTCTTAACATGACAGGTGTGAGAATAATATTGAAGTATAACATTCAGAGAGTATGAATATAATACATAAAATTTTAACTTGTTATGAGGAATAAATTTTATGTTTATGTTTATCATTAACTACGTAAGATAAAAATATGAATGTAACTGCGAGTTTTCATCTGAATGGGAGTGCATTGTGACGACTTCAATATTCTCGAGTGAAGAAGTAGCGTGAAGAAGGATCACAGTCACGATAAAATTGGAAATTACTTTCATTCTTTCTGGAGTAAATATTGTTATATATACTACGGGGTTTTAATTCTCCCCAAAACAAGTAGAAATGTAGAGTATTTTTGACTGGCACTGAATTGCTATTGTAATCTGGTCAACAGGTGAAATTTCCGATCAGTTGATTTGGCACGTGCTGTGAACAAAGGGGAGTCTTAACAGCATGCTACACTTATGCGTTCCTTCGAGACCAAAGTTCTGTAAGTAATGTTCCCTTTGCCTTCCTGGGGGATTGAGTTTTTTCTAACTGGCGATACTGTCAGTTGAGTTGAGTGTGATCATACTGTTTTATTTTGGCATTTCTTACGTGGGGACGCACAACAGCATGTGTATGTGTGTTTGTGAGAGTTACAAAATTCAGTCATCAACTGTAATGCTGAGTTAAACTGCCGAGTCATGTATTACGATACTTATTGAAACTCTGGATCTATTCCTATGTTAAGTCCCCTTCACACTGTGGTCCACTGCAAGCCATTACTACTGTCTGGTGGGGGTATGGCTTATCGTGGTCGACGGTGGCAGATGAGAAAATGGCCTTGGCAGTTGATGTCTTTGGAAGCGGTTTTTCTCAAAATATTAAAGACAGGTAGCATGCGGTGCTAAAAAGCGCAGTAGATAGAAGAACCGTCAACTCGCTTGGCTCATTTAATGGCTCAATGTGTGGATGTAACACTTGAACCATCGTACCAAGTTCATCGTCAGGACAAAACTGCAGTGGTCAATAACAATTCATAGTGTGAATGAGGCATTAAATTAATTTAAGCATACTAGAGACTTTTATCTGACAATATTTTGATTTAATATTTTGTATAGGACAAAATGTTTTAGGATCTTTAAAAAATTACCACGGAATATAAAAACATTTTGGGGAGAGAATACTGTAAGTGATATATTAAAAATTCTCTTGCTTAGAAAACAACAACAACTGTATTTCTACTCATTTTGTAAAGTAATATAATCACGGTAGATAGAATTTCAAGTAGAATATACTTAAGTAGATGGTGTTGTAGGAAATTCATAGCCACTAGTAGTATACTAGATGGCTTTATTGTGAATATTTTTGTAACCTCGCTTGGACGGAGAGATCGAATGTAAGCTTCGAAGCGAAAGGATGGGCGATAAGCTCTTACCCTGTACCAAAGCATGTAAATAGCGCGTGTAAATAAAAGCAGCAAAGCGAACCCGTTGGATGTTCATTGTGTAACTAAGGTGTAAACTACCAAGAAACCCAAACGAAAAAACCGCTGAACCATCAGATCGAAAGAAAATGCACAGGTGTACTTTACAAAATGTTTTTATAAACTATTAACTTAGAATTAGGAAATTTTACACACATATAAACTACAGTGTAAAAAAAATTCACATTTAAATTTTTCTTAATATCGGGTAATAATTTTGAAAAATTATTGTTTTGTTAAAGTATTTGGTAACTTTTTAAATTCTCCTTGCCATTTTATTTTTCGCAGATTCCTACAAAACCTTTACCGAACACCCTATATATACATTAAAATAAATATGGGTCTAATTTAGACTTCATTCATATTATTAAGTTCAATTTCAAGGTTATTAAGTCCATTTTGGTTTCTTATAAATCAACTGTTTTGTCTATCGACAAAATAATGCTAAAAATTGTTTAATCCCTTCCCTGTTTTGCCTGTATGCCGTACGGGCACAGCTTTCGGGCCTTTACTGATTTGCCCGTACGGAGTACGGGCAATCTGATTTCTATTTCGCTTGCACTGTTTCGGCCGTTATTTTTCCAATTTTAGTAACAAATTATTCCTATAGATGTCCAGTAAATGATAGTTTGCAGTTTATTATATTTTCTACTCTGATTGGTTCAAAAGCGCGGGTTTTTTTCGCATGTTTTGTATCAGAAGACGAATTGTTATCTTTCAGTGTATAGCTTTCTGGTTATATTTTACTAACCGCCTGATAATTTTATTGATGTAAGAGTTGAATAATATATTTTTACTTTTAAATAATGGATAATTCAGAGCGTATGGAGCTAATTTCTTGTGATTCGAACTGTGACTCGGAATCAGAAACTGAATTATCTGTAAATGATAGTAGCGAAAGTTTACTAGATAACCTGGATAGTAGTGACTCTGACAGTAGTACAGATGGAATCAGTCAAGCAATACAATTTTTTTAAATTGTGATAATCCTTCGGATTAGCCTCCTAGCTTTTCTTCAACTGGAATTCCAAAAATTTACTTGGATATCGATGAGACTAAAGGTAAACTTCAGTTCTATGATGCTTTCATAGAAAGAAAAAAAAGTTGTAATAAATGCTTAAAATATTAGAAATGTTAATTTTAATAACATATCTTTACTTAAAAATGTAAAATGAACAAAAAGATGCAATAAAAAAATGTGACATTTTTTGGACCAAATTCTGGAAAAAAATGAAACTGTTAAAATGTTAAAAGAAGTTTTTTAGAAATAAAAAAGAAAAGAAAAAACTGAAAATTAATGCACAAGTATTTTTTATAATTATACATTATTTCAAAACTTTTTTTGAAATCACATTTTAAAAAAAGATTGTGAATTTTTAAAAAAAATTTTGTAAATGAGATTTATTTTATTATACTTGTATGTATATATATACAAATTTTTATAACTAAGTTGATACAGAATAGTCTCTCACAACCAATTGAAATTGAAAATGGTGTGAGACAAGGGATGCCTTGGCATGCCACTTCTTTAGTTTGGCACTCGGGTAGTAAGAGAAGCAAACATCAACACCAGAGGAAATATCTTCAGCAAATCAACTCAACTATTGGCTTTTTCAGATGACATAGACATTATCGCCTGAACACTCGCAGCATTAGCGCAGTCCTTTCTATCTCTAGAGAAAGAGGCTCTTAAGATGGGCTTTAGAGTAAACGAAAATAAGACAAAATATATGCTATGCGCAAAATCTGGGTATGTAAGTGAACATACATCTAGAAATGGAAGGATATAAATTTGAGTTGGATGATTGTTTTATCTATTTAGGATCTTATTTAAACAACAAAAAATGATGTTACGACAGATAACCACAAGAGAGTTATGATGGCAAATAAATGTTTTTATGACCTACGAAAATATATAAAATCAAAATTAATAAAAAGAAAAAAATTACTTTGCTAATGTCTAATAAGATCAGTTTTAAGTTTTAACTTATGTATGTGAAACCTGGGCAACAACTTTGTCAGATGTAAAGATCTGGCGACCTTTGAAAGAAAAATCCTTAAAAGTATATTTGGAGGAATACAAAAAAATATATGACTCAAGAGGTCAAATTTAGAATTTTATGATTTATATAATGAACCTGTCATAATAAATTTCATCAAATTGGAAAGAATAAAGTGGGCAGGCCATCTAATCAGAATGGATAATGACCTAGCACCAAAAAGAGTCTGTCGCGCCTAGCGCGTCCCCTTCTGCACTTTCTGATGCGCTTTCCTCGTTTCTATACCTGCTTGCCTATTGTTACTGGAGCAGGAATCTTGGGTTCGAACAAACCCTATATTGCCGACAATTAAGCACTTCAGAGACAAAATTTTTGACTAAACATTTATTTACAAATTCTGTTAAGACATATGTAAACATCTTACGTCTAAACATAGCTGAAATAAGACCTAGGGAAGAAAACAAATTGTGCCGAACGGAAAACACCTCTCTCGGTCACAGCTCCTTTCAGAAGAATGTCCGTTCTGTGTCGTTCAGAACGGGCATATCCCCACTCCTCTTCGCCAGGGCCGGGGTGGAATCCCCCCTCTTGGTCAAGCTTTCACCTCCCTGGGGAAAATGTCCTTCTCCGTAGGTGGCGCGGGCGAGGATGGCATCCCTCGCCCCCTCCTGTTGAACTTTCACCTCCCTGAAATAGGGCTTGCCCACCCTCTCTCGGGATGTCCGTCTTCGGAAGCCGAAAACAAACAGGAGCCCATGTAACACCAACTCGAGTCTTGAGTCTAGTATTACAGGGTCTTCGATGTAAAGCCTACAGGAACGCGAAGACGGGGAAGACCCAACCTGAGATGGACAGACTGCCTGGAAACAGACCTTCAGGTACTTAAAGTGAAAATACTGGAAGAATTTGGCCTCCAGAAGTATGCCTTGGTAAAAGCTTTTTGAGAAGGCCAGGGCCCATCCTAGGCTGTCATGCCACTGAAGAAGAAGAAGAAGTTGATAATTTATAAAAACACTTAGCAATGTATTCTAACCCATTAATATGTCTCTCTTTCAAGATTTCTTTATTGTTAAGAGATAATTTTACTTTGAATTTTAGCTTTATATACTTTTTGTATAAATGAATATTCTAGACGTTTAGACTGTAAACCAAATTAACGAATCTAATTCATGCATTTAAAGTCAGTAGTGATAAATGAATTTCATTCATCGTGTTTCACGGAATAACGGCTTGAATGGAATTTTGTACCTAATGTTCCTTAAAACCTGTAGTTAATGACGCGAAAAAGATTTCTCTTTATTTCAATTCGTTTAAAAAAGCAAACTCAATATAAGATACGTATTAATAAATAACATTTATGCTGTCAATAGGGAATACAGTTCGCTCTACTCGTTTTTCATCCGTGTAAGAGTATTGGGAATTTTTAAATGTGTTTTATAAATAAATAAGAATTAATCTGTATATTTTCCATCGCTAAAGTAAATGCTTCTATTTTCCCCACTGCCATTTGCATTAGTCTATAAAAATTTCCAATTTTTCTATTTTTATGAGCTGAAAGCTAATGTTTAATGAATTTAATGACACGAGCTGCTTTAGGATTACTTTAAATTTCTTTAGACAAGCTGGATAGTCACGTTTCGTAATTGATCTTGTGTAAGGAAAATGGCTATTGAATTCTTGATTACAGTGTACATAGTTTATTTTATTGGGAAAAAAATAAGGAAAGAAATTACTCGGAAAAGTTTTATTTAGTGTTAGTCTTTCGCAGATAACTTAAATGGTTTTTGGGGGAAAATAAAAGTTTTTATTTTAATAGAAAGGGAAAAAAATCAGTGAAAAAATATTTTACATGCATAAAGATAAGTTATACGTAACATTATTTTGAAGGAAAAGTATAAAAAATGAATAAAGTTGAATACAATTTTTTTTTATTTTCTATTTCTTAAGATATTTTTATATTGATAAGAAATAATGTTGTTACATGAAACGTATAGGATAAAAAAATCTCTTTAAAAAATTTTACAATAAAAAACACTTGATAAAAATTGAAACATCCAACAACTTTTTTTTTTAAATGTTGCTAGTGCACAGCGCACTAATTACTTTTACATTTTTCTTTAGAAATTCTATAGAAACAAAACTGTGTATCGATTTTCCTTTGCGTCAAATAAAATTTATATAAAAAAATTAATTACAATTATATAATGTTTCATCAATTTTTCTCCATTTTTCCGGATATAAATACCCTATAACTTGAGAAAATACTTTACGATTTCCAAAAGCATATACAGTTTAATTGCAAATATATTAATAAAGAATTTCCAAAACTTTGAATAAGATATACAGTGATCCTCGTCTTTCGCGGTTAATGGGGACCAGAAACCTCAGCGAAAGCTGGAAAACCTCGAAGTAGGATGCATGTATGATGCCCCTAGGAATTTTCTTGTATGGGGGAACACGAATGTTTTAAATATGTAAACAGTATTTATACTTTACATATTTAAGACAAAAATTCCAACAGTATACTTATTTACTTAATCATGTCAGTGCTAATTATTAAGGTTAATTACAAAACCTTATAGAGTAGTAAACATTAATCAACTTTGCTTTTTGTGTTGGTGGCGGAGGAGAGGGTCTCACTTGATTCATAGAAGTTTTAGACTCACTGAGACTCTTCTGATGGAGGAGCTAACGATAGAGCCAGGGGGCTTTACATTGGAGAGAAACATGGTGAGGGTTAGCTGTAATATTTGTTTTTTCTTCAAAATTCCCCTGTACAAGGACATAACCCCGTCAACACGATTGCTGAACTCGACAGCTCGAACCATATTGTCGTCAATGTCTTGTGCAAATTCTTGCCATGTTGCACAATTGTTACAGATTCTCCAGGGTAAGGCCACGCTTTTCAGTTTGTTCTTCGTCTTCCTCTTCATTTTCTTCCTCACTTGCAGACTTTGTCATCTCAAGAGCCCGTGGTATGTACTCTGAGTCAACTCATCTCTTTGTTTGACATGCAGGGATCCTTCTCTCTCGCGCATCAACATGAAACAACGCTCCTTTCCGAAATGTGGCTGCCGACATGGTTGTATTTTTTTCAATTTTATTTTATTATTAAGATGCAAAACATGAAGCGTAAAGTGACGAGGGAACACTGTATATGAAATTTAAGGCACCTGGAACTTTTCGAACATACTAATTGATTAAAAATATCTTCAAGCAAGAAAACAATATTTTATTTTTTTAAATAAGGGTGCATGACAAAACAAACAAAAAAAAAACATGTTTCAGTGCAGTAAAACAATCGTGTTATTCGAAAAGTGTTTTTGGTAAAGAAACATTTTCCTAACGTGATATTATCAGAACAACAAAAGCATTTTCATCAAATTATGTCTTTTTGAAGATCTCATGTCCATTTAAATCTACAAAGATTGAAATTAAATTAGATATTTTTGTACCACACATACATAAATCCAATTGAATTAAAATCTGGTAAATTCAAGTTTGGTAATTTATGATGTTTGTGAATTTAAACGGACTGCATAATATTTTTAATTATTAAAGTTTTATTCACTGCTTTCATAGCAATAAACATTGTTTATTATTTATCAAATTAAATAAAACACAAGATTTGTATATTAGTATAGTAAAATAATACTAATTTTGTTTGTTATTTTCTATATTTCATTGCATTATCGTTAGAGAGACTCATGTGACTGTAGGACATATTCTTTTGTTTACTTGGACGATTGTCTATATGTCTTCTGAATTTCCTTATCTTCTAACAAATTCATCTTACGTAAAAGAAGACGGAAATGAATGTTTATGTTCATTGCTCCATTCTTCATGCTGAAGTTTGAGGAAAACCTTAGAGAATTAAAGTCCCAGATAGATTTCGTCTTCCAGATGCCTTAGGCTCATCCCAGAGTCTCTTGGATCAATTTTTACTTCCTCGTTGATAGTCAGAGGAAGATTCTGTGATATATTTTAGCTAAAACTTTCGTCACGTGCTGAAAAAGGCCGCAGAGTAATTTTCCTGAAAAATAAGTTCTACATACGAAGTCTGTAATTGGAGCAGTAGTTTGATAAACGCGTCTAGTCTCCTGAAGAATAAAACAAAGGCTATCTAAGTAAATGAGAGAATCTCTATAAAAAAGTAAATGGTATATGTGTGTATGTATGTTCGATTGTGTATGTGTGTATGTATTTCTTCTTTATAAAAATCCTGATGGGTTTTGCGTGGAATAACCAAAATTTGGACTGGTATTCTGACTAAAAAAAGTTTACTATCTATTAAAAAACCTTTGATGTATTATATAGTAAATTAATATGTCAATATAATTCATTTTAATGTTTCCAATCAACAACAGATGGCACTAATGTCTCTTTAAAAATTTTATGTCGTATGAACCATCATTTGAAAAATTTAATATATACTAGTAGTATCTAGAGATTTTCAAATAACATTTTGTATAAGCAAATTATTTAAAAGCTATAATATTTTAAGATTTTTTAAGAATTGTCGATGAACTGCAGTCACTAATTCACATTTTCCTTGGATGTAATTAGTTATTGCCCTTAAGAATTTTATAACATACGGCTTTCAAATTTAATTACGTGCTTCAAATATTGTCACGATTCGAATGAACACACAGTTTAGTTTAACAGATGAAATTATTTAAAAGTAATATTTAATTTTACATTAGAATTGTCGATGTAATTTATACCCCAGAATATTCGAGAAATAACTATTTACATAATAGACAGATCTATTTCAATGGATGCATTAAATTGCCCTTATAGAGCTATACTCGAACAACTTTGGGTTTTTTAATTGATATGATGTTTCAAATATTATGTAGTTTTGAACTCTTGTATGGAAAATTTCACTTCTATTGAGCTACTAAATTTGTTAGAATCTTTGTACAACTCTTTGAACAGCATCCTATAATTTAAATTTCGTTAATTTGTTTAGTATACTGCGAATTTCTACAAATGAATATTAATTTTAAAAAATTCAACAATTGGATAAAAATGTATATACTTCCAAAAAATTCAATCGATCTTCACTACGTAAATAAGCTTTTAATTATTTTTCTTTCATGTAATTAACTAAAATAAAAATATGTATTCACTGTTATTGCAGTTTTTAGTTTTTTTCATTGCCTTTTTAATTATTTCCTCTGTTATTTATCTTAATTTTAGTATTTATTAATTTTCAATAGTTTAAATATTTTGTTCTAAATCAATATTATTTGCTAAATCTAAATTATGTATTTTTAATCGGTTGTCACATAAGAATGTTATAATCCAATATATTAATTTCGTTATAGTTTATACATAATATTCATTTATATCACTTCATTCCTATCCAATTTAAGTGATGGCCAAATGGATATGGATTTACTCTTTGATTTCGGGGTTTGTGGGTTTAAATGCCAGAAAGCATAAATATTCCTAACCATTTGTAATCCGTCTTTAAGTTGTAGGTCCCAGTCTAATTAGCCCGCATGTAGGTAAGCCTCAGACTAAAAAACATCAAACCAAACCAAACCTATCCAGCTAAAAAAATTATTATAAAAATATTTCAAACAGCTCAGTTTTGCTTCTGTAAACATTAAAAAAAAACTAATTAAATTTGCTCGCCATTTTAATCTCTATATCAAAGCTTTTCACGTGTTCTGTGTTCCCATGTTTTATATTTTCAAAATCTATGACGATAAAGGTATATAACGTCACTGAGCGTATTTGTACACTATAGAGCAATTTTGTTGCAACGGCACGAACTGCTATAATGCCCTTCCCATTCATTTTCATGTTTACAACAGCCAATAGACAAACAATAAAACTATTCTTCCGTTTGAATCTGAAGCCAGAATTGTCATAAGTTTAGATTTGCCCTACTGCGTGAAATCGCCTTATTGGCTAATTCAATCTGCAGTAAAAGCCGCGATTTTAACATCTGCAAATCATTTTAGAAACAAAAATTCATAAAATATCAACTAAATATTACTTTTATAAGTATTTTTGAGATAAAGAGAACACTTCAATATTTAACTCGAATTTGAAAACTTTTTTACAAACGTTGTTTTTGGTGTCGCACCATTAAATTAATTTTTGTTTCTGGAACCAAACATTGACTAAAATATCTGTCTGTTTGTGATGCATTGGTATACATTATCATAATCGATATTTCTGCCCTCAGAATGGTCTTGACCAGATGTAAATACTAGCAAATTTCCAAGATTTCGATATTTATCCTGTGCTTTAATTATGACTGTATATATCAAATTGTTGAAGGTGAATGAAACTCAAATTTAAGTAAAAATTATAAATATTTACCTGTTTTTTAATTATTAATGTTGATATAACAATCATGTTACATTCATACAGGATGAAGACAATAATGGATTTCTCCGTTAAGCCCCATAAACCTTCACCGGTTCTTTAGTGGAACTATATGGTAGCTTAACGTCGATTTTCGAACAGTGTTAAATGGAAATTGAAGAATAGAAAAGATTTGTAGCGTAAGGGATTTATTATTCTCTGTTACTTGCTGATTATTTTAAAAATTATTTGTAAAGCAAAAAATAAAAGCAAAATGGTTAAAAAAGATACTTTTTCTTAAAATGATGCTGACTATTTCGAATGAAAAATGTCAACAATGCGCTGGCGAGGTCAGTGAAAAATTGTGGGAACCCAAGACGATCGCCACATATTGACTTGATTAGGAAGAAAAATCTAAAATTTTATGGCAAGCAATCAAGCTGGTCAAATGCTAAAGACTAACAAAACAACATAATTATCAGGAAAATCAAGGTGAATTGACATGGACAAATTTCATAAAATTGGGGCAATGGAGATGTCTGTAATTTCTGGCATTCCCTTTCAGATTTAATGTGGTATACCACAACTTTTTTCTCGCTTTATGTCTTACTTTGTTGATGACTACGTGGTAGGAACTCTTACATGCGATCATTCATAATTTTTTATCACGATTCTTTAGTTTGATACGAGGGCTAATGAAACTGGTACCGACTATTTAAAGTCGACTTCGAATGGCAACAATGCCACAGCTGGATTCGAACCCACGCACTCCGGTACTGAATATCAGTGTTCGGCAATGAGTTTTAAGAATCGATCATAGAGCATTCACCAATGGTTTTAAATTTGTTAGCTAGGATTCACTCCCAATTAAACTTATATTATTTTCAAATGAGTTATTTTGTAAAGGAAAATATAAAAATAAAAGTGGCTGTGCTGGGCTCAGAAGTGGTTATTTTAGAAATTTACAATATGCGTTATATATAAAAAACTTTCTGAGTTTCATGAATGAAAACAAGATGACATTTTACAGATCATCGTATAGTTTATCTGTCGTCTGTTGTTTTATTGATAAATTGAGCTTTCGACGGTCCACCATATTTTTTTTCCACCATATATCAGCGGATACATTTTTTTTATTAATAATCATTTACAAATACAACAATAATACTAATTATCAGTAATCAATGATAGTTTGGGTGCAATGCCGCTTTAGGAAGCCATTTCCTAAATGACAATAAAAATAAATAATAAACAATTGGGTGCAATGGAGATGTGTGTAGTTATTTTGCTATGCCTTCGTTTTAAAGATGGTACGATGCACTTGTCGCTTTTAAATTTATCAAGGATCATTGCACATGCTCAGACAATGTAGAACGTATCCAGTTCTTCGTCTTTGAGAAAGTATATCTGTTGTGCTAAATCTTAGTGTTTGAGTGTCTTCCACGTCACGACTGTGGCAAAATTGCGTTATCCTTGTAAGATCGCGTTTCTCTGTCGGTGGTAAAGCGAACTTTTGTTCATTTTCAAATGGAAATGACAGTATTGTCACCGTAATAGTTTTCTTGCTTACGGAGGTGTCCATCGCGTCGTTTTTCAACATACAGAAAGAGAAGAGGGATTTTGCTTTGATCGAGTCGGCCAGGCCCCAGAGGCGCTTCAGCTACCCCAAGGATAAGGGTCAGAGAGGGGGTGGTGTCGATCTCCCCTAAAACCAGGGTTTCCTTTTTGGGAAAAAAAGAAGAGGGAGGAACTCCCGGCTGAACTTTTAAGATGAGAAGGTTGATCTAGAGTGATCTCCTTTCTGGATGATAGGTTGCATCTGCATTGAGTTTTTTTTTCAACGTTTCCTTTTTGTTAAATAAATGAAAAGGTTGTTAAGTTTTAATCATCTATGGCTGGTTATTTCGTCTATATACCTGCTCCTTATACGAGACCCATGCGAATTCATATTCAAAAATGACTAGGGTGTGACGGACTATCGGACATAGAGAACATCGACGTTTACAGTCCTATCTACTAAAGAATATGAGCTAATTTCCAGGTGTAATCGAAGAATAACTTTTACTGGTTACTTACTTATACACGCGCAAGCTTGTAGCTACGCACTCACACACAAACACAAACACACACACACACACACACACACACATATATATATATATATATATATATATATATATATATATATATATATATATTATATATATATATATATATATATATATATATATATATATATATATATATATATATATATATATGTCGCATGTATGTGTGTGTGTGTAAGTTTATCCTGCAGAACACACGAGGTGATTTATGCTACGAAATAAAAAAGAACCTGTGCAGCTTATGAAGTTTATGATGTACTTGCTTATCAGTAAAACCTTTATCAAATAGCTGCTTGATAAAGTTTAACCATTTGACTATGAGGGCGTATTTGCTGAATCTGAAAACCTTAAGTCCTATTATAAACAATAAATGTGTTTAAATTAAATATTTCCAGCAGAAATAAAAGTTTAAAACATTTTCTCCCTTTTAACAGCGAAAATGTATAGTAACTTTATTTTATTTATTTATTTGCACAAATATATATAACATGTTATACGTTGAAATTTTTTTTTTATTTTGTGAGTAAGAAATGGATAAGAAAAATTTTGCTTGAAAAGTGTTACATTGTATTTTAAAAGTACACATATATAAAATCTATACATTTGCACTTCCAAATTATCGAATATGTTCACTTTTTTAACTTTTACAGGTGTTTACAGACAAATGTTTCTAAACACAAATATGCATATATATATATATATATAAGATTATATTTAAATAATAATTTACTTAATTTGCTAACTGCGATTTTACAGAAGATTGAATTGCAATAAAAAAAAGTTATTTTATCGTCGCTGTTTGTTTTCCAAACTGCCTTTATAAATTGATTTTTTGTGCAACTTTCCTGTAAGAATTTTTTTCTACGTGGACAGTTTCTATTCAACTGCCCGCATGATTTCTATGCTCATCCATTTTATTACTCTCTTCACGAATGGTCTTTATCTCTTGGACATTTTTTTTCTTTCAAATCTTCTTCAAAACAGTACATTCTGTTTTATTTTCTTATGAAGTTGGTCTTCAGCTTTTTAGTTTGCTGCAACTTTTTTCTTTTCATTTCTAGCCATTTTCTTCCCTTTCCATTTAAAGAAAGGTGATGTTTGATTACTTCGCGTGAAAATGTATTATATAATTTACGGAAAGGTACATGTTTGTGAGATAGATAATTCTAAATAAGTATATTTTTTTGTTATTTAACAAGGTTACATTATAAGAGGATGTTTCGAATTGGCTTATAGGAGATAACAACATCTGGAAAAATTGAAACGATGTAACACACTATTGAAGTCAATTTCACACATTATTTACTACTTTAAACCTCAATCTAATGTTCCCCTAGGATTAAGGTTTTCAACACAAATACGTATTTAACAAAATACATAAGAAAAAAATTATTTTAAATATTTTTAATTTAAATATTTCAACGAAAATGATTGAATTATTTTACAGACTGTATATGCAGTAAAAAGGCTAGTTTTTTATATTGTATCTTTCAGTGGTATTGAGAAGTGTAGGTTCATATCACCCAATCTGTCCTTTATTTTCTTATCAGAAGTATATATTGCTGTACATATTTAATTATTTTTGTCTTTATAAATATTTTGTATTATAGTAAAGATTGGTAACAACTCCTGAGAAAAACTTTAGTTATGCTTCATAAATACAAAAGGAAGAAAAAAATTAAATGAAGGAGTCTTAATCATATAAAAACTATGATGCAGATATTTTAACGAAAAATTATTGTTATTACTATATTTTAAATGATATAAAATTCATATGCTTTTCTTTAAATAAATCCTAAACTAACTCAACTCAACTATTAGTTTGTTTTATGCTTTGTTTTAAGTACTTTGTTTAAGTTTTGTTTGTTTAAAGTACAAGCCCATTTTTTTAATAGATGACATAAATTCGAAACATCCTAAACTTACAATAGCCTTCTAACTGATTTTGAATGTTACCTATTATTCAGTACAATTACGATTAATTTTTCCACTTTTAAAATTATTTTCTTTTAATTTAAGATAATTATCATTATTTAAATATAACAAGCATATAGCCCGTCACATGACGGGATCAGTAAAATTTTTAATTTTCCAAAACTGTAAAGTACCCTATGAGGCATATAAAAATAATGGTTTGCTTTTTGGCTGAGAATTATCTTGCAACAAAAAAAAATCGGTGATTAAATTTAAAATTATCACATATGTACCTAATCTATTATATAAGCCAAATATAAAAGAAAATTATTTACGTAATATCTAAGATCAATGATAAAACGTGTTAAAATACGGCATAATTTAAAATAAACAATGATTAAATGAGATGGTTAAAGGAATGACGTCATAATGCTAGAAAAATGTTATTTTTACCTATTTATTATGGGATAAATTGATAAATTTAATCGCCTGCTCTTAACCGGGGAAAATAGGAGTTGAAATAATGGCATTAAAAGCTCGAAAAGAGGGGAAGGGGTGGATTGCGAACGTTTTAAAGAAGGCAGTATTTTTTTGCTGTGATATGAAGTATATTTATACCAATTTATTTTAGAATCGGATCTATAGTTTAGGAGAAGATAAACATTACTCTCTTTGAATTTTGCTAATTATGGATGCCTGTATCCATTCCAGGTCCAACCGCTTCATAAAATCGAGGACAGACGTACAGAGAACTTAGGCTATTATTATATAGGGGATATATTCTAGATATTTTTAATAAAAATATTATAAATATTGAAAATATTATATCTTAAATAAAATTAATAATAATTTTAATTAAAATTAATTTATTATCAATTTTATTTAAGTTTTTAGATAAGTGTTTTCGATCGTTGCGCTAGTAGTTACGTCTACAATTTTCTTCCCCGATTTTCTGCTTCCAACGAAATATCTACAGAAAAACCTCTACGCCTCAAGTAAACAGTAATCTGTAAATATATTAGAAATTTTATTACAAAATATACATTGAAAAACATTATAAAATTAAATGAAAGTGTTTCTATAATGGCAAGAAATATATCGATAGGATTGTACAAATGATCTACAGATAGGCGTGAATAGTGTCGGATTCAAGATACATATGTACCTCTGATTCTATTTTTGTTAAAAATAATAGTGAATAGAGAAAGAAACAAATGGTAAGTGTGAACAAAAGAAAGGTTTTAATGTAAATAGTGACTAAAGTTTGGTTTGGAGCACTACGGTCTAATGCTTTTCTCACGAAGGCTAATGAGACCGGCGCCTACTACTTAAAAGCTGATTAAGAACGGCTACGAATATACATGCCAACA
>CM063510.1:43278555-43368555 GCA_032207245.1 Pardosa pseudoannulata | reverse complement strand
TAATTTATTTTTCCTAACTTACATGTCAAAAATTTAAGGTATCGTGTATATATGCAGCAACCACGAAAATTAATCCACTGTTCACAAATAATTAAGCCTCTATTGTATTTTATTCCCAGGGTTTTCTGGGCAAGGAGAAGCCTCAGCTTCTTGACTATTGAAATAATATGCCGTCGGGCCACATTGAAAAGAACCGCAATTCCGAGTCAAACTTAAATTTTATTTTAATTAAGAAAACGACATGTGTTGCACATACAAATATAAAATATAAAATAAAGAGAAATAAAATAGGCAGAATATAAAATAAATATTGAAACAGCTGGGATAGGGTTGGACCCCAGAACGAGACTGAAAAGAAATCTTTCCTAGACAAAGTAGTTTGGTCAGGTTATTAACAAGAGAAGGGAGCTTAGATCATTGAAAAATAAGCCGTAAACAGCTGTAAATTAAGGAGAGTTTGCAGATAACTGCTTTTATTGCAGAGAAAGTTTAGGGTAAGCGGTTAGAAGAATTTTATAAAAAAGTATAACAAGTAAGTAGCAAGGAAGTCTTTTGAATCTTGAGAATCTTTAAATTCAAATTAACCAAACATTCTTGAATTGTCTTCAAATTACACTACGTATTTTAACATTACGTTGTAAAGGGAGAAATATCCTTCAAACTGAAATTTAAAATTCCTATTTAATCCAATTCTACTGTATATTTCATATATATGTTGAAAAAATATTTATAGAAACTGCTATTCATAACTGCTATTTGCTATTCATAAAACACTTTTTTGTGCAATAGAAGAACAGTTTCTTTCTTCGAAGAATTTGTTAAAAATTTGTTAGATTCTTTACTTAGGCAAAACGAATATAATATAAAAATATTTTTAATGTTTTTCTTACGCATGTAAACAAAAACATATTGATTAGAAAATAATAAGGACTGTAAATATTTATATGCACTTTGATAATAATTAAAAATTGTTTTAAGGTAAAATAACTCTGCAAAATGTTTTTCCTTAAAAGCGAAAACATTTGAGATCTATCTCTCTCCCGATCTCTATATCTTGAATGTGATCCGTTCTCTTTCTATCTCTCGCGCTCTTTCTCTTGTTTTCTCTCACACTCTGTGCTTTTTTTTCTTCTCTCTAATTTTCACATTATTTATCTGTCCATCCATCCATTCACTCACCCAACCATGAATGGATATTCATGCATTATATATATATATATATATATATATATATATATATATATATATATATATATATATATATATATGAGTGTAAAAACCTTTTCCGTTAAAGCCTCTGGGACTACCTTACAAAGCACCTTACAACATAAAGCAAAAGTAAACTGATGTTTGGCCATAGCCTGGTCATTCTATCCATGAAATTGCAACATTTAGAGAAACACCTTTGGTTTCTTTCTGATGAAGAAAATGTTGAAGTCTTCGCATACACCAAAATTAACTCCTGCTTAGTTCAACTATAGCTGTATAAGTCTTTAACTTAGTTAAAAATTATACATTTTTTCTACTGTCTCATTAGAGTCCCACACTCCTATAAAATCCCATGTAAACGTTTTGGCAAGAGAAGCGCCATAGACTAGGTGTAAAAAAAAGTCAACATTTTTGTATCCAGATTTTTCTTTTTTTTTGGCCTTAAAACAGTACAGTATTCTGCATGGATTTTTTCCTCCCTCTCATATATTCGTGTGTGTGTGTGTATTCCTTCGTTTGTGCTTGAGTGCGAGAGAAAGTGAGTGAGAAATTTTTATCACTTTCGATTCCTCTTCTATCTTTCCGGAATTCCTTTCTAGCAACCCTAGCGAATATAATAGAATATTCCTTTGTGGATTCCTTCGGGCATTGTTGCATAGATAAAAAAAAAAAAAAAAGATTCCAATGCTTAAGTTACGTCATCCACGTGACTTGTAAGCGATTGCTAATTTTCTGGTAAAACAACTATTTAAATAAACGTACAGTAATTACGAACAGTTTCGTAAGAATAAACATGAATAAACTACAATAAGTTGATCTAAAATTTCCATTGTCTTTCTTTTTTTGTCCTTCTCTTCTACTCAGCAAGACTGTTCGGAACTTTCTTCAAGATGAGGTGGTAAACAGCCTTCATTTCATATATATATATATATATATCTCATATATATATATATATATATATATATATATAAATATATATATATATATATATATATATATATATATATATATATATATATATATATATAACTACTTTATTTTCAGAATCTGTAGTACCTTTATGTGGATTCGATATCTACTTAAGTACGCTTATTTATTTAAGAACTGACGTTTATCTAATTTGTATTTTACTAATTGACATTATTAAACTGAGTAATTTTAGCAAAACACTTAATATTTCTTTAAAAATGTTTCCTTTTTGTGAACGAATTTAAAATATTTGTTATTTAAAATTGTTTTGTTCAGAATAATGTTGTTGACAACGACAGAGATAAAATGTTAAACTGGTTAAAATGCATTAATTCTGTCCTCTTTTCTTTTTCCCTTAATTTTTATTCATTATATTATACAACATGGATCCTTAGTTCTATTAATTACATTATAATAATCATTAAACAAGTTTAATTTTTTGCTGATGTTTCAATATTTTGATGATTTTGTTTCATGAAAAAATACAAACTGTGGAATTTGTTGCTTTGATTTATATCTTAAAAAATAAGTAAAACGTAATTTATTCTTAACACATAAATTTTGTATAAAAGCTATCCTTTGAAAACTATTTCTATCATTACTTTTTATAAAATGGATATCACTTTAGCAGATATTGATTAGTAAATTAGTGGATTTAAAACTAAATTTTTCACCTGTTACACAAGAGCTGTCAAAGAATTTTCGCTATAAATTCAATAATTGGAGTTTGCATAATCTCCCAACATTTGAGCAAAATAACTTTCAATTAATTAGATTACTTATTAAATTACAAGCTAATTTTTCTCTTTTTCAAGCTACGAGAGACTTCACTTAAAATTATTTTGGAAATGTAAACATATTTTCGGAGAAGTAGACATAAATGGTTTAGAGAAAATCAACATTTTAAAATTAATCAGCATTGCAAAAATATATTGTCAGCCTTTTTAAAATTTCTAATTTTGTTTTTGCAAAGACTGAAATTAAAGGCTGAATGCAGAAGTGACAGATATCAATTCGGAAATGTAAAATTATCTTTAATATACTATTAATTTAGATTACATAATTATTTTTACTCCAGCATACATTTCTTATGCATTTGGGAAATTCATTAAAATTGCATAACAGCATTTTATATTTATTATCGTTCTGTATATACGATAAAAATTTTAATTTCTGTTTTCATAATTATAAAAAAACTAACATGTTGGAGAAAACCTGCAGAAAAGACAACTAAATAATATTAATTCATTGTAATTGGTTTTGAAATGTTTATAAATATTTTGTACTTTATTATTAACTGCATCGAGATGTATAAGTGGTTTGGTTTTTAATGAAATAGTATTTTATATTTGAACGAAAGTATTGCAAAATTTTGAATGTGATAATGTGTAACGGGAAAATCATTTTTTAATTTCAGAATAAAAAATATATTGAAATTAAAAGCACAATTCTAATAAAAAATTTCATTTCACACGGTATTTTGAAATACTACAAATATTTTCAAATATATATTTAAAAAAAATCTTCATATGCGAAAAATGTTAGAAATTTTTAAAAAGCTTTATGATGAGTAATTTTTTCAAGAAATTTTTAAAAATATTTTTATACTTCATCCTTTTAAATTTATTGAAATGTTGAATTTTTCTAAGCAAATGTTTTATAAAGTGTTTTAGCTGAAAATGTTCTCTCTAACATTGATCAAAATTAGTATAATTTTAAACCAACTAAAAAGCTCTTATCCTCTTTTTAAACGGTACTAATCAAGTAAGAATTCTATATTTTAAACGTGTGGTGTAAAATCCATACTTCTTAAAGAAATTAAATATTTATTATTCTTCGTTATGAAAGAATTTAACCCAGGATAAAATAATTTCTGAGATTTAAAGAAAAAAAGACTTTTAGGATAACATTAGAAAAACCATTTTGCTTTAATTTTTTCTTGTATTTACGGTTATAATGTGATGAAGTTTTGAAGTCTAACTATTTATTTAACTAAAAAGTTGTCATTTCTTAATTGTAATTTATATTTCGTTGACTTTCTGTTGAGCGCATGTAATGAAATCATTAACTGGGTATTTTGAATGAAGTGCATTACTTTTTGTAATCGTCGATAATAATACAAAGTTTTCCGCAAATTTATGAGCAAATGTTTCAGTAAAATAATAGTAACATAATAATTAGTAACATACTATATAATAATTTATTCATATTATTATTTATTATGTTTATTACTGACACCGGCAGTATCCCGAAATTTACCCCAAACTATTTAGTTACCCCCCTCTAGTTGGAATTCGAAGACAATTTTAGTGTAAATCAAAAGAGCATCTTTAGATCACACATAATCAACACTTTTTGTGTTTGAAAAACACTTGCAGTTCACCAATGAATTTTCTTATGTTTATAAATTGTTTTCAAAATGAAAGAAATAAAAATCAGCATCGTAACTTCCGTAATCTTATTGTTATAACTATCTGATATTAATGTAATCTTTATCTGTTATATACTTTATCTGGTTTTAACATAATATATATCTCAATTACTTTTGCCCCTGAAACATTTTTGCATTTGTCAAAATTGCCAAAATTCTGATTTTTTTCAATTAAGTAAAGATCAGCTATAATGTTTTAAAATTGTTATTTTGATATAAATGCATAAACCAATTTTAGCAGTCGTGCAACAATTTTAAACTCTTTCATTTACTTTAAGTAGTTTGGTTAGTACCGAACTTAAAGTGTACTGCATTCATCCCTTTTCCAAATGTCCCGTTCTGAATGAAAACTTTTAAATATTTAAAAATGCAGAAAAAAATGTAATTTTGAATCAAATTATGACATCAAAATTGTACCGAAATTCCTTTACGGACGGAGGATGTCAAGCGAATTTTATGGTTTTGATCCAAATTTTTGGGAGATTTGGGGACACGTCCTGTGTTAATCAAACGCTAAAAACGGTTGATCAAATCTGATCTAACTATACTCTTTAGAACGATACTGTAACGTCACTGAATCCTCGGGTAGGTGCGGGGGTCGATGTGGTTGTAACACGACCTATAGCGTATAACAATAATAACTTTTATTCTTGATTAAATAGAAGCTATTTACAAATTTTTCGAATGGAAGTCACAGGGCTCAGGTGAGCTGGTACGGACCTAAAAGTCCCAGGTTCGACGTGAACCGTAAAAAACAATCGGAAGTCAGGTGCCAGCAGATAAACTATTGTACAGAGGTACAACCGGGAAGTGCTTGAGTCCCACACAAAACTGGACAAAGGCTCTCCAAAAACCCAACCGCGACAAGTCATCACCTCCCCTCATTCTCCTCGTAGGGAATCTCTCCGAAAAACTCGCACAGCCTGACGCACCTTTCGCCTCTTCCCATTGTCGTTTCCTTCCCGCGTCGCCGTCCTGCTAACCTCCAATTGGTCCTTTCGTTGGCGCCTCACAGTCTGGCATTTTGGAGTTGCTCCCGAGCTTCTAATCACCTCGGACATTTCAAGGCGTGTCGAAGCGAAAACCTTTTGTAGTGTAGTTTCAAAAATCCAGACAGAAAGTCGCCTTGGCTTGTGCTTTAACAAAACTTCTTTGTGAAGCCAATGGAATGGAATGTAGCGACGTCACAATACTAAAATTCTCCCAAAATTCTGACATGACGGGGGAAGGGCTAAATTAAATGTTTGAGCCATTTAAGGAGGAGATTTGGGGTAATTTTAGGTGTTGATCAAATGCTAAAATTTGTTGATTAAATCTGATCGAATGGTGCTCTCGAATGGCCATTCACGTTGATATGATAATTAAAAAAAATAAGGTTAGTTTCCTACAGTTTTTACCTGAGCTTTTTTTTTTTAATTAATTGGTCAATTTAATTTATTGATGAATTTGAATTATGTTGATCAAATCTGGACTTAAATTTGATCCAACTAATTGAGTATGTCAAGATGTCAGTTTCCCTCATTTGGAGAGGAGACATAATTAGGGTCAAAGGACACCTTCTCTGTGGTGGAAAAAACATCTGTTAAACAAGATATACAAATGTTTTGATAGTAAAATGCTATTGCTCTGAGAAATATTTCAAGTATTAAAGTGTAAAAAATTTTAAGTCATCTTTCGAAAATTTTTATCATTTTTTATATAAAATTGAGGAAAATATTTATGAAAGAAAATATACTAAATTTTATTATTAAATTCTACCTGTCTATAAGAGTGCTACGTACATTCTTATAGCCGAAATTGCGGGGTGGGGAGATCATCTTGTGCCACCCTGATTACGTACCAAGATTCACTGCCGCTAAATACAAAAACACGTGTCCATTGCACTAAGATTGAGCATGTTCCTAGATTTAATGTAAAGAAATGTAAATTTTAATTACAAATTCCCACTAATTAAGGTGAATTATTCCCCACAAAATGTACTTTTGCTTATCCATGAATAATATTTTATTTAAAACTAAAATTGGAAAGATTCATGCAGTAGTTTCTTTTCAAAGACTCTCGAAAGAAAACGCTTTGTGTTTTATAACCGGGAGGCCATAATTAAACTGGTAGTGCTCACAGTGTTCTGTAGAGCTATCTATTTGCGAGAATGACGCCACATTTTATAGGAAGATTAAACAAGACGGGGGACGAAGACATCAGCGAAAATAACAAATTAGTTCCAAACGTCACCACTAGGGGAATAATTGGCTCTGTGCAATAGAAAATTGAGTGTTAAGAAATACAAATCAATACGGAAATTAAATTTTTAATTGTGCCAATGGATGTAACGGGAAATTTGAATAAAGACCTTCTTCTTCTGCTCAGCTTACGTAATATTGCAGATCACGAGACTTTATCGGTGTTTATATAGATTTTACGCTTTTTTAAAAGTGTTGCCATATTGCACTTGAACTAAATCAGAAAATGTGCATAATAAAAGGTAATTTTATTCCGTATTAAATTGCATTTGTTAACACTCTATTTTCTATAACACAGAGCTAAATATTCCCATAGCGGTGACTTTTATAACTAACTTGTTTTTCCGTGGAATCCTTTGTCCCCCCCTCGTCTTTAATCTTCCTACAAAATGTGGCGCCTTTCTCGCAAAAAAATCGCGCTACAGAACACTGTGAGCACTATCAGTTTAATTATGGCCACCCGGTAGATAGATTACGAAATAGAAGTGTACAATTCATTAACAATAAGATGACGAAAACGAATGAGCCATAAATATATATGTAGAATGTAGATAAATATATAGAAGACATTAATTATAATCGTAGAAGTGATGTAGGAGTTATTAACAAAAATATAATACAACAAGTATGCCGTGCAATAAACCTAACCATAACAGTTTTTATGACGCTGTAAAACATATCCTTTGCTTGCAAAATATTGTGATGGATAAGGTCATATATTTGCTGGTATTGCAATATCTCATGGGAACATACACTTCAGCTATTGACAGATTGGAGAGCTGCTATTTTATATTACCGTCGTACATTTTCTGTAATTTATTTGCTGTTATTGTTTTATGTGAAGATACATCATTTTGATGACGTATATTAATTTACAGAACATAAGTATGTTAGGAATTAATATATATATATATATATATATATATATATATATATATATATATTTGTTTGTTAGGATATTAATTTATTGCATCTTTAAATACACATTACTAACTGCAAAATTTAGGCTCACTTGTATTAAAAAAATCGTGTAGCAAAAATGTTTAATGGAAGTATGTAATTGGAAGTGACTATCATGTGATTTGAAAAAAAATCAAACAATGTCTACACACTGCTGCTGGGTAGTCACATTTGTTGACTAATTTTATCATCGAAAATGAATATGAATATAAGTATTTGCGTACGAATGCATGTTTATTTTTATGGTTCACTATGTTTAGAATATATATTGTCGAAATTATCTGTCTTCTACATAATGTAAAAATATAATATAATGTTAAGAGATGAGGGGATGGAAAGATGTTTAGAAAAAAAAGGATATCAGGTGGGCTTGACACCAGCCAAGGAGCACAGAATATATATATATATATATATATATATATATATATATATATATATATATATATATCAGTGGCGTGCGGTTGGTTTTCATGCAGGGTGTGCAGAGAACATGGATTTTCCAATAAATCTTTAATTATTGAGACATCTGAGTTCTCCATTCAGGAACGGGTTATTTATTATGGTTATAAATTTAAAGATTGCAATATATTAAATATTTATCTACGAGTAGTCGAGTTATAACTATAAAAACAGCTAAACTTATGAGAATTCTAATAGATCTGAAGCAAAAATCATGTCTTTTGTTGTTTGGCGTGCTATCGGCGTCGAAAAAGCAACGCTTCGGGTTTCCATGAAAAACTTATATGTTCAGCAAATGTAGCACCACATGGCGCCCGCCGCTGCGGTGCCTCATTCGGATGCTCAATGGTGCCAACAAACCGAACGTCTATTCCACGTGCAGAGGATTTCACTGCACGCTGGCACAATAGAACGAACTGTTTCTCGTTCGGTCAGTGGATTAAATTATATTTATTAATTATTTTGAACATTTGAAAATCATATATTCTGCGAAAAACATCTTGATAATTTTTAAAAACAAAACCAGGGATATGGCGTTACAGATATAACTTATATACTGTCTGTAAGACTCAATGAATGGTAAAATTTGGACTGTTCTGTTAATATTCGTTTCTCTAAAACAAAACAACATTGATTTTCAGCGAATTATATCAATAAATATAATACATCACCGAAATTCCTTTACCACACTAAAACATTTCACTTTATATTGATGAAATACTTCTTTTATATTTCCATGATAACAAAATCTTACAATATATAAATTTAAACATTAACCGTCTGCAAAATCGTATGGCCAGTTAATCAGTTAAAAAACCAAAAAATTCGGATGATTCTGAATGTGAAGTGCAGGAATAGCACTTGCCTCAGTGCTATACTATTCTGTTCTTCTCCAGTAGCCCATACATATAAAGCGTGATTTTCAATTTAGTGCGCAGTGCGTACACATCTGAACTTCCTATGTTCGTTTCCTTTTGAACGCATTACCTAGTACCACACGCACTGCGGGAATACAAGCTAACAAATCAACATAAAATTTGAATATTTTATAAATAATATTTATTATATACCATATAAAGATAGGTTGACATAGATGTAGAAAATTATTGTCCCTCATATTTTTGCCATGGTGTGCAGTGCACACACTGCACATATGGACCGCACGCCACTGATATATATATATATATATATATATATATATATATATATATATATATATATATATATATCCGTGTGTGTAATATTAAAATTCCTTATTTACATATTTTAATATTAATTTAATAACTTTTGTTCATAAAGTACGTTGGGGGTTTGCTCGGTAATTCTGATTTTTCCCCCCAGACACGTTATAGACTTAATTCAGCTTCTCTGTCTACTGAAGCCTCCACACTACAGCCAACTGTTCACCATTTCCTAATGGTAACCTTCAACAATGGTACACGGGTTGCATCCACACACTGGGCCACTAAATGACCCGGGCGCGTGGATTCGTCCATAAGGTCTACCGCGCACTTTAGTTTCGCATCAAGCTGCCTTTGATCTTTGAAGAAAAACCGCCTTGGAAGCCATCGTCCGCCAAGGTTATTTTATCGTCTGCCGCCATCGACCTCGATAAACCATATCCCCTCTAGACGGTGGTGGCTTGCAGTGGACAATAGTGTGGAGGGGCCTTTAGACTTTAGCCAATAGTTAGAGCGTTCTCTTTAAACATGGGTATTTTTTATCACATGATCAATTGTGCTTAGGTATTATTCCTAGTCTTTTTTACCTGAAAAATCCCTACTTGAAATGTTTGTGTGTGCAGGATCACATTGTCTGGATGCACGGTGTTGTAAAAGTGCTTGCATATTGTATGGATTTTATGTATCTCACCAAAAATAAAATGTGTTGTTGTCCTTTTGAATGAGTCTCACCCATATTACAAGTCGGCAGGATCTGCGTAGCGCTGGGAAAGCGATGGAAAAATTAATTTTGTTTTCTCGATCGCAAGAGTGTATAATGACTGCATATTTCACAAAACGCAGATCGGCATGAGTCCGCTGTGTTTCGTTTTGAAACTTTGTCACATGGGGAGTGGTTGTGTATGAAACACGATTTGTGTATCTAACTTTGAAGGGATTAATGGCGGATTGCAAAATGTTCGCCACGGACGAAAGGAGGCATATTCTGGTAAAGAGAAAAAAAAGAGTGATCCATGTACTTAGTTGCGATGAGACGACAAGGGAAGTACAGAAAGTGTTTTTTCTGAAGACTAAAAGTGACAATTTTGGAATTTACCGAACGTGTTGTGTTTTCTTGTTCCAGTTCGGGTCAGATAACATCACCACAAAGGTGACTAAAAGAGAGAATTTCAGTTTCAGTGACAAAAGAGACACTTTCGGTTTCAGTGACAAAAGGGATAGTTTCCAAGAAGCTTAAATCCAACAGTATTTATTTTGGATAACTTTTAAAAAAGTAAGCTTTAATTATAATTTTGTTTTATTTTTATTTGTGTATTATGTGAGTATTTTTTTACTCCTGAAATTTATTCTATATTTTTACATTTAATATTTAATTAACTTAAGTGTTTATAATAAAACCAAAATGTTGTTTAAATAATTTGATGCAGTTCAGAAAGAAGTAAGTGAAAGGAAAGCTTCCACAATTAAACTACTTGATAAAATAATATGTACAAGTAGTGATAGATTAAATCTATGTTAAGAGACTCGATTTCTGAAGAGGAAATTGAAACTGAAGTGGCTTTGACTCAAAACGAAAGTGTAAACGATAACAAAAATGATGTCGACACTTAAAGTGTCCAATTGTCGAATTTATCGGACCTCTTTAAAAATATTAAAGACACCTTATCTCTCTCTAACAATAGTAAAATATGAATATAAATTTTATTGATGTTGAGAACATAATTTCTAAATTTAGTGCTAATTCTTATGAAAATGTTAATGTGTGGGTACAACAATTTGAAAATGCATCTAATATGTCATCGCCGAACTGCAGAAGTTTTTTTGTGCAAAAAGTTCTTTGACAAGAAATGCTTTATTGTACATAAAAAAGGAAGTCGATGTTAGCTCGCGGGAAAAGCTCCTCAATGAGTTTGTAACATATTCTAATTCTGCTCGATTGCACGAATTGCTTAGCAGGTGACAAATAAAAGACAGTGAGAGTGTATTTGAATATTTTCTACACATGCGTGAAATAGGAAACGGTTTTATTGATGATGCAGCTTTGATGCATTATATTATTAATGGGATTCAAGATAAACCCGAAAACTAATTTATATTATATGGGTGTAAAGACTTGTGAGAATTTAGAGAGAAAATTAAAATATATGAAACCATGAGGACCGATTATGTAAGATATCAGTCGAATACATAACACTAAGCAGAGGTGTGATATTTTTGCTGAGGGTAAACAGCCAGAATGGCACAATACAATATTTAGAGTATGATTTTTTAATGCCAGGCATAATAAAAAAATTTCTATTATATGCGATACTTTACTCAGAAACAAATTTAAAAGTCATCTTTTAACATGTAAACAGCATAGGCACTTGGTGTCAACGTGAACGATGACATCACGAACTCGGCAGTAGAAAAGTATCTTTTTTGAGAGACGTTAAAGAGTCCGCTATAAAACCCATTAGAAATCACTCATTAGGCCCCCAAATGAAAGAAAAATAGCTACTGTCCTGCTTACTTTTTTGTCTTCTATCGTTTAAAATCAAAATCAGAAAACGTGAAAATTCCTCATTAATTGTATCCGGATACATCGAAAATAAAACGTACGTACAAAATAAAACAAAACTACGAAACAGAGAAAACTTGAGTAGAAATACGACAATATTGTTAAACATAGATACGGGATCAACGGTGAATATAATTCCGAGTAAAATTGCGGAAAGTTTAAATGTTCTTATTGAGGAAATGGTAAACATACAAATAAAACAAACTAAGGGACTAATAAAGCTTAACAAAACATGCAATCTTCATCTTAAAGTGGGCAACATAGTTAAACCGGCAGAGGTTTTTGTACTTGACACCGATTTACCATAAGCCCTTCTAGATGTAAAAAGTTGCATTGATTTTTCTTTGGAAATAAATTGTGCAAAACGAGTTGTTGTGAAGAGAAAGAAAAGCCTGATTACCTTTTCGAACTCTGATTGCAGCAATTTGTCGTTGCATATTATTCCTGAAAATCCTGTTGAGCTAAATTATAGTTATTTAGAAAAAATAAATATAATAAGTCAAGGAAAGAATATAAAAGAAATTGTTAAGAAAAAAGAAAGTAAAGATACAGATAAACAAAGGAAAAATTGTTAAAAAGGAAAGTAAATATGATAAAAAGAAAGATAAAAATCCTGAATTTCTGAGTTTTTCTGAGGCGGATCTTAGGATACCGGTATCAAGGCCATACCCTGCACTGGTATGCCTACTAAATGTCCCGATGTATCACCTATGGATTTTTGTGCTTTCGAACTTTTAAAAATCTGCATTATCCAAACGTCGTACCACAACCTTTACAAGACTCTGGAAAGCTGTTCAGGAGGAATGGAATAGAATACATCTGACACTTCAAAAAGCATTATTATCCTGGAAATTACGGTGTCGCAAGATAATTATGAATAAGGGCTATCAAACAAAACATTTCAAACACAAGAATTTTATGAAATATAATTTTGTAACTACAATATACATCGTCTAAAAAATGTGTGAACAGCCTCTGTAAATAAAGGATGTTACTTATGTACAGTGATGAATAAATTGGCTCAGCGTCATTTCGTTGCTTACGAATTATTTTTCTTTTAGACATCCAAAGGATAAACTCAAGAATGCACGTGTGTGAAATTTCTCTATAATGAAGCCTAATCACTCATGTTTAATTTGAAAACCCGGTTTGTATATATGTTCAAGTTATAGTTTTATATAAATGCTAAACAGAAATATTTATGGAAAATCTAATTACGTAAAAGACATAAAAAATGTACTCTCAGAAAAAAACTGCCTTACGTGACGTTTTATACGCTAATTAAACTTTTGTTTCTTCACATGCGGTGAAAATTAAGTAAAGATGCATGACAACATTTTTTAAACTTACGAGTTTTAAATAAAACTTTCAAATAAGTTTTTAAAAAGATGAGATAAAGGTTTTTAATTACATACGTGTGAGTGGCATGTAACGCGAAATACGGAGGGACATTTTGAAATTAATTATTGATAAAAAATCGTTAATTACAACATTTGCGTCTGTAAAGAAACCTTAAAAAAAGTAAATATTTTTAAAAATAACGATTCGTTTTTTTTGTGTGTGAAAAAAATTAGGAAAGATTTGGTTTTTTTTATATATTTTTATCACAGTAAAGTGGAGAAAGAGAAATGAAAATTTGTAATAATTATAAACATTCCAAGCAAGGAAATATTACAAAACAATGAATAAAGAAACATTTACACTACGGATTTTGTTAAAGGGCCACATGACTCATAAAACTTTAAAAAGTTTTATTTTTCAATGTTTTTATATTAAACTACAATCTTTTCTGTCCACTTTGGTACCTTTTTTTTCGAAGTTTCTAATAGAAATCGAATTATGATTAAATGTATAATTATTATTCTTTCACAGTTAAAGAGAAGCATTTTCATCTTTAATTGCATTTTTCTCATTTGCTAAAATGTTATTATTTCCAGTATTGTATTTCAAAAACTATAATGAAATACCTTGATGAAATTTGGTAGATATATTTAGTTTGTTACGTAAAACAACTTACACCTTATATTAATTAGCACGTTAAATAACTGTATTTAAGTATACTTTTAAAATATTATCTTAATCATATTCAATAAAAAGTACTAATCTTGTTAAAATGCTTTTATTTGAGATATACGTTCAAGATATACCATATTTCTTTACGTAGAAAGATAAATTTTGTTTCTGGCCCCAATATCTTTATTAGAATCCTGCTCGTAGGAAATATAAGTAAAATTTTGATTTTAAAATATGAATCAAACATATCAACATTTTTAGTAATAAAATTTATTTTATATGATCTGAAAAAATGTCATATATTTTGAACAGTTCAAGCATTTGTTGGTAAAAATTTCATTATAATTTCATAAGTATGTAAAGAGGAAAAATAATTTATAACATGTAAAATTTAGTATTCTGTGACAAAGTAAGACTCTTTAGACCCCTTAAATAATCTTAAATAATTTATCTTAAATAATTTGTCTCTTAATTTAAAGTTGTAACCTCTAACCAAACTTTCTTAATTTAAGTAATACTGTAAACGTAATTATTTCGTATTTCAAAATCCAAATTAGAGTATAATCAGGAAAGTAAAACCTGTTTAAACGGTTTTTTAATTTATTTAAATAAATTTTTAAAAAATTATAATTTAACATTCCATCTTTTGCGAATTCCAGTCTGTAGCACTCGACGGGCTGTATCCCACAAATTCATGATTGTTTGTTATGATTTCTTTTGATTTGTGTCACTCAAATTGTTCTATTTTTGTTCTTTTCAGATCCTAGTTGGTTACACCTGAACTTTTTACTTCTTAAATATTTCTTGTTTATCTTACTTTTTATAAATGTTGTTACATACTATTTAGAATAATGTTTTAAAAACATATTAAAAAGGCAATTAATACAGATGAAAATGTAAAATATAGCATAACATTACATACCACAAAAATGATAAAGTAAATCAATTCTACTCTAGATCAATTCTGAATTTAAGATTAGCTTTCAGCTTTACATTTCTGGCCCATTATTACTACATGCTCCAAACAAAAATATTCATTAAATTTTATACAGGTATATTAGGACAATCTACATTTCTTATTTTCTTGGCATTCAACACTCTTTTTGCATTCATTTGAGGAAACGTTTTCATATTTTCTTCTTCATTGGTTAATCTGTTGCTTGAAGCTTCATTTGCGAGTAATTCAGTTCTTCATTTCTGTTACTAAATATAATATAGGATAGACTTCTTCACGGCTTTTTTTATGATTATTAAAATCTAAAAATCTTCAGCAAACAAAAAGTCCTAAAATAATGAAACTCATAATAGAGGTTTCTTTAACACGTTGACTTCCAGACGCATTTTCATTCGTTTCCCCAAGGCGCCGACGTGAACTTTTCATTACGCTATGCATATTATGCTGAACTATTATTTGCAGCAGATAAAATGAGTTATAAAATAAGGCTTTAAGCAGTTTTCGTAGTGGAGGTCACCGATGACTCCCACGGCGAGGTAGGCAATTATTACGATTGTCCTTTTTTTAAACAATCGTGCTTCGACTGCTAAGTGATTACTCTCGTTCTTTAGTATTCAGAGCAGCTAGGAAGACCTAGAGCAAAGAATTAAACTGAAAAAGAGGTGAAATATTGTTCCGATTGCTTTGATTCACCTTTTGTTTGTCTTGAATGTTTCAATCTGACTCATCGCAATATGCACTGATAAAATGTATACTTTTAATGTACTAATAAAATTATGTTTGTATGTTCTACATTGCATTAATTTCTTCAGACCATTATAATAACAATGGAATTATTAAAAAAATTATCAGTATCCATATTTACTATAATTATGTACTTTTATTTGTCATGTAGTTCTCTCAGTAAATTTAGGTATTTACCTATGATCAAAATTATAGTGGTTATTATTTTGTTCGTCTCAAAGACTAAAGATTATCTGGGTTGAGTTGTGTAGATTATTTAAGTTTAAATTCAACCACAGGTTCTGAGAGACTACAGACTTAAACATAAAAAAACTAATCAGCTAAATTAAGAGTTATTAAAATCAAACAATATAGTTTTAAAAATGCACATACAAGGTTTATAGTTTAAAATAAAACTAAGCAAATTTATTATTACTCTATATACAAGACTATATACGAAAAAAAAAACAATTTGATTTAAACTTCATAAAATTTGCTCCTTCCAAACTTTTTACTAGATGCCACATTATTTTAGATTTAACATAAATAATATCTTAACATTTTAGTAAAAATAAATAAAGAAGAGAGAGGACCTAATTCCAAATTCAAATATCTCTAATAAGTACCTTTGTGGATCTATTTAGTGTGCCAAGGCGATACTCCGGTTGGACGGTCTTGTGAAATGATGTAGACACTTTAAGTACTATCTCAATTGGTGGGGTGACAATGTTGACTTGAGTCTTGTGAAAGAAAGCCCAAGTTGTTGACTTGGGTGATTGTGAAAAGCGGATGCGCTGGAACACATCTGGTCATTGCGAGATGTCGAGGTCTTTCTTTGGTCCCCGAACTCTGTCCTCGAGTCCTGAACACTCGCTATCGAAAACTGATTCTCGACCTCGAACTCTCACTGTCGAACTTCTCTCCTCAACTCCCGAACGCTCTTGTTTTTCTAGACTTTACTTTATTTTATATATTTTTCATCTGTGCCCTTTCTTATTTCTCTTCGTCCAATCAGGAGAGCTGTATAAATCTATTGGTCTCTTTTTTCCCCCGCCTTGAAACTGCAACATGGGGAAAACCGTGTCCCTTCAAATTGGGCACTGTCCCTTAGGGACTCATAAATAACCCCACAAAGGTATATTCTTATTTACTGTCATGTACGGAGACGTGATTCTAACCTGGGACTGGGATCAGAACCCCGACCAAGAGTCCCGTACACGACGAAAATCCGTAGAATTAATTTTTATAGGTCCTGTCCCCTTTATAAAAGATGTGATGAAGTCAGATATAGATACCAAGCAATTCATTTCTCGCTTTATTTATAACAATTATATTAATTAATCAATTATATTAATTGTATCAATTATATTAATTATATCAATTATATTAATTATATCAATTATATTAATTATCTATTATATTAATTATCTAAATCACCTCACCACATTATTATTTGCTGCTTCGCCGGTCACCATTGGTCTCCAGGGTACTGTAACCAAGTCGAGTACTCGTCACCGATGACCCCCCCATGGCAGTTAACGTGTTAAATAGACTATACATGCAACTGATCTAATTTTGACTATATATAATTGAAAATTTATGTTATGATTCAATTCTAATTTTTTTTTTCAAACTTGCATAAACATAATATAAAACCTTTTAGCTGCACACATTTTGCAAAATATCCATCAAATATTATTAATCTATTACTTTAATCAAAGAAACCTAACTCTGAATTACATTCATTGACAAGTTTCTTCATTTAAATGTCAATGCATATCTTAAGAAATGTCATAACAACGGAATTCCAGATATTTAATTTCGTTCGCTCGAACCGAAATTCGATAAACGTGAGTGTCTCTACGGACAAACCATTCAATGTTTTCTCATTAAAAACCGGCTCCCATTTCGTGTTAACTGTAAATATAAGTTAAAAATCCCATTTATTTCTTTTCATTTGTGCTCTGAAAAGTGTCTCATTTTACGCAAATAAAATATTTGAACGTTTATATGTGCAGCTTAGTTTTCGATAACATTTGTATAAACCTATCACACCAGTTTTTAAAACTTCAATTAAGTTAATAAACACTCATATTTTGTTTAAATTAAAAGTTCTGAATTTTCGCAGATAATTATGTAAACGTAGTGTTAAATTACCCTTGGGGAGTAATTAAATTACAATCGAGAATTAGAAATATCCTGTTGCCAGGCGTGAACATATAGAATGGTTTCAAATCCATTCACTGGAATAAATATCTTGAATATTTAATTATTCATCGAATTGAAACTATACCTTTCTACCCTTATTTATTGGAAAGAGCGATTTAAAATGGAGTTGTTATGTTCACAGTTCGGTATTTAAGCACACATTGTTTCTCCTGATTAAATGTTCCTCTTTTTAAAAGCCGCTATGTTATTGGCTAATTTAACACTTGGCATGCGAGTATACTTCATCACCAATTTACACGTGCAGCGGGCGTTTTTTCGTGAATCGCGCGAAAGTTTAGTTATTCTAAAAAATCGCAGTAAATAGAAAACTACCTTGTTTTTATGAACGAACATTTTTTTATTTTTCACTTTAATATATACTGTATGATTATGTAACAAAAAAAAAAAACCAATATTTTTACGAAATCCCAAAAATAAACGATTTTAATATTAAAGTCCGATAATATGTCAGCGCATATTTCTTCATCACTATCTTTGTCACAACGGCTCATTTTATCAATTTTGTATTCAACAATAAAAAACCAAGCTACAAATTGACAATACACGACTTGTACGTTCTGCATCTAGGAATTCGATTGAAGACGAAATAACGCAACAAAAGACCGAGTAACTCGACAATCATAACTTGTGGAAAGAAAAATGCAAAACGTTGCATAGCAAACAACAGGCTTATAATGTCAAACATACATATAATTATACGTATTTAGTAGATTTATGGTGTTTAGCGGGTATCCACCACAACTCTACTAAATACGTATTTTTACGTGACCCGTGCTCCATTGACAGACTACAAAAAACGTAAAAATACGTTGCCCGCAAGCGAAGTATTAATATTTTGTACATTATAATAACTTATAAATATCTTGAAATATATATATAAAAGATTGACCTATAGATCTTGAAATGTTTCTCAACTTACGTTTTAATTGACTATTTTTTACGTTCCCAGTTATCTAAATTAAAATGGACAGGATTCATTGAGATTGCATTTTTTTTCATTTTTCTCAAAATTGTAAGCTGTATAATTGTTACTTGCGGCTATCTTAATACTTTACTGAAACAGCTGTCAGTTCTTCCAGGGATATCTGAAATTCCTTGTTCTGTACATATAGTTTTTGCCTACTTAGATTGTTAAAAAAGCCACAAAGGAATTGTAGAATTGTAGATTTGTGTATTTCTTATGAAAATCATCTTCTTCACTTTCCTTCCTGAAGATGACGATTTCATAAATCAACAGGTCCATGTGTGTCCTGTTCATGTGAGACATCATAGTCAATTCATCAAATGTAAGATGAAAATAGAGGATTTTTTTATAAGTATTTGCTGGTCTTTTTTTAAACCCTCGGCAGTAAACAGCCCGAGGATTAGGCTTTGAGATTTTTACCACAAACAGTTCACTCTGCAACAGTATAAGAGGGAAGGAAAATAATCATGAGTCATTCTTTAAAAATGTCTAGTATTTAAAATAAATTAACACAAATTTCTGGTAGAAAGTAGTGTAAGAAGGTAGTATTATGCTAGTCGTTAATAGTGTTAAAGTAAGCGAAATAGGTTAAAGCTAGCGAAAAAAGATTTAAAATCTAATACGAAGCTCTATGTCTCGTAATGTTCATTGGGTTCCAAAAAAAACATTAACACTAGATTTACGGACCGAGATAATTTGACTCATTAAAAATTTGATCAATATATATATATATATATATATATATATATATATATATATATATATATATATATATATATATCAGTGGCGTGCGGTCCATATGTGCAGGGTGTGCACTGCACACCCTGGCAAAATTATAATGGACAACAATTTTCTGCACCTAAGTCTACCTATCTTTATATGGTATATAATAAATATTATTTATAATATATTCAAATATTATGTTGATTTGTTTACTTGTATTTCCGCAATGCGTTCAAAAGCAAACAAACATACGAAGTTCTAATGTGTACGCACTTCGCACTAAATTGAAAATCTCGCTTTATATGTATGCGCTACTGGAGAAGAACAGCATACTATGGCACTGAGGCAAGTGCAGCCATTTTTCCTGCACTTGGCATTCAGAATCATCCGAAGGTACGGTTTATTAAGCGTTGTATACTTACGTGCTGAAGCGATTTTGGTATTTTTACTGATTAACTGGCCGTACGATTTTGCAGACAGTAAATGTTTAAATTTATATATTGTAAGATTTTGTTTTCATGGAAATATAAAGAAGTATTTCATCAATATAAAGGGAAATATGTTTTAGTGTAGTAAAATAATTTCAGTGATGTATTCTATTTATTGAAATAATTATCTGAAAGACAATGTGGTTTTGTTTTAAAGAAATAATTTTAATTGAACAGTCCAAATTTTACCATTCATTGTGTCTTACACACAATATATAAATTATATCTGTAACACCTGGTTTTGTTTTTAAAAATTGTCAAGATGTTTTTCGCAGAATATATGATTTCCAAATGTCAAAAACAATTAATAAATATAATTTAATCCACTGACCGAACAAGAAACAGGTCACTCTATTGTGCTAGCGTGCAGTGAAATCCTCTGCACGTGGAATAGACGTTCGGGTTTTAGGCACCAACGAGCATCCGGATGAGGAACAGTAGCGGCGGGCGCCATGTGGTTCTACGTTGCTGAACATATAAGTTTTTCGGAGAAGCCCGAAGCGTTGCTTTTTCGACGCCGATATGACACCATACAACAAAAGACATGATTTTGGCTTCAGAGCTAGTAGAATTCTCATACGTTTAGCTGTTTTTATAGTTATAACTCGACTACTCGTAGGTAATTATTTTATTTATTGTAATATTTAAATTCATATTCATAATAAATAACCCGTTTCAGAACGGAGAACTCAGATGTCTCAATATTAAAGATTTATTGGAAAACCCATGTTCTCTGCACACCCTGCATGAAAACCTACCGCACGCCACTGATATATATATATATATATATATATATATATATATATATATATATATATATATATATATATATATATATATATATATATATGTATGTATGTATATATGTATATACATAAAACTTTAATATCACTCTTCAAAAACAAACGTTGGATTTTAGTTAAGTAATAAAATATATGTAAACTTTCATTCCTCTTCCCAACAGACCCCTTCATTTCGCATTATCAAATGTGGTATACCTATGTTTACGGTTGTGAGCCAATTTGACTCATAGAATGGTTTAACAGTTCTGTATAAAGGGACGACCCAAGTAAATATTTTACGAAAAGATTTTATTTTCCAATTAGATGAAGAGCTATGAAGTAAATATAGAGAAGAAGTCGAGGACACTTCCACTGACAGAAATTCATGCTACTGACGCACGGAAGAATTATCAAGTTCAACAACCATGCAAAAGAAACAGATGTAGAAACCATTGTGCTAAATGTAATAGAATTGTTTGCAGAAAATGTGTTTCAAAAACAGATTTTATAAGTAAAAAATGTTTTCCAAGAATTTTTTGATTATAAACATTTTATTTAAATTAAATTGGAACTATTTTCTTTGTAAAAATCTTCAATTTCTTGTATGAGTCAAATTAGCTCGCTTCAGTAAAATAGGTATATTATCAACATCTGTAAATCTAGTGTTAAGGTGTTAAGAACAAATCTGCCTAGACTTTTTACTGCAGTGTATTGACTTTCATGACTTTACAGTAAAATTACGTAATCCATCAAACTCTGGGACATATCTTCAGGTATTGCCAGCATATATTTTCTGTTTAATTTCACTTAATTTACAAATTCAGTCACATTAGTTACAGTTACGGAAAGTAGTAACTACTCTCAGTAACTGTTCCGTGGAATTGGGGAAAATTTAAATAGAGTAACCGTAATGTTCTTTCAAAGAAGTGTACTAAAAGCCCTAAAAATAATTTTAGAATTATACAATCCTAAAATGAAAAAGATTTATTGATATATCTTTGATATTTGTAGTAAATGTTTAAGAATTATATAAATTATGTTTTTGAAATTGTCTGTAATCGTCCCACATTTTGACTTTATTTCAAATTTAAAATACTGAGCCAGTTTGTTATGTGTGTTGCTATAAATGTTTAGCCATTACACATTTCACATAAAAGAAATAACAAATTTATCGCTTTTTCATACGGGAAGTAATTTAGTGTTAAGAAATTGTGGTCACAATAAATTCCTTATATGGAAATGCTCATCGGATAATTTATTTTTTGAGAAGTCCAGATGAAAAATGGATCTAGTGCTCGCCAAGGTAACCCGTTGATTTATGAATTTACGGAATAGTAGAAAATTCATATCAGCCATAATTTGAAACAGTTTGAGCCTCTACCAATATTTGTTACTACTCTTTTTAGATGCCAAGTATTTGCAAGGTTTTATTTTCTTTTTCTCCAGTATATCTTTTCAGTAGTATTCCCCGAAAATTTTAGTATATACGGAAGTCTCCATTTAACTTGTATAGTGACTGTTTAATCTCCTGATGCAGTTTGTGTTGAAAACACAGAATAAAAATAATTATAAATGGAGTCTAATTGCTGAAAGTAACTTGGAACAGGACGATGAAATTTAGAAATGCTAATTCCTTGGATGCTTTTATGTAAATGGAGATTTTGTATGATGATTCGTAGTTTTATGTCTTTTGGTAACAGTCTTAGTAATTTTTTAGATTACCTCCTTTACCTATGTCATTTCTGTTATTTCACTTTACAATATCTCCTAAAAATCCCCAGGCTTCAAAGAATGATTAAAAATCTTTAAAATTTAAAGTGTCTTTATAGATTTACAGTTCACATGGGTTTATTTACTACTTTTAAAATGTGACGCGTACTATTACAAGTAAGTACATAAACGAATCTTTGCTTTGAATATGGTGTGGTCCTGCCATATTTTCGCCAAACGATGGTCAAACGGTTAGAGAGCTGAACTTTAGTACCTGTACTCATGGCTTGAAAATCCCACTGAGGCATGGGTGTCCATGGTCATTCGGAATCGGCTTTAAGCATTATGTTTAGGTCTCATTAGCCATAGTGCTGCAAAAGAGTAGACCGTAGTGCTTGAAGCACAACCAAACCTGTCATATTTTCCCTCAACGTGGCTGGAATATTTTAATGGTTGATTTAAGGTATTGGCTGAAAAGAAACACTTCAGGGGAAAATAGGAACATATTTCCAATTCAGGTAGATTTATTTTTGTATTGTGTATGCAATGTGGTTTCATGGCTTAATCGTTAATTTAAAAAAGATTCAGAAATCTTAACGTCAAGTGGCATTAGGCGGTATTGAATAGATAAACCAACCAGGAAACTCTTCCAACTCATTTTTGTTCGAAGATATATATTTCTGAGACAATGAAATGTTTCAGGTAATAAATCTTCCCCGAAGAAAAATGGTGAGCATGAATTCACTGCTGTGACTATTGCTGTAGTGATACTTTACCCGCCATATTTGCTGCTAAAAACATATTCCAAACTGTTTTAGACAACAAATTTGTAGTGCAATTTGAACACGTTCTCCGTTATCGACAAACTCTATTTACTTATATATTATCAACAATTTGCCAATAAGAATCTGTATTAGTCAAAATTTTACTGGTATTAAACAAGCATGAGTAGCTTCTAAGGGCAGAGAAACTTTACTTTTGTTAGGGGTACAAATTTTAGTAGTGACTCTTTTGCTCCAATTCGTTATAATCTTTATTACTAGCAATTTTAAAAAATATACTTCTTTTTAGTTTAGAAATCTGGAACATAATTATTTTTTATAATTTTTATTCGAATGTTAGGTGGTAAAGGCATTTTATATTTCAAAATATATGAAAAAATATATGCCTTTTAATGTAGGTTTGATTTTATCAGTATTCTTACCTTATATTTTAACTTCTGCAAAACACATTTGAATTAAAAATATATCCATAAAAAGCATTAATTAAATTCTGTAATCGTTTGGAAGTAATGATGATCAATGGAAAAAGTGGGGATATTAACTAGCTTGATATGATTAGTGAAAGAGTGTTAATGTCGGACTTAATATGCAATAATAGCAAACTCAATTAAAGTTTCAGAAGTAATTTCATCTGCAGATTTTCACTAAATCTAACTATTGCTTTAAGATTATAAATGGTTTGGTTTGGAGTGCTACGGTCTACTTTTTGCAACACGAGGGCTAATGAGACCGGGACCTACTGCTTAAAGCCGATTCCGAACGGCTACGAACACCCATGCCATAGTGGGATTCGAACCCACGAATTCCGGTTCCGAAGGCCAGCACCCTAACCATTCGGCTATCGTTCGGCCTATTGCTTTAAGAATCTTACTTTCTTTGATAACAAATGGAGCAAATATAGAAGAATTTTTCAAAATTAAATTGTGCCTATCAACAATTTACTCTTTTAATAATATTTTTTAAAATTTTAACATTTGGCAGAGTGAACAATTTACAGTTTTTTTGTCTCTACTGAGACCCTGAGGCTAGGGTTCTAGACTTTAAAATTTATAAGTAAAAACAAAAAATTGCAACGTTAAACAAATGAAATCTAACACTGCTTATATAACTCAGGTTAATAACCTGCATGTGAAGGGAAAATGAATCATCAATGGTTCTTTATAATCAATTTATTATCTATTCTTTATACCTGTCTTCATAACATGTCACTCTCTAATTCTTTGACATACAAATAAGATGGTCCAGTAAATATACTATTAAATTCAGATTCATCCAAAAGTTATATAAACATAAACACATAACCTTTTTATTTTGTAATTTGTCTTGTTATGTAACATTTACTGAGGTTCATATATGATGATGATAACTGACAATAATTAAGGAATAATATTATATAAATTAGTATATCTGTAAAATAAGAAACGATTCTAAGTAGGTATAAGAACTGACATTTCTTACATATCTATGTTGTTTCATATCTTATATTATTTTTTAAGGACAGATAACATCTTGAACATTCTAATCAAAACAGAATCAATTTAGAGTTAAATAATTAAATAATTTAATTACGACTTCTGCCGGAGATAGTTCTTGACTCCTTGGAGACGTCAAAGTCTACTTTAGCTCTATAAATAACATCTCCTAGACAACATTGTAGGCCAAGGGGTTAATCATTCCAATGAATCGAGCGCCTAAGAACTTAAAGAAAAGATTAGGACAAATTTTAAACGCAGCTTGACCTTCACTGATTCTGCACGAGACTACCAGATATAAGTAATCTCTACGTTTAATTAGATTACTTGGCAAAACGTCTTTCTACAAAATTAATCAGTACGTTGTAAATTATAGTGATTCAGAACTTTTTGCCTTAAAACCATTTTTATAAATAACTAGACAAAATGCGAGGTTAAAAATATATTTACGGATATCACAAAGCTTTTCCGTTTCTAAAGTAAAATCTGGAAATTTGAATAATATTCTGAAAATTATAATGTCATAAAGTATTTGAAAATGGATGTCATTCCATTTGATACATCATTTTGTCACTCGGTTTTAAAGAATGACCGTTCTCCATCTAAAATAAAAGTCATCCAATTTTCAAGCGATGAATATGAAGTATCTGATATTGTCTATATTAATCAAACTTTAAGGCGATCATCATATATCTCAGTAAAATTTACACTGCAGTTATTGTAACTGAAATGTAATTAAGCTGTGGTGATTACGCAATTTTGGTTACGATTGACGTCATACGTCGCATATCAATGTCTTTTATATTTTTATTCTTTATAAAGTATTTTATGTAATGTATCCTGACATTTTGTAATATAAATTGATATTTATTCACGTTTGTACAGTTTGATTATTGTAGTATTTGTGGCAGCACACCATTGTAAATATGCAAATTATCTTGTATGCTGCCTGACTACATAAGAGTCAGCGTGCCAGTAGCCCGAGAGCTCGGTTGTATCGAGGGTGATGATGTTTATTTATTGTTTCTTAAATAAAATACGTACGCCTGAAGTGAGTAATGTTATTTTGACTGCACCATACAAATCCTTCTGATAATGGATATATATACGTGGTGATCCCTACAGTTACAACATTCATCATCTCGAGTTAGAGCAGGGGTACGCCATTAATAAAAAATTCCTTTTAAAGAATCGCTTAATTAAATTATGACAGAAACAGATCACGGAATCATAGGATATATTAACTTATAAACATGTAAGATATTATAATTACATTTAAAAATACAATTTAAAGTCATTATATTTACCATATGAATGGTAATTAAAGTATTAAAACAGTAAGGAGTGATAATTAAAATATTAAAACAGTAATGAAGGATTATATTTTTTTTTAATTTCACATAATGATGTTTGAAAGAACAGAAACGAATAAAACTGACTATAATACATTTTAAACAATTTTAAGAATGGAATTAAAAACTTTTAGGTAAATTAAAGGCGGATTTTAAAATAACATTTATAACATGTAAAATGGAAGTAAAAATTTACTAATAGTTGTATAATTCTTAAAACACTGCTCACATTTCCAAAGTAATTTTCTTTTAACTAATTTTTATTTCTAACACTATTATTAGCGTTAAAAGTACATAAATAGGAATAGCAATTAGAATACTAAAAGTAACAATAATATTACAATTGTATTTGAATATGACTTTATTCAATTTAAATTCTATGGAAATATAAGTCAAAAGATTATAAAATTTAGAAGACCCGTAAAAATGTCTAGTTTAAGATTATAATATTTTGGGAATATATTGAAATTATATTCTGATTAGAAATATTTTTCGAGATGATTAGGAATATTTTTCGAGAAATATATTTAAAAGAAAATATTTAAAAATTTAAATTTTTATAAAGATTTCAATAATTTCATAAGTTTGTTGAGTTCCAGAGTCAAAAACAGTAAATGAGGGCACAAAGATGCGACTTGTACATGTTTCTGAAAGGAACAATCATTAAAATGCCGAAATATGGATTTAAAACTGAAGTATCTCATTTTAGAAGAGCATAATAGAGCGAGCTTCCAGATTGATTAAAATGAAGAAAGACTAAAATGATGAAAGATTAAAATGGTGAAAAACTCTGGTAGTGATTTCCTAATAAGGGAGATGTTACCCAACGATCAGTACAAGGTCGACAGAGAATAACAACAGGTCATCAAACCCGATTTAGGCAATAACTCCCTGATATCGGTCTTACCGCACAAATGTGCCAGGAAACTGGGTTCAAAGCCCACAGCCATCACAAGAATACGAGTTTCGAGGCGTTTACCTCAATTGTGTTAAATCAATGGTGTTGGTCTGTATGACAGCCTAACAGCTGTTGAATTCTTCTGATTCTTCCAAATACACGTGCTCGTAAATTGGAGTTTGGAACATTAGCAAGGGAGTATGGCACAGTGGGCCAATGTGATACTCAGTAAAGAGTCCCGTTTTAATCTCAAAACGAAATAACGATATAATCAGAATGTTGAACACTTGGAATACATGCAAGGAACATCATGAAAAGTTTGTAGGGTTAGTTAGGGTATTGCCAGTTATTATGCTGGATGACCGTACATACCTCTACATATTTGAACCTGGATTTCTTAATGCTACAAGGTACGAAGAGGAGGTACTTGAAGATTATGTTCGCTTGTTTTGGTCCGTACTATCGATCCTGTATTCATATGCGTGGAAGATAGCATGCCTTGTTACCTGCATACCTGCTACGCGACTTCCTTGAAAGTGAATATATCTATCTTCTTACATTCCTGATCTTAATCCTATTGAAAATGTTAGACACATGCTCGGGAGACAACTTGCAGCTCGTTCCAACCAATAAAATCCACTCTAAAGCTGAAACGAGTTTTCCATAACGCTTGGAATTATTTTAGACCCAACTCGTCAAAAATCTCCTACAAAATATTGGAAATTGTTGTACTGCATGCTTAGTTGCCAGAAGTGTCTACACACTTTATTAACTACTAAATCACCTTTTTTTTTAAATTTCTTTTAAAGTATAAACTGTTCCTGTATGCCTTTTTCTTTGAATACTAAAGATGAATAATTGTTTTGTGCATTGTTTTCTTCTAATATAACTGTATTGTATTCGCTACGATTCACACCAATTTCTTATGGACTCGTTTACATAATTGATATTTATATAAATATTAGCTCTTGAACCGCAGTGTAAAGTGCGAATTGCATTCAAAACGGAGGTCAGAGAACCGCAGTGTAAAGTGCGAATTGCATTCAAAACGGAGATCAGAAATTAATGTTGTAGTATTACTAAATACAGGATATCAACTATTTATTTTTCAAGGTTAATGTTTTCCTTTATGCTCTACAGCGTTAATAACCGTTACGTTTTATTATATCTGTTGACAGCTAGAAAATTGGATCGGAGAAGAGTAACGGCACGGCTAAGTAGAATAGCTTTGGCAGAGAGCCCAAGATAGATAGCGTGTGTTCTTACTCGAGTTGTAACATGCACATAGACAGATATAAATTTATCATTAAATGCATGTCAATTAAGAAGTACTTAATATTTAACTATCTTTCAATATTTACAGACTTGAAAGTAGAAAATTGCAACACATTGAATTGTTTCGTTATATTCATTACATATTGCTATTTAATCTACTATGAATATATAGAGATGGTGTGAATTCAGTAGGCTTTACATTATCTTGCGTACTGTACAAAACCACTGTTGTAACTAAGATGGCTAAATAGCTGTTACTTCTTTAGCCTTGGGCAAAATACAGCAGTGTAGAATGAAAAATATCGTTCTTGTATATATTTACATATAAAAATATTACAAGGTAATAATTACTATGTCATTTCAAATTTTTATTTTCAACGTTATGAAAACTGTATAAAAAATTTACCACTTGTATATTCAGTACAAATATTTTTTTAAAAATTCTATTTCATACAATTTAAAAAGAATCAATCTTAGAGAAAAAATTAAAGGATTTTATTAGTAAAAAAACTCTTTAAAATAAAATACTATACGAAATTACATTTCTAATATTGAAGATATATTTTAAATTTTTTTGGCGTAAATAATAAGATTAAAATCCTAATTCCAGAGAATAGAGAAAATGCCAAATTTTCTTCTTATATGGAGCACAACATTTCCATAATGTTCAATTTGTTTTATACCTAAAAAGTAATTTAAAATTTGTCTGTTAATAATATTAAAGTGATAATTCACTTCGATAGGCAAATGGATTTCTCTAAATGTACGAGAAAATTTAATTCTTTTCCTCTTAACGCAAGGGTTATTGCTTCTTTTTCTGCCAAAGTAGAAAAATTTAATTCACTAGGAGTGAACTGAATACAAGGATGATAAAATTGTTTTGATTGCTACAACAAAAAGTCTCTAGAGAAAGAAAATCTGGTATGCAGGAAAACTTGTTAATTGAATAATGTATTTTTTATAGAGCTGTTTACAGCAAAAAATCAAAACTTTTTTTATGTTAACGGTATTCGGATTTTTTCAAAATTGTTCTCATATTTTTTATGAAAATACCTAGAATTTCGTGCTTTTATGAAAAACAGGAGAACATCTGAGATTCTAAGAAAACGTAGATAAAAAAAGCCTGTTTAATAATGTTACGAAGTAAATTGTTGATTATACATTCTCAGGTAAAATTTACTTCGATATTCTTTTGAAGCCTAAAAGAATTTTGGTATAGTAAAAAAAGGAAGTATTCATGATTAAAAAAATCTATAATTATAAATATTTTTATACTCATGTATACTGAACAATCATTTCATATTCAAGTTATACAGATGCCTTATTCACATGGCTGAACGGCAGAACGATGGCCGATTGGATAGGGTGCTGGTCTTCGGTACCAGAGTTCGTGAGTTCAAATCCCACAGTGGCATGGATGTTTGTAGCGGTTCGGAATCGGCATTAAGCTGTAGGTCCCTGTCTCATTAGCCCTCGTGCTGCAAAAAGTAGACCGTAGAACTCCAAACCAAACCAAAACCAAACCAAATGGCTGAACGATGACTGAATGAGTCGGACACTGCTCTTCGGTACCAGAAAGTATACCGATAGCCTTGCGAAATTGAATTGGTAACGGTCTCATTAGCCGTGTTGTAGCAAAATTAGTGCACCTCAGTGATCCAAACTAAAATAGAAAAAATATTCATATGATTACACCACTCATTATGAAATGGGAGTACATCATAAGATTTAATTTTCATAAATTTAATATTTAGGAGTGTTGTGACATTTATTTGTACATATTTCTTCTGGATTATATGTTGCAATCTATACAACGAAAGATTTTATTTTAACGTATATAACGTGAATAATTAGAACAATTATTCACAAAATATTGAAATTTTGCATGTAAGACTATTTAACATGTATCTGTGCACCTCCTTTGTTTTTGTGATTCGCACATATAATGAGATATATCAACATAGCAGATATTAACGTTGCGAGTATATAACAATACAACAAAAAGTTATCAACATATCCGACTAACAATTTGCAATTTCATTTAAAAAATCAAAAATAAATTGTTGTACTCAAAGATAAATTTTGAATTTTAGTTTTTTTATTACTTATTATTATTTGTAAAGGATATATTTGCAAAAAAATTGTTATTTATAACAAAATATCATATCTATAAAACGAAACAAATTCTCAATGTAACGCATATCTTCTTTTTAGACCGCCCCAGATAACACTACTTGAACTGTAGTCAAAAAGTACAGATAACTTGAATAATAAAACTTAAATGCAAATCATAGTTCTTTTTGATAACATATCATAAAATTCTTTTTTTTCTAAAATGTGTCTAATTTACATGCAAGTAAACCATGCTGCGTCTATTATGCTATGTTGTGTGAGAGATTAATAAAAGAATAAATACGTCGTCGCTTAATACAGTACACGTGAAGGAAAGGACTAGAACACATGAAGAAATATTGTAACTCAAATAGAATACACACAAAATATGAACCGTTGACACTTACCACTGATTATAATTTATTTAAGAATTTAACTTAAATATTATATATATATATATATATATATATATATATAACTCCAGGTCTATTTATAATATTGTATCAATCGGTCTACATTAAGATATGGACAGTCTACGTATTGTTAGCTCTTTAATTTTTTCTGCAGTATCTAAGCACAAGATATGAACCGTTCATACTTACCATTGATCATAATTTATTTGAAAAAATTAACTTAAATATATAAGTAACTCCACAGGCGTGTTTATAATATTGTGTCAATCAGTCTACATAAAGGTATGGACAGTCTACTTAATGTGAGCTCTTTAATTACTTCTCCAGTACTAAAGTACAAGGTATGAACTCTTGACATTTGCCATTCATGATAATTTATTTAAACATTTAACTTAAATATTATATATAACTCCAGGTCTATTTATAATATTGTGTCAATCAGTCTACATAAAGGTATGGCCAGTCTACGTAATGTTAGCTCTTTAATTACTTCTGCAGTACTAAAGCACAAGATATGAACCGTTGACACTTATCATTGATGATAATTTATTTAAAAATTTAACTTAAATATTATATATAACCCCAGGTTTATTTATAATATTGTGTCAATCAGTCTACATAAAGATATGGACAGTCTACGTAATTTTAGCTCTTTTATTACTTCTGCAGTACTAAAGCAAAAGATATGAACCTTTCACACTTACCATTGATAATTTATTTAAAAATTTAACTTAAATGTTATATATAACTCCAGGTTTATTTATAATATTGTATCAATCAGTCTACATAAAGATATCGACAATCTACTAATGTGAGCTCTTTAATTACTTCTACAGTACTAAAGTCTTTGGTCAAGTAAGATGGCACCCAGAACCGCTAAATAAATTATGCAAATGGACTCTGATTACGTGGATCGCTTTTTATATGTCCTTCCTTTGCTGTAATCTCTTGCCGATTGAGGAAGAAGAATGGTCGAATGGTTAGGGCGCTGATGTTCAGTTCTATAATTCATGGATTTGAATTCTACCGCGGTATTGACGTAGTAACCATTTGGAATCGGTTTTAAGATGTAGGTCTAGGTCTCATTAGCCTTCGTGCTGCAAAAAAGTAAACATTATCGCTCCAAATTCAAACTTGATAATTAAGAAGACAAATACTCCGGCGATCTCACTTCCTCACGCACGGGGGTTAAGACATATAAGTCCGTATTGTCCAGCCAGGGTTATTTAGAGTAAAATAAAACAGTTAACCTCTCCATTCGTAGCCTGCAATCAAGAGTTACAATTCAGCAATGCCTGCTCGAAACTGACCTAGAGGCGAAAGCGAAGTAAGTGCCCTTCCTTCGACCCCATTAGTCAAGAGACGTTGCTAACAGTGGAGTAGCCCGCTTCGGCCAAGGCAACAATGCCCAACGAACTTTATTGAGAGGTCTGCAGACCCCCTCGGAGAGAGAGCAAGGGAGAAGGAGTGTGGAGCTTAGAATCTTCTGCGACAGTACCATTTCTTTTTTTCATCAAGACTCCATGAGGCATATCTCGACCGAGTGCGGTCCCTTTGGCATCATAGCCTAAAAATCCTTTTATATCCTATTTACATCTTTATTGAAATTCAAATAAACAAAATTCAGCAGGAAGAATTCGTTTTTTTTTCAAGTTTGTATTTTTTTACGTGTATTCCACTTATACCTGCGGCTGGCCTAGACACATTGTCGGCCTCATCTTAACACCAAAGATAGAAGCGAAGGCAATAAATGATGTAACATATTGCTAGTGTCCACATCAAAAGTTAAAGAAATGTTTGAGTCTATTTGTCGGATGTAATACTTTATTAAAATTCAGTCAACAACTACAGGTCTGTATTTGAAACTATTTAATGACATATAACAAATTATTTACATGAAAGTAATTGCCTTCTTTCAAAAGAAAACGCAATTAAAAACTTTCCGTTTTCTTCAAATCCCCAGTAGAAATCATTTTAGCGATAACAAATATATTGCTTCTAGCCGTGACGTGCGTAATCTCAGGGCCTTAATTAACATACGAAAACCCTAAAAAAATCAGACAATCTCATTCAAAATACTTTTACAAAAATGAAGTTATTATTATTCTCTATAGAATTTCCTCCAAGCAATTTAAGAACCAGATATTTTCTTTTATTAATTTTAGAATAACAAATTGTTGTTCAAATTGCAAAAAGCAGAAATTATGACAACTGCTTAGGAAGTAGAAAAAGTATAACAGGAGGAGAAAGGATGCTTTTTTATTTCTCCGTGAAACTTAAAATAATGAACCTAAACAAATGAGAACATAATAAAATATACGTCTGGAAATTGAAAATTTTAGAAGAAAATTACTAGAATTTGAATATTTCGTTTACTTTTCCATACTGCACACTATTTATAGATATTTAATTACGAAAAGATAATTACACTTTGCTTATTTTTGTTCGAATTTAGCTTTTTTTTATTTAGTTGACAGTCGAAATGAAAAGTTTAAAATATAACGGCCTATTTTCTTTTCAATATAAGATATTGTTGTACTCTGTTTAAAATATTTGCTTTCTAAAGCAGTTTTTACTTTAAAAAATACTTAGTTTTGCTGTATAAAGCAACACGTTTCATAAAAAACATGGAATATATACAGAGATTGGAGGAACAAGAAATCCAATTATGTAATATGGAAACTAATTTTATTTCGAATAGAATCTAATAATCGTTTTTATTCCGTGAATCCCAATCATGCTAATAAAAACGGCATATTTATTTAACATCATGATTTTTTAAAATCTGCCTTGTTTTCAATTTTTTTTCAATTTTAAAATATCAGATAGTTTAAAGCTCTCATATTTATAGACTGTAAGGAATTTGCACCCACAACTTGTGTTTTCTTCGTACTTGTGTTCCACGTATGTGTGTCCATGATATCTGAAAAATCTCCACCCTTGACCCCTTCCACCCGGTGTTCCTTCGGGGAAATAAGAAGCCGGCCGGCAAAAGGGGGCTGATAAGGCTCTTGGGCTCAAGTTTCCAGAAGCCATCCCCCCACCGAAAGAGGGGGAGAAGATGTGCAAGAGATGGCAATAGGATTCGGGCCTGTCTCTGGGAGTCATCTCTCCGTTTGCAGCGAGATAATTAAATTTTGGATATGAAAATGCTCAGTTAATCCTTTTTGGTTTTAGACACGCTCTGAGACTTAGCAGGATGTTATTTTGTTTTACTCTAATGTTTCATAAATGTTGTAAATAAATGTGTGTTGTCCGTCTTAGCCTTTTGAGCCTTATTTTGGGTTATGCATCTCAGCGACAGTCTACGAACATACCTGACCCAGTAAAGTAGGCTGGCAGGTCACACTCAAGTATAGCGCTCCAGAACAGTGTGATATTACACAGACTACAAAAGATATTTGCTTTCATTTTGATATACAAATCTAGTTTTTATAAATATATATTTGAAGAATTATCCTGTGTAGAAGAAAATTTCATTTTAACCAGTTGTGCATTTTTATTATTTTGAAATATTCTAATTGAAATGGAAAAATATTATATTAAGTTATAACGTTTACATAATAAGCATTTTAAATTTCAAAAGATACCATGGCATTTAAAGGAGCAGAACTGTGTTTCATGATGAATAAAAGGAAAGCTGCATTAAATATTGAAATTTACTAAAGACCCCTTAAGCTATTTCTAATGATATTTAATATATCGGTTATTTTATACTATAATTTATTATTTGTGTAGTTTTATCGATTTGTTTAAATAATACACCTTATAATAAAATCTTCTTTAAATAAATTATTTGAAAAGTTTAACGACTTAAGTTTAGGTGATCACTTTCATATACAAAAACCATTTCTGAATTATCTATTATATGTCTCTAATATATATATATATATATATATATATATATATATATATATATATATATATATATATATATATATATATATATATATATATATATATATATATATATATATATATATATATATATATATATATATATATATATATATATATATATATATATATATATATATATAAGTTATAACATTGACATAATAAGTATTTTAAATTCCAAAACTATCATGTCATTAGATAGAGCATAGCTGCGTTCTATGTGGAATAAAAAGAAAGCTGTTATAGGCTATTGAAATGTAATAAAGACCCCTTAAGCTATTTCTTATGTTTTTTATATATCAATTATTTTAAACTATAATTTATTATATGTATAGTTTTATCGATTTTTTGTAAATAATGTACCTTATAATAAAACTCTTCTGTAAATAAATTACTTGAGAAGTTTCACGACTTACGTTTAGATGATACTTTTTATACACAAAACCATTTTCTAACCTCTAAAGCATAAAAACCTTTTAAAAGAAAAAAAATGGAAAAATGCATAATCTTCTGTCTTCCAGATCAGTAGTTTTTAAACTTTATATCCTACGGGACCCGATTCTTAGCACAGACGTAGCAACAAAGGAACCAATAAATAAATAGTGCTCAATGAGAAGCAAAGGGCCTATTATTTGAGACTGATTAAACATAAAATATAAACAACATGAAGCAGTATAATGCTTAAGAAAAGTGACGTGGAAGCAAAACTATTTTTTAACGAAATGGTATATTAATAAAAAAATATTGGAATATATCACTTTACTTTGGTTTGTCATTTTAATGGTCAGTAATTGCCATTCCATCTTCAGGGCAGATTTTAAATCTCTGAGAGATGCTGGAGATGGGAAATATGTCCAAACAGCTCGGCTAAGGGCATCAGAAAGGATTTAAATTGGGTTAAGGAGTGGCCAGCTAGTAAGCCAGCCACTCCGTACGCATAATTCCTCACTCTGTAGAAAGTCGTCAACGGCAGCTCCATGGGGACATCCACTAAAGCAATATTATCATTCGTTGAAACGAAAGACTAATTATAGCAGCGTACAGTTACATGGAGTCTAGAACTGAACATAGACAATGGACAGCTGTCACAGAAACAAGCCTGTATATGTGCAGATTGGAGTGATAGCCCAATGAAATCTCAGCCTAAACCATGATTATTTCACTGCAGAATGCGTGGCGTTCGGTTATGTTTTTGGGCTGATTCCGTGATTGCTTGTTCCCTCCAGACGTTTATATACTTATCATTGGGTTGCAAGGCAAATCTAGACTTATATGTGAACATAATATTTCCCCAATCAGACACAATTTAATTCACTTGCTGGTGTACACTATTTAATCATGGCCCTCTAAAATGGATGAATGAAAGAACACATACTCGTAGTACCAGGGCGTACAGGCCATTCAAATATCAGTCCTCGACGAACAGTAGTGGTAGATATCGTATTATTAATCGCCGCTGCAAACGAAGATGTCACACATGGGGATATCGATTTTTAATTCTACTTGGCTGCAACAGCAATAATCTTCCGAAAAGTCGCAACCTTTGGATGACCATCTACAGGTCTTCGTACAACTGTTTGGCGGATTTTGAATTGTTTTCGTAATCGTGACCTGGTGGAAATATGAACGCCGAATAAACGAGCAACATCTGTGATAGACTGTCATGCTTCAATGCGTCTGACAACCCGACAGCGATCAGAACCTTTCATTCATCTTCTGGAAGCAAATGAAATGCTTATAACTCAAAAACAAATCGCGCAAAAGTTCTAAATACAGCAATTACATATATAACTCCTGTAGCCACTGGCACTGGAGCTTTTGGGACGACGATGAGTCGAAGGCCCTATATCACCTGTAATGATCATTAGAGGTAGTGGGTATTACGTTGACTATTGTGAACTGAGTGATCAAAACTTAATGAAAAACATAAAATATAAAAATAAATAAATAAATAAAACTTAACTTCAGTTTTTGTTATCCTTAACTCTTGTTATTAGTAATTAAATTTTAAGGGCAAATAATTTAATCTTAAGAGCAATTAAAAAGAAATTAAACATAAAAATAAGAATGAAACATAAAAATAAGAAATAAAAGTTAAATTAAAATTCAGTAAAATTATTAATCCCTTCCCGGTTTTTCCCGAGCAGAACTCGGGCAGGCGAAATATACCATCCTGGCTCATCCCGAGTGTAGCTCGGGCACTGTGCAATCATTCTTTCCCGAATTATTTCACATGGGCTTTTTATTGTTTCGAATGATTTTGTTTACTTTTCTGGCTACTAGATTATTTGCTGCTCAAATAGAGACATTAGAGAAAAGAAGGTAAAGAGAGAAACAATGATCTTCTGTCCAGATTGCGATGCTGGACTCTGTGCAGTACCGTGTTTTTGATTGTTTCATACACGACCAAACTTTGATTAATAATTTCATAATCATTTATGTAAATGCATAGGATATAAATAAAATTTAATTCAAGATAAAAGCTAAGTGTTTTAAGCTTTATATTTATAGTTAGTGTGAATTGACTCCAAATTCAAATGATTTCTGCCGTACAGAAAGTCTACTATACATGTAAATTACTCATTTATTAAATTGATTTTTTTACATTAATGTTTAGGAAATTTTGTATGTGAATGATGCTATTATGTTTAAAAAGATATGTATGTATAAAAATAAGCATAAAAAATTAACATTTTTTGACCCATAATCCCGAAATAAAATGAACCTGGAAGGGGTTAAACAACTGCCTTTGTAGTTAGTGTTAATTAAAAACAGCGCTGCAGGTAGAAAAAAAAAACAGTTGAGTTACGTGGAACAGTCCAGCGAGCCTATGAGATTGAGTGCACTTTGGGAAAGGCTGGATCTTTCTGAATGACAGCTTCTTATACGATTGCCTGGTTTGTATATTTTTTGACACGAAACCATGATAGGCTGTCACCCAAAATATCTGCATATTTCCATCTAACTTTACAGCAAATTTCATCTTCTTTAATTCTGATTTGCTTGCGGAAATTAACATTTTGCTTTCTTCTTGATTTTGAAATTGGGTGTATTTAAAATAAAACTCTTTTTTTAATTTTCAAATTTAAATTTTTTAATATCAAATACAATGAATGCGAAATAACACAAGTAGAATAATTTCTTTAAGCGTCTTCTTCAATTTCGTGCATTCAGGTTTAACTTTATTGTATGATTTATAGCATCTATAGTTTAAAATATACAGAAAGAATATGTAGATTAATAGAATATTTTAGAATTAAAAAAATATCTTAAGCTTCACATTCTGTATCCTGAGTATCCTAAATTTTAGCAATTACTTTGTATTTGTTTTCAAATAAATGTTTAAATTTTTCCCGAATAAATTTATATTGAAATTCAATTGCAATAAAAATATAATTTGAATAAACAAATAGTACTTTTTTAAGCAGAAATGCTGCGATATGTTCTAATACACACACACACACACACACACACACACACACACACACATATATATAGATATACATATATATATATATATATATATATATATATATATATATATATATATATATATATATATATATATATATATATATATATATATATATATATATATACATACATATATATATATATATATATGTAATCAGACGGACTTCACGATGGGTGGTTGCAGTCATGGCCCATAAAAATTACATCGTTTTAGCTAAAGCCTTTATTAAGATAACGTTGGGGAACGGGTTCCTACTTCATCATAGGAACAGGACAAACTGAGGGGTCAGTTATATGTAAAAGAACCTTAACACCTGGCTCAACATCTCAGTCAAAATCTGAGAGAAAATCTGCCTCCGATAGCGTGCATCTCTTTTTTGTTTGGAAATTTCCCAAATTGTCCGCTAGGGCAATGTAGAGTTATAAATCGTAACACCCCTTCTCTGAGGGCGTAAATAGTAGCCCCAGTGGTCAATTTAGGTTAGGGATTAAAAAAGGGAAAGCAAATTGATGCGGGAATTTTCTAACACCTAAGAATTTTCTCGGGATGTCTTTGGGGTTTTATACAAAATGTTTACATTAGTTTCCTGATCTAGTTTACTTTTCCTTATATATATATATATATATATATATATATATATATATATATATATATATATATATGTTTCTTTATTTATATAAAATTCTTTTCTCTTAGAAAAGTCTAGCAAGGCAGAGATATGCTTTAGAATTTATTGAAAATTCTATTATATTTTAAATAATTCATTTCTTTTAAAATATTTAGTTATAAATATTAACTTTTGAGGATAAGATTCCAAATATTTCTTTCCTGAAAGCACATTTCTCCACATTTCCGTTTCTTTAAATATAAATATATAATGTTTTTGAAAGTGAGAAGAATTTAACTTTGATCACTCCGTAATTTTTTTTTTCTAAATAAAAATTTGACATTGGATCAAGAACTTTCTTTTAAAGAAATTTTAAATGTGTCAAAACTTTCGGGTAGAGTTTTATAACAATAAAAAGTAGTCATGTAAAGAATAGTTTTTTTGTCAGAATAGCTGGATACCAAACTTTTGGCTGCCGGATACATGATTTATAAAAAGTCACTTCAATAATAATTTTGTAATAAATATAATTTTTAAATTAAAAATAAATTAAATATTAACACACTTGCTTTTTTAATTACTTTTTTTAAATTGAACAGATTAATGTATATTTTTGTATTATGTATTTGTATCTTTCGGGCAGTAATCAGGCAGTATGTTTTTCAAAAAACAAAATAATTTATAATTTAACTGTAATTATTTATGAAAAATTTGTGAATAGTTGGAAATAAATTTCGAAAAACTTCTAAAAAATGCCGAGCGATCAGTGGATAGACAAAGTAATTGCTTTCCATAAAAATGATTTAAAAATTACAAATTCTCTTTAGATCCTTTTAACTAAAACTTTATTTTTAAGACTATAAAAATAAAATATCTATCAACTATATTGTTTTAACAGACTAAATATAAATCTTATTATAGGAAAATTAGGCCTGGCTAATCTACAAAAGCATATTTTAGAAGTGCCTCGTAAAGCAAAGCCGAACAAGTTTAAATGCAATACTGCAGTTGAAAATCTGCATATAGCTAGCTCTCAGTCACGGTTAAATATCAATGACTAAAAGTTAAAAACATCAGATGAATGTCATTAACTGGAAATGACGTCATGTTGTAGGGAAGGTATTATTTTAATTTTTTTAGTTGCCAACAATTATGCTTGTAGATATTACTTTTTTTTCTAATTCATTTATTAAATAAATGATATTTTAATTTTAGAACTAAGAATGGTGTAATAATATGTATGATGTTACTTAATATTGTATGTTATTGACAAATTGAAATAATCAATATAGCCAATACAGCACGTTACGCTGTTCGTGTTTAACACTTTGCGTGCAAGCAACGTATTTTTACGTTTTTTGCAGTTTGTCACTGGAACGCGGGTCACGTAAAAATATGTATTTAGTAGATTTCTGGTGGATACCGCTAACCACCACAATCTACTAAATACGTATAATTATATGTATGCGTGACATTATATGCGTGTTGTTTGCGTTGTTATGCAACTCTTTGCATTTTTTCTTTTTACAAGTTATGATTGTCGAGTTACTGGGTCCTTTGTTGCGTTATTTCGCTTTCAATCTAATTCCTATCTCCAGAACGTAAAAGTCGTGTTTTGTCAATTTGAAGCTTGGTTTTTTTTATTGTTGAATACGAAATTGATTAAATGAGCCGTTGTGACAAAGAGAGTGATGAAGAAAAATTAGCTGACAGATTATCGACAGACTTTAAATTTAAAAATCGTTTATTTTTGAGATTTCTTAAACATATTGGGTTTTTTTATTAAATATTCATACAGTATATATTACAATGTAAAATGAAAAAGTTTTGTTCATAAAAACAAAGTAGTTTTCGATTTACTGTGGTTTTTCTAAATAACTAAACTTTCGCTCGATTCACGAAAAAATGACCGCTGCACGCGTAAGTTGGCGGTGAAGTACACCCGCATGCCAAGTGTTAAAGTACAAACATGAAGAAGTAAAAAGGGAAAGAGAATGGCCCTCATATAATATATATATATATATATATATATATATATATATATATATATATATATATATATATATATATATCATACTTCTATTAGGTATGACCTGATATAAAGACTTCCACATTATACACATATAACCTCACAGGCGGAAATAAGTTTAGTTCCCTGGTGTTATCTATCTTTGACTTTAAATAATTGTTTTAATACGTTATAGCGTTAAATTTTGATCATTACAGACAAACACACACACACACACACACATATATATATATATATATATATATATATATATATATATATATATATATATATATAATTTTTGTCTGGATAAGATTCTATTTGAAAAATGTTTTATGACATACATTATAAAGAAGCCCGAATGTTATTAAAAATGAATGGGAGACTAACGGTCAATGCAGAAATAAGAATATCTACAGCATTAAGCAGAAGATATATGCCTTACAGTATCATAAATATCCAATAATCGGAGGCAGAACTGCATTACTTATCATCAAACGGTCGATCTAAATGGCTAAGTATACTTATACTGATGCTTGAATTTCTTCAGAATTAATGACCGCAGTTATGCTATTTGAAATGCAATCTCTGAATTAAAGTTTACTTAGTTTCACTTTTTGCATATGCATTCCGGGTTTGAACATTTCTGATTGCATAGGATGGAAGTATAGAATAATCTTTCAAATATATTTTATGAATCTGCTTGCTAATACACGGAATAAAGTATTTATTTGATATATTATACATTAAAAGGTAGTAATTTCAGTTTTAAATTTGCGTAATGTTTTGAGTCAATGGGCTTAAAGAGTAGCAAAATATGTTGTTGTCATCCATTAAATATTTAACCTATTAGGATCATAATTTGTCTAATGATTTTCTATAAGCTGATATTGTTTGCGAGAAGTCTGGTTTTGAGAGATTAAACAACATCCTGTAATAAATTTTACTACAAATTTACTAAGCGTATTAGTATAAACAGATAAATAATTATACTTCCTCAAATCTATAAATGATGCGCACTCAAACCTTTATGTTTAATTAGTTTATCTTAATTAAGTAGTGTTTTGTCCTTGTGTTTAATGTTAATAAATGTTTCATATATCATGTTGAATGTAGTCTTCTTCAATATTTTCGAGCACTCGGACAGAGAAACAACAGACACACACACACACACACAAGCACACGCACACACATTTATCTATCTATATAAAGTTATTTGTATATAATTGTTATTGTACTCATGTTAATTGTTATTGTACTCATGTTTGGTCACTATGCATTCCGAATTGTTTGAACTAACCATTAAAACATGCATCGTGAATTAAGGCAAATCTAAGGAGGTTTGAGGCACATCAAATTGTTAGGATTTCAAAAGCATATGTGCAGATAGATTAATTTTTCAGTCTAATTTGGGACTAGCGATTATTTTTCCATTTTCCTTCAGCACAAATTTACCAAATTTCCTTTTAAATATTTAATAAAACAATAAAGATCTCTTAAATAACACAAATGATCTGACTCATTATGTTATTTAATAAATTAACTTTTATAATGTATTGACAGTTAATACAAGTTTTCTTGTTTTGTAAACACATTTACTTCACTTTTTTTTATCAATTCAGCTTGATAATTATATTTTTTTACTTGCGTCATTTTTCAATCTAGTTTTTAAAATCAAATCCTATCTTGTTAGAATTTGGCATTAGTACTTATTTTTAAAATATAATGGTCTTACAAATATTATTATTTTAGGCCCTAAACTTAAACGTTTTCATTGTCAGTTATAAATCGAATAATTCTTGCAAATTTCTTTCAAATATTAGAACTAAATGCTAAGATATATAAAAAAAATAGTTTTTGTCTTCATATAATTCTGGAGCCGAACGATGGCCGAATGGTTAGGGTGCTGGCCTTTCGGAGTTCGTGGGTTCGAATCCCACTGTGGTATGGATGTTCGTAGCCGTTCGGAATCGGCTTTAAGCTGTAGGTCCCGGTCTCATTAGCCCTCGTGTTGAAAAAAGTAGACCATAGCGCTCCAAACCAAACCAAACCATATAATTCTGGTCTCGTCTTTAAATAATTCATCATATGATTTAATAAATGAACAAAACTTTGGTGTTTCCTACCTAATTCCTAACCTCAGCCATCACTTGAATTATTAGAATAATACATCTTGTAACTTACTTCATTTGAAGTAACTTAAATAATTTGACAGTGATTAAATTGTATTTTTAGATGTTTCAATTGTTAACAGTATTTACTAGTCTTCATTTTATTAATTTTAATTACATATATTTTTAATAGTGAATTCAGTTGCGCCATTTTTTATCGAATGTTCAGAGGTCAAACTCATTCTGTCGCTAATAGCCTTATCTTTGAAGACATATTTAATATTTGTATGAGTAATATTTGTATTTGTCCATACATTTGGTCTCTTTTAAGGATTTAGCTCAATCCTTAGACTCCTTGTCGGTAGTCATTTGAAAATAATGACCAATACAGTTATTGGTTTTTTATGAAAATTAAATTTCAATGAATATATTTTGATAACAAGTTTATTTCATTTTCAAAACTACTCATATTGTCACTTTAACGCAATCCAAAAAAAAATTTGAAAACTGATATAAAAATAACCTTTGTTTGGAAACTTAATTACCCAGATCAAAAGCAATACGCAAAGCGACTAATGAATGAATATCTCCTCGTTTTCATTTGAAACATAGAAAAGTAATCATCCATAGGGACAGTTTTTATGTTCAAATTTGTTATCTAGACCAAACTTCATTTCTGGAGGCTGCAAAACAAATTTTACGGGACATGTCTGGTGTGTATTTTGTTCGCGTTATCCGAAATGATATCACGTTCTAATTCAGAAGATGTTCCTTGTTTATTAAGCACTAAAAGTATTGTTTTAGTAACTGAATGCTAGTAAGAGGTAATGCATATCCAATAATAGTTTATTCCAATTTACTCCCACTGAAATTTCCCTGAAACCTGAGAATTTCAGAATGAGATGTTTTCTTTTATCACGTGTTATTTTTATTCATTCAGAATTTGTTTGCACTAAAAGCGTTCCCAGGTTCATTTAAAATTGATTCATCGAGTAACTGGGTTTTCTTGATTTTTTTTCTTGGGTTACACAACTTTTTTTTTGTGCAGATTCTGTACTAAGTTTGTTATGTTTCTAAGAAATAACTAAGATTTAAAAAAAACCAATAAAGAAAAATGAATTGTAAATGAAGTAAAAGAAATCTTTTAAACTGGAAAAACAAATTTTGAATTAATTTGTTATGGCAACTTTTTTTTAAGTTACTCTTATTAAAAAATAACTTATCAACTTTCATTTGATTAATTCACTTAAAATTCCCGAATTATTTAAAATTGATTCATCATATTTCATGAGTTAAGCAATTAAATGTCTTCTTTTCTACAGATTCTATATTATTTACGTTAAATTTTTGAGAATGTCAAAATTTAAAAGAAATAATTCAATAAATAAGAGGTAATATGAGATTAAGAAGAAGAATTTTTCCAAGAGGAAAAGAATTGCACAAATTTAGAATTCCTTTTGTAGCAACTTTTTCTGAACTTTTTCCTCATTCATGTAATTAAATATAGTCTTTTCTACAGATGTGATATCATGTGTGTTATATTTTCAAGAAATGATTGTAGATTATAAGAAAGTATTTTGAAGAAGAAAAATAAACAGTAAATGAAGTAGAAATAATCTCTAAACAGTAAAAATATATTTTGTATTCATATATTATGGTAGCTTTCTTTTTTTCTAATTCGATCTTAATTAAAAATAGCTTATTGTTTTTCGTTTAAGTGATTCATTTTAAGTCCCAGAATTATTTATAATTTGTTTCATCTAGTGAAAGTGTGTCTCCGAGCCTACTCTTAAATTAAAGTAATACATTAACTAATTAACAATCTCATTTTTTACAGATTCTCTGTGTATTATATATTTGATAAATGATAAAGACTGAAAGATATAATTTCTGTAAATAAACAGTAATATGATAGAAAGTAGATGAAATCATGTTAAAGCAATAAAAGCATACAAATTTAGAATTCATATCGGTCACACTTTTTGTCTAGTAATTGTATTTTTCAGATCTTTCTCATCAGTTAAGAAATTGTCTTATTTTTCCAGATTCTATACTATGGGTGTTAGAATTTTCAGAAATGACAAACCAAAAAAATTAATTTCATTAAAGTAATATAAAATAAAGTAAATTGAATCTATAAAAAGAAAAATATCGCGCTAATTTAAAAGTAATTTGTGTTGCAACTTTCTTCTAGCAGCTGTGTTTTCCTGTTCATAAGTTTCTGGTCTATAGTTAAGCAAATAACTACCTTATTTTCTTCAGATTCTGTATAATGTGTTAGATTTTTCAAAAATTACAAAGACAAAAAAATAATTTCAGTAAATAAATTAATAAAAATTAAGTAAAACATATCATTTAAAACGAAAAAAGCACACTAATTTAGAATTCATTTTTGTTGAAACTTTCTTCAAGCGATTGTGTTTTGGTGAACTTTCTCTTTAATAAAGGAATTAACTATCTTCTTTTCTATAGATTCTATACTATGCGTTTTGAAGCAATGTTGAGAAATAACAATGACTAAAAAAACAATCCTAGAAAATTCAAAGTAATAAGAAATTTAAGAAGAATATTGTAAAAGGAAAATAATCATACAAATTTAGAATTCATTTGTGTTACTGATTTCTTCGGGCACTTGTGTTTTGCCGAGCTTTCTCATCAATTAAGCGATTAACTCTTTTCGAGACATGCACCATGTGTGTTAGGTTTTTGATAAATGACAAAGACTAAAAATTTCAGTAAATAAAAAGTACTAACAAATGATGTCGTAGAAATCTTCTAAAAAACACAAAAGTTTAGAATTCATTTGTGTTGCCACTTTCTTCTAACAATTCTATTTAACCAAACGTTCTTCTCGGTGAAGGAATTAACCATTTTGTTTTCTGTAGATTCTATACTATACATGTTGCATTTTTGAGAAATAACAAAGACAAAAATAATAAATTTCATTAAATACATAGTATTAGGAAGAGTATAGTAATATGGAATCTTTGTTATATAGTAGATGGAATCTTGTAAAAGGAAAGAAAGCCTACAAATTTAAAACCCTTTTTTGTTCCATGTTTCCCGAACTTTCTCTTTAGTTAAGCAACTATCTTCTTTTCTACAGATTTTATACTATGTGTGTTAGATTTTTCAGAAATGATAAAGACTAATAGCAATAATTTCAGTAAAAAAAGTTATAGGAATTGAAGTAAGAAAGACTTATGAAAGAGAAAAAAACATACAAATGTAGAATAATTTTGTGGTTTAACTTTTTTGTAAAGAAGAGAAAGCAGTGTAATTCAGAAAATCTTATATATTCAGAATTCAATTGAAATACTCATTTTGGCCCCGCTTAAATCAATTTTTAAAAGTTGTGTTATAACTGCAAGTACATACAGTAGAAAAATTAGATTTTGTACGACTACTTTCATATAGTAAAGAATACAATTTTTCTAGAATCCAGTTCTTTTAGAATGAGACTTTCCTTATATTTACTTTATAAACAGTTTTAGCTATTTAAGTAAAGTATATTTCCCCATCTTGTCATCTAGAACTTGTCGTTAAAATTAAATACAATTAGTGAAAGGGACATGCGTTTTCATTCTCTGTGCATATAGTCTGTAAATACTCCATGTTCATGCTAAAATAGGTTTCACATTCATTTTCTGATTTTAAAATTGGGGACACTTTAGAGCATTTCTCTTAATTTTTAATGCCTGATGTATCTTTTTACACATCTTTAAAATAGCTTGTAGAATTTTTTTTTCTTTTTTTGGAACCAGTTTTCCTTTGGAGAGTAGGTAGAGAACAATCTTGTTAATCTACAAAATGACAAAGTGGTTTCTATTAATTATAAATTTTCCATTTGGAACGTCGCTTTGATTTTTCGGGCAGCACACAATTATTTACTTTTTTTGGCAGGTACATAGACTAAAATCATGATAAATTGCTTTATCTATTGTAAAATTATATTTTACAGTACTTATTTTACATGTAATATCAAATAAATCTTTTTTCACGAAGTTTTTCTTTTTCTATAAATGGCATGCATTGATGTTGAAAAGTAAATCTGATCACTAAGATGACATACTGAGTTTCAGAGTTGTTTAAACTGCATATTTATTTTATTCTGTGCAATCCATTATAACTGAGATTTAAGATGTGAATCGATATGTAATCGGCAGAGATGACTCGAGCATTTAAGGGTTAAATTGAGCATATTCCTAAAAAATTTAAAAATTCATTACTTTTATACAAAATAGATTTTATATGCATTAAATAAAACCTAAAATTACAAACAAATATTTTTTTTCCTTAAACATTGTCATAAAGTATACATAATATATTTATTATGTTTGATATTAAAAATTTCTTTTACATTTATTTTGTTTTCAGAAAATAAAATAATTTTATTTAAACTAGAAATATTTTATTTTTGTTCGAAATTGATCGTCGTTTATTTAATTTAATACCTATTTAACTTTCAAACAAATAATTTATACTGTTTTTTTTTCAAATAGAGATAAAATAATCGTAACTCTCTAATATAGTTTACGGAATTACTTTGTAACTGAAACTTACAAACTTCTAAGAAGAGTCTTTTTAATAAGTTTAGGCAAACACAATTTTTAAAATAAATTACTGTAGTAACTCATCATAAAATATTAACGATGCTTAAACTAAAATTTCAATTAGCATTTTTAGGCTGTATTTTAAAGCTTTTCTATTGAGAATCATTAACGTAATTCTTATATTTGTTGTTGAACTAATGAAAGTAGAAGGAACATTAATATAGTATAAATAGGAAACAAAGGCTAGTAATGCATACTATTTAGAACCTTTACATTTGTACATTTTTAATGCTAGTTTTCAGATAATTTGTTCGAATTTTTGAATTAAGTCTTTATATACATTAATTATTAACCATCACGTTATTAATAATGTACTCCACGCATAATAAACGGTTTGGTACATGATAATATAAATTATCTTTATAAATATATTTACCAAAATTGCTCTAATAAAGTATAAAGGTAATAAGTTATATAATTACAAAATTATCGTCTTAAAAGTGAAGCAGAATTTTTTTTATAAACCAGACTTAAATGTAATTTATTATTATTTGAAAGCTATAAACATTAACTTTGTTCTTGTCAATTATAAATTCTTATAATTCTTACAAATTTTATAAGATATTAGAATTAAATTCAAGGATAGACAAAAAAGGTTTTAGACTTCCTTTAAAGAGATAATCTTCTCTTTAATGTTATCATCATTTTCAGATTGCATTTAATTATGATGATGATTTAATTATGATTATTATGAGATCATACATAAGTGTTAACATGTGATAAACATATTAACATGTATGTATTAATATATGACAATCCAGGGTTGGGAGTCGCTTAGAGTTGAACCACTGACTGCTTATTTGCTTGTGTTATATAGTGTAATGTGTGATATAATTTGTAAGTACTTTACAAAGAAAATCTAACAAAACCAATAAAAGTTGGTTTTTAAACTCCACGGTTGAGTTAAGTTTATGCTTCATTACAAATTAAGACCATTTTTGAGACATTTCCCACACTTATGATCCCAGTGAAAACAGGCTAGGTATATAAACAACGCAAGAAAATAAAATGAACCATCATTTAACTTTGTAATATTTAACCTGATTCATCGTGCTACATTTCTAAAATTTTCCCTACGTATTTTCCTTCATATATGTTTGCATGCTAGAACCAAAAAAAATTTATATATATATATATATATATATATATATATATATATATATATATATATATATATATATATATATATATATATATATATATATATATATATATATTTACAATTAAAAAATGGGAACATATTTGGAATATTTTCATTAATTTTTTTTATTTTATACCTTAATTTACACATTCCTTTTTGTATATATTTATATTTAATTTAAAGATGAGTGTTTTATTAAATTATCTTGACCTTAAATTTCCATATAAAATCTTATGCTTTAATTTTATGTTGAGCGAATGTTATACTTTTTATTTATCGTAGTATATTGAATTCTTTAATTTCAATGTCATTTTCCTATATATAAATTGCATTTTTCTATGTATGATAAATTAAAGTACAAAATTTAGCTATATGCAGTATAAAAGGTTCTTTAATTGATTTTATTAGAAACATAGTAATTCGAATCGAATCCTATTTACCGATCTTTTTTTTCTTCTAATTTAAAAGTTCTGAACCTCCTTAAATTTCATATATTTTGAAATACAATAACCTTAAAGTCAATATCTTGTATTCAATAAATAATGAAATCCGTTTGAAAATTGTATACAAATTATTTCGCAATTCTAATTTTGGATAATTTTTCTAAAACCTTTAAATTTATACTTTCGCAGAAAACACGGATATTTAAATGCCAAAGGTACTTAAAAACAAAGGTACATAAAAATATGTAAGCTATATTTCTAAAATTTTCCCTACGTATTCGCGTTCATATATGCTTTGCATGCTAGAACCAAAAAAGAAAATATATATATATATATATATATATATATATATATGTGTGTGTGTGTGTGTGTGTATATATATATATATATATATATATATATATATATATATATATATATATATATATTACATTAGAAAAATATAGCATATTTGCAATATTTTCATTATTTTTTAAAATTTTATCCTCAATTTATACATTACTTTTTGTGTATATTTGCACTTATTTTAAAGATGATTATTTTCTTAAAATTATTTTGACCTTAAATTTCCATTTAAAATCATATGTTTTAATTATACGTTCAGCGAATGTTATATTTTTTTTTATTTGTCATAGTATATTGAAGCCTTTAATTTCAATATTATTTTCCTATTTATAAATTGCATTTTTCTATATATCATAAATTAAAGTACATAATTTAGCTGTATGCAGCATAAAAAGTTCTTTAATTCATTTTATTACAAACATAGTAGTTCGAATCGAATCCTATTTACCGATCTTCTTTTTCTAATTTAAAAGTTCTGTACCCCCTTAAATGTAAATTTTATCTATTTTGAGGTAACCAATAACCTTAAAGTCAATATCTGGTAGTCAATAAATAATGAAATACTTTTCAAAATTGTATACTTATTGTATACAAAGTATTTCGCAATTCTAATTTTGGATAATTTTTATAAAACCTTTAAATTTATACTTTCGAAGAAAACATGGATATTTGCTTGAGAATGATACTTAAAGAATATATATGCTACATTTCTAAAATTTTCCCTACGTATTCGCCTTCATAAATAATTTGCATGCTAGAAACAAAAAAAAGATCATTCTTTTTATATATATAATATTTTTTCTACAATTGAAAAATGTGAACATATTTGTAATATTATAATTAATATTTTAATTTTATCCTCAATTTACACATTCCGTTTTGTGTATATTTATATTTAATTTAAAGATGAGTATTTTATTAAATTATTTTGACCTTAAATTTCCATATAAAATCATATGCTCTCATTTTATGTTGAGCGAATGTTATATTTTTTATTTGTCGTAGTATATTGAGAAAGCCTTTCGTTTCAATATTATTTTCTTTTATATATTGCGTTTTTTTATATGGTAAATTAAAGTACATAATTTAACTGTATGCAGAATAAAAAAGTTTATTAATTCATTTTATCAGAAACATAGTAATTCAAATACACTTTCATTTGCCGATTGTTTTTTCGTAATTTGAAATTTCTGTACTCAATTGAGTTTAAATCTCATATCTTTTGAAATACAATAACCATAAAGTCAATATCTTGTATTTAATAAATAATGAAATCCATTTGAAAATTGTATACTTATTGTGTACAAAGTATTTCGCAATTCTAATTTTGGATAATTTTTGTAAAATCTTTGAATTTATACTTTCGCAGAAAACATGCATATTTGCATGCCAATGGTACTTAAAGAATATGTATGCAACATTTCTAAACTTTTCACTACGTATTTGCCTTTATGTATTCTTTGGGTGCTAGAACCATAAAAGATCATTTTTCATATATATAATATTTTTTACAATTGAAAAATGTGAACATATTTGTAATATTTTCAATTTACACTTTACTTTTTGTGTATATTAGTTTTTAATTTAAAGATGAGTATTTTATTAAATTATTTTGACCTTAAATTTCCATATAAAACCACATGCTTTAATTTTATGTTGAGCTAATATATTTTTTATTTGTCGTAGTATATTGAAGCCTTTAATTTCAATATTATTTTCCTATATATAAATTGCATTTTTCTATACATGATATATTAAAGTATATAATTTAGTTTTACGCAGCATATAAAGTTTTTTAACTCATTTTATTAGAAACAAAGTAATTTGAATATAATCCTATTTACTGATCCTCTTAAATGTAAATCTCATATATTTTGAAATGCAATAACGTCAGTATCTTGTAGTCAATAAATAATGAAATCCGTTTGAAAACTTTTAAATAGTTATTATATACAAAATATTTCACAATTCTAATTTTGGATAATTTTTCTAAAAATAAATTTTAAATTCATACTTTCGCAGAACATGAATATTTGTATGCCATCATCTCAACATTAAAGATCCATCATTACAAGCAAATCAACCACATATTTGACACATCATTAAACCCAATGGAAACAGGCTGAGTATACCAATAAACGAAGGGAGAGGATGATCAGGAAATCGGAGTGGCCTCAGATTGTCAACGCTTGGAATTTAATCCAGAACTCTGTTTGAAATACGAATAGGCAGAGCACCCTTTAAGAGATATCGAAGCGACAAATTCGAGAGTCTTATCTATGGTGTAACTCTACCTTAAGCACTTCTAACCACAACCTCTGCTAGAGCACGGATTAGATGCTAAACTGCGTAATTTCGTGGCCACATGTAAATTAACGGGGAAGGTCAACGATCATTGTGACTCTAATAGTGATTGACGGTGTTTAGAAACCGATGCAATAATACGTTAATCCGTATTTTAGAGATACATATTATGGAAATTCAGTTACTAGGGATGTCAACCGTAATGATGAAGCAGAATGAATGATACGTTTATTCTGTCGATTGTAATTCTATAATTTTCAATTCAATAGTAGACAATGTGAAGAGTTATTACAATTACACGAGTTGAATAGTTTCATACGTCAAAAGAGGAAATAAATCAATTCAAGCCATTTTATTAAAGTGCAGTAATGAAGATGTCTAGTAAAACATGGAGCTAAACTTAAATCAAAGGTATAAGCCTCTAACCTATATACAATAATACTTGTTTTAAGATAATTAATGATTTAAAAATTATTAAAAGTTTACCTTGAAATTATAAATAACTGTCCCATAAAAAGTCTGTTAATAGCATATTAAATTTTCCAGCTCATTTGTCGAAAATAAAACAAATAAATTTTTAAAAGCCCTTTGTTCCCTTAACGTCATTTTATAATGACAATAAAACTTTATGATATATAAAACATTTAGTAGACTAAAGTACATTATAAAGAAATATTAAATAAGAAACAAAATTTTTAAAAAAAGTTGAGCTTAAAACAAAGCTTATTAGAAATGTTTCTAGTGTAACATATTTTAACCAACTGTTTTCCTTTAATCAGTATATATTTATCATTTATATGAAAACAAAGCGTGCATTTATTTTTACTTAACCCTTTAAAGTTGACGCACGTAATATTCTGCACAGCTGATGATGTCTTTAAACGGATGTGCAAATGTTATGAGGTGATTTAGATCCATATAAAATTCAATTAATTAAATGGCTATAACAGTTGTACTTGTAATAAAAGTTTCGGATCTAAATCTAATTTACCACACACGTAATTTTCTAGTACTTCCGCACGTACTACAAAATCACTTGCTTAACGCTTAAGGGTTTAAATTGAACATCTTTCTGTATAAATCTTTAGAATACATTGTGTGTGTATACGTTCTATATGCACCCTGAAACGGCTGGATTGATTATGAGGAAATATTTCAGGGTAATTCAGTTTAAATTAGGATTTAGGATAATCATATTGTTTGGATTTAAAGAGCATGAACAGAATTTTGTAACTCCTTACGGCTTATTGTAGCTTATATATATTATGGTTAATTGATAGGTTTTTCTTTCGTTACATTTGAAATAATTTAAAACATTTTAGATAGCTTAATTCATCAAGTATTTTAAATATGCTTAAAGATAGTATAAGTTTTAGTATTTCTTGACTTGATTTACTTGATGAATTATTTAAGTTTAACAATTTTTATTTGCCGTATTTCTTTCATTGTATCTTAAATTTTGATATTTGTTTCAAATGAAAATATATTTTGTTCTGTGGTAACAGTGCGATAGATTGCGAAACTAAAGGTATATTACATTTTATATATATCAGATGCTTAAAACATCTCTCGTTTCTAGTGTTAAAATTTTAATATTTTCATCGAAAAGAGTTTTAGTTTTCCTTTACTGCTATTTTCTGAATTTTTATGTATTCAGAAATATGAAAATTATGAGTTTTATTTCGGTACTCTTTATAACAGCGACATGCAACTTCTTCTGAAACTAAAATACAGAGTAAAAATATGGTGCTTGCTTTCAGATATAAAAATTTAAATTTTCCCGAATTCAAAAGAGTGTGAAACTCATAGACAGAAAAGCAAAACTTATATTGTGAATATAAAGAATGATTCCTATTGAGAATGATAGAGAAGTACTCCTTTTCTAATATTATCTTAAAACCCTATATAATAGCAAATAAAAAGATAAATTCCCTACTAACGATTCAGTATTAAATGTATTTAATTGTCTACCAAATATCTTCTCATCTCACTTAAAACATCTCGCGATGCAGTTGTGTGCCGTTGCACAGAGTTAGAGGATAACTGCGCTAACTGCAACCGAATATATCTGATAAAGATATTGAAAAGAATAATATGATAGACAAAAGGATGTGAGTACGAATGTTCAGTTTATTAATAAAATACTGAAATGAATTTAACTATCAGAAGAACAGGTCTATTTTATGTCGCTAGAGAGAAACTGGAGAATTTGATTTTTACCAGAGTTTTACCTTGAGATTTTTGCAGACTAATATATTTTTCATTCCATATTATTCTTTTTTACTCAAAATACCTTAAGTATCAATTTTTGAGCTGTTGAGGAAAATTTATTTCGCGTGGAGAATTTGTTTTCCGAAAATCTGCTTTAGACTGCACATTTTGAGTACACGTTTTTTTTAGCTCTGTATCAGTTTTTCTCTGTTTAAAACCTTTTATCTTAAAGAGAAATCTGCTACTCATATAATTTATCAAATGAATGATTTTTAATTGAATGTTTATTTTAATTGACTAAAATTTAGTTTTTCTAGTACATCATTGTTATTTAATTTTAATGTCAGTATGTAAAAAATATTAAAACCTCTCAAAATATCTACAGTTTGTATACAAAGAAGGCATTCATGCGAATTTTAAAGATGATATTAGAAACAAAACAATTATTTAGGTGTAAGTAAATTGAGAAAAATAAGATCAAATATATTTTTTCTGCTTTAAGATTTCCTAAAATCCCGGTGTTCATAAATACAAGACCACACAGTAAATGATATCCCTAGAAGGTCGACGGAAGAGGACCGTGTGTGTTATGCAGATTATAGGATCAATTACCCTATGGGGGGATAGAAAAATCAACTCCTGGTTATATTTTTCCTGGGAATTAATACTTGAATGTATCACACAATAAGGATTTGTTACGAGGACAGCTAAGGCAACAGTCGGGAGAATTAAACAAGGAAATTGTTTTCAGTTAGGAAATCCTTTATAAAAGAAATAAGGAAATAAGAAAATCATAATAAGTAAGGAAATATGTTTTCTCGGCATCCAGGCTACATGGGAACTCTAAAGAATCTCAAGGATGGAAGAACAGTGAGAGGGTGCTACCCCCTCGATCAAAGATTTGCTGAAGAAGAAAAGAACTAATGGGGCAAGATGATCTTCGGATGCTCTTAATGTGACAGCCTCACTGAGGCGAAAGTGTAATTTCGGAATTTGCTTTTCTGGAGATTCGATTAGGCTGTAGTTATTTGTGTATGTTATGCTTGAAAATAAAATGAATAAGTTCTATTATTAGAAGAAATTCCTAATCTTCACTCGGCGATGCAATTTTCATTCACGATAGGAACTAAAATGTGTCCTTCTGGACAGACTAAGGTGTGGTAAAATTTAAAGCTTAACATTCTGTCCCTCGGAGCTACAACCACTTCTGTTTTTTGGTTCAAAGCAATTAATTTAATATTTAAAGGCTAACTTTAACGTAACAACCTTGTCATATTTATTATTGTAATTTGTTTTGTAATTTGTTTTCTTCTGTCTTCAACAGGAAATTTTACAGTTAAAATTAATTCTTCATTATTATTATTCTATTTGATTATATATATATATATATATATATATATATATATATATATATATATATATATATATATATATATATATATATATATATATATATATATATATGTGTGTTATTAGTGATACATTTATATATAGTGAAAGAGTTTATATTTCCAGGGTAGCATCATAATAAATTTAAATGTTAATATTTATTATTTCATTTCAGAAGAAAATCTATTGAAATATTTCCTCGGATATCCTTTTCACGTATAGTATTGTTGTTGTAATTTATGCGATATTTTAGTTCTTTTTTTTAATCCTGGTAAGCATTCGACATGCAGTTAGGAAAGAAAAAAAATTCTGGAACGAAAAATCATTTTAAAATTATTATGATTTAGAGAAAGAAAGAATTTTGAAGTTCGAAATATTTTAATTTTAAGTAATTTTTATTTCCTGTTTCATAAAGCAAGTTGTCGATATATGTCAAATATATGCATCTGTTTGAAATACATTTGTAGCAGTGTTTTAAATGCTTATGCAATTCGAAAATTTTTGTTTTAAAAAGTGTTTAAAATAGCTGTTAAGAATAACTGAGTTATCTATTAGTGTAGTAATTATATTTTTTAATAAAGTAATATATATTAAAACGGACTTTTTTCATTTTTAATTATATTTCACTATTAAATTAGATAAAGCAATGCACTTTTAGACAAATTTTTCGCGCTGTAGAATTAAAATGCATGCATTTCAACAAAGCCGGATTCTCTTTTATAATTTATGATATTTCATGCTATTATTTATTTTTCTGTTTATAAGTGTTTTAATTTGACACTAAAACATTTTTTTAGAACTTACTTTTAATTAGACTCACATTTTACGAAAATAGTTTAAAATACTTTAATATGATAAATAGGTATTATAGCCACTGCAACAAAATGCCACTGAGGATGTTTTGCTATAAATCAGTGAGATTAATAAGGCTCTGGAATGGTATGACTCTGAAATACACAGTTACCTTAGAAATAATACAAGGTGGTATCAATTATGAAATATATTTCATGTTTTAAAAAAAGAAAAAATAAATAAACTTAGATAGACAATTTAAAAAAGTTTTACAAAATTTTTTTTAAACATTTAAATGACTTATGAGAATTATTAGAGGCAAGAAAATATATCCAGTCGAAATTCAATTTCACGAGTTTCGAGTGTTTAAAGGGCATTTCAGCAGGTGTAGATTTCAAAACCATAAATTAAACTCTTGCTTGTTTCATCAATAATTTCAATGAATCCTTTTTAATGGCTTTTTTAATGACGAACACACAACAGTTACAAATAATTTTTGTCTCCAGCCAACATAAGCCGAAGAGTATTTCACACAAACACAAAAAAAATAGAATTAATAAATGACACCTTAATGCGTCTACCACTTAACAAATCACTTCAATCTTAACCGAAATTTTTACAGCCAAATCCAAAACAATGGAATTGAAAAGTGTGGTGATGTCATCTATTGAACAAAATAGCAACCCCAACAACTAAACACTACTGGTAATTTTACACTGAGCATATATATACTGAACTGCAGGTATTCCTCTAATAGCTTTAGTCATTCATTTTTGTAGCTCGTCGATATCCAGAATGATGTTCTATCATAACATACTCCCAAATGGAAAAGTGAAAGGATGTCTTGTCGGGCGATATTGGTAGCTACGGTATCTGCCTCTCATACAGAATCCAACGTTTAGAAAATGTTTTTAGAGATTTGTTAGATCAGCCAATGCGATATCAAGTATTTCCTTTGGGCTACTGAGTGCTTTTTCTTGAAGTGTATGAAAAGACTAACTTCTCTTGATTCGACAGTTTCGATGGTTAACAGAACTAGAAACTTGGAAAGGTGCATAAATGGAAAAGGTGATTGTTACATAAGCTTAATTTGGGGTAATCAAAATATGCTGACTATATATATATATATATATATATATATAAAGTACTTAATTTGGTATTACAGAAAATATGTTAATGATTCGAAGATTTTAAATCATAGTATTGTAATGTACTTTCAACACTAACAGTGTTCGTTTACAAAGGGGAAACACAGTAAAAATATAATACTTTATAACATTTATTCTGTACACTATTTACAAATTGCTACATTACTTAATTTCCATGTAACATAACCAGCAATTATTTGGATTGTATATTCATCAATGCACAATAATTATCTTGTGCGTTATTCATAACCAAAATACTGAATTACTAACTTAGGCCTAAATAACCGTCATAAATATGTTAAATCTGTTTACCTAAAGACATTACAGGAGAGAAGTCTGCGGCTTTCATTAGGATGTACGACGATGCTGTACTTCGGGCGTAAAAGGCGTCGGTGCTGGCGTAGAAGCCGTTATTTTGCTTTACGTCTATACTGGCATGCGGGTTCGGGACTCGATTGCTGGTCCGGGCTCTCTGGATGTCCCGCAACTCTTCAATCCCGACCTAGACTCTTTCTCAACTCATCACCTCTGTTTTAAAGCCCCCTTTTTTTTCTTTGCCAATCGATTGTTAGTGGAATTTTCCCGCATCTGCACCCCCTTCGCGCGTGGGAGCGGACTCATTAAAATAAACCCCTTTTTGTAGCCCCTGCCCCCATAACTCGCTGTTATATCACTGTGAGATCTTGACCGTTACGCTTGTGCCAGTCCGTGATCTATATCTCCTCCTCAGGCGTCCCTAAAACTTGAAGTCAACAGCTGCATCTAAATTCTTCTTGGAAATTTCTTTCACTGCTGTGTATGCACGTGCTGACCGTCGTGGGAAAGTACCTCGGTACAAATAGATATCCGAAATTGAAATTGTTTACTTTTAGTCTTTAATAAAACCCGATTTGAAGAATTTAAGGGGTGTAAAGTCTAGGTAACTTCAAGGCCATGCTATTGGTCTACACGATAAGAAAATGTTTTGTCCAGCTTCTTAACCATGGAACCGCAGTGCTGTAGAGCGCCGTCCTATTGAAAGGTAACTCTAGCCTGATGGCGTTCAAAATGAGAAAAAGCAGGACACTCAAGTATGTCCAAATATGTAAGGCTTGTAAATATGTGTTTGATAAAGAAATATAGCCCGGAGATTTATTCTGCAGCAAATATGCACCAAACAATCTCTTTTTCGGGCTACTGTGGGAATTCGTTTACTGCATGAGGTTATTCAGTTTACGAGATCCAACATTATAGTATCCAGAATGAACTGGAAATTTGCCTTATCGGAGAAAGTGACGTTCTGTATGTAACAGTTTCAAATACTTTTTTGTGTGAAACTTTTAAATTGATTTTTCAAAAATCAATTAACATGTAAGTACCTTAATTTCGCACGTATAGTCCGCGGACTATCTGTATTTAAAAAGCAAATTTCTTCAGCCGCGGACTATCTGCCGGTGCGGACTATCTGATGGTTCATCACACAAATCATCAAAATTGGAAAGGGGGGGGGAAAGCATGTCACGCGAACGGCTAATGATCAAATGCAAACAAAAGCACAACTCCAGGGCGTCAAGGAAACATCGTATCGTATTGGTAATAAACCATGAAAAAAAAGTACAACCCATAAACCAACGAATCAGCAACCCATAACGAATCAGTAGTAGCAAGTAACGCAGTCTTAAATTGTGTCATGGATTACGGGAACGTATCGATAGTTACTATTTACAGCTCTGACAACATCGAGGAGATGGGTTCAAGATCGGAGGTTGAGGGTCGAAGGTTATTTCACTACTCGTAACAGGGTGTTTTGTTTTAAAAGTTTTGTTTTGCGGTAATATTGGTCATTCCTTATTTAAAACATCTTCGCTCATTTACTACGGAAAGTAATTCAGAAGGTCGGCGAAAAAGCAATAAGAAATTGGCGCAAGTGAAAAGGAAACATTAATAATATGAGAAGAAAGCGATCCAATCATCATAGAAAAATACAATGGCTTGCATTAGAAGACAATTTACATAGCTGGGTTCTCGAACAGAGAAATGCAGGCCGCTCTGTTTCTTCCATTAAAATTCGTCTCCGAAGCTATAGCAGAAGAAATGATTTCAAATTTTAAAGTTGGAATTAAGTTTAATCCAGACTTTTCGGCACTCTACTGTACTTAGGTTGGTTTTTATTCTTAAAATGATTTAATACTGTCATACTAAAATACATATTTTGAGCGTATAGTCCGCGGATTATCTAGTGGGACGGACTATCTGATGATTTATGAAATTTTTTTTATATAAAATCGCTCCCACGAACTATACGTGCGAAATTACGGTACTAATTTTTGTTCTTCTTTATATCAATTATAAAATGTGCTCAATGATCTTGAACTACCCTATACTCCTACGAAATGATATAAAATGATAGAGCTATGTCAGTTAAACAACGATAAAATTTTGAAATAGAGCAAATAAGGAATAAATGAAGTTGACTGGTATAAAACAAACATTTAAGAAATTCTGAAGAAGTGAAAGAATCAACAATCCTAATATTTCTCTAATACAATTAGGCTCATTTTAACTATATGCGGTTAAGCATACTGAGTTATTTCTATAATGTCAGCGGTTAGTTAGAGCTTAACTATATAGCAGCTCATTACTGGTTATCCGTAATTGATTTTAAGGATCTCTATCATTCAAACTTCATATTCTTATTAATATAAGTTTTCCAACCATTTATGAGCTTAATATTTTTCTCTGTGTTAGTATTGCACTATGTTCCAACATCTTTAATGTTCTGCTATTAAAGTACTGCTATACGAGGAAAGGAATTGAGCGTTAATAGATGCAAAATGAATTATAAAGAATAACTGTTTCATCTAGATGTGCGAAATCAGTTTGGACAAACATTCATCAAGCTTTTGTAAAAGCAAAACATACTAATATTTATCCCTTCTGCTACGATTCCTGCGTCTTGAACTTAGTGTTTCTAGATGAAAATTTTACGATTCTAAGATAAGGGCCGTCTAAATTAAAGTGCTATTACAGTGATTGTAGTTGAATAAATGTATAGAAGACTACGCATGAGCTATCGAAAGAGAGAGTGAAAGTATTGTCCCTTTGTATAAACAAAGACTACCATTCACAAATACACCGATACACAGACATAGTTGTACTTTGCATTATTAACTAGTAGTCCATTGTTTTACATTATTAACTAGTAGTCCATCTGACAGCATACTGAATGCAATTTGCACTGAAAACGTACTTACTACAAGCAAATGTAACCCAAATGAAACATCTTAAAAGACTAAAGAATAAAGAAAATTAGATGGGATCGGAAACTAAATATGAATTTAGCGTTAAATATAGACTCATATAAAGTTTCTTAAGAGATCTCATGCCTTTTATAGGGCTCTTTGTGAATACTGAGAGTGTATTTGTGTCGATAAACCACACGATTTTAAAACACTCTATAAAGTAATATACAAATTTGTTAAACTCAAGGCCTAGTTATACTCTTATTGTTGTAATGTACTTACAACACTAACACCAGTGTTCGTTTACAAAGGGGAAACACATTAAAAATATGATACCTTATATTTAGATTAAGACATCTATTCTGTACACTATTTACAAATTGATATACTACTTGATCACCATATAACATAACCAGCAATTATTTAGATTTTATATTCATCAGTACACAATAATCATTACAGTTCTCTTTCGTTATACGTTATTCTTTAATCAAAATATTGAATTACTAACTGAGGCCTAAATAACCGTCATAAATATATTAAATATATTTACCTCCGGAAATTGCAGGTTAGCAGGCTCAGGATTTCATCAGGATGTAAAGGGCGTAAAAGGGCGTCGGTACTGTGAAATTCGGGTTTCGGGATTCGATTGCTGGTCCGGGCTCTCTGGATGTCCAGCAACTCTTCATTCCCGACTTCGACTCCTTTTCTTCACTCTCTTTTTCCAACTCATCACCTCGGTTTTAACGCCCTTTTTTCTTCTTTGCCAATCACTTGTTGGTGAAATTTTCCCACATCTGCACCCCCTTCTGGAGTGCTGGTGGGCTCATTAAAATAGCCCCTTTTGTGAAATCTGGCATTTTAGCCCCTGCCCCCATAACTCACGGTTACATCTCTGTGCGAGATTGACCGTTACGTTTGTGCCATTCCATGATCTATAACTCCTTCATAGGGGTCACTAAAACTCGGTCAACAATGGAAATCCTAAATTCTTCTTGGAAATTTCTTCACAGCTGTGCATGCACATGCTAATCATCGTTTAAAAGTACTTCGGTACACTTAAAAAATTGGGAAATAATCCATCTTAATTCACTGGATAGTAATCAATGTAATACAATTAAAAATTTTACAAGAATTTAACTGTAAGATTGATAAATTAATTTAGAATACAAGTACGAGTATTAAATTATATGTTAAATTGCAATGATCTCAAATCTCCATTCTGTAGAATTAATTCATAATACTCGGATATATGTGATATAAAAAGTATGAAAACCCATATAAATTATAAAAAGTAGAATTAAATAATAATCAATAAGCCATTAAATACCAATCTATTTAATCATTTGAATGATATCAGTTTGTTACGAACTTCACTTGAGGGTTCAGGATTTGAATGGACTACACGAAAAAACGCAAACATGAATTTATTAACAGAACAATAAAAAGTTCACAGTTCAAAATATCTCAATTCAAGAACTGTTAGAACATTCCAGAACAATCCAATGCAAAGAGCACAGTAAAAACACTGCTACACAGCTAGGAGTAAAAACACTCACGACGAGGCAAAATGCAAGTCCGCTAGCTAGAATCGATGTCATTCAAGTCAACCGCACTTGGTCACATTGTCACAGTTGTCACACTTGGCACTTGGTCACTTAGTCACAGTCAACTAGAAATCAAGGTGGAGACGGACTGATATCATAATATGAGCTTCTATTTATAAACTTGCAGAAATTTCGAGAAAGTACCGGAGTTGGAAGGTTGCGATAATTTCCGGTTAAGCCAAATGTGTAGCCATAACGGTCGCTAAAAATATAATCAAATTTGGCACCAAATATAGAGTTTCCAAAAACGTTACTAGCTAGCCAAAATACGCATATTTAAAGTTTGTAACAATATATATTTAGAGTTATTCATTGAGTATAATTTTTAAATTTTACTTAAAGGGATACAACTTAATTACTGTTTCTCTCTTATTAATTGTTCTCAATTTTTACTGTAATCAATTAAGAGGAATAACTTCGTAATTTTATGATAAATGAAACAAGTCTCCAGAATCTCACAAGCATAGTTTTTCATAGTTTATAAAGTATTTAAACATTTATGGTATGTGAAAACGGACATAATTTCCACGTAAGCCCATTTCCTTTAGGATGTCTGAACCACTTAAGGTTGTGCATTTAGATTAATTCCTAATTACAGCAATTTGTCTCTAAATTTCTAAGCCAAACCTTATTTTTCAATTAAAATAATTTAAGTCTAGAGTTTGTTACGAAATCAGAATTAAGATTAAGCTTCTTATTGGTTCTATTATTAGTTCAGAAATGTGAATGCATTCGCATTAATGACGTAATATAGTGTCCTGTTTTAAGTTTTAAATGTATCTAAAACGAAGCTTTATTATATTATGTATCCTTACATAAACTTTGATGAAGAATCTGTGAAAAACTTCTATATTTACATAGAAGATTTTGACAAATTCTCCATCAAAGTTTATGTAAATTATGTGATGTTTATATCATAATATTAATGCATACATTATATTCGTTCAATAAATTCATATGATCCATTTGATACTCGTGAACTAGCGAAAAAAGTAAAAGAAAATAAGAATTGTAGAATCAATTGAAATAGTATTTATTAACCATTGAGATTCTGGGATAATAAATATTCCATATCTCGTTCGACATGCAAGAACAAAAGAAACATTCTATCCTATGAGATGACTTTCATATTTCGTCGATGGAACGATAAATAGCATGATTCGATTTTGCATAATAAGAGGGAAATAGATCCGTAAATTAAACAGCATCTTCCTACTTATTAGAAGATAGAATAATTGTTACTTTCAAGATTATGTATTATCCTTATATTAAAATTTCTATTCAAATATACTTGTATCCTTCTTGTATCCTTCTACACAAAATGTTTCCAGAAAAGATTAATTAACTTAATCTCTAAAACCTTTACTTCTAAATCGATTCTAAATTTTTGAGATTGCCTATAAAGCCTTAAAATATGTTTCGAAGTACTATCATTTATGTATGTCATTTAGGTAAAACAGTAAAACTATCAATTTAAAAAATTTATATCTTCAGAACAGAACTACAAAATAAAATAAAGATTTTACTTTGATTAATTTTTAATATTTTCTCTTTTTTCAATTCTTAGTAAAATACAACCTCATTGTTAATTTTAACACTTATTTTCCAAATATATTGCATGCTTCTTTTTTCACCATTTTGCACTTGTTTAGGTTGCTTTGATGAAGTATTTTTCACCAATTACCTAAAACGTCAACCTGTAAGCGTTAAAAAAACAAGGGATTTAGTATACGATTCCTTATTATAATAAATAATGTAAGGATTTCTTATAGGGTTCTTAAGTTTTTTCATAGAGAAATGTAGCAGTTAACAGGCCTATTCTATCACGATCAAATCAACTCTGCAAGTGAAATCTTAGTTTCTCTCCAATCGTTTTTTATTTTGTATTTTCCTTAAATTTTCCTTATAGACAAGATCCAAACATGTTGGATCCCTGTGTCTTGGACTTAGTGCTTCTAGATGGAAATTTTACGATTTTAAAATAAGAGTCGCCTAAACAAAAAGTGCTATTACAGTGATTGTAGTTGAATAAATGTATAGAAGACTACGCATGAGCTATCGAAGAGTGAGTGAAGGGAACTACCGTATTGTCCGTTTGTATAAAAAAGGCAACTATTCACAAACAGACAGATACACAGACAAAGTTGTACTTTGTGTTATTAACTAGTAGATCATGTCCATATTTGTTTCATATTCTTGAAATAAGAAAGAAAATAATTAAATAAGTTAGAGAATTTTAGAGAGTCACCAAAAATGACATTTCCTCAATTTCCGGACAATAACGACATTACGACAATTTCGGGACAATTCCTCCTATTGCCCGCCGAACGAAGCAGATTGGTTAGTGTGCTGACCTTCGGTACCGGAGTTCATGAGTTTGAGTCCCACTGTGGCAAGGATGTTCGTATCCGTTTGGAATTGGCTTTAAGCTGTAGGTCCCAGTCTCATTAGCCCTCGTGTTATAAAAATTAGACCGTAGCACTCCAAACCAAACCTAAACCAAATCCTCCTACTGCCCGGTTTTTTATCTGAATTTTGGAATATATTGTTGTGATAGCTCAATAAAATATTTTTTTCAAGAGAAGTTTACGCAGTTTTGTTGGTATGACTTTACTGATTTTCTTGTGTACAAATAAAGAAGCAAGTACTATTTAAATTTGAAACCAAATATAAATATGAAGAAAATTCGATATTTACGTCAATGTTAATGCCAAGTCATAAATGCAAATAGTAGCTTCCATTAAATAGTAGTAAAAAGCATATATTTGTCCACTTAACTCTGAGTGATGGGAACACATGTCATATCTTCAGATCTGTACAGATAATTCTTAAATTAAGAACAAATAGATAGATAACAGATAACACTCACTCTCACGGCCAACCTAAAAATTTTACAAATGCCCAAGCCATGGTGGGAGAAGAGATTCATATTCACAATCAACAAAAATATTAAAATATTTTATAAAGAATAATATTACATAAGCCAAAAGGGTATAGACAAACAATATTTTACAAATTACAAGTTTTAAAAATACAATATTTTTCCTTCTTATAAGGCCGAAGGATGGCCGTATCGTTAGGGTGTTGGCCTTCAAAAGTGGAGTTCGTGGGTTCGAGTCCCACTGTGGCATGGATGTTCGTAGCAGTTCAGAATCCACTTTAAGCAGTAGGTTCCGGTCTCATGAGCTCTCATGTTGCAAAAAGTAGACCTTAACGCTCTAAACCAAACCTTGTTCTAAGTGAAATGAGTTTCAGTATTAAAATTAATTTTTCGTTCCATTATTAAAGAAAACACTTATTAATTCACCAAGCAGTTATTTACAGTTTATAGTTACTAAACATTAATTCATTAAAATAGTTTTAAAATAACCGATTAAAAACGTGTAAAACTAAATTAATGGCAGATTAAGAACAAAGTCAATTGTATCATTAGGATCATGGATGCCTCCAAACCTTGTCCGTATAATATCTACAGGATGCTGTCAAATTTGACCAAAAAATTCAGATGGGGATAGTAGCTTATAAGTAGATAAAAGTAAGAAGTAAAAAGAAGTTTATTAAAAAAAAAGGATTACAAAAGAGATAATGCATCATAATTCAACATTAGAAATGAAAGAACGAGAAGATTTTAGCAAAACTGTTTCATGCTGTGACCGGGAAGGTTGTACTTTTTGTGCTCATTTCTGATGTTAAACTGTGAGGCATAATCTGTATTGTAATACTTCTGTATGCAAAAAAATTCTATTTCTTACTTATCTTTCTATGCCTCTGTGAGTTGCATAGTTTGTAACTACTTTTACGCTTTTCACTAACTTAACTTGGTTGCGACTCCACAGTATATGGCAATGTTTAATCCTACTAAGAGTCCAATGAATTTAACTCTCAAATTCGGCAGTGCCCTGTGTGTGGAATACTGATTAATTTACCTTACTAATTATTTAAGTAGAAATCAACTGGCACAGTTGCTATCTTTTTAATCACTCGAACATATTAATATTAAATTGAATCATTTATTTACTATATAACATTCTTGTTCTCAAATGTTCAATACTAATGGTACATTACTTGAATTCATGCCAACGTGAGGATCTTAAAAAAATAGAAGATGCAAAAGAGGAATACAAATTCTTACGCGAAAGCCCTTTTATGGTAAAATTGCTCAAGTGACAATATTAAACATTTTATTGAGTGAGATTCAACCCGAGAAGTCTTAAAATTGCTGACTTTGAAACTTACCCTCACGTTACTTTTCTCTTCTTAATAGCTTTACTCTCTTTAAAATAAAAAATTAAATGATAAGATGCAGCTCAGATCGGAGCTCTCTGATTTCGAGATAGGTATAATTATCGGGAATCACAAATGTGGCCAATCCTTAAGGGGCATATTTAGCGATCTGAAGTACACAAAATCACCAGTGGCCTATGTGATTAAGAAGTTAAAAGTGAGCGGTGATTGTCGGAATGTGCGCGGAGTCGGCAGACCAACGAAACTGGGAGATAGAGTCCGATGAGTGCTGTCCAGAGAAATTCGGAAGAACCGCACCCAACCGATGGCCCTCAAACGGGAGGAGTTTCAACAGGCATCCGGGAGTTTTGTTTCAATGAATATCGTCCGTAAGGAAGCACATCTGCTTGGTTTTCATGGTCGTGCTGCTGCCCATAAGCCTTTGATCACAAAGTCCAACCGCGCTGCTCGGTTAACGTTGTGCAAAGCCCATTGAAATTGGACCGTAGATCAGTGGAAACGGGTTCTTTGGAGCGACGAATCAAGGTTCACCCTTTACCGTTCGGATGGCTGGGTCAGGCATCTGCTTGGAGAACGTTTACCGCCAGAATGCATTGTGCCAACAGTCAAGTTCGGCGGAGGTGGAATTATAGTTTGGGGGTGTTTCTCCTGATATGGGCTGGGACCCTTGGTCCCCATTCATAGTAAGCTCAACGCCGATACCTACTACACTATTTTGGATTATTGTGCCCCATTCATGATCCTCATTCCCGTCTAAAATCGGTGAAGGAACTTGTATGTATATTCCAACCGAGTGGCAGACACTAGCTGTAATAAAAAGACTTGTGGAAAGAATGTTCCAGAGGGTTCATACTGTAATTGCCTCTCGTGGAGGCTCTACCAACTATTGATTTTGAATAAAGTTAGTTTTTCTTTTCTATCACAGGTGTCCAAATACTTATTGGTAGACTATATATATATATATATATATATATATATATATATATATATATATATATATATATATATATATATATATATATATGTGTGTGTGTGTGTGTGTGTGTGTGTGAATATTTAAGTCTTTGAATATATATATTTTCAAATAAAATTAAGTAGAACCCAAGAAAATTATTGAAATTATTATTTGTCTACATCGGATTAGCTATATTTTGGTATCAGAGTCAGTAGGGACGGAACTGACTTCCAGCATGAATATTTATAGCCGTTAGTAATCGTCTGTGAACAGTATGTGGCCGTATAATATATAATTAATGTTTATAGCTGATTAAGAACACCAACAAATATTCACGCCAACCCTGAGTTTCGTACCCACTGACTCTCTAACCACAAGGCAGCAAATCGATACTGACTAATAATAATTTCAATAACACTATCGAGTTTTATTCCATTTTATCACAGGATAAATAGATTACTTTTTCAAATGTTACTGAATATTAGTTTTTATTCTGGTACAGAAATTTATTTTCATCATAGGATTAATTTTCTATTTTTAAAGAGCAGCAAGCAATTATTTGTTTTTTTTAACATCTTTGAATTTGTATTCTTCGTTACAAACATCCAAAGTCTTAACCCAAGAAATCAAACAATTATTTATCCAGTGGGTTGGTACCATGATAATTTCATTTATCATAATTAAAAGATTTGTTTCACTAATGACCTATAAAACTTCAAATGTAATTTTTCTAAATTTTCTCATTTAAAATTCCCAAAGTATTTTCACAGATTAAAAAATTTTCCTTTTACAACATTAGGTTATGAATCATTCCCGGGGGACGAAAAGTGCAGCTAGTGAGGTTTATACATCTTCAACTTTCCCCAAATCTTTTGAATGATGAAGTCAATTTTTAAATACAATGAAATTATATAAATATCTATGACGAGGAATCTGATTTTTCACTCGGGATATTTAAATTTTATGTTTGTCTCAAGGTACGTATAAATAACGTTTAGCAGGTCTATGCCTGTCATTAGTTTTCATCCTTCTGTATTAAATACCAAAATTAAAATTGCTTACGTACCCATTAAATAGAATTTTTTTTTGATTAGATATATTTGGCTAAATAATTATGCATTGTATGTATAAATACAAGAAATAGTGGAGTGATGAAAGATGCCAAATGGAAAAATAGGAAGTAGCTTCCCTTCGATATTCTCATGTACTCATAAAAAAGAAAATTAATTATTTTTCCGTTAGATATATTTTGTTATTACATTCAAACCATATGTTATCAGATAATTTATTTTTAATGCGTATAAACTCTCCTGTATTAGCATTAAGCTCTACTATACCATAAATTTTGCTAAACATTTTATTATGATGCTTCGATTGGATTGGAGAGCTACGGTCTACTTTTTTGTCACAAGAGGGATGATGAGACCGGGATCTACTGCTTAACACTAGATTTACGGATGTTGATCCTATACCTATTTTTACTAAAGTGATCCAATTTGACCCATACAAGAAAATTGAAGTTTTTACAAAGAAAATAGCTTCAAATTAGTTTAAATAAAATGTTTATTATCAAAAAATTCATGGAAAACATTTTTTAGTTATAAAATCTGTTTTTGAAACACATTTTTCGCAAACTTTTCTATTACGTTTATCACAATGGTTCCTACATCTGTTTCTTTTGTATGATTGTTCAACTTGACAATTCTTCCGTGCGTCAGTAGCATGAAATAGAAGTATTCACGATTGGAATAGATTGGTCTTTGGAATAGAAGTATTCACGATTTCTTCTCTATATTTAATTCTTAGCTCCTCAGCCAGTTGGAAAATAAAATCTTTTCGTGAAATATTTACTTCAGTCGTCTCTTTATACATAACTGTTGAACCATTCTATGAGTCAAATTGGCTCACAACCGTGAAAATAGGTATACCACATTTGATAATCCGAAATGAAGGGGTCTGCAGTGTTTAGGAATGAAAGTTTACATATATTTTATTACTTAACTTAAAACCAAAGTATGTTTTTGAAAAGTGAAATTAAAGTTTTATATATATATATATATATATATATATATATATATATATATAGTGATAAAATTTTTAATGAGCAAATTGGATCGGTCTGTAAATCTAGTAACCCGATTTCCGCCAGTGCGCTAACCATTCGGCTATCGTTCGCCTTTATTACGGCGACGCCACATAGGCAGCCAAATTACTCTCTATAAGAAAACGACTTAAATACATGCAAGCTTGATTCGGGAAATGAACCTATGCCTATCTAGTGGTAATATAATAGACTAACCACAAAACAATCTGGGTGTCTACTCTATGACATAAACAATTTAGGATTTCAGCTACACTTACACGTTGTTTTACGAACTTGAGTCGGAAACCGTATAGTAACCGACAGTAGTCATTTAGTAATTGCCACTTTTTGTTGCTAGAAATAACCCAAAATCTGATAGAATATGGTAAATAATTAGGGTATAACCTACAATTTAATATTTTTTTATATGTCAAAATATACACGAAATATCATGATCACATGCACACACACATACAGATACACAGATATGATTCCAAAAATAGTATTTACGAACTTAAAAAGGACCCAAACGTGAAGATGAATCAAAAATCTCGAGATCGAAATTTTGGAAAAATACAATATATTGCTTAAAATAAAAATAACATGGTAGAAAAAACAACAGCTTTTAAAAGGAATGTCATACATGGATATATTTTATTGTATGTTATAGACGGCCTTTAAAAAGAAAATGTATCATACATCTCCTAAAAGAGTCGTTGTGCATATAGAAAATGTGTTTGTGTTTTACTCAAATTAACTACAATAAAAATATAGTTATTAATACCAATGAATTTATGTTTTATTACTACGATTTAAAAAAAAATCTATTCAATAGATAAATCTAAAAATTTTCAATGCTTATAAATTTGCATTCTGCACAGAATTAATTAATATTCAGATTAAACATTTATCGTAATTTTAATTATTAATATGTCATTTTATTTTTACTGTATTTTTCTCCAAGTTTTCCAGATTTTTTTACATTTATACTTCAAAATGATTTTGCACTATTCATTCATTCGATAGAATGTAGTACCCACAATGCTTTAATTTAAATTGTAGATTAATGTATATACTCCAAATGAAGTTATGTTGAAGGCCATGATGAGACATATTTGTTTTTTCGAATTTATAATGTATTAATTTTCCGACAATTTGTATTAAGAGGATTATTTCATGATTATATAAAGTTTTAAACAAGTTTAAATTTACCTAATATGTTTAAAATTTAATTATTTAAAATATTAATATAATTAGTTACACTTTCAAAACACATCAAAGTTTCTTTAAAAAGCCTGAGGTTCTTAAACCAGCAAGATGCTGTGGTATAGCCCCATTCCATCTAAAAGGGAATGCCAGGAATTGACGGCTTCCTGTCTCCTTATTTTATGGAATGGGACTGGTCCAAGTCCCCCCCAGTCCAAGTCATCTTCCTTCGCTGACCATCCGTGGGTTGCCGTTTTGATCTTCCCGTCTTTTACCATTTGTCCAGCTTGAGCTTTGCTTGGCGCCATAAAATTCCTAAGCTTTTCTTCCTACTCACGCTACGTTTTGGCGATCGTCCTAGGTTCCCGCAGGCAGGACTTTTCCACTGACCTCGCCGTGCGTGGTGTTGAGTGGACATAATTATGGCTGAATTTGGGGGATGGGTCATTTTTTGGAGAAAAATTATCTTTTTTAACCATTTTGCTTTTGGCGTAATGTCAAGAGACGTATTTTTTGATAAAGTTAGCAAGTAACAGAAAATAATAAATGTTCCTATAAGCTAAGGAATGGGACTCTTTTCTACTCTTCAATTTTCATTTACCACTGTTTTATAATCGACGTAAAAGCTACCATATGAATACACTAAATTGTGTCTGTCGCCGTATATTTCCACTAAAGAACCAGTAAAAGGTTATAGGAGAAATGCCATTATTTTCGTACACCATCCATGAGTAACATGATTGTTATATTCAACAAAATCACAAGTCTACAAATGCCTTGAAGTTAAATTGAATTTGGAAGTGAAACTCTAATTCATGCTGTAATATATAGGTGGTTCATTGAATTCGGTAGAGGTCCAAGTTTTCTATTGGATGAAAAAGATTCAGGAAGAATCTTGTCAGCTGCAGTCCCATGTTGAAGAATAATAATCGAATGATAATGTATGTCAAACAAATTAGTTTGTCGTTGTGTCTCCCATAATTTTACCGAACACAAAAATGCATACTATGACAAAATCAGGAAAAAAATATTAAACTACATAATGGAAGAAGACACCGCATTAGTTTTCAAATTATATAACACTGATGAAACTTTCAAGCCGCATTTCAGCACGCTAAAATGTAAAGTATGCGCTTTTGAAAATGAACCCAGGTTAACACATTGTATGCGGGTACATTTCGCAGCGGAATTGTACCGGGAGCAGGCGTTTTGCACGTAAATTTAGTTATTCAGTTAAATCTCAATAGATCGAAAATTATTTAGCTTTTTAACCACCTTTTCGTATTTTATATTGAAATATAAAAACAAATATATATAAAATATACATATTTCTATATAATATCATTTTCGTAAGGATAAATAAAAAGTTAATTTTAAATCTAAATTAATTTTCTAATCAAACGGGAAGTTTGATTAAAAAAAAATCAAACTTAACGTTATATAGTTCCGCATCGACTGATGTAAAAACTAGTTTTTATTTGTCTAAATTTTTCCAAAATCTGTGTAGTAGACAAGAACATTCGGCTTCGTTTTCCTGTATATACCGCTATTTTTTGTACCCACAAACAAATCACTAGTACTACTACGTGACCCGCGCTCAAGTATCAATCGTCAGAAAATGTACTAGTACGTGTCCCGCGTACAATGTGTTAACAGTGGGGAAAAGACAACGAAAATTAACGTATGCTCTTTTCTTCAAAATTACAAGACAGGTGGCAGTTACAGTTAAAATGAATATCATTAAAGAATTTCCGATCAATCTAAGAAAACTCATCTTCTCGTACAGAAATATTGAGAGTTTTTAACAAACACATCAAAAAGATAGAATGTTCAACCTATGTCTTTGATCTTCTATGTAAAACATTTGCCTAATTTTAAATCTAAAAAATTTACGTGGTCACCGTTAGAATTCTGAAATTGAGATTAATGACAAAAAGCATATTTTGTATAGATTTCCAATAAATGACTTGAGGCTTTAAGACTTTGGAAAAATTTACCTACAAAAACGCATCAATGTTGGACAAAATAACTTGGAATACTTCTAAATTTGGGCAAATTTAACTTGTATCATAAGTTATATTTCAAATATTTCACAGTCACCAACGTTTCTTCATGTATACATAGGTATTTCTATATCTATATGTAATTTCTAATACCTGATAAGGATTCCGTAGAGAGTATGGATATTTATAAACGTTCGAAATTGGCTCGAAGCAGTAGGCCCCCTTTTCTTGACCCTTCGTTTAGGGAAACAGTAGATCATAGTACTCCAAACCTACCTACCTAATTCATGATAAAACCGTTTTATCAGTGTTTTTAGATTGTAATGTTTTAGATTTACCAAGGTTTTTTAAAAATAATTAGAATAATTGTAATTTCTAATTTATATTAAACTAAAGAGACTAATAATAACTAAATTTTTAGTGTTATTATACGATATGTAAACTATTCTCTAAACTAGACACTGGCTTAAAAGAGATAAATTTTAACTTTCAAATTATATTTTTAAATTGTCCTTTAACTAGTAAAAGGTTAAACAATTAATTAAGTGATATAGAGCCCAAATTCAACTCATAAATGCTTTTTATTAGTTTAAAATTTGTTTTCGAAACTAATTTAAATGAGACAAACCACTTTCAGTTAAACAAATTAGGTTAAAAAATAGTTCTTAATAACTATTATCCTATAAGGAATTTAGTTATTACTGCAAAATAGAATCCAATTATTTCTAATATCAATTTGTATACAAAACCTTTTGTATTACATGAATATTTAAAACATATCAGGTACATTTCTAATAATACAGCTTTTTCAAATAGTATACACTACTTACTATATTTGTGCATTCTGTATTATTTTCATTATTGTAGTTTTATATGCTTTTACATTATATATAAATATATATTATATGTAACACAAAAATATTAGTTATTGATAAAGTAATATTCATATATATTTTGTATTACATTATTATAGCTTTATATATTTTATATATATATGCATAGACTAGCATATTTATATAATATAAATTATTTACATTCTTGTAGTATATACAGGGAAAGTAGTAAACAATATATGAATTCTGTACAAAAAGAAATTTTAGAGAAATTTCGTATAAGAGAAAATGTATTTTAGTTTCTCTACTATATTTTTTCTCTATATTTTCATCGAATGTATTTTATAAGTATCACGTTCTATTCTAGAATCTGAGATGTATGGTATATATAAAAATGATTCTATTATGCGCAAAAGTTAGAATAATTTCAATACATTTTATCTTGGAATATTTTATACAAAATTTATCAAAAATTATTAGTTATTTGTAATTTTTCTTACTATTCTAAAAATATAATTTTAATGAAGCATTAAATGTAAAGTAATTTGAAGCAATACAAGTTACTTTTTCCATGTTCACCTTATGAAAGGGGCTATCCATGTTAGAAAATGTTTTCGGAAACTATTAACTTAAAGTTAACAAAAATTTGTCACAGATGCATTGACGTACAGATAAGCAAATCAGATTTTTAAAAAATATTTTAAAATTTAGATAACTATTTAAAATTAAAATTTTCATAATATTTTGTTAAATTTTAAAATATTCCTAGTGCAATATTTTTTTTCGTTTATCATTATCTTCGTATTTATGGGGACTCCTATGGTTCGAAGATTCTTAAAGATGTATCTGCAGGGATCCCATCATATATAAAACTATGCTCAGAAGGGATTCACATGGTGCAGCTAAATAAAACAACTAGATCTAGACAAGGCACTTATTTATGATAGTATAATTAATGACGTACAGCTCTGGATATCAAACTGAACTAACGTTACAGAAGTTTAAAATACTGAAAAAACTTACAAGTTACATAACCAAACATGAGCACCTTCGATGCAACCGAGATATCTTCTACTGTCACACTGACTCTTTTACAGGAAGACAATATATACGTACATTACAGATATTTACATATTTAAAAAGATGCCGTGTTTCCACAAATAAAAATACGATAATTATGAAACTTTACTCATAACAAATATCAATACAAATCATAACAAATATCAATACAATGAATTCATGTTACAATAATATGTGAAATTACATTACAGTATTTAATATATATAGAAGACAATATTTACAAAGACGGGACATTACGTCAAAGGCCTTAATCAGAAATGATGCGTATGACGTCAATCTTCTGCGAATCAAAGCGAGGTAAAGACTTTAGTTGTTTTTGCGTAATCACCACATATTTCTTAAAATTATTATTTAGCCATTTTTCGGAATTATTCTGAAGTAAGATCGTATATTAATCCTTAGGACATTATTTTATGCACGTATAGTTTTTATAAGTTAATAAGACTTAAATTGAATTTAATCATCTGAATAAATTTTAAAAAAATATCCAGATTAGTTTCAAGGTATAATACGGGTGTTTAATAAACATTTTGTTGGAGTTGCATTCAATAATAATAAGATAAAACTTGAGACTATTACGTGAAATTCTTTTTTTGAAATTTCTTAATTTTGGGAAACTTTAATACATTGCAGTTCGAAATGCATTTCATGTTCACACTTGAGAATGGAAGCCTCAAAAGAGGAGACATATGTTGTAGTGCGTTTCCTTGTAGCAAAAGGATGTGGAGAAACGGAATTTCAGAATGCAGTGACCCCTCGTTTTTCGCGGTTAATGGGGACCAGAACCTTCCGCGAAAGCTGAAAAATCGCATAATAGGATTTTCTCCTAGGAATTTTTGTGTATGAAGGTACACGAATGTTTTAAATATGTAAACAGCATACTTTACACATTTAAGACAAAAATTACAACAGTATACGTATTTAATTAAACGTGTCGAGTCTAATTAATAAGATTTTGTAATAAAAAACCTTATAGAGTAATAAACATTAATCAACATTGCTGTCTGAGAGAGGCGAAGAGTTTTGTTGGTGGCAGAGGAGAGGTTCTCACTTGACTCGTAGGAGTTTTAGGTTCATTCGGAGACTCTACTGCTGAAGACGCTGACGGTAGAGCCAGGGGGCTTTACCTTGGAGAGAAACATGGTGATGTGTAGTTGTTGTCTTTTGTTTTTCCTTTTCCTTCAAAATTCCCCTGCACAAGGACATAACTCCGTCAACACGATTGCTGAACTCGACAGATCGAACCATATTGTAGTCAATGTCTTGCGCAAATTCTTGCCCTGTTGCACAATCGTTTCAGATTCTCCAAAGTAAGGCATGCTTTTCAGATTGTTCTTCGTCTTCCTCTCCATTTTCTTTCTCACTTGCAGACTTTTTTTTATCTGAAGAGCACGTGGTATGTACTCTGAGTCAAATTATCGCTTTGTTTGACATGCAGGGAGCCTTCTCTCTCGCGCATCAACATGAAACAATGCTTCTTTCCGCAATGTGGCTGTCGACATGGTTGTATTTTTTCATTTTTATTCTTTGGTGAATAATTTGGAAAAACCCGCGAAGCACTGAAACCGCAAAACATGAAGAGCGAAGTGGCGAGGGAACACTGTACAGAGAAAGGCGAATGGCTGAATATTTTAATGCTGATAATAGTGCGATTCATTCTAGTTGAAGAATGTAGAGGAATGGAATTTTAGGAATATAGAGAAAGATGGCTGAATGATGAAACTTCAGTAAAAGTCTCTGAACTACCACCTCTGACAGTCGTAATCTATTTACCTGCGGGTTCAATTCGTAAAAAAGTTCATGAAACGTTTATGTGGAAGAGAATTACAGTCGAACAATGAAGTGCTGGATAAGTTAAAATTGATTCTTACAGCAACGGAAGAGTTCCATGAGAGCGAAATAACCTTCCTAATTTTACAATGGGATAAAAATTCGAACCTCTATTTCAGTATTTTTATATTGTGGGGGTTACGCAATAACAACTACACTCGTTGCATCGTTTTGATTCGCCGAAGATTGACTTCATACGCATCTTTTCTGATTAAGGCCGTTGACGTAATATTCAGTCTTCTAAAATAGTGTTTTGTATATATTATAAGTATTTTAATATATTCTTACATATTATTGTAACATGAATTCATTGATCTGTATTATTATTTGTTATGAGTAAAGTTTTATAGTTATCGTATTCTTATTTGTGGCAACACGGCATCTTTTTAAATATGCAAATATCTGTAATGTATACATATGTTGTCTGCCTATAGAAAAGTCAGTGTGACAGTAGCAGATATGTCGGTTGCATCAAAGGTGCTGGTGTTCGTTCATGTAACTTCTATGTACTTTGAGTTATTAAAATTCTGTAAAGTTAGTGCAGTTTGATATCCAGAGCGCTAAATTATTCATTATACTATCTTTAATAAATGTCTGTGTCTAGATCTAGTGGTTTTATTTTACTGCACCGTGTGAACCCCTTCTGAGCATGGTTTTATGTATGATGTGATCCCTGCTGATACTTCTTTAAGAATCGTCGAGCTACATCAGGAGTCTCCATAATATAAAAAGATCTGATGTTATTACTGGAACGCATGTCACGTTCGTTATGAATCTACTCAATGCTGTCGAAATGGACTATAAATTAACAAAAATAACATAAAAATAATTTACGCAGAAATTTTATTGAAATTGAAGAATGTTTAATATATTTATAGCTCAATATGTTTTTATTTCCTTATTCTTCAGGATATATGTGTTGAAAGACTTTTAACTCTAAGCTAATAATTGATAAAAAAAATGCTTTTTAGAATCCACTATACCATTAATGCATAAAGAGAATGTATCTCTCGAAGGAATCCTGTATCACGTGTGTTCACAAAGTGTTTTACACTTTCACAAAGATCACCGTAAAATATTGTACGCTTCTTACTTTGGAAACTTGTCTGTATGAATGACACCATAAAAATCACAGAATAAAATTATCTAAATTTAGCGATATCGATAGTTTTATACCCTGCTTCCAATGAGTCTAAAATTGGATCTCGTTTAGAAGTCCGTTCCTTACCAATCTAATAATGGAAGTCACGGTCAGACAATAGAAAGGAGATTAAAAGAGGCGTTTAATTATCTACCTACATTCCAATTACAAATCAGATCAATTCACACTAGACACCAAGTACATTCTAAAGAATGTTTGTCTGTTTAAATGAATAATTGGCATACAGTTTTATGGAATCTTAGATTCCCTCTCTATTGGTTAATTTGCAAGGGTGGATTATTTTGTGATATTCATCCGTATATATATATATATATATATATATATATATATATATATATATATATATATATATATATTACGCAGTGCTTTAATATGTTATATATCTTATATTCTTATGGACTATTGAGTTTCGATAGGTTCATAAATGTAATATATTGTCCTTATTTCAAACACTATAATTTTTAATATTAGAGAATTTGTGCATAAATCGAGGGGGTTGGTTCCGAGCGGTATGTTCTATAGTTTTGCAACGATTAGACCTTAAATTCGACCTGGGCCTTATTCTTGAAGCCGATTTCATAATATATATAATTATGCTTCCTTAAGATTCGAACCCACAGACTCCGGAACCGATATATATATATATATATATAGATATAAAGCAAACTTCCAACTTTCCAATATCTATAAAGCAGATTTCCAAAAAAACCAAAAATTTATTTATGCTTGAAAACAACTTGTACATATATTCGATATGGACATAATATTTCTTTTTTAAATGTTCATAATGTTACAGCTGACAAACTTTGGAGAAGGATATAAATTTTAATGCAAACTGTAATATACATAAATAACATGGTTTAGAATAATTTATTTAGTCTCTTAAAAATATTATGAATATATTAAATTACTAATATCAAAATTATTTTCTCCCTGCGTTTCAGGGATTCTTGATTAAATATCTGCCGAAATTATTGGTATCTGCAATATGTATTTAAATACAGGCTGCTAAAAACATTTGTTTATTCTTAAAACTTTATATATTCAAAAGTACTTATATGAGTAGTGTATGAAAATAATCTTTAACTAATGAACTTTTTGAAACCTCACCAGGTTTTGTGTCCGCAGGTATATTTGAGAACAAATGATCTATGTGTATTCCTTGGGTTATATGACACAGCTTTAAACAGTAGCTAAACTCTTCCCACACATTTTTAGCGTCATTATGATACATGTTTTCTCTGCAATAATTAATCCTTTCCCAGAAATATCTAAATATCTTATTTTGGTGAGGCGATTTAGATCATTAATATAATTGATAATTAACATAATTGATATAATTGATATAATTGATGAATTAATATAATTGCTATAAATAAAACGAGAAGTGAAATGCTTGCGATCTAAATCTGACCTCATCACATTTTTTTAAAGGAGAAAGGACCAATAAAAATTGATTCAACGAATTTTCATCGTCTGCGGGATTATTGGGCTTGGTTCTTATCCCAGTCCCAGATTTGAATCACGTCTCCGTACATGACACTAAATAAGAATGTACCTTTGTGGAGTTATTTATGAGTCCCTAAGGAACAGTGCCCAAATTTAAGGGGAAAGGTTTTTCGATGTTTGCGGCTTCAAGGAGGGAAAAAGAAATCAATTGATTTATATAGCTCTCCTGATTGGACGAAGAGCAGTAAGAAAGCCACAGATGTAAAATATATAAGATAAAGAAAAGTCACGACGAGGAGCGAGTTCGGGGTCGAAAAGCAGTTTTCGACAGTTATAGTTCGGGAATCGAAAGTAGAGCTCGGGGACCAAAGGAGATTTGGGTCCAAGAAAAACTTCGACATCGCACACCGACCAGAAGTGTTCCAGTTCATCTGCCTTATAAAATCATTCCAAATTATTTAGAAAGACCCATACCAGCGGTGAGACTAATTTCAACACTATCTTCCCACCAATCGAAATAACACGGATGTGTCCACAAGAACTCCCAAGATTACCGCCCTTGCACACCAAATAGATTCACAAAGGTACGTATTATAAAAATTTGAGATTAGGTCCTCTCTTTTCTTTATTTTTTATCTAAATATTAAGCTGTTATTAATGTTCAATCTAAAATAATGTGGCACCTAGTACAAGTTTGGAAAAGCGAATTTTATGAAGTTTAAATCAAATCGTTTTTGTATATAGATATGTATATAGCATAAGAATAAATTTGTTTAATTTTATTTTAAACTGTAAACTTTGTATGTGTTTATTTTAAGAGTGTAATATTTGATTTTAATATCTCTTATTTTAGGTTATTAGTTTATTTTTTATTTTAAGTCTTTAGTCTCTCAGATCCTGTGGTTGAATTTAAATTTAAATAATCTACACAACGCAGTCCAATTAAAATTTAGCCTTTTTGACTAACAAAATAATAATCACTATAAATTTGATCATAGGTAAATACTTAAATATAATGAGAGCTACACAACACTTATTAGTGGAGGTACATAGACAAATTCTTTAAGAAACTACAAAAAATTAATCACAGGTCATTAAATCTTTTAACCTGGAATTCAAGGGAACAAATCGATGCTATCTTTATCGACACACCCAATCTACCTAAGTAGAAGTTCATCATACTAGTATCAACAAAGCTGAATAATCTAATGAGGGAGAGCATTATGTTAGATTACACTATCTCTGAACTTAGTAGCTAGTTGCGGAAACGATTATAACAGCGACTTATCCAAGTAACTTACACCAGTTACATCCTTCCAGCAGAAAGGAAACGGCCCACATTTTATTGACTGTGTAAAAGCAGAAAATAACCTTTTCGTGTAGCTATTTTATTTAAATTTAATTGCAAACGGTTTTTCAGCCGCTCAAATTCGCATATTATGATAAATAACATTCCCAGATACAAGGAAAGCTGGATCTATGATTCGGATAACAAATTGGTGTCAAAATCATTAAAATCACTATAGCTTCAGAACACTCATAACATTTTTATCCAGAAGAAAATTACAAAGGATAAGCAAACTCTTCTAAGCAATGTTTTTAAAATTGTTATAAAAGGTTTAAATTCTATATCTTTATATATACTTGAAAGAAAAAATTTATTTTTTTAAAGAAAGATGTAACTTTTAAAATTTAGTTTACCGGATAGTTAATTTTCTCTTTCTAAAGCCTCAAATTGCATAAAAAGTTCTCCAGAACTCAAATATTATTCAATAAAAACATCTTGAATCTAGTATTTCTTCGCTATTATAGAGCTATAAGCATTTTTTAATTTGATATTTCTCAAAACATAATTATTGTAACTTAACACTTCGCTTGCGAGCAACGTATTTTTACGTTTTTGCAGTCTGTCACTGGAGCGTGGGTCACGTAAAAATACGTATACATACGTATTTAGTAGATTTGTGGTAGATACCGCTAACCACCACAAATCTACTAAATACGTATAATTATATGTATGTGTCACATATGCGTGTTGTTCGCGTTGCTATGCAACGCTTTGAATTTTTTCTTTCCACAAGTTATGATTGACGAGTTACTCGGTCTGTTGTTGCGTTATTTAGTCTTCAATCGAATTACTAGCCCCAGAACGTACAAGTCGTGTTTTGACAATTTGAAGCTTGGTTTTGTATTGTTTAATACGAAATTGATAAAATGAGCCGTTGTGACAAAGATAGTGATGAAGAAATACACGCGTTGACAGATTATCAGACTTTATTTTTAAAAATCATTTATTTTTGTGATTTCGTAAAAATATTGTTTTTTAAAAATAATCATACAGTATATATTAAAGTATAAAATAAAAAAACGTTTAGTTATTAAAACAAAGTAGTTTTCGATTTACTGCGATTTTTCGAATAACTAAACTTTTTCACGAAAAAACGCCCGCTGCACGCGTAAGTTGATGGTGAAGTATACCCGCATGCCAAGTGTTAAAGAAGCTTTATTAGTGTTAATAAATGTCCCTGGAGTTTTAGCGACTAAAAAAGAAAACTTTCTAAAATCTGAAAATCCCAAAGGGGCACTATCTTTATGTAATCTTTACTGGGATTGACTTATTTCACAAATCGATGAGAACAGAATCGAGACATTTCAAGTACCTGAATTTTACATCTCACCTTAAACCGAATTAGATATAAATCTTTTTCAATACCCCATTACAATCTATTTCAATCACACAAAGAGACGAAAAAAAGAATTCAGATCCTTCACAATTACGGTCTCGTGATCCGCGTGAGTCTTAATATATCACCAGGAAATCTGAACTGTAAATTTCCTTTAAAACTCCCTTCGTTTTATGGCCGCGGCATTCATTAAATAACGCCTTATTATACATCAATGAAGCTACATTCTGATTTTAGACCAAATCGTGCGTGCTGCATTTCTAAATGGCTCGATCGATGTCTCCAAATGAGGTCATTTCCATTTTGCATCCATCGTGAAGTGAACATTCAAAAGGAGCCATTCGTAGGTTGCTCAAGATTAAATCTGAATCCAAAATAAAGACTCGTAAAATGTGGCTGTGTTACTCGTAAAATCTAACTTTTATTTCGCGTTACTATGGAAACTTGTCCTCCACTGAATACACACTCTCTAGAGTACTTTTCACTATAAGTTCTCCGATATCTGGCTGTTTATTTATAAGGGAGAAAGATTTGCATGTATAATGGATACAAAACTGTTACTTTTTCTATCGGTAACGCAGAGTGTAGTTATCGCCTATAAAATAATAGCTTAAGTTATCTGTCCGTCTGTCCTTGAATTTATGAAGCGGTTGGATCTAGAGACATCCATATTGGATTCTTGCAGAGTCAGGGTTAGCAAAATTCTAAGCAATTTAAGTTAATCTTCCCCTAAACTATCAATTTGATTCTAAAATAAATAGGTATAAATATGCTTCATATCACAACGAAAATACTGTCCTCTTTAAAACGTTCGAAATCCACCCCTTCCCCTCTTTTCGAGCTTTTAATGCAATTATTTCAAGCCCTATTTTCCCCAGTTAAGAACAGGCGATTAAATTTATCAATTTATAACATAATAAATAAGTAAAAATTACATTTTTCAACTCCTCTTCTTAGCCCACTCTCCTGTTTCTAATCATGGATCTTGTTGGTGCTTCAACCACATTTGGCGAAATGGGCGTGCTTGCAGCTTGCGTGCGTGGCGTGCTTGCAGCGTGGCGTTTGAAATCTGGCGAGGGGATCGTAACTCAACAAATTGATACATAAACAAAAACAACATTTTGAGGAAAAATTTTACAAAAATTGTATATTTAAAATCTAATTGAATTAACAAAGAAAACACAAAGGAAACACATAACATTCATACTAAATAGACTGAAACATTCACTTAATCACAAATTAAATAAACTGAGTGTGATTTTCATCACAAATTTGTGATTTAGTGTAAATTGTAAAATTAATTTAAAATAAGAGATTTAAAAAAAAATTTTCAATTTTACAACTCCTCTTCAACCTCCCCTCAAAATACGTGTTCTGCAAAGATCGGTCGAATACTTAAAGCATTAATTCTAATTGTTTTAGTTGGTACAAGACCTTGTTATCTTGCAGTGAAAGAGGAAATGGAATGAATGAGAAATGAAAATAACATCTATAATAACGAAATTTAATTGTTAATAGAAATAAATTCACAAAAAAATTGGAAAATACCAAGAGAAAGTTAGTCCAAAGGGATGAGGGAGGGTAGGTGGGATCTCATCCAGCAAAAAACTTTTTGACTTAAAAGAAACTGTATTTTGAGTAGAGGTTGAAGAGGAGTTGTAAAATTGAAAATTTTTTTTCAAATCTCTTATTTCTAGCATTATGACGTCATTCCTTCAATTATCTCATTTAATCATTTCTTATTTTAAAATATTTAAATATCGTCTGCATTATTTTCATACGTTTTATCACTGAATTTAGGTATTACGTAAATAATATTCTTTTATATCTGGCTTAAATAGTAGATTAGGTACATGTGGGATAATTTTAAATTAATCATCGATTATTTTTTGTTGCAACATAATTCTCAGCCAAAAAAACGAACCTTTTTTTACCTGCCTCATATGGTACTTTACAATTCTGGAAAATTAAAAATTTTACTGATCCCGTCATATGACGGGCTATATGCTAATGTAAATAATAAATATGGTATTGATGTATGTGACTGGTGCAGTATAAAAAAGTCCAAAGGGATTCGTTGAAACAGCTAAATTTATTATTCAAAATAAGCACACTTCTATTACTTACAAATTAAAGCACTGCTGTGAGCAACACTTGCTACAGCTAACCAAACAACCAGTGTGTTTCCATTCGATCTGCCACTTTTAACACACATCATGTGCTTTTTATTAGGCAGTGAAACTCAAAATTTGTATTAAAAATGTATTGGCATACATGCTATTTCATTCTGCTACGTTTAAAATAAAATTAAGAAAGATGGCCGACTAGTTAGGGTACTGGTCTTTGGTACCGGAGTTCGTGGGTTCGAATCCCACAGTGGCATGGATTCCCATAACCGTTCGGAATCGGCTTTAAGCAGTAGGTCCCGGTCTCATTAGCCCTCGTGTTGCAAAAAGTAGACCGTAGCACTCCAAACCAAACCAAACCAAACCAAATAAAATTAAGCCGAATGCGCATTTGGATGGAAAGAATAAAATAAAAATAGGTCCAAGCACTTCATATTGCTAACAATAACAAATTGCTAATACTTACTTGTATAAAAATTTTCAAAATACCCAATTCATATTTATTAGCTCTGTCATAATTAAATTATTTTAAGCTATTTTCTTATTTAACCAGAGAGTTCGCGATCGAATACCCGCCCTTTTTTTAATCTGATACTGACCTATCAGAGTATAAAGTCAAAAAGGGAAGATAGATTACTTCAAAAATTCAATGAATTTTTTACATCATATACAATACAATTACAATTCATTTCAACAATTTTTCAGTATTTTAATGCTTTTTATGGCGAAAATGCAGTTTAGGATGCTCTTTTATCGCCGACATTTTTGGTGGCAATAAGGCCAACCAGGGTCGTAACTACGGCGTGGCAAATGTGGCATTTTCCACGGGCGCATCAGTCACAGGGGCGCAGCACCGTGATGAAAATGAGGTCCAAAAGAGGACTATTCATCCCGAATAGAAATAGGGAAATGTTGAAAAATAACTTTTTTTATTATAAAATCCTATTTTATCTATAAAATAAAATGTGTTTAAAAAAATTTATGAATTTTCTTATTTTTTTAAATGTTTCTACAGACTAAACTTGTTATAGATTCTTACAAATTTTTTTTACCAAATACTCCTAATATGCCTTAATATAAATCCGGTTATTCGTTTTAAAATTTGAATTTATTAAATTTATTAAAAATAAATTTAAATTTGGAAATTCGTCAGTTTTTTATGAAATTCCAACGTACAAATAAAAAATATTCCCCTAAATAAACTATTCATTCAACAACAAAATACCTCCAGAGTGTTCAAAAATATTTTTAAGTATTAATAAATGTAAAAATAGAAGAAAAAATTAAAAATTAATATACTAGGAACATTTTAAGAATTGACAAAATATTTTGTGAGTTCATTCTAAATATATGATGTAGCAAAAAAAAAAGTATATATTTTCTCACTATATTTAGTGGTAGGAGCACTTACCAGTTCTCTTCCCACGGGCACCAAAGGGCCTAGTTACGGCCCTGAGGACAACATGCCATTTAAAACATAGCGGCGATAAACATCCATTAAAGCAGTAGAAATGTAATAAAAGCATAAACTATAAGTACTAAAATAATAAAAAAAACACAGTTCATATAAAATTTATACATACATTTTAGGAATTTTTTTAATTTCCAACGCATGGAGGGCAATTTTAAAAGTTTTCTAACTCATACGGAAGTTTTTCGAGAAAATATGGGTACATACTTTAAAGCAACATAAAAGCAATGGAAGTGAAAAAAGACATAAACTATATGTATTCAAAATTTAAATCTGCATATAAATATTCTATACACGATATCAGTCGGAAAACTTTTGGGTTGCTATGAAATCACCTATACTTGGCGATGATAAATATGGATGAAGAATTAAAATCCTCAGGCACCCTTAACTACAGTGAATCCCTCTTGGATTCGACCGAATTATTTAAGAAATTGGTTTTAGGCGGATTTTTAGTTTAAAACATATGATGTGTGCACCACATGAGTTTTTTGTAGCCTTACTGTAATGTACTTACAATACTAACACCAGTGGTCGTTTACAAGGGGAAACACAGTAAAAATATAATACCTTATATTTAGATTAAGACATTTATTCTGTACACTATTTACAACTTCCTACACTACTTAATCACCATATAACATAATTATTTGGATTTTATATTCATCAATACACAATAATTATTACAATTCTCTTTTGTTATACGTTATTCCTTAATCGAAATATTGAATTACTAACTGAGGCCTAAATGACTGTCATAAATACTTTAAATCTAGTTACCTTCCGACATTACAGGGGAGCAGGCTCGGGCTTTCACCAGGATATAAAGGGCGTCGGTACTGGCGTAGCGGCCGTTATTTTGCTGAATGTCTATGGTGGAATTCGGGTTCGGACTCGATTGCTGGCCCGGGCTCTCTGGATGTCCAGCAACTCTCCAATCTCGACTTTGACTCCTTTTTCTGCACTCTCTTCCCCAACTCATCACCTCTGTTTTAACGCCCCTTTTTCTTCTTTGCCAATCGCTGGTAAGATGAAATTTTCCCACATCTGCACCAGCTTCTAGAGTGCAGGTGGGCTCATTAAAATAGCCCCTTTATTGAATGCTGACATTATTTTTAGCCCCTGCCCCCATAACTCACGGTTACATCTTTACTCGAGCTTGACCGTTACACTTCTGCCATTCCATGATCTATAATTTCTCCGCAGGGGTCCTTAAAACTCAAAGTCAACAGCTGCACCTAAATTCTTTTTGGAAATTTCTTCCACAACTGTGCATGCACGTGCTAACCATCGTGGGAAAGTACCTCGGTACAAGCCTATTATATCATATTAACTTTATTTTGTATGATGTTACATCAGAATCATTATTTGCACATTGTCTTCAACATTACAAAAAATCGTTTCTCAGGATATCTGTGCTGTAAGAACACATCATATACTGCTCTCTGGCATAGACCCAAAGCATCAAACTTCGTTATATTGAGAAATTTTGATTACATTAATATTTTGTTCGATACCGAAATAATTCGCAGTTACAATATTTCTTTCTGTCCGAGTAAAGTTGTAATAAAAAAAAAATAAATTAAATTAAATTAAATTAAATTTATTTTCAACAAAAAACAAACAATTCTATTTACTTTCTAAAAATATTCCAGGCCGTTCTCCATTTGATGGTATGTTTTCGGAGAACCTGGTAGTGCATATCTGCAGTAATAAAGTTGAAAAGTTGTAAACGGTAGCGGTTCATAATATAAAACAATGTTAAAAATGCCAGTTACATTAAAAATAATAAGTAAATGATAAATGGTAAATAGTTAAAGATGAATGATAAAAAACGGCTAAAAAATTAATACAATAATATTGGCTTCAGCTACAGGAGAGTGATCGTCTAAAAATATTCCAGTATTTTGGTTGAAAGACTGTATCCTGTCTATTTAATTAAAATTAATGATGTTATTGAAGTCGATAACTTATAAAGCACGTAAAATGGATTATTGAATGTCAGATTTATTTCTTTATGTTCCACTTGTAAAATGAATACACATTACAAAAATAATATTTTATTCGCACGATTTCCTCCAATTAGAAACAATTTCCAATATCCCATCTCATTAAATCTTGTGGTATAATAAAAGTCAACAAATTATAAAACAAAGAAAATGAATTATTGGATTTAAGATTTATTTCCCTATATTTTACTTGTAAAAGGAATGCAAAAATAATATCGTGTTCTTCCAATTTCATTCAATAAGAAACAATCCAAGATATTCATAACACATTTCCAGCTTTGAGCAAATAGAGCTCTTAGAATTTTTAAAGTGATTAATTTCAATTACCCCCATAGAAATTCATTCATGTTATTAAGAATTATTACGTTAGAAATACTCCTCGGACACCGTAATCCATTATGAATGATAAATTATCATATGGATTATTTCAGTAGTATAGATCTCTTTTTGTGACTTCCACAATGAATCAGTTTTTAACAAATGAGATGTCAAAAGATAGATAATTTCCCAGGAAAGTGAAAAATTGCCTTATTTATTTAAAACTAGAAGGATTTCCTAAAATTAATATGCTTTTCATTTTCACAAAATTAAATCGCATGTATTTAGCCAAATCTCTCTTAAATTGTTCGTTTATAATTATTTTAATTTAAACTAACTTATGTAAGGGGGGGTAATAAGTGGCATTAAAATATTATTTCAAGTTAACAAAAATTTATTAATGAGTAAATATTTTTTTCTAACAGTTTTGTATCTGTCAAAAAAAGATAATCATTTTTTCTAAAGAAGATTTTAAAGGAATGTAAACTAAAATAAAAAAGAACTGCTTTAAATTGTATTTTTTCATAGTAAAAAAGAGCTTAATTGTAATAGTATTGGTAAAAATAAGTTTTCTCAATTTGTTATAAACATATGTGTGTCAGTTTTCGCTTCCTTTTTCTTATAGAAAATGCTTGGATTTCAAACTTTGACTTTTATCATCGCAATTCGGTGTCGAGGAGATATTACGCACGAAAAGCTCACGTATGTATATAATAGAGGGTTAACACCAGATTTACGGAACGAGCTAATTTAACCCATTAAAAATTTGATCACTCTCTCTCTCTCTCTCTCTCTCTCTCTCTCTCTCTCTATATATATATATATATATATATATATATATATATATATATATAATATATATATATATATATGTATGTATGTATGTATGTATATGTATATATATATATATATATATATATATATATATATATATATATATATATATATATATATATATACATTAAAATAATAAAAACATTGTCTTATGTCTCCTTTGTATTTGGAAAAAATATTTTTAGTAAAGTAATTGTTTTTAAAATTTTGCTGATACATTGTCTGCTGAATAAATTCATAAAAAAATATAAAACGAAATATTATTTATTTTTAATCGTTAATTGGAAGAATTAAATAAATGCTGAAATTTTATAAATATTTACGAAGATTATTGCAGAATGTATCATAAAATTCAATTTAAAAAAGGGAATATTAGAATGATTTTAATGTGCGTATGAAATTTCTGGAAGCCTGGATTGAAACAGCTTTCTATTGCATGCTTATTATTATTTTATTTCGTAAAATTATATTCGTAAAATTTATTTCGAATTTCTAAAGATTCTAAAAAAAATTTACACTTTCTCCAAACATTTTCTCTTTTACACCAATGGGAATATTACAGAAAAATTATTTCCTGCTACACGCATTACTGACTTCAGTAAATATCTTTAAAATTCATCCTTTCTAAACAATCAATTTTATTAATTTCAGCCGTATTCTTTCCTAAATAATATACTCATAGAACATCTTCTAAATTGAACACATGCGTAATAAAAGGTATCATATATTTTACACCAGGAGAAAGAATCTTCAAATAAAGATAAAATAGTATGTAAAACTTGCATTTTATATTCTATAAGTACCAAATTAATTTAAAAAGAGCGGATAAAATAAAATTAGATGCTCCCAAAACTAATTAAATGTGGAATTTTCTTATAGCATTATAATATATTATTACTAAAACTTGAATCAAAATGTGTAATAGTTCTTGTTTAGAGGCAAGTTAATTAACTCTAACTTGCTACGTGTAAACACATTCATTCAAGCTATTGATGAGTCAGGTAAAGTAAGTCAAAAACCACACTTTACTTGATCCTCTACTTGACTCGTGTAAACGTTGTGTAATTGTTGGCATAAACAACTATTTAACCACGATGTGCAGGTTTTGAGAACAGTCCATTCGTAAGGGTTCATATCTGAATAAATTATGTCAGTTTGATCAAAGCATTGCATTTCGTTTTTACGCGTCTACGGTTCCACGACTGCAGGCTCACTAATCAGTTTGGAACTCCCTGTGTGATGAAGCAAAAAACTCATTACATATATATTGTTATGTATTTGTATGTGTAAGTAGAAGTAAGTGATTGAGAGAGTTGTGCCGTATGAATGTGGCTACACGTATATATATATATATATATATATATATATATATATATATATATATATATATATATATATATAATATTGCGAAATTATACGGTAAAGTACGTTGATTGAATAGACTTTGGCTAAGAAAAAACAATAACAATTTATTAACACGCCAAATGCATTACAATTACA
>CM063510.1:43268555-43273555 GCA_032207245.1 Pardosa pseudoannulata | reverse complement strand
TGTATTAAAGTGTAAAATAAATAAAGTTTCGTTCATAAAAACAAAGTAGTTTTCGATTTTTCTGAATAACTAAACTTTCCCGCGATTCACGAAAAAACGCCCGCTGCACGCGTAAGTTGGCGGTGAAGTATACCCGCATGCAAAGTGTTAAGTAATATTTATTCCGGGATTCCGCTATTATATATGTGCTAACAAAATGTTTCCGTGGGATTGGAAAAGTTTTAGAATCGTTGCAGTAGATAGTGTATTTTATACATCAGCGTGTATTGCTAAAACAGAATCTAAATTATAAATTTAACATTTTTTAAATTTTATACTGTGTTGGCGCCAGACTGCATATACGCTAGATCAATAAAAGATAGAAATTCAATACAAGATATTTGCGACAGAAATCACATGATTTAGACATCTGTTATAAAAATACCTTTTTCAGGAAACAATCTTACATTGACATGGGGAGAGAAAATTCTTTGTGTCGTCGGCATTTGTAACGATTACCTTTTTAAAATAATATTTGGAAAGCGTCCCTTTTGTAGTTGCAGTTGTTTATTTTTCCTTTTTGTCGTCATATGTTAAACTCTTTACTTCCTTTTTAAACACCGTTCTCATTTCACATTATAAGCTTTTCAGCAAAAATTAACGGAGACGCGATTTAGCGAGATAAGTTGAATGTAACGCTGTATATATTTTAGTATCATATGAAACTTGAGTACTAAATATATTTTACTACATATGATAAGAATATTTTTAAAATAATGCATGTTTCTGAGGAGTAACTCATTCTATACCTCACAAAATAAATGGTTGTTTTAGCTAGAAGGTAATTTTGAGTAAATTACAGAAGCAAAACATTATCATTGTTTAATATAAACATGAATGCTGGTAGTATTGCGATATTTTCAGTTTGAAATAAAATGTATACTCATATTTACCATAAAAATAATCCATTTTCCTAGATGCGATGTTGTGTGTACTGCTAAAGTCACTGTTAACCAATGTTAACCAATGGAGCTCATTGCTAACCAATGAAGTACATACCGATATACCGATAGACAGTTTCCACTTTAAAATACCTTTAATTTGTTTGCCCGGAGAAAAAGAGAAAATTCTCAATTCATCAATATCTTTTCCTTGTTATTTGAAAATTATGTTGCCCACACACATATAACTGCTTTGCCAACATTTGTTACAAAATATTTTTAATTCAATCTCTTTTCTTCACTCATTATTAAAATCGAATTTGGGAAAACCCCACGTCCATCACAAGGTGGACGTTGGCTAAAGAAATATTCAGTGAAATAGGTATACGGTACTTCAGAGGGCAAACGCTTCAGATCATAGTTAGATGGTCGTAATTTCGAGGTCCGAGCCAACTAAAATGCATCGTATTTCCTAACAGCAGATAAGACATATAAAATAGAATCACATTCACAATATCGTGCAAGTTCCAAACTATACCTTTCGAGTTCCAATGTATTCTGTTTGTTACGTACTTCTAAATTACGAGGACCCAGTTCAATCCAAAAATGGTTCTTTTACCTAGAGGGTCTCGAACGACTCGAAACTTCGACTTAAATCGAGTAGTCTCCGACTGACGGGAGTAACACGATGTGGGGCATTAGAAACAACTAAAACCCTAACATTGCAAGCTGTAATATTTCTCTCGTAGTTTAAGGGTTAACCAATAAATTACAATATCCAGTCATCTTAAGTTCTGTTTCTATTTAAATTGTTTAAGTTGTTTATGATATAGTTATTTTTCTCATTTTAATCTATTTTAGGTTATAAAGATGCTGCTCATCGTGGTGCTACTGTTTGCTCTTTGCTGGTTGCCGTTTCAGATGTACAACATACTACAAGAGATTATCCCAGAGATAAACAGGTACGAGAATCTCATTTTCAGTCACACGTTAAAGAGAGTAAATCTTAATTAAAAAAATAAAATAGCTTAAAAATTCATGATACGGTCAATTTCTGTTTGTTAAACTCTTTAACTGAATCTAGCTTCTGATTATAACTTAAATACATGTCTATATATCCTGAATTTCAGAAATCGTTCTGCTTTTTTGCAATATCAATTACTTGTTTAAATTTCATATCCCGTGACTCGTATACAGGTGCTATGCCCTTATACTACCATTGTTCCTTATAATCATTATCGTTCTTGCTGCTGTAACACTTAACCGTCAAATTAGAAGTTTTGATTTTAGTTTATATTTGAAAGATTAAAAATGTATAATGAGCGCAGGTCAAATAATTGATGTTTCTCTTCTTTTAACTCTTTATTCTGATCTATCTTGTTTGTAAAGAATTTGGTCCGACTAGTAATCGGGCAACTTAGCAAAATTTTTATTTCATATTAACTTAGTACAAAGATTTCTACGGTATAGCGATATTTATCTAAATATGATATTGAAGTAATAAGTAGTAGTACTATTGAAGTAGTAAGTGAAGTAGTAAGCAAGTAGTAAGAGGTACTTTACGAAAGGCTGAATATTAATGCAAGAAAGAAAATGATTCCAAACATTTAGCAAATCGCCAATCAACACTTCTAGTGGATACAAATTTAGGCAAGTAATTGATCTTGAACAAAGCAGCAATATGTCTGAAATTGAAGGTCAGAAATGAAAGATATAAAGGGACGTGAAATCCCGAATTTGGTTATAATGTTTACTTTTTTACTAGATTAAATTATCTTTCTAAACTTTCTACACTTAAGCAAATTTTGTAATCTAGATTTAATAGTTAAAAGTTAATTAGGTATATAATTTTCTTCATGGAAACTTTAAATGGCTTTTACTTCACTTTTTATTTACCTAAATTATGTACATTAAAAATGCCAGCTAAGCGTTTAATTTGAATTTAGAAGACGAGTGTTTAATATTTGATACAAGTTTTCTATAGAAGGAGGCTCTGCTGGGAATCAGCAATAAATGCCTTTCTTATCTATAAATATATATAAGAAACTTTAAATTTTTATTCTTTCCCTTGTGGTAATACATGTTTTTTATAAAATATAATTTTATGTTTAAAATTGTTTTTGAAAATCAATGCACAGTTATATTTGAAAATCAATGCACAGTTATATTTGAAAATCCATGCACAGTGTCGTGTAGAAGAGTTCAGTAAGATTTGAAATGATATTTGTATAAGTATTAATATTTGACAAAAATATAGATTTTGAAGAAATTTAAGAGATGTTTTAAATTAAAATGTAATGTTCAAATAGAATTTACTTTTTGAATATGTTATAAATAATATTTTAATAAACCAAACAGTTGCAAATCTTACTGTAAAACTCGGAAGAATTTTAAATTGGTACTATGTCTTATTAACCAGTTAGAAACCTTAGGTAAATTAAGATTTTTTTATAATACTTAAATAACATTTAACATTTCACGGACAAAATAATTATATATCTATTGTAGTATCTAAATGAGTAAAGGAACTGAATTATAAGCTTAATCATAAAAATAGTGGACACATATTAATTATCTTCTTCGAAACAACCGGTGATCTGGAATTCTAGAGAAAAAAGAGGGCAATTTTTAGAATTTAAAGGCAAAGTAATGCATTTGAAAAAGTGTAGAAAAAATTAATCCTAGTTTCCTCCTCATAATTAATTCCTCGAAACTTAAACTAGTTTTTGAAAATGAATAATGAGTAGTGTAGCTTTTGCACTATGTCCATATATATTCAAATGAAATAACAAATAATTGGCCATACTAGATGATTTCATTTTATAAAGGAAAATTGACTTAATATTCACTCATGTTGTAAACCTCTCATTTATTAATGATTATAATTATGACAGGTTTATGGGTTCAGAATACATATTAGTAAAATAACAAAATTACACACAGACTAGACAAATAAATACATTCAGTATAATTTCCTGAAGCACGGGGATCTTCAAAGGAGTCCTTCCCAGGTTTAAAGTCTAGTTGACCTGGTATACCACGTGGACACACGTTTCAACTTTGTGACATGAAAGTAGCGAAGCAACGATTTGTTGGAGTGAGAAATAATAACAGCACAGAGAATTAGTAATGGCACTTAATGGGTACTTTGTCCCATTTGGGGAGGTTTTAGGCTGAGTTCTTCACTAACTCACTAGGGCGCCTTGATTTGCGGTGAGCCAATCAAGCAGACTCCTGGCCTTCCATATTAGTACCAGGTTTTTGATTAGGCTCTCGGTCGAATCTTCCTTGCATGCAGCTGAGGGTTTCTTAAGGTGGAAGTCGTGTGTCAGAAGGCAGTCGTGCAGATAGTGATTGGAATCCCCGTACGCTGGAAACACAATCTCCCAAGGAGCTAACGAAGACATGAAAGATTAGATACTGAGGGAAAAGTGCCTGGTTTGTAAGGGGGGCATTTACTGCCGCGTTTTCGCTCAGTCTATTAATTTTGACTTTTCTTAAAAAGCCGTAGAGAGTCCTGCCCGTGGCGGTCGAGTCCCAATTGAATATTCCACTCAAGAAGCAACTTCTGCTGAAGTTCTTGTTTAATGAATAAGCTAGTGTGTGGGAGTTTTAGTTTTGGCTTACGAAGCGTCTCTTCTTTAGTCAGCTTATCGGCTTCCTCGTTGCCGTCGATACCATAGTGCACTTTGACCCCACCGAGGTGTATTTTTTTTTTGTTAGTTTTCCTGAATAACCTGAACTTGGTGATTCATTTGATGGAATCGTTGAATTACTTGAAGGTTAGGTATACTGCCGGATAGAATCTGGAAAGATCTGGGACCATGTTGCAGGATGATCCAGTTTAACTCCTCTGAAAAAATTTTCAGCTCAGCTTGGAAGATTGTGGACGAACAATTTAAAGATTGTGATCATTGATGGATTGCTTTATCTTTTTTATAGGCTACAAATGTGGCTTCAACTGCCTCATTATTTTGCGAGCCACCAGTGAAGGCTACGATCGAAGTTTTTGCTTCGACCTTCTTCGATCTTGCGCTGAAGGTGAGATCTGATGGATGGAGGTGGGGGGTGTTTAATTTA
>CM063510.1:43246055-43263555 GCA_032207245.1 Pardosa pseudoannulata | reverse complement strand
TGCTCTCGAGCGGATGGTCCAACAGTTATGTAACTTAGTTTTTTTTTTACAAGATTCTAACATACAAAATTCATTAACACTATTCTAACATTATTATTAATTACAAAATTTAAGATGAGAATATGCACAGTACGAAACTTAAATTTACTAGTTTAACATGTGATGCATTGCAAAAAAAATATTAAATTAACATAAAAGATAATTCAAAGACACTAAATAATATTCTTGCTCAAGGCATCAGCATTTGTGTTCTGCTTCCCAGGCTTGTGTATCAGCTGGAAACCAAACTGTTGACATAGGATCTGCCTATTTAAATGCCGACCTTTCGAGCTTACAATTCTCTGGAGCCGTATCAGCGGGTAGTAGTCCGTCAAAATCGGAAGTTCACTCCCGCCTAAGTAATAGTAAGTTTTCTCCAACGTAAAGTTTCTCGTTGCATGCTTCTTACGTGTGGTGCAATATTTTCTTCCCTTTAAAAGTTCATTTTGTCTATACAAGGCTTTATGTAGTTGGGGTCGACTTAATTTGTCGGAAAGAAACTCCATGTAGTGGATTATCTTATGAGATCGGCCTGCACCATTTGAGAAAAATTTGGAGTGCTTCCATATTAGTTTACGTAATCCATTCTTTCGATTAATATTAAATGGTGCGTCTTCCTCACTTCCAGGTATATTTCCAAATTTCTCTATTTTTCCCCTTCCTAATTTCTCCCTACATACCTATCTTATTGAGTCTGATCCTCGGTCGCATAGTTTGAACAAGCTAATAGGGTACGGCTTAACCTTCTCTCTAGGGTCGGGGGTACACACGCGATAATTCGTCTCAGAAGTTAGAGTCTTGATCGTTCCTGGCCTCATCCACTTGAGTGCCACTTTATTTGTGTTAGCGAAATTGAAAATCACTACTGCATCCCCTATTGTGAATTTTCGCCTTACTGCATTACGGTTGGACGTTTTCTTTCTTTTAATTTTCAACTCTACTTTTTTCGCCGCTAATATCCGGGCTCTCTTCAATTGGTTAATTATTCTCAGGATGAGTTTTGTCACTGAACTTCCTTCCAATGGGCCTACCCCTTCATTCAGAATTTTACCGGGTGAAAATCCTGTACCTTTAAGTGTAACTTTACACAGAGCGAGTAAACTGGCGGGGATAGACCGTTCAAAACCTTGTCTATTCTCTTGACAAGTAACCCTAAAAAGACGTTTCACAATGCTGTGGAACCTTTCCACGGATCTTCTTTTAGGACAACCTACAGAGCTGCCATTAGTTTTGTTTCGGGATTTCCTGAATTCAGTAGTCATCATTACGTCATTTTTATTTTCTTCTCCGTTTGAAACATTTTCTATGTGATTTATCAAGTGTTGGGTCTCAATGCATTTCTTGCTAACCCTTTCGAAAGTTTCGGGGATTACTTTCAGGGGTTTACATTCTGGGCTTTGTAAGTCAGCTGGGGGCAGTTCTAAGTCCGTTTCTACAGCATCGTCGTGAACAATAGCATTGTCTGTCACTCTCCCGGACGTGTATTCACCTGCTTAGCCCCCTTTATTCTGTTCTTGTGTATCAAAATCCTCGGGCGTGCTACCAGGTTGTTTGTTTACTTCTAAGTTCGTGCTATTCAGATTTTTTCTATTCTTCTCCTGCGAGCGGGTCACCACATTAATTTCATTTATTGTGTTATTTTTTCTGCGCTCTTTTAAAAGATTTGCAGTTTGATTACCGAGTATGTAGCGTTGCTGATTAGCCGCGTCACTAATTACACAAGCCTTTGTAGTTATATCGCCATACTTTGTCTTCAGAGATACCCTCGCTAATGGGAGTTTTATGGCGTGCGTATCCAGAGGTTGGGTAACCCATACTGTTTCCCCAACATAATCCTGTGATGCAATAAATTTTCTGCACACTAGATCAATTGTGACCCCCGAGTCACGTAAGAATTCACACTCTTGCCCGTTCACAGTTCCTAAGGTTACAAAGGGAGCCAACGGGTCAGTATTTTCCGTTACTAAGTTTAACGCATTTAATTCTTCCCTTTTTGCAAGTAAAGGGCAATTGGGTCTAATATGACCTGCCTCGTTACATTGAAAACAGATGAGATCATTTATCCGTTTCCTATCAAATTCGCGATGTTTCCAATCGCGGCGTTTAAATTCATTTAAATGAGAAGTTTCTGGCTTTTCCTTCTTTGTTTTGACCGGCGACTCGGGCGAAGATTTTTCTGCACTTTTTTCTCCAAGCTTATTAGACGAATAAGATTTTCTTTCATCAAAAATGCGTCCTTCAAATTTTCGAGGCTGATTTTGGGGCTTACTAGATTTACGCAACAATTCGAACTGGTCTCCGAGGTTCGCCAAATTTTCGGGAGAAACAATTTTTTCCCAATCTCTCAGATGATGTTCTTTTACCTCATTATCCATTTTTCTTTTTAATTGATCTACTAGTATCAAATCCTTTAGGCTGTCATAAGTTTTTATGCCTAACCCTTCAATCCAACCTTCAAAATAATTTCGAATAGGTAATCTTTCCACAGATTCCCTGATTTTCGATTATGGTGAACAAATTTTTGTCTGAACGCCTCTGGGCTTAGACGACATCTTTTGAGGAGCACGTTTTTAATATGGAAATAATCCTGTGTATCCTCTACCTTTTCTCTCAGAACTATTGTGGCAATATTCAGCGGTAGTAAGCTTAGAATACTACCAGCCCATTCACTCTCGGGAATTTTTAAGTGCTCTGCCTGTCGCTCAAATAAACACAGGTATAAACTAATGTCTGTCTCCTCAGAGTCAAATTTCTGCATGATATTTTTTAGCGGATTACCGGGAGGTCTTGGTAACTCGTAAATCTGCCTATCCGGCACAACTTCCTTCGCAATGCGTAACCGCTCAAGCTCAAATTGTCGTTCTTTATCGCGTTCTTCAATATCATTTTTTTCCTGTTCTTTTCGAGTCTCTATTATTCTTGTTAGACACCCTTCTACGTACTCAGCATCGTAGTCGTCTGAGGTCTCTATGAGTTTTTTTTATATCGATCACCCTTAAGTTGGAATCTACTTCTCCCACTAACTCTGATGCTAACTCTAGCAAATCTACTTTTTTAGCTCTCGCAAAAAATGCCATGGTTACCAGAACACAAGTGCACTTACCAAAACACTAACACAATAAAACAGTTACAAGAAATTTTAAAATAATTTCACTTTCAATTCATAGAGCACAATTACAATTTTAAAAAATTACTAACTGAAGCACGTGCAAACAAAATTCTACTTTTAACACTCAATTTTAAATTAACACGTGGAAATGTTCACGCTCAATTTATAATAATAATAATAATAATTTCAATTTCAAAAATAATTTTTAAACACATTGCAATTCTCAAATGATTTTACTCTTAGTTTAAATAACGTTATTTCAAACACAAGTATTAAAATATTCAATTCATCACATTTACTAGAACTAATTCCAAAGTCTATATCTTCACACTTCAATAAATATAATTTAAAAACAGTATTCAAAATTCTACTCTTTAAAAATTAATTTAAAATTCTGTATTTCAGTTCAACACAGTTACTAAATTTGCATAAATTAAATAATTCTCAAACAATTAAGAAAAAAATCTTACAAGGTTCAAAATTAATAATTCTTAACAATTAGAAAAACACTTTTGTTAAAAAATAACTGTTGGATACCACACACTTAAGAGAAACAGAATTTTACTCACAGTTTTGATGTGAAGACTTGCTTCTCGGATCATCACCATTGAAAATTTAGCACAAGATAATTTCAGGAACCACGAATGTCACAACCGTCTTAATTTAGGCACATAGCACTGTAACAATGACTGTAACGGACTTCTCCCAGCCAATAGCGGTGTCCGTGAATTTTGGGGGATTTGGACCCTCTACCCCCGCCGTTCTGGAGTGGACTCTTTTTTTGTCTCCGCAGGGGTCGGAATTTTTTTTTGGACGGACATGGTGGTTGGCAGAAGGAGCGAAAGGAACGGCTGGCATCCGTGGCGTGTGGATGAACCTCTTTGGAAGATAGAATTATTCTATTTTTTTTTGTTTTAGGATTGACGCCGACTCGAGAGCAGTCTTCAATCAACAAAATGATAAGTTGATTCATTTGTATTCTTTAGGCATTTATTATTGTATAAAATCATTTAATCAACACCTATTATTCATGTGTTTCTTGAGTTTTAAATTCTTTCTCAAACACTAGGCCAAAGTAACATTATTATTTTTACAAGCACAAAATAACTTCACGAACTATTAAAACTTGCACATTAGCACAATCTAACTTCGCGAAAACTTAAAACTTGCACATTAGCACAATATAACTTCACAAACACGTAAAACTTGCACGTTAGGCGTAGATTACTAACTTCACAAAAAGTTCCTACTCTTTGCTTTTATATCAGACCGCTGCCACCAGATTATAAATATCAATAGTCTGTAGCGTACTGGGGCTCTAAGTGAGCCCGAAAAAGGATAGCGGAGGCCTACGTACAGACTATGATATTTATTAACAAACACAATATTGAAGTGATGAGAAGATACAGATGAACGATGAATATCTACAATGAAAAAGAATGATCGATGCAGGACATCAGCTTCCTAAGAGAAAAAAGAAAGGGTAGGGGAGGACACTTTCAGTCGCTCCATCGAAATCTGGGCCGATGAGTTCACACACCAGACTCGATCGGTCAAAAATCCTCCTCTGGACCTCGAACTCTCTCTTCTTATATAGTCGTCTCCGCAAGAATGTCCGTCTCAGCTGATCGGACAGCTGGTGGATCGTGGTGGGGAAAGCGCGCGTAGCGCCAGCAGGTGCCAGTAATTGATTGCCGAAACCTGGTGCAATCTGGCCGATCCATTAATCAGCGTCCCTAGACAATCTCTTGGAGAACAAAATAGTAAGGTATTGTTGTTTCCTTACAATGTAGAGGCTTTTCACTATGTAAAGAAGAGCTCACTTCAAGTGTCCACAATAGGCACGTTTGCTATTCTTCTACGTTAGGCTGGTTTTTCTCACGGTTTTAGTTCAGTCTCTATCCGGAATTCAATGTAATGAGAATTCGTTACAACATATATATACATATATATATACATACATATTTATATATATATAATATATATATATATATATATATATATATTATATATATATATATATATATATATATATATATATATATGTGTGTGTGTGTGTGTGTGTGTAATAAGACAGACTTCACGATGGGTGGTTGCAGTCATGGCCCATAAAAATGACACTGTTTCAGCTAAAGATGTGAAGAGACACTAAAGAATGACATTGTTTCAGCTTTATTAAGATAACTTTGGAGGACGGGTTCCGACTTCATCATAGGGACAGGACAAACTGAGGGGTCATGTAGCGTGAAACTATATGTAAAAGACCCTTAACACCTGGGTCAACATCTCAGTCCAAATCTGTGGGAAAATCTCTAGAAAAATCTGCCTCCGGCAGCGTGCATCTCCTTTTTGTTTGAAAATTTCCTAAACTGTCCGTTAGGGCCATGTAGAGTTATAATTAGTAAGAACTCTTCTCCGAGTGCGTAAACTGTAGCCCTAGTAGTCAATTTAGGTTAGGGGTTAAAAAGGGGAATGTAAAAGAAAGCGGGAATTTTTAGCCCTTGACTTATATTTTGAAAACCTCTGAGAATTTTCCTTATATATATATATATATATATATATATATATATATATATATATATTTCCAAATAACATTTAAATTCATAGATCAAGACTTACTTTAAGCATATATAAGTGGTTTAAAATATTCTCTTTTTAATAAAAAAAAATTTCTGCTTCTAAAAATTAAAAAAGAATATGTACATAAAATACGTATATAGAATATTTTATTTATGTAACCACAAGGAAAGGAATATTTATATATTCTATGCAATGTCTAACCCAGTGACAATAATAATAAAATATTTTCACAAAATCTAAAGTCTCTTGCATCACTTAAATATATGGAAAATATTTCTGGGAGTAGATGGTAGCCACACGTTAAAACATAAAAAATAGCTTTTGCCTTTTTAAAAATAGATTCTGAGTTATTCAAGATATTCCCTTTTTATTAAATGCTGTGGTCGGACATGAAGTAAACATGAAGTTGTTGCTCCAGGCATCCACAATTTTATGCTGAATAACATAATGAACATTTTTAGTGTATTTTTTAATATATAGTTTATTTTATGCTAAGTTTAATCTAGAGTATTAAATTTTGTGTAGAAAATATTTTAATTTTATATAAATCGGGCTTGTTTCTTACGCTTTTAATTATGATGTAAACTTTTACTTCGCAGCATCATTTATGCATTTATGCTTTCTATGAAATGAAAACTGAAATGAGATAATTTTCGAAAAAAAATATTTCATAACAAAACATCTAAATTATCGTTTCTAATTTTTATAATAGTTCAAATATTTGTTAGTTTATGCGTTGAACGCATTTTGTATTTATTATTACGTAATGTAAACGTTTATTCATGTAATGTCTTATATGATATAACATGCAACAAAATCTTCAAATAAGTAACTTAATATTTCCACTTACCTGATTTTATATACTGCGCATTGCGCCTCACTGTAGTCAGGTATATTTGTAGCCGTTTGGAATCGGATGTGAGAAGTACTATTTAGACTTATTGTTAGGATTACTTGGACTTAACCAGCGGTTAAGTATTGGTCTGATTATATCCAATTTTCGACGCTTTAAGATTGTAAACGGTTTCAAATGTACTAGTCATCATTTGTAATTATATTTTCTTTATTTAGTTACTGTGTGTGTATTTAAGTTTCTTGCATGTATTAATTTTCAACTTTATGCAAATTTACACGTGTATCTGGTCAGCCCAGTCGTATATAAATAATTGTAGTTTCTGTGGGCTGACTCTGACGGTTGATTTGATTCCCTGTGTTCACGATAGTCTTATTTTATTGCTCGTGGAGCAATGTATAATGTTATTATTTTTTTTAATGCATGTTAAATAAACGGCATGTTTTTTTAATGGTTTCACTCTTCACTCACCATACTTGCCACTCTGCGTTAAATGCCGTATGAGACTGACACTTATTATTCCTCCTTCATATATATGATGATATTTATATCACTTTTTCCTTCGGATTCTATTTTTCCAGTAATTCCTTTCTAGCTACGCTACTGAACGTTCTCGAATGTTCACTTGTTACTTTCGGTTGCATAGCTGAAAATAGAGTTCTGACGCTTAGTTACATCACTCACGTGACTTTCAGTGATCGCTAATTGGCTGGTACAAACAACTATATAAGGAGGTGTAAAACGTTTTGCGGAGAGTTGAATTGGTTTTCGGCAGTTGAGTTGAAATTCCGTTAGTAATAGGAAATATGAATAAACTATGATAGCTTGAGATTCTATCTCTCTTTATTTTAGTTGGTTTTCCCTACCACTCCTCAAGAATTCAGGACAACAACATCTCATACATACACTCAAAAGCCAAAACATTACAGATACAGAACACCGACAATTACCTTTCCTATATCTATGTTTTATATTTTCAATTTTTATTAACCTCACAATAAATCTATAAAATAATCTATAAAATAAATCAGTAAAGACTTTCATTTTATAAAATATATCATATAGATTCTCTACACGGAGGATACCTGCTGCTTAAAGCTGATTTCGAACTGTTACAAACATACATGCCAGCGTTAGGTTTCGAACCCAGGAATTCCGACACCGAAAAGTATCACCTCCCCCCTCCGGCCATCATATGTTCTAAAGTTGAGATGAAATAGTTTTCTGATCATTAGATACTCCAAGATAACAATTATCTTGACTTCCACTTTTTTCACGTACTATGGTACTATAGGCACTGTGTGTGAACATACTGTTTCAAGCGAACATAGAAATTAGTAAATTTGGAAAATTTTACTATTTATTACATTGGGTGCTTTGTTTCATTGATTAGTATAATTGTTTATTGATAATAATTTAAAATTTGCGCTTTCTACTTTGAGAAATATTTTTTTTTCTATTAGATGCTACAAAAAAACTTCTACATTATTTTGATAGTTTTGTTTATATTTTTTATTGTTCTGATTTTATTTATATACGATTTGAAATAATTACTTAGTTTATTCAATATTATTGTCTCTTCAGATCATGTTTATTAGCTTGTTTATATAACAGACGTTGCAATTAGTGGCAGATATAACTACGTTCTAATTCAAAGAGTAGGATTTTATAAATTGTACCAAATACTGCTATAGTTGTCTTTATTTATGCTTTAGAATAGAAAATTATTTAAAAATTAAACGAAAATTAAAAAAATGTTCATAATAAAATTGTCTTAAATTATTAGATGAAATGCAAACTTTGGCATAAATTGATTTATTTTGATAAATTAAATTTTTAAATTTTATAGGAATTTTATAGGTTTTCTAAATATTTATTGATAATAATTTTAAAATAGTACTCTACTCTTGTTGCAACCGTAGCCGCAGTGCACTTTTTGTTATAAAAGCATGGAATTCTACAAAAGAGTTAAGCACATGAAAAATAAATAAATATAAGTTAAACTCTAATACAGACAATATAAATATAACCTAAATAATATAAAGGATTAAAGGTGAAATACGAAAGTTTTATAAAACATAATGAACAAGAGGTTTTCATACAGTAAAGTTGCCAAGTTTATAAGAGCTCAATTTCATGCTTATTTATTTTTCAAAAAAGTGGTGTTTAATGGTAAGATGTGTGAAAAAATCCATTTGACTTTATTAAATTTCATTAGGTAAATAATTATCAATTCCTCTTCGCTCTCCCGAACTACTAGGGAGCTGAACTGACAGAGTTTAAAGAAGTAAACCCACTTTATTAGGGTAAATTTCAAAGAAATAAGTATGTAAAAAACGTTAAAACATACAAAGTGAAAATAAACTAAATAACATAGAGGATTAAAAGTAAGATACGAGAATTTTCTAAAACATCAACAATAGAGGTTTTCGTACATCAAAATTTCTAAATGTATAAGAGCTCTCTTTTGTGCATATTTATTTTTATTTTAAAAAGTGATTTTAAGTTAAGAGGTACGAGAAAATCTATTTGTTTTACAGTTTCATTAATTAAATAATTTTCAGTTTACTTCCATAGTTCTGTACCACCCGGGAGTGCGTCTGGTAGTTTTTAAAGCAGTAAACGCACTTTAGTAATTAGTTTAAATAATTTAGTCGAAAAATGACAAATGAAATTTCCACAAGTATGTCAACATTTCGGTTTCTTTCTAAAAAAAAAAGTAAAACCATTAGAAAAGCAAAGAATGGTAACAATTAATTTACTACGTGACAAACATAATAGCGGGAAAAACTCCTGGAATTTGTAAATTCTGAACTCCTTTCAATTTAAAATTTGAAAAAATAGCCATTGACTGTCTTTGACGCAAAGAATAAACAATTTCCCTAGGCCTTTCCACTGATCATTCTTTTTTATGTTGAAACTTGTAAAAGCCATCTATTTAAAATATCTGAAGTCAATTACTTAGAAATAATGAAGTAATTGATAGGCGCGTTATACTATTCATAGAATACGTGGAGTTCTATAGATTGTCAAAGATGTGGTTTGTGTAGGCCTGTTATCAAGTTTCAAAATATAACTTATCAATTCAGGACTTCAATTTCAGTTTTATTTCGACTGCATATATATATATATATATATATATATATATATATATATATATATATATATATATATATATATATATATATATATATATATATATATATATATATATCATAGAATATAAAGCGAAAAAGTAATCTTTAGTGGGATAATCATGTCTGCAATGCATTTAATACACACACATATACATATATAATGTGTCAGTAATGAGGTTTTAATATCAATGCAACCTTGAAACAAATAACATTATTTCTTTTAATGCTTTCCCACTTCTTAATGGTTAAATAGCAAATGTAAAAAAGCATAACGATCCCTAGAAAAATATTCATTATTTCGTATTATATTTTCGAAAGCTTTTGGAAAACTCTACGAAATTTGTTTAATTATAATTGCGAGGAGTTTATTTCTATCAATCGCACTCATCTGAAACTCTACAATGACAAGTGAAAATCCTTTAAATGTTGTGAAGAACCGCTGCCAATAGGAGGGAAAGCTATGATGAGTCAGGATCTTCCTAATCAACCAGATCCTGACTCATCACGGAGCTTTCCCCTCCTATTGGCAGCGGTTCTTCAATGACACAAGCAGATGTTGGTGCAGTTTTGATGACGGAGACACAGAGCACATCATCTATGATTGCAACCTCATGGACGACATTCGACAGATGAAATTCCCGGCTAACTTCAAAGACGTCTCCATTCAGAACCTACTCAACTCCACCACCTCGGCACAAGGACTTAGAGAAATCATGGAGCGATGTCGAACTCTCAAGACTGAAGCTAATTAATGTATATAATGTATATATTGTTCTGTATCTTGTTTTGTATTGTATTTTCCTTTTATTCCTTGTAATTTATTCAATAAAGTTAAAGAAAGAGGCAGGCTTCCCGGAACACAGGAAATTAGGCAAAATTCTCAAAATTTGGACTTAGAGCCCAGCAGCTGAATTGATGATAGGAGACTTCCTGGTTGGTCCTGTTCGTGGCGGTCCCCCGGGGCGGGCGAGGAGCGAGCGGAGGAGTTGAGCTGTCTAGAACGGATGGAGTGCTTCTGAACTGCGAAACTTCAAGTACAGAGTTTGGAGATCTGTCGTGGCGACTTATTATCAGTGACTGCATGGCTTAGGCTGGGTCAGTTTAGGAATTCTTCCGCACCATTGATTAGCATAGATTTGAATTAAATGTTTATGAAACATACAATGTAATAATATCCAAATGACCATCATATTATAAATTATTACGATAATGAGATTTTGTGCCCAAACACAGTGCCCAAAACTAAATCAATTAATCTAGAAAATTCAATAAAAATTACACGTATTGTTAAATAACTATAATTATAAGCATAATCAAATGGCAACTTTGAGGGATTTAATGGATATGTTAACACATAATAATTTTATTAACCGAAATCTGCAGTTAGGTTCGATTTAAAACCGAATACATGTTTCCAAATACATATTATATGTTTCACACCTTTTGAAATTGTCTTAGGTATAATTACTTTATTATTGTTTATAAGTATTTATAATTAGTGAACCTCGGGCTACTTTTCCTTTGTTCCCATTTACATAATTCATTAATAATATGCATCGAATTACAACTAATTTCTCTATTTTCAAGAGCGATTTCGAAAAGAATTCAGTACTAGAAGTATTATTTACTTTATTACTACATATAACAGATACATAGCATTTGTAAAATACCACAGGAAACCCTGCATAAATTTATATTATTTCTTAGTACATTTTCTAATACGTTTGAAGACGTCTTCAAAATTTAATGAATTTAGTTCATGAGTTTGCTTCTATACAAAATTGAGCGTGTAATTCAACGACATAGATAACAATTAAATAACAATTGCATTGATCTCAAATATTTCAATTAAAAGCTATCATACTTTAAGACGCAATGAAAAGTTTTATTTTCCGCCCGAGTGATTTAAAGACATGTGAACTAAGTGTTTAGATATCATGCAATGTAATTGTAACGAAAGCAATTGTAAAATTATAAAATAATAAATTAAATCACAAGATCCTGTAACCAAACCGAGTCAAAATATTTGATTTGTGATTTCACGATACATGAAATTCGATCGAATAGTAATTACCACTGTTGTTGTTAATTATATTTCAAGATCGATGTATTGTTTCCTTTGAAAATTCGGAGACATGTATCTCTGGAGTGTAGATATGGTAATTAATTCGCTTCCATGTCTGACAGTTTTTGATTCCCACTTGTTGTTAATTTGTCCAATACAAATCGCAAAATTAAAGCTATAATCAGAATATCCCGTGAGAAGCGTTTGAACGCAATCGTACGGAAAGAACAAAAAATGAAGAAATGATTAGTAAGATAACTAAATATTAAATTTTCCTTCTTCTAAATGATTGTTCATCTTTAATAAGGATAACTTGATCGATCTTTTTTTATTTGAAAGTTCCTAATTTAGTGGAAGGAGCCTTATTAAATGTTGGCGTTGTTAACTAGAAAATTTAATAAAAATTTCACATATTGTTAAATAACCGTAATTATAACCATAAATTAATGGCAACTGTGAGGAATTTAATGGATATGTTAACACATTTTACTAAACGAAATCTGAAGTTAGTTTCGAATTAAAATTGAATACATGTTTCCAAATACATATTATATGTTTCATACTTTTTTGAATTTGTATTAGGTATAATTACTTTATTAGTGTTTATAAGTATTCATAATTAGTGAAGCTCGGACTACATTTCCTTTGTTTTCATTTGCATAATTCATTAATCATATACATTGAATTATATTTAATTTCTCTATTTGCAGGAGCTATTTCGAAAACAATTCAATATTAGGCGTAAATACCATTATTTACTTTATTACTATATATAATAGATATATAGCACTTGTCAAATACCACTGAAAACCCTGCATAAATTTATATTATTTCTTAGTACATTTTCTAATGCGTTTGAAGAAGTCTTCAAAATTTAAGAAATTATAGTTCATGAGTTTGCTTCTATATAAAATTGAGCGTGTAATTCAACGACATAGATAACAATTAAATAACAGTTGCATTGATCTCAAATATTTCAATTAAAAGCTATCATACTTTAAGATGCAATGAAAAGTTTTATTTTCCGCCTGAGTGATTTATAGATATGTGAACTAAGTGTTTAGATATGCAATGTAATTGTATCCAAAGCAGCTATACAGTTATAAAATAATATGGTAAATCATGAGATTCTTTAACCAAACACAGTCAAAATATTTGATTTGCGATTTCACGATACATGAAATTCGATCGACTACTACTTACCACTGTTGTTAGTAATTATATTTCAAGTTCGATATATAGTTCCTTTGAAAAGTCGGAGACATATCTCTCTTGAGTGTACATATGGTAATTAATTCGCTTCCATGTCTGACAGTTTTTGATTCCCACTTGTTGTTAATTTGTCCAATACAAATCGCAAAATTAAAGCTATAATCAGAATATCTCTCTTGAGTGTACATATGGTAATTAATTCACTTCCCTGTCTGACAGTTTTTGATTCACAGTTGATTGTTAATTTGTTCAATAACATGCAAAATACTGAAGTTATAAATCAGAATAACCCGTGAGAAGCGTTTGAACGTAATCGTATAGAAAGTAAAAAAATGAAGAAATGATTAGTAAGATAATTAAATATCAAACTTTCCTTCTTGTAAATGATTGTTCGTCTTTAATAAGGAGAACTTGATCGATCTTTTTTTAATTTAAAAGTTTTTAATTTGGTGGAAGGATCCTTATTAAATATTGGCTTTGTTAACTGGAAAATTCAATAAAAATTTCACATATTGTTAAATAACCGTAATTATAAGCATAATTAAGTGGAAACTATGAGGAATTCAATGGATATGTTAACACATTTCCATTGAATACTAAACGAAATCTGAAGTTAGTTTCGAATTAAAATTGAATACATGTTTCCAAATACATATTATATGTTTCATACTTTTTGAATTTATATTAGGTATAATTACTTTATGTGTGTTTATAAGTATTCATTATAAGTGAAGCTCGGGCTACTCTTCCTTTGTTTCCATATACATAATTCATTAATCATATACATTAAATTACAATTAATTTCTCTATTTTCAGGAGCGATTTCGAAATCAATTCAATCTTATAAGTAAATGCCATTATTTACTTTATTACTACATCTAGAAGTTACATAGCACTTTTGAAATATCACAGGAAGCCCTATATAAATTTATATTATTTCTTAGTACATTTTGTAATGCGTTTGAAGAATTTTTACAAATTTAAGGAATTATAGTTCATGAGTTCGCTTCTCTATAAAAATGAGCGTGTAATTGAACGACATAGATAATAATTAAATAACAATTTCATTTGTTTGGTTTGGTTTAGATTGGAACATTACGGTCTACTTTTTGCAATACTAGGGCTAATGAGACCGAGACCTACTGCTTAAAGCCGATTTCGAACGACTACGAACATCCATGCCATAGTGGGATTCGAACCCCCGAACTTCGGATCCGAAGGCATGCACCCTAAACATTTGGCTATCGTTCGGCAATAATTTCGTTGATCTCAAATGTTTCAGTTAAAAGCTATCATATTTTAAGATACAATGAAAAGTTTTATTTTCTCCCCGAGTATTTATAGACATATGAACTAAGTGTTTAGATATGCAATGTAATTGTATCCAAAGCAACTATATAACTATAAAATAATATGGTAAATCATGAGATCCTTTAGCCAAACAGTAAAAATATTTCATTTGAGATTTCACGATACATGAAATTCGATCGAATAGTAATTACCACTTTTGTTGGTAATTATATTTCAAGTTCGATGTATTGTTTCCTTTCAAAAGTCGGAGACTTGTCTCTCTGAAGAACACATATGATAATTAATCGCTTCCATCTCTGACAGTTCTTGATTCACACTTGATTACTAATTTGTCCAAAATCAAGCGAAATACTGAAGCTATAAATCAAAACATCCCATGAGAAACGTTTGAACGCAATCGTACAGAAAGAAAAAAATAAAAAAATGATTAGTAAGATAATTTAATATCAAACTTTCCTTCTTCTAAATGACTGTTCATCTTTAATAAGGAGAACTTGATCGATCTTTTGTAATTTGAAAGTTTCTAATTTGATGGAAGGAGTTTTAAATTTTGGCTTTGTTAATTGCATAAACCAATTCTCAACCCTTTAACGATCGAGTACTTTTCAAGAAAAGAGTCATAAACGTGGTTATTTACTATTTAAGAAAATTATATAAAATAGGTTTAACCATATCCTTTTGGATATTTAACTTTTGAATATTCTAAGCTTGAAAATTGAAAGAAATTCCACAAAAAACAACATTTTGGATTACTGTAGCAATGTTTTTTAAAAATATTTTTTAAAAAATTTAATTAAGGATTTTATTAAACTTACGCTAAATAAATAATAGTAATTGTTTTTCTTGTATTGTAAATTTCAATGCATGAGATGCATAGTAAACATCGCAAACGTGAGTAGTACCTAGTTTCTTTCCTACATTCTCTTATTAATTTCAGATAAGTAAATCCAACCTTTATCAATTGTGAATATACAGTTTTATAATAAAAATAATTTTTGTATTACATTCTGCATGTATTCTTACGCTGCGAACAGTGGTAAACAATTATTTTTTAATTTTTTTTTAAATTTCAAATCAGATTATAAGATATTTTTAAAGATTTTAAGATACATCTTTAAGGCTTGAATTTTTTAATTTCGTAACATGAGATGCGACTTTAGATTTAATAAAGGGCGTGTGTACGTATGTTAGTTTTGCATTTTTGCCTTTTTCCCAGTCAAACATAAATTTTGACGTTTCTTCCCTTTTTTATTAATTACGTCACTTACTTTAGATTTAGATCTGCTACAACGATACTTTTTCCGTCTTTTTCTAATAATTCAATAAGAGTTTTTTTTTTTCGGAAAACCCAAAAGTATAGAATTTATTACATTGTTTCTTTTCCTATGACATTTTGAAGCTGCAGCGAAATTTTTAATACTGCAATCGATATTTTAACCGTAATCGAATTTGATGGCAGTCACGGTTTTGTTTTAGTATTCGAATTTAAATCTACGGAGAAAGTCAAAATCATAAAAAAAATTTTGGAATACACTTTTTCTAGATGTTTTAATCCCCTCATACTTTTTAATAAAGCGAAACTACTTTGGGGGTATTATTATAAGCTTAAAAGAATGCAGGATGTTTTATTTAACACTTGTCTAAGTAGCCTTAAAAGTGTATCTTTAAAATAAGCTTAAAAATCAGGCTATTAAAAGTTTATCTATAATATTCATTATTTTTGAGTACATTGGATAAAGATAAACGTTTATCTACCGGTTTCTTCCTAACTATACACACTTTTCGGAAACGAATATAGTAATAAACGAATATATTTTGAAGATAAGTCATTACGAAAAATTTGGTAATATGAATTTTTACAAGACTTATTCAGAAAGTAAATTTCCCGATGTTTTCCTCTTTAAAGTAAACTTAATTAGCCTTTTCAATTGTGAGTGCATAACAGATCTATGACCTATTAATCATATGCCAGATGGATAAGTCCCGATTCTTGCCAGTAGCGGGGTAGCAGTGGTCCGAAATGAAAACTCTAATTCCTTCTCCCGCAGCATGCAATGCTCGGTCGGTGATCTTGAATCCACAAAGCATTGAGCTAATTTAAATTCATCGTCAGCTCTGTCAGGTGTATGAGCCGAAACTGACACACGAACACAAAATTCAATGCTTAGGAGCAACACTGATATTTCTGCTACGGTATCACGACGACGGCGACGAGTTCCTCGACAGGATCGTCACGGGTAATTTCGCACTTTACCCCGGAAACCAAACAGCAGTCAATGCATTGGCATCATAGTGGATCTTTGGTCAGGACCAAATTCAAACAGACGCTGTCGGTATGTAAAGGGATGTGCATGGTGTTCTGGGACAGGAAGGTTGGTTCCATTCCCAGATTACAGAGTTTTACGACACAGGTATACAAAAGTTGATTCTACAATACAACAAGTGTATCAATTCTGATGGTGGTTATGTTGAAAAATAACTGAAACATTGCTGTACTTCTTGCCAATAAATATGTCCTAGAAAGTGTGAGTTTTTTTCTTTTAAATAGAAAAACTTACTTTCTGGATACACCTTATAATTTTTTTGAATGTTTAAATTGAAGAAAAGGATGTGTTCCTACTGCAAAAATGTATTTGGGGCGAGTAAAATCATAAATTCGAAGTTTTAGTCTTGGTAGCTCGGACGACAAAGGCAACGATTTCTTAACTGCATGGTGGCTGGTTCGGAGCTCTACTAGGCTTAATTTGTCAAACGATGGTCGAACGATGGTTAGGGGGCTAATCTTCGGTACCAAAAGTTATGGGTTCGAATTCCACTGTGATATATATGTTGGTAGCCGTTTGTAATTGTAATTGGCTTTAAACAGGTGTTCCTGGTATCATAAGATCGCATGTTGCAACAATGTAGATCAGAGCGCCCCAAACCGAGTTAGTCTAAGATTCGCCGTGTTCATTTAGTGACTGGGGAAGATAAGAAAAATTCGTGAACACAACATCCTCCAAGTTCGCAAACGATACCTTTGGGGGTATCGTTTGGCATTGGGGGTGGTAGAGCAAGTCTTAGGGTCTTCTGCTTGGTCCCTGCTTTTAAATTAGGTTTGGTTAGGTTTGGTTTGGAGTTCTTCGGCCTACTTTTTGCAACACAAGGGCTAAGGAGACCGGGGCCTACAGCTTAAAACCGATTCAGAACGGCTA
>CM063510.1:43161055-43241055 GCA_032207245.1 Pardosa pseudoannulata | reverse complement strand
CTTGTAGCTACTATAAAATTGCCCTTAACCAGTAAAGCTCCTCCTAAGCCGCTACATTTGAACGTTATAGATTCAGTCGTATAGCATTGGTTAGAATTGTGGATAAGAAACTGTCATATTTAGAAGATTAGCAATATGAATATGCAATATGTATATGTTAGAAAAATAAATTAAAATTTGTCAAAATGAAATAGGGACATTTTTTTCCGGCATATGACAACACATTAGCTTAAAGTTCTATGTGTAAAAATATTCATATTAATAGTTTTGCCGTTTACTAAAACCAGTCTCAAAATTTCTTGTTTTCACCATTGAATTCTTATATAAAACGAAAAAGAATTTTAGTTTGTCTGGCTACACTTTATATTGTCATTCGCTGAAAAATTCTAATCTATTCCAATATGTGCAAAGGAATATTTTGACTACAAAAGCATACAGTCTCACACAATGTTACATTACGTTTCAAAACAATAGAACTACTTCCTCGTTTCAAAAGTCTTGAAATACCTTTGGTAAAGAATAAGATAGGTATTTCAATTAATATATTCTCAAGAAGAATTCATTTTTTCGGGAAATGTTTAAACATAAAAGGTTAAATGGGTCTAAATTCAATGAGAATTTTTTCTATAAAAATTGTAAATATTTACTAAATGTACCTCTGTAGTAGTCATAAAGTTGTAATTCCTCGAGAGATAACCATCAACATAATCTCTTTAATTTTTCGTCAAGTATTGGAATTAAACAGCATAACGAATTAACCTACCATTTAATTGCCTTTTTAATATCTAAGAGTATAGCAGTAAGTTTTAACCTTAAAATCAATTTTACTTTGGATATTTATGGAATTGCTTTTATTCATGAGTTTATTATCGTCGCTAAGCTCTGTTTTGCACTAATTATTTCCGAATGTGGGGATAATTTTTTTTAATCTGTAAGTAATGTTTAGAGGATGTTATGAAATTACTGCACTTGATTAAAAAAAAGTAATTTTACCAAATGGTGTCACTTTCGGAATTTTAACATAATTAGATTTCCCAATTTGATTTCTGTGATATGCAAAATAGAAATCTATTAACAAAGGAAAAGAAAATTATTTTCATTTTCATTAGTGCCGAAAATTAAACTTTAATACCTACATAAATAACTTTGTAAATAAAATATAATACAAAGTAAGATTATAGAAAATTACGTTTAAATAATTACATATGTTTCCAAAATGTAAAGAAATAATAATTTAATTTGTGTAAGAAGATATATTCTTGTTACATTTTCTTCTATGAATAGTTTTATTTAATACTAGCATGTAGCCCGTCATATGGATCAGTAAAATTTTTCATTTCCCAGAATTGTAAAGAACTCTATGAGGCAGGTAAAAAAATGGGGGGTTTTATGTACTTAATCTATTATTTAAGTCAAATAAAAAAGAAAATTATTTATGTAATATCTAAGTTTAGTGATAAAACGTATGAAAATAATGCATAAAGTATTTAAATAATTTAAAATAAGAAAGGATTAAATAAGATGGTTAAAGGAATGAAGTCATAATGCTAGAAGAAAATTGTTATTTTTACCTATTTATTATGTGATAAAATTTAATCGCTTGCTCTTAAAATGGGGCTTGATATAAGGGCATTAAATGCTCGAGAAGGAGACTGGGTGGATTTCGAACGTTTTAGAGAGGAAATTATTTTTTGCTGTGATGCGAATCTTATTCATACCAATTTACTTCAGAATCGGATGTATAGTTTAGGAAAAGATAATCTTTACTCGCTTTAAATTTTGCAAACCTTAACTCATCTTAAGTACAATATGGATGCCTCTATCAATTCCAGGTCCAACAGCTTCATTACAGCTTCATAACAGGACAGACGGACAGATAACTTAGGCTATTATTACATTACGATAAGAAAATTTAATGATAGACAACATAAAATGTTTATGTGGCCAGGGACATCTGTAAAACAATACGTGCATTTAATAAAATAAAAATTATAAAAATTATAAAAAATTGAAAAAATAGTAAAAATTTATTTTAAAAATAATTAAAAAATTTTTAGGAATTAGAATTTAAAAGAAAAAGAAGAAAATATTAAATTAATTAGACATTAAAAATAATAGGCTGCGTCGGGGATAGAACCGTCACAAATACGACAATTAAGTAGGTGGACATTCTACCAGACGTACAACGCCTGCACGTTGTAAGGGAACTAATTAGAGTATATAAAGTTAGGTAGTCAAGTAGGAACAGTCCAGAAATTTTAAATATTACTCTCCGCTTTTGAAATCCTATCAAGAATGAATTTCGTATAGAATATGAGGAAGGATAAGGCTTGAAATTAAACGCTCGAAAAGGGGGGATGAGGTGGATTTCGAACTCGCTTTGAATTTTGCTAACCCTAACTCATAAAAAATCCAATATGGATGCCTCTATCCATTCCAGGTACAACCGCTTCATAAATTCGCGGACAGACAGCTTAGGCTATTCTTATATAGGGGATTTAAAAGTACAGTCTGATATAAATTCTAACTTTAATACAGCTGCATATCTAATAGATGACTGATTGTGAAATTTATATTTTTATTTAAGGAGTATCTCAAACTTTTGAGGACTTCTAGACATAAAATCTTTATTATATAAAACTTCACCATAAAATAAAAATTGTTTCTCCTTTTTATACAGGTTCTTTTTCAACACTCTAAAATATTAATTTTTTTTTATTTCAAATAGTATAACTATAAAAATTTCTAGAATAACTATAAAAATATACAACAAATAAAAAATGAAATTCAATAGCAGGTAAAGTTACTTTTAAAATATCTATATTAGAAAATAAAAATTCATAACAAAATTTTTATCCTTCTGTAAACTTCAAACTTTAAAAGTTTCTAGCATTTTAAAATTTAAAAACTCTTAATAAAAATAATATAAAAATTCCTTAATACTGATATGAAATGAAAGATGTTGCATAAATATAATTGAAATCCCAATAAAATGCTGAATAAAAAAAAGATAATGAACTTCTATTTGATGTAACAAATATTGTCTAATTTGCAAACTTCAAAATTTATTTTTTGGATATCCATTTTTCTATGTAGTACATATTTTGTATATGGCATAAAAAGTATTCTTTCACTTAAAAAATTAAGTATTTTTATATAGTTATACTTTAAAGAAAACTCTTATTCTAAGCATTTTTTATATTGAATCAAATATAAGCTGTAACAATAAATAATTTAAACTCAAAATGTACTATGTTACCTTAACATTGTTTTTCATTCATGAATGGTTAAAAAGGAATAATTATTTGATATTAATTAATATTTCGATTAAACGCTACTTGTTTACATTTACTTCTGACTTTCTATATTATATGATTTAGACTATATATTTATATATAAACTTATTATGCCTTATATAATTTAAAAAGGTGTAAATAAACTTTCTGCCAAACTTTCAAATAGATAATATGATCAATATTAATTCATCGTCTAAATAACATTATTACATTCTGAGATAAAATTATGTAATATGAATGTTCCTAATTACATAAACTCAATGTGATGCTTATCATATTGGTCTAAACTCTCGTGATAAGCTTTTGAAAGCATATTTTATTATAAAGATAATAAAACTTACCTTAATTTCATGCCGTTTATTAAATTCACTTCAAACTTCTATGATAAATTTGCATGAGTTATATATATATATATATATATATATATTTATATATATATATATGTATATATAGGTATATATATGTATATATAGGTATATATGTATATATATGGATATATATATGTATATATATGTATGTATATATATATGTATATATGTATATTTATATATATATGTATGCATATATATATATATATATATATATATATATATATATATATATATATATATATATATATATATATATATATATATATATATATATATATATATATATATATATATATATATATATATATATATATATATATCTCAAATTATTCATCACGTTTCATATTTGGATTAAAAAAAATACAAAATGGGTACTTGCGTGTTTATTTTATTTATGTGCTTATAAAACAATTTTATTGGATTCAAAATTTAAACATTAAATAACTTCTACATCAGATCCATTTTTGTCATACAAATATCCAACTGATATTCAATTTTACACCAAGGTCATCAATATCCGAAACTAGAATTATGTAAACTTGCTAGTTAACATAACTTTTACAGGAAAATTTAATGGATGTAATGAACAATTTGCTTTTCTTATGCTCCCCATTTCACTTGTCATTAAAATGCTGGCACCAACATACAATAGAGCCCTTACTTAGAGGACCATTACTTTAATATTGTAAGCTAAAACTTCTCTGAACAGTTAAAATGGATCTGCTTTCTTAGAAACCCAAAACTCACGTTTGTTTTCCTGTTCGGAAGCTATTTGCAGTTTGACGTAATTAGTAAACTTTCTCCGCGAGACGTTTTCGGGCATCTACTGGGTTATTTCGATAAGTTATTTAATGTCGGAAATTTTGCAAATCTGTTTTAAACTGTCTTTTCAAGAAAGAAAAAGCAATATACATGTATCTTATTTTGTTTCTATTTTTTCTTTCAAAAATAGAATGTGTTTGATAATTATTTTTCCATAAATGCTAAATTATTTTGTTGCATTCTACAAATACTTATAAAATGATTTTTTTTACATAAATTAACATAAATATTTGAGCATGAAATTTTAACATAAAATTTTGGACATAAAATTTTAACATAACATTTTTAACACAACATTTTTAACATAAAGTTTTGAATTTTTTAACATATTAATCATGAAGAACTTAACATATTAATCATGAAAACAACTACTGGTTTTTAGGCTTTTTGATAAAAGAATTCGGAAATTTATGTAATCTCAATATTTTTCTTTTTAGTATCAGTACAATCGTGTTTGTAGTAATACTAGCGAGTCTATTTTTCTACTCGTTCTTCCACAAATGTGATTTCAAATCATATTATTAGGCTAAATCATACTAATACTTAGAAACGACACGTCAATCACTAAATATAGTGAAACCAGAAAATTACCAATCATGATACGACGGGTTCAAATTATGTATTCGTTTAAGAGCGTTGTTGTCAAATTTGAGGTGTTGAATAGAAAACGTGTGCAATATAAGTTTTTCACCAAGTATTTATTAATTCATCATATAAATTGAAACATTAAATCAATTTTTATTATTTGACCAAATAAAGTGCAAAATATTTCTTGCACGTACAGATTTATTACCAATAGTTAAACCTTATCTTACGATGCGTATAAACAAAAGACGAAATTTTGAAGCTGCATATTTATCATTAAGATGTTGATAAATAATATAAATAAAACGTAAATTCAACTCTTATTATTGGATATCACAGGTGGACTGAAAAGTTCGTAGGCTGACACATAAATGGCACTACTAGTATTAAATCCATATGATTTTCAGTTAGTCCTAACCTTCGAAAGACACGTGTATAAATTTGACAGCTTTCGGACAATTAGTTTGTGAAATATAGTATTTTGAGTGAAGCAACTTTTGTAGTTTGAAAACAATGGATAATGGAATTTCATGTGTTAACAAAGCATTGGTTTTTAGTGAAAACAATATTGTTGAAGCCAAGACTTGGCTTGATAAACATTATTCGGACTCTCCACCAGGAAAATCAACCGTTGAGAAGTGGTTTGGTACGTTTAAACGAACCGAAATGTTCTCCGGTGACGATGGACGCAGTGGACGACTCAGAGAGGCTGTTGCCGAAGAAAACATCAAAAAAGTCTACAAAATAATTTTAGAACACCGTAAAATGAAGTTGATTGAGATATATGGGACTCTAAAAGGTATAAAAAGAACGCTTGGACTTATCGTTAATGAATATTTGGGTATGAGACAACTCTGTGCAATGTGGGGGCCGCGCGAGCATACTATCGAGCAAAAACAACAACGAATTAATGATTCTTAGCTGTGTTTGAAGTTGTTTAATCATATAAACCCCAATTTATGCGTTGATATGTGACAATGGATAAAACATGGCTCTATTATTTCACACTGGTGTCCAATCGACAGTCAGCCGAGTGGACTGCACGTAATGAACCAACTCCCAAACATGAAAAGACGCAATAGTAAGCTGGCAAGGTTATGGCATCAGTATTTTGGGATGCGCATGGTATATTATTCATAGATTATCTTAAAAAGGAAAACCCATCAATTGTGACTATTAAATAGCGTTATTGGAGTGTTTGAAGGATGAAATTGTGGAAAAACGGCCCCACTTGATGAAAAAGAAAATGCCAAAGTTATATGAATTGGGCTTCAAATTGCTTCCTCATGCACCGTATTCTCCAGATCTGGCTTTCAGCGACTTTTTTCTGTTCTAAGCCATCAAGAGAATGCTCGATGAATTAGTGTCGACGAAGAAGTAATCGCCGAAACTGAGGAATATTTTGAGGCTAAAGACAATTCGTACTATAAAAATTGTATCGAAAAATTGTATAACCACTATAACCATTGTATCGCTCTTGAGGGCAACTACACTAAATAATAAATTCAAATTTTATCAAAAACATTTTTTTTCTATGTTAGCCTACGAACTTTTCAGCTCAACTGTTAATTGGATTAATCTATTTTGGAGATGGCATCACCCGTAATTGCTACCAGAAAATGGATTTGTGGTGTTATATCAGGAATACATAGAAATAAATAGGCAGTGTTGAACGGTAGCTCAAAAATCAGTCTACTTTGTCAATCACTTATGGAAGCACTTGACTGTACTGAAATAACCAGTTGTTACTCACTTGTGATTGTTATGGAGACCAATTTGTTAAACCCCTGAACATGGGTGTATCATATATAATAAGAACACTAGTGTATATATAATATTTTAAATAGAAAGATTAATTAGTTTTTCATTACCAGTAGGTATAGTCATATATCTATTATACAGGAGTTTCGAAATGTTGGAAAACCGGTTGAATTAATTTTAAGTGCATTACACGCACACAATATTCGTTCTCAAAGGGTTAATCTATTTATTTGTAGGAACTTGAGACAAACCGTTTGTTCGTTGCTTGATTTCTTCTGCTTTAAAACTCACAATTAAAACCTTTCAGGATATTGCAACCTTTAAAATTGCATACAGTATAAAAAAAACAAGTCGTGGTATGCAATTTTTAATACATGTGGATTCAGACAGTCATGTCCGTTTCGTATATAAGTAATAAAACTCTGTTTTAGCAATTGATTTGGAAATGTCTTGCATTATTTATGTCCATAATCAATTCAGTTGTGTTTAAAACAGATGAAGAAATTAGGTAATATTAGTTAATAGTTGGACAATGTACAGAGTTAGCATTACATGTTAAAATAATTGTTGATATTTCAAATTTTTACTTGTTTTATGTGTATCTTTAATTGTAACTTATTATGTGTACTTAAATATCTCCTTATAAACTTTCATCTAAATAAGACAATATTTTACGATGTCATAATATTTTACAAATTCATAAAAAGGATAAGTTCATAAAACAAATTTCGACATGGTAAAACATTGTTTTATCACGGTTAAAAGACATGGTTAAGCATCTTTTTATGACGGTTATCACCTTATCCTATGTCAAACCTATCATATGTACTATATACTTCTATACTTTCCCTCATATATTGCATAAATTTAGGCCCACAATTCCCTCCAAACAATCTAATTTTTTAAAGGATTAAAATTACACGTCTAATGTTTATCAAACACTGATGCAAAGTATTTAGGCATAACATCCCAACACGAAACTAACGTTAAGCTTTTCAAACTTATTTAACGATTAAATTGTGTTGTTTCCACATCGTATATTTAAATGACACAATATACAAGATATAGAACATTATTCAATAAAATGCTGAGGCTATATTTCACAAAACTTCTCAGAAGAAAATATATTAATACTTTCTACGACTACGCATTCAGCACTGAGATTTCTCAGAAACTATTAAAATGATGTATCTATATATAGAAAGAGAGTGAAGAGGATTACCTCTATTAAAAAAATAGTTTAAAAATGTTTACTTTCTGTTGACTTTGAGTGAATATTTTGAAAAATATTTTTTAAAAATTTGGATTTCCGAGATCTTTTATATAAACAGCTATATATTTTTTTTCAACTCCTCCTTATGTACTTTCTTCTTTCCACTGACAAAGATTTTTTTTACTTTTATCGTTACGAATTCTATTTTATGTTATTTGGAAAACACAAATAAAAAAATATGATAAAAAGTGTTTACTGAGCCTCTGTAAAAACTTTTTGAATTTTTCTAGTGGTATCTTTCTTTTTATAACAAAATTGTATTTTACTTTTAAAAGGATCTAGCAATTTAGAATAAATATTTAAATAAAACTGTTGTTTTCTTTTCTGAAGTGTTTCTTTGTTAAACTTTGCTATTTCACTATGGCTTCTTTAATCGAAATAGAGGTGTTAAAATACCTTAAATCTACATATCAAAACGGTATATAATACAGATTACGGATCAAAAATCAAAATATAATACATTTTCCAATAATTTTATTGCAAAAAAGAGAAAAGGTTCATGAATTATTTTAACCACTCTGTTTATTAAACAACATTTATAAGGAATATATTTAATCAGATTTCACCTTCACTAAACAGAAAATCTCGTTCGGAGAAAATATAAAAATTCAACAAATTTTATTTATACTAACACTAGATAGAAACGCAATGAATTATATTGTTTTGTCGATATTAAAGTAATTTTGAATTTGATGAATCTGAATTATTGTACTAAGAAATAACATTTTAAAAGCTGTACTATGCAGGTCTTTGTGAGTATTAGAAATCTGTAAAAGTGTTTTAAATTATCACGAACCTTAGAAAAGAGGCATATAAATGTATTTCTAAGCCGAATTATGTTTACCCCTTAGTCATTCCTACCAAATATTTAGTGAATTTAATTATAAGTTATTTTTCATTGATCAGCTGTCATTAGTTTAAACATCGTAGAATGTTGTCCATAAAAGAGCAAATTTTCGTGACAAGAATTTATATTCTATCACATACCCTGTCTACTAATAAGTATTTGGGCCGAACGATGGCCGAATGGTAGAGTGCTGCTCTTCGGAACCGGAGTTCGTGGGTTTGAATCCCGCTGCTGGCATGGATGTTTGTAGCCGTTCGGAATCGGCTTTAAACTGTAGGTCCCGGTCTCATTAGCCCTCGTGTGCAAAACAGTAGACCGTAGCACTCCAAACCAAACCTAATAAGTATTTGGACACCTATGCAAATGACAATATCTGCGGTTCTGAGGTATGTCACGGCCTCCGCCGGTATACCTCGTGAAGGAAACAGCATCGGCATTAGTCGCATACAAGATGCCTCGCAGTTCGGAGCTCTCTCATGTCGAGAAAGGTATAATTATCGGGTATCACAAATGTGGCCGATCCTTAAGGGACATATCTACCGATCTGAAGAACCCCAAATCGACAGTGGCCTATATGACTAAGAAGTGGAAGGTGAGCGGTGATTATCGTAAATTATTTGTAATTGTGCCCCGAGTCGGCAGACCAACAAAACTGGGAGATAGGGACCGACGAGTGCTGTTCAGAGAAATTCGGAAGAACCGAACCCAACCGATGGCCCTCATCCGCGAGGAGTTTCAAAACGCATCCGGGAGTATTGTTTCAATAAATACTATCCGTCAGGAAGCACATCTGCTTGGTTCTCATGGTCATGCTGCTGCCCATATGTATTCCCCGGAGGGTTTACGCTGTAATTGCCTCTCGTGGAGGCTCTGCCAGCTATTGATTTTGAATAAAGTTAGTTTTTTTTCTATCATAGGTGTCCAAATACTTATTGGTAGACACTGTATAGGTAACATAGTACTGTAAAGGTATGTTTTATAATAGATAAGATTTAATTGAAGTCACGTCTCTCAGTTGGCAAAAGCAGCGATCTCGTAACGGGGAGGTTACTGGTTCGGGCCCTAAGATTCACTGTGTTCGTTTAAGGGTGACTTTGGCACGTAAATCATGTTCGTGGTCATAATTTCCTCCAAATTCTCAAACGATATTTCTGGGGTGACAGTCCAAGCTTATGGGTCGTGTGATCGATCCCTGCTTATTAATGACAAGGTCCCATTTTGAGCAAAGTCTTTTTTTCACCTTAGCGATGCTTTTCATAAAGATCGAAAGGCACATCCCCTGCCTGAATTCGAGTAGCATATGTCTTACATCCTTGCCTTGTTCAAGAGGCATAAGTAACAACAGCAACAAAAATTAATTGTTTGGATTTCAATGTATGTAACGTACGAAAACGTTTATACACGAAACTGAAAAAGTAAAAATATATACCGAATTAAATAATAAAGTTTAAAAAATATCAAATATAGAAACATTTCGAAGATTTTATTAAAAACTGTCATTTATTTTCGCTTAAAAAGAAAATTCGTGACATCGAAAAATAATTGTACAAGCTATATTTTAGTTGATCCTAAATTCGAACGATATGCATTAATGGGTTTCTAGACATTAATTATCAGTAAAAATGACTGAATATAAAATAATATAATGTTACGAACTTCAAAGCTGGGTTCGGGGTTTGAATGGAATTTAAGTAAGACAGAGAGTAAACAATAATTTATTGGCAATCAGTTGGAAAATACAATATCAGAAAGGAATCAAGATTAAGGTACTGCACACTCGTACCAAGCTTACATAATCATCGCGGAACAACTCGAGCACAATGCCGTCGGTTCACGTACCTCTTTCTGCATCAAACAAAACGGAAGCACCGGTTAAAAACAACACACTTGGCGTACTACACTGAGAAATCTACTTAACGACTCTGGTTTTGGGACTCAGCCTGCCTTAAATATAGGCCCGAGGAAACTGCTGGAATAATCCAGAAACCGGAACCGGAAGTTATAAAGTATCGCCACACTTAGCAACAATTGGCGACAAAAATAAGTTGCCAAAACTATCGCCCAAGATCCGGTATCTTGCCAATTTGTCGAGATACCCATAGAGTTCTATGTTAAATTTAAGGTTCATTAACAAATTTGTAACAATATTTGAAAAGCAGATTCCATTCTGATAACAAATCTTTTTGCATTTTTGCCTCTGTAAGCAGTGTCTAAATCACCAATTTATCTACATCATAATTGAAAAATCTTTCATTCAAAGTAAACATTAATTTCTGTTTCTGAGGGACAAATTCATTAATTTCCTATGTTGCGATACTGGTGACTAATTTAAGACTTTAGAACAGTGAGTATACTTGATTTCTGCCGTATGACAATTTTTGACATTCCTTTTCGATAAAAACGGAAAATCATTCCGAGGAAAGATAAAATTTCTACAAACAATTGTTTTACTGACCCTCAGAATTCGAACGCTTGACAACACTGTATTGAACATCAGTCTACTTATTAACATTTGAAGAAATTAGTATTGATGAATACGGGAAAATTTACAAAAATATTTTTTACTAATTTTATAATAAGTTACACGAATTGTACGTCATTGTGTTAAAGTATTGTCCCAGATTCTTATAAAATCATTTCTAATTTCAGTTACAAGTACATCAACGTCATCTGGTTTTGCTGCCACTGGTTAGCGATGAGCAATTCCTGCTACAACCCTTTCATATATGCTATATATAATGTAAGTATTTTATTTTATTTTGTAATATATTTTATTTACATAAATATATATACGTGTATATATATATATGTGTGTGTGTGTGTGTATATATATATATATATATATATATATATATATATATATATATATATATATATATATATGATATGTCATAATCCAGAGTTAAGGCGAATGGAAAACAGTCTTCTTGATAATTATAAGTTTTATTAACTCATCGTTCTTAAGGAAAGCAACTTGGGCCATTTTTATTGTTCGTGAGCTATGCGTGAAAGTGTTGACCGCTCCCTGTCCACGCGCTAAATTGATCTTATCTGTTTTTAATCTCATCAAATTCTTTCAAAATGCTTCCACCTGACCGGATGATCCAAAAAGCTTATGCGAGCATAGATCTTTTTCATTTATTTTATTATTATAAAAGAGTTCCCTTTCTAAAATCGTTTTTAACTCACGTAATTTTCAACTACCCTTTTTTAGACCTGACATATATATATATATATATATATATATATATTATATATATATATATATATATATATATATATATATATATATATATATATATATATATATATATATATATATATATTTATATATATATATATATATTTATATATATATATATATATATATATATATATATATATATATATAATATATATATATATATATATATATATATATATATATATATATATATATATATATATATATATGTGTGTGTGTGTGTGTGTGTGTGTGTGTCTTCTATATCAAAATTATCATCCCTAATAATGCTATCCGATTTTCTTTTTTTTTTGCTTCCCATTTTTTTTGATATTGTAACATCACTGGATACTCGGGTAGCGTGTGGGTGTCGAAGTTGTAGTGACACGATGTACAGCTTATAACAATAACAAATTTTACTCTTGACTAAAATATAAAGCTATTTACAAATTTTTCCGAATGGAAATCACACGGCTCAGGTGAGCTGGTACAACTTGGAATTCTTGAGTCCCACACAGAACTGGAGATCGGCACTCCAAAAAACAAACAGCAACTCCCGTCGCCTTGGATCGTTCTCTTCTCTAGTAGCCAATATTCCTCCTGCGAAACTCGAGCCGTCTGACGTCACCTTCTACTTATTCCCATTGGCTTTTCCTTCTCTCGTCGCTGACCTGATACTCTCTGATTAGTCCATTCGTTGGCGCCTGACAGTATGTCTTTCCGGTGTCGTGTCCGATCTTCTAATTACCTCGTAAATCTCAAGGCGTATCGAACAGAAAATATTTTGTAGTTTAATGTCTAAATTCCATACCGAATATCGCCTTGGTCTGGGTTTTAACAAAACCTCTTGTGAAGCCACTGGGGTATAGCGACGTCACAATATGTAATTTCCCAGCTATAAAATGTGAGGTAAATGAATGTTATCCGATTCTATATTACTATTTTACTTTTCTCAATACTTCGGAATGTATGAAAATTAACTGCACGTTTGCCTCCACTTTCAACTAGATATTCAACTATCCAAGGAAAATAGTATTGCTTCTGTATTAAATAAATGGCTGCATGTGTATTTTCGAGCTTTCTTAAATGTTCAACGTTCACTCTTACCTTTCAAAACTGCTGAACTACACTAATTCTGTTAAGAATAAAATCCCATGACTCTTTCTGTGTGGAGTTGACACCAGCCGCAAATATGTATATTCTTTGGGCATTAGAGGCAGAACTGTTGCAGCGTTAAGCCCGTTAGTAAGCTAATGCATTTTGATATTTAATAAGTGGAAAATTCTACTATTCTTTGAACTTATTTTTCTGATATCATGAATGCCATTCTAGGAAGAAGTTTCTTTGTCCAGGAACCAGAAAAGTTAAATAATAGGGGCTAAGGACTTGTAAGGATTATTTATATCTACATTCTTAATTTATTCCTACTTTTTCATGTGTTGAAAATGCATGTGACTTGTATACACACATATATGTTTGTGTTTGTATATATATATATATATATATATATTATATATATATATATATATATATATATATATATATGTGTGTGTGTGTGTGTGTGTGTGTGTGTGTGTAAAGGTCGTGGTGCAGAGTTAAGGCGAATGGAAAACAGTCTTCTTGATAATAATAAGTTTTATTAACACATCGTTCTCACGGAAAATAACAAGCGCCATTTTCAATGTTCGTGGCGAAGCTATTAGTGAAGGTGTTCACCGCTCCATATACACGCGCCAAATTCAAACTTATCTGTTTGCAAGCTCATCAAAAAGCTGAGAGGTGCTGACCGGATTATTCTAAAAGCTTACGCGAGAGTGGGTCTTTTTCATTTATTTTATTATTATAAAAGAGTTCTCTTTTTAAAATCATTTTTAACTTACATAATATATATATATATATATATATATATATATATATATATATATATATATATATATATATATATATATATATATATATATATATATATATATATATATATATATATATATATTATATTATATATATATATATATATAGATAGATAGATATATATAGTTATATGTATGCAATGGCCAAAAAAAAAAGCACGAAAAAATGTCAGAAACAAATGTTTGATATTTCCCAACGTTTCAAGAACAAACAGGGAATAAAGCGTTCGTAATAACACTCTAAAAATACTTTTAAGTTTGATCATTCTTCAGTTTGATCTCGAAGGGAATCTGTTCTTTCCCTGCTACTAGAACATGCTAAACTTCTAGTCATAGGACATCCCTAGAAACGTATTCGTACTGCCCTCACCGGCTGTACAGGTAGATGTCCAGTGCACCTGCCAGACTCTGAACCCGGTATTCCGGGATTCTATCCTGACGTTTATTTTTGGCAGTGTGTACTCTTATTCTCTTCTTTCTTTTTCAATGATGCAATATTAAAGCAACTTCAGTGCACCCATGGATATCTGAATATAACTAAGGAGCTACGTTTGATTCTTTCTTATATTACGTACAACAAACGATTCTTTGTCCACGACTCTCCTACTTTATCAGTTACTGTGCCTTTTAGTTTTCATCATCTATTATTAGGTGTATTTATTGGATAAAATATATTCAGGTGGATTATCTATTAAAATTTAATCTCTGTATATCATACAAACACACATATATATAGGAAATGACATACTTTAGGTCATTACAATGCTGTTAATTGAAAGTTAGCTTTTCAATATATTACCCACTTTTAAAATTAATCACTAAATTTTGACAAACTTTTAAATCTTCATAACACATTTATTTTATGCAGAGGCATACGGAAAGAAAAAAGTTACTGAAGATATTTTTTGACGGTGGCAAAATGACTTACTTTTATAAACAAGAAAGAAAAATTGGGGAAAACAATAAAATAGTTAAATACTTTCTGTCAGTTATTATAACTCGGTGACACGTAACTTGACATTAATTTTTAAGTTTAAAGCAAGTAAACGGAAAAGCAAAGAAAATATATGATGTTTCTTAGTTCCATCAATATATATTGTTTTTCTAGAAGAAATTTTTCGAACTGTATAAAAATAAAAGTCTTTAAAATTCTTTATCTTCGGCCTGTTTAGTAATACAGTCCCACCTGGAGTACCATAAAAACTTTAGACTTCAGGGGTCAAAAAATCTTAGAAAGGAAAAATTTTGACCAAACATATAAAATCTTTTTGCCTTGAAAAAATGAATCTAATATGCTTTTTTTAGTGAAATAAACATCTTTTATTTTATGGTTATTTTAATTACCTAGAACCTGATTTTTATGGTACATAAATATTTCAAAATACTGCAGCTTTATATTTAATATCGAATAAGAGATCCGAGATTGTTCCAAATCCATTACATTTTTTTAAACAATCTTTCTAAAATGGATAATCTTTGGGATGCTACATGTTCAATGTGATTGTCATAGTAAAGAATAGAAGAAAAATAGAGAGGCCAATGTCGAGAAACAACAAAATGAATTATTAAAAAATTATAAAGATTGAAATAATTGTTATCGAAAAAAATAAAAATTATTTAATTATTAATTAATAATTATTGATGTTGGAATAATTGAAATAACTTTTAATCAACTTACAGGAAATTGACGCCCAGAATTTTTTTATATATCAATTTTATAATGAAAAAGAGATAACAGACCATTAAAATTTGCACTAAAAGTGTTTTATATATATATATATATATATATATATATATATATATATATATATATATATATATACATATATGTATATACATATATATATATATATACATATATATATATATATATATATATATATATATATATATATATATATATATATATATATATATATATATATACATATATGTATATACATACACACACATATATATATATATACATATATATGTATATACATACATATATATATATATATATACATATATTTATATACATATATATACATATATATGTATATACATACATATATAAGTATGTGTATATATATACATACATATATAAGTATGTGTATATATATATACATATATATATATATATGTATATACATATATACATATATATATATATGTATATACATACATATATATATATATATATATATACACACACATATATATATACATATATATACATACATATATATATGTACATATATATATATATATACATACATACATACATATATATATGTACATATATATATATATATATATATATATATATATATATATATATATATATATATATATGTAATATGCATTACACGATCATTAAGCTCAATATAAATATACATTTAGAAATCGAATACATTTAGAATATATATATATATATATATATAATTTTACCATATATGTATATACATACACACACACACATATATATATATATATATATATGTACATATATATATATGTATATACATACATATATATATATGTACATATATATATATATATATATATACATATATATATAAATATATATATATACATATATATATATATATATATATATATATATATATATATATATATATATATATATATATATATATATATATATATATATATATATATATATATATATATATATATATATATATATATATGTATATTTATATACATATATATATATATATATATATATATATATATATATATATATATATATATATATATATATATATATATATATATATATATATATATATATATATATATATATATATATATATATATATATATATATATATGTAATATGCATTACACGATCATTAAGCTCAATATAAATATACATTTAGAAATCGAGTTTTTGAAACTTGAGATTGAAGATTTCTTGTCCCCTTAAAACATGAAAGTTTGGTGTGGGTTGGATCGAAAATACCGAACCTCCAGTCCCCCTCAGACAAGATATTTGGAATTGCTTAAACAGTCATAGAGGGTGAGTGAGAAATTCCATTCACAACGAACCAAATCGTGGTCATGGGGATCGAGAACATATTATTATTTATTAAATTTGGTCAGAAGATATTACATTGGTTAAAAACAATTACAAACTAATTTGTGCCACCCATAGTGGTATGTCTAATGCCACTTGGTCATACCAAACCAGAATGAGTGCTTCTCCTTCGAATTAAGGCAGAAGCTTGCGCCTTTCGTTGTTAACGAGCCCCGTTAAGGTGAAAGTACGACTTAGCTTGAACACACACGACACAACCTATTTAGGGTTCGGTCGAACTCACTCATACACTCATTCATCCATCCGCAAGTCAGAATTTAGATCCAAACCAGAGACAGACTCATCTCTGATTCAGTACCCCCAGAGGTATAATTTGTTATTGGAACATGGAGGACTTTGCAGTCACGAATGTTTAACTTGCCCCAACTGCCATTAGCAACAAGGGTTCCACCTATAATAATGACAAGAGAGGTTACGACAAAAATAACAAACCCAAATATAAAGACAGCTAGAAGTATGGTTAGAATTAAAAACTTAATGCTATACAAGTAAATGAAATAATAAATTTGTACAAATTACAGTTAAAAAATTTCTTTTATCACAGAAACAATTTTCCAAGTCATAAAAGGACATTAAGCAGTCTGTTAAAAATATAACATATTTAATCATTATTTTAATCAACAAACACTTCAAAAGAATCTTACAAAACTTCACGAAGAAAATTATAAAATCACATACCAAAAGTGCTTTACATCTCAAAAAATACCACAAGGATTTATAGAATTAGTTTCATGTAGCGCTGTAGCTCAGTAGGTAAAGGCAACGCTCTCGTGACTTGAGAGTTGTGGGTTTTGAACCCCAGCTGGCCTAACATTCGCTGTGTTTATTATAGGTGACTGGTTCAAGTGAAATATGTTCGTGGTCACAATGTTCTCCAAATTTTTAATCAGTACCTCTGGGGGTGACATGTCAAACCTATGGCTCGGTCTGCTTGGTCATTGCTTCGAAATTACGAGGACCCATTTGATCATAAGTCGTACTTTCACCGTAGTGACACTCATTAAAACGAAAGGTGCAGTCCTTTGCCTTGAAAAGAGTAGCGTATGGCTCAAACCTACTTGGTTTCACCAAGTGGAATCAGAAATAACAATATTCGTTTCATTTATTTATTTATTTATTTATTGTTGTAAATTAAGTTTAGTCAAAGAATAATTACTGCGAGATAATTATGATTATGTTGAAAATAATATTTAAATAACATTGGCATACAAAGTAAAACTAATTAAATTAAATAATAAATTGTTTATAAAATATTTCTAATATATCAGAGCTATCAATGACTGTATTATGTTTTATGAGAATTACTTATGAATTAAGAACACATATTTATAATAATTTAAAAAAATTATTTAAACACATAACTTTAGTTTTTATGTAATAAATATCCTTATATCTAATATATCTATAATAACTTCAATACTTTAATACAGTTTTAAGTAATAGGGTAAAATAAAATAAGGTTTGCCAAAAATTTTCAAATTTTGACTCTTCAACATATCTTTACATAGCTTTAATTTATTTGCATATCCTTTATATGGTTAACAAAATTTTAATTCTCATGGCAACCTTGGTATTATATTGTTCCTTATCGAGACTTTATACTAGGAAAAGGCACTTAGTTCTTTGTGTGACAGCTAAAATCAATAGAAATAAGGTTAGTGGTCACCGATCCACCACAATGAAAATAGAAAGTTAACTGTTTTCCTGTGACAAACTCTTATTTTAGACTAACACAAATTACATTTTTGGCCTTTACATGGTATTATTTTCTCATCTGCAGCAAATTATACAAAAAAAAAACAAGAATGTACTTAAGCTTGCTTTTTTTGTGCTATTGATTATTTAATCAATGTGCTGTTGTAAGTTATAAATAAACTAGTGTTTAGTATTCGCTACGATAATTAGGTATTAAAATAAGCAAAAGCATTATTCATTCGATATTTCGGGAAACTGTAAACTCTGCCCGAAGTTTTAATTTAATGCATCTCAGTGTAATTCTAAACTGTCAATTTTCACAATTTAAAATTAAATTTACTTACTTGGTGGTTCTATGCATCGTAAAAGGAATATATGTTCGGAATTTTACATTTCTATCTTAGTAAACTTTGGTTCTCTATTGATATGACAATAATTCGTTCATATATATATATATATATATATATATATATATACACACATATACATACATATATACATACATACATATACATACATTTATACATACATACATACAAACATACACACATACGCACACGTACACACACACATGGAATAAGGCTTTTTGCCTCATTATGAAAAAGGGGTTCCAGGTGGTGTTCACCGCCCTGCAGTCGTGGAACCTCGCTATGTGGACGTAATCAAAACACTCGAAAATTTAATCTAACTTCGTTTGTTCAAAGACATATCAAAGAATCATACAAAAACTCTATTTATATTAACACTTCATCGAAACTGTTTTGAAAAAAAAAAACTAATGGAACTCTAGACATTTGTTTAAATAGTCATTTGTGCCGACCAATTGACTATTACTTGAAGTCACGTGGATGATGTACCACGCGCCAAAACTCTATTTTTATATATGGAACCGAAAGGATTTCTGATTTCTAATAACGAACATTCGAAAATATACGCTACGGTGATGACATTGTAATTTAATTGTCATGTCACCATATACTTGATAACCAAAATCAAGTCCATAGGAGTGACAATATTCCTCTCTTATTTTATCTCCATGCCGCAAGTAATGATTATTTTGTTTGTTAAAATAAAGAGAATGATTTCGAATTTTTATTTTTTTCTCCTTTACCCATAATATTGATAAATACAAACTATAATTAACTGGTGCAGTACGGACCTTGATTCAACAAAAAATTGAGGGGGAAAATGCTATTTGCGGTAAATGTTAAGCAAATCATAGTAAGAGATTACAAAATTATGTTGTAGAATGATTAAATGACACTTAAAATACCCTAATTCCAAGACTAATTATTAAGTAACAATTATTAAAAGACCATATAACACAATAATTTTGCTTTCTAATAAGGTATTCAAATAAATATTCTCTCGGTGTCTTTGGCCTCTTAAACTAAGAACTAATATATTGTATAAGAAGGAAACAATGCTTTTTAAAAGCCAGTTGCTGTCTAAAAAGTATTTTAAAAGTGTAAATCTACCTTTGCAACCCATCAAACATATTTCATTTCTAAATCTGCAGATGGTCCGTTTTTGATAGTCAAACCTAAGTTCCTCCTGACAAAAAATATTTACAATTCTACATTTTCCTGATAACCGTGCTTCAATTTACACATTTCTGTGCATTAAAAACATATTTCAGAAACATATTTCAACTCAATTTTCATTTCTACTATATATTCTGTTCAATGTTCATACCAGGCCTTAGATTTATTTTATTCCTTATTATTCCATACTTCTCTGAAATTCTTAAAGATCGCCGTATCTGGATTATTAATTCTTTTGGGAACATTTTATTCGAAAAATCTTCTGATACTTATATTTAGTTCCAACGACGAAAATATCTCTCGATATGATCTAGTAACCGAATTTGCACTTTGATCCGACCACTATAGGAATTGGTTGTTTCGAAAAATAAGACGTTTAGCTTTATCTTCAAATTTACATTATTTTAGAACATCCTAGACAATCATAGCTTGTTCCTTTTCTGAAGAATATTCTAATTTTTCAATACAGACAATTATTTTTGGTTTTAATAAAATATTGCAACAACTTGGAACATTTGGTTGCTTTAAATGATAGGTAGCCATTCATTTTTTAATATTTCCGAGTTTAATTAAGATATAATTTACCATCGCAGTGAACGGATAGAAAATTTGGTTCATTATGTTTAAATAATTGTTTAATTTTAGTGAACATTGTCTGACAAAATTCTGACCATTAACTTTCAAACATCCAATTCATTTTATTCATTTTCAGTTCATCTATGGACTTAACTGTGACTTCAAGAGTAAAAATTACTTTTGACTGACGAAACAAGCACCGATCATGTGCAGACATTAACTTTGGAGTGAAAAATGTTTTTTTTTCTCATTTCACTCCTAGACAATGCACAGCTGTGTTTTTATCAAGAAGCAAGTGAGTAATGTCCAGTGCAAGCCCAGGCGTTCTCTTAACACTTGGCATGCGGGTATACTTCACCGCCAATTTACGCGTGCAGCGGGCGTTTTTTCGTGAATCGTGCGAAAGTTTAGTTATTCAGAAAAATCGCAGTCAATCGAAAACTACTTTGTTTTTATGAACGAAACTTTATTTTTTATTTTACACTTTAATATATACTGTATGATTAGTTAACAATAAAAAAACAATATTTTTACGAAATCACAAAAATAAACGATTTTTAAAATTAAAGGCCGATAATCTTTCAGCTCATATTTCTTCATCACTATCTTTGTCACAACGGCTCATTTTATTAATTTTGTATTCAAAAATAACAAACCAAGCTTCAAATTGACAAAACAGGACTTGTTCGTTCTGGAGCTAAGAATTCGATTGAAGACGAAATAACGCAACAAAAGACCGAATAAATCGACAATCATAACTTGTAGAAAGAAAAAATGCAAAGCGTTGCAACGCAAAAAAACGCGCATATAATGTCACACATACATATAATTATACGTATTTAGTATATTTGTGGTAGTTAGCGGGTATCCACCACAAATCTACTAAATACGTATTTTTAAGTGACCCGCGCTCCAGTTAAAAACTGTAAAAAATGTAAAAATACGTTGCCCGCACGCGAAGAGTTACACAAATAAGGCACTCAATCCCAATTAAGTAGCCATTACTTAATGTAAGATTAAGTTTTATTAAGTAATAAAATAACTCAGGTAATGCTTGACAGTTTGATAAAAGCCTGAAAATGGCTTGAAACTTATAACACTGCTGCATTTAATTCCGAATAGTAATTTAGTTCAGTTTAGATATATTTATATAATTTTCAAATTTTAGTACTATAAACAAATATTTTTCTTAGATAATATTTTAGTCTTCTCTAAAGTAAGTCTTTACAGTTATTTATTATGTAATAGCTTGTTAACCTGCATTTTTATATTTTATAGCTAGTAATTGAGTATATAACTAAAGGATACAACTGAAACAATTACAATTTAAATTAAATGATATTTCTATAGCTTCCAAAGCCCATGAAACAAAAACCGTAAAGTACATTTACAAAATTTGTCATTTCCAGGCCTTATTGTCACTTTAGATTTATTTATAATCGATTTTCTTTACGAGCAAAGGCATAATTTTCTTTCTTATGGTGGTTATTTATGCTTTTCAAGTTCAAAAAAGGTAGTTTAGGTAAATGTTTAATGATTCGTATAGGACGGTTTACTTTTCACCCTTGATTGATCACGCAAAGATCTCGCTCTAAAATTATTCTCCAACCCATTGAAAAAAAAGGTAAAAATGGTATCGATTCTCTCTAATCGAATACTGATACACTGGATTTGCTTTTATTTTAGATAAAAGAAGACAAATATATATGATATTAAAAAAACAGAACATCAACACTTTTTTAAAAAATTCTGTTGTATGAATTTGAGAAAAATGTATGTACAAATACATATATCTGCTAGTTTAAAAATAAATAATCAGTAGTTGAAAATATCTGCAGAGCATATATAAGCCTAAAATTATGTTACCTCACACTATAATTTTATAAAAGGCCGAAAGGAAAAGTTTATTTTAATGATAATAAATTAATAGAAAAATATAAGCACTGCTAATTATTTTCTCTCTTATATGAATTTCTTGATGACTTAAGTCTTGAAACCTTATATTACTTAAAACTGTCCTAGGTTGGCCCAAATTATTTCCAATATATATATAGCAGTAGTTTGTTTTTCATAGAATGTATGATATACATTTTGGTACTTTATTACTCTAGTGTCCCACGAGGAAACCTAAACGACTTTCTTATCAGAACATAGGCCAGAAACTTTCAAGTTTTCTCTTGGTTTAATGTGAGAATTCTTTCCTCAAAATATTCTGAGATTAACCAACTGATGATACACTCAAGAACAAAAACATTATGACCATCCTTACATTTTGCAATGAATTCGCCTGGATGACATGGAAAGCACGTGATCCGGTGGAAGGGGTATTTAACTGCTGCTGGAGAGTCTGAAGAATAATTGTTTCACTTACTTCTGTGTGCGATGGGAAAGGCTGCGGATATAAGCGATTATGATAGAGGGCAGATTTTAATGGCTCTAAGGGTCGGAACATGTATTTCCGAAACTGCACGACTCGTGGGTTGTTCGCGATCTACAGTTTTTAGTACTTATGCAAAGTGGATGAATGACGGTGAAACCAGCAGTAGACGACATAGTGTTGGATGTCCACACGCTATTAAAGAAAAAGGTTGTCGAATACTGTCTCGCATGGTAAAGCAAAACCGGAGCCAGACAGTGGTTCAGCTGACAACACAATACAATGCAGGGAATTACTAACACTACTATGCAGGGAATTACTAACTCCGATACAACTAGAATTGTATCGGAGCACGCTGTTCAGCAGACACTGTTGGTTATGGGGCTAAGTAGCAAACGTCCTACTCGTGTGCCTTTGCTGACCAAGCTTCACCGCCAATTGCGTCTACGCTGGGCTCGGGAACATGGCGACTGGTTCATGGATCAGTGGGAGAGAATTGCTGGTAAGATAAATCACGGTTTGTCATTCATCACGCCGATGGCCGTGTTAGGATACGCCGTTTTCCAGGCGAACAGTTGCTTCCTCAATGTACAGTAGGTTATACACAGGCTGGTGGAGGCGGTATTATGCTTTAAGGGACGTTTTATTGGGCGTCTCTGGGACCCCTGGTTGTGTTAGAGCAGACCATGAATGCTACAGGGTATTTGAGCATCATTGCGGACTAGTTGTACCCTTATATAGCCTCTGTTCCTCGAGCTGAAAATGGAATGTTCCAACAGGACAACGCCCTGTGTCACAAGGCTAAAATTGTGTTGGAGTGGTTCCAGGAACATGATGCTGAATTCCAGTTAATGTCCTGGCCGCCTAACTCACCGGATCTCAATCTGATAGAACACATTTGGGATGTCATGGGACGGCAGCTCAGAGTTCAAAGACCACCAATTCGTAATATCTCAGATTTGCGTAACCGTTGCTTAAACATCTGGTACAATCTGTCTCCGGCCATCTACCAAGGATTTGTGGCACCCAAGCCAAGGAGGGTTCAAGCTGTGTTGCTCGCCAAAGGTGGGCCAACTCGTTATTGACAGGTGGTCATAATGTTTTGGCTGAGTGTATATGTTGAAATTAAAATTTTTAAATGATTATTAGTTTGTCACAATCTTTAGTAAACTACTTTGTACTGCGAAATAAAATAAATAAAGAGTTAAGCTGCATATTTAGAAAATTAAAATTTAGTAGGAGAACTAATACAATGATCTCACCGAGAAAACTCTTAATCTCAAAACTAATGTAATTTGCACACTAGCATTTCTTTGGATAACAGCAGAACTGTTCTAATGATAAATAACTGAAATAACAACAAGTGTCAGAATTCTTGTTAATGAAGTAACTGATGCATCATAATGAAGTTAACGTTTAATTTTAGAGATATATGATGAAGGTGATATGTACAAACTGCAAAATCATGATAAATTTCTCTAATTGATATTATGATTATTGGGAATTATTTGAAAGAAGAAATTATATTTTAAAAGGATACTTAATGTTTAAAATTTTAATTTTTGGCTGCAAGCATTATTAAACGTTAACCTGTACGAGAAGAAATATAAATGGTTCAGTTTATGATTCCTTTTTTCGATGAAGAATTTGCTGGTTTCTTGTGTAATAGTGAAACTTTTCCAACCGATTTATATTGCTTTAGTTAACCTGTGATAAAACATTTACTTGAAATCTATGTTACACAAGAAACCCCTCGTATTCTTCACCGAGAAAAATAATCGTAAACTGAATCTGTTGCTTTTTCAGAATGTAGAAGTTAAGGCGGAAAAAGGCTATCAAAGTTCGCGATTGATTATCGCAGGAACCTGCCATGATATATAGATTTATCTGGTAACATTATGCATCATTATAAAATATAAAGGTAGTACGCTAAAACAATTTATCAGTTGGAATATGCGAGAATATATTAACATCAAAAGTTTTTTTAACTCTCATTGATTGTGTTCATTTAAATAATAAGCATTTCTGTAAATACAGATATTATACACTCTCTACCAATAAGTATTTGGACACCTGTGCAAATGACGATACCTGCGGTCCTGAGGTATGTCACAGCCTCCGCCGGTATACATCGGGTATGAAACAGCATCTGCTTCGGCATTAGTCGAATGCCAGATGCAGCGCAGTTCGGAGCTTTCTGATTTCGAGAAAGGTATAATTATCGGGTATCACAAATGTGGGCGATCCTTAAGGGACATATCTAGCGATCTGAAATATCTAAAATTGCAGTGACCTATGTGATTAAGAAGTGGAAGGTGAGAGGTGATTGTCGGAATGTGCCCCGAGTCGGAAGACCAAAGAAACTGGGAGATAGAGACCGACGAGTGCTGTCCAGAGAAATTCGGAAGAATCGCACCCAACCGATCGTCTTCATCCGCGAGGAGTTTTAACAGGCATCCGGGAGTACTGTTTCAAAGAATACCAATAAAAAGATAGTTATTACTTCAATTTAGATTGCGATCTTGTTGAGCACGGTGATATTTAAAATAGATCCCTAAATTAGATGTAGCCTTCAAAAAAAAACTTCACTGATCTAAATTGCAAATCAATATATTTTCAGTGATTATTTTGCCTTTTTCATCCCTAGTAAACTAAAACACTGGCAAACCTTGTATTTTTTAATATAATTTTGTGATACTTTGGGTGATCAACACGATTCCGAGCATTCATGTTTTATTCCGATATTCACCCAAAGCACCAAATGCTTCCAATGTTAGTGGAAGATATGAATGAGTGAGCAGCAAACTATCGAAAGGTATTAACACATGAACATATCACTGACTGCTGCAATCAAGCAAACAATATTGATATTGTTGATATATCCCGCTATTAAAAAATTATAAACCAGTGCCGATTGTGAGCAGTAGAATTACCGGTTTTCACCCGAGTGCTTTGTTATCGGAATATTATTGGGATATACTATCAAAGACCCGGACGAAGATGTGATAATCCTCAAGAGCAAGTTTTCTGGCTTGTTTCTATCAAGTACACTGATAAATACGAGGAGCGGACATCAAACGAATTCAATAATTTGAAAAAGTATTACTTTATGAGATTATAGAGAATATTTAGGATATCTCGCTAGGCGCGCTAGGGAAAAAAAGTATCGCCGACGGAGATATATCGAAATATCATAATTTTAACATTGTTATTGCGATACTTAACACTAGATTTATGGATGTTGATCATATACCTATTTTTACTGAAGTGAGCCAATTTGACTCAAACAAGAGAATTGAAGTTTTTTGCAAAGAAAATAGTTCAAATTAATTTAAATAAAATGTTTTTATCAAAAAATTCGTGGAAAACATTTTTTACATATAAAATTTGTTTTTGAAACACATTTTCCTCAATCATTTCTATTACATTTAGCACAATGGTTCCTACATCTGTTTCTTTTGCATGATTGTTGAACTTGACAATTTTTCCATGCGTCAGTAGCATGAATTTCTGTCATTGGAATGGAAGTGTTCTCGACTTCTTTTCTATATACTTTATACTATACTTTATATATTATTTTTACTTTATACTATATTTATTAGTATATTGATTTATTTTCATATACATTTTATGAGTCAAATTGGCTCAAAACCGTGAAAATAGGTATACCACATTTGATAATGCGAATTGAAGGGGTCTGCGGGGAAGAGGAATGTAAGTTTACATATATATTTTATTACTTAACTAAAAACCAACGTATGTTTTTGAAAAGTGATATTAAAGTTTTACATATATAGAGTGATCCAATTTATAATGAGTCAAATTGAATCGGTCCGTAAATCTGGTGTTAAAGTATATTAATATTTGACGATATATTGATAAACAATTCAGCCCTAATCCTATGTAAAGATATTTAACTACGCTAATTAGAGTTAGATATACAAAGTGTGACTGAAATTAAAGATTTCAAAAAATATTTTTGCAGACATTATAAAAATAAATACAGATCACTTTATTGAAATTTCAAATGAGTTTAAATCCCAATTAAATTAAAAACAGTTTTTTTTCCAGTAAAATTTTAAATATGTAAAAATATATTGCTAAGATAAGCATACTATTGCTTCGGTGTTTATAACTTCTGTGGTGTTTTATATACATTCTAAATTTAAAAGACATACCTAGTTACTTTTCAAATAGCATGATAAACAAATTATCTTCAGCTAAACTTTATTTATTGCATAGTAACTTTATTTATTACACAACTTTTATTTACTACATAGTAAGTGAAGCGTATTCACCACTTTCTTTGAAATTGTATCTATACTCTTATCTCATTCAAAGAGCTACAAAAAAAATCTATGTGAGAATTTGCTTCATTTACAAGAGCCCCAAAGAAAGTCACAAACCAGGTTAAAACTTAACGAAGCCTTAACCTGCTTTGCGTCAAGAATCTACAAACAGGAGGTTTTTAAACGTTTTCCATTGCACTTTCTGAGAGATGTGATGAGAATTACAAAACCTGTGGATAGTGGAGTAACTCTCGGTTTTTTCAATACTTTTAAGAAGAAGAAATAAACCTATTTTCTTCAAAAAAGTTTATCTCATTGAGGAGAAAGATCAGCAATTTCGTGAGAAATGTTTTGGGATATATTCAAGAAATATCTCACAGTCTCCTTGGGTTCTCAATTCCGAGAATATGATTAGGTATAAAGAATCAGAAAGTACAAAACTATAATTAATTTTTACTTTTATGTTACAACCCTTTTAACAATAAATATTTTTTGTGAAAATCTCAACTAACATACTTAATCGAATAACTACGAAGTCTTACTAATGAAATACCATTCATTTCTTTCTCAACTAAATAAAAGTAAAGTACTTAATTATTTTCTAGGAAACTACTGTTTTATTTTAATAATTACTGTACTTAGAAAATATATCAGGGTTTTTTAAAAATCTGAATTTTTTTTATATTTGATCAATTATCTAATCAACTAAAATTGTTGACATTACTTACTGTAAAAGAAGATAGTAATTATTATTAATTTTAAAAAATAGCCTAGAGTTTAAAAGCTTAATATTCAGGTCTCTAAAATTGTGTAAGTAATTTAAAGCCATTAAAGTTTTTAACGTTTTCCGGGTTCAACATTTTTAACAGCTGTTAGGATTTTCTACAGCTGTAAGGTGTATCATGCTTACCATAATTGTTATAATATATGTGAAAGATTCACTTCCAGGCGATTCCCAAATAGTAGACAATGAAAGTGTGCATGACTTACTTGTGATTCCTCGGATTTGTGTAGGACTCTGATGAAAATGAACTTCTTAGTCTTCCATAAACTTTAATGGCCAGTGAGGTTCTATCACATTACCATTAGCCTGATATTGATTATTGTTTTTTATCGAGCAGTCATTACAACACTCTACAGAACTTTTCTATTATACTGTAATTCGATTGTATCGGTTGTTAACCTTCTTTCTTTTACGCACCCTATTAATAAAGAATGATTAAATAAATAGGTACAAAACGACACTGGCTATCATTGAGGCCTTTATTCACGAGTAATCACCAGAGGTCTAACCACAACTACTGGACTGTTTCTAGAGCCAAAGAATTCCCTGTTTTCAGATTTCCTGATGAGATATGAGCATATTATTCATTGTGTCAGTCAGTTTGTCGTCCAAGTTGAAGCACGTTTTCTTTTGAGATGATTTTAGAAGTTGGAAATCGCCTGAAAATCGTAAGACGACAAGTCCAGGTGGTAGAGTGGATGCTCAAAGTTCTCCCCCTTGGTCACAAATCAGACATTCCTACTGTTCTGCGAATACGGTCATTATACTTTCTCACTGACTTTTTGGATGCACAATCTTCATTCGTATACGAGCCAAACGATAGCTGAATGTTTAGAGTGCTGATCTTTTGTACATGAGTTCATGGGTTCGAAACCTCGGTGTGGCATGGATGTTCATAGCTATTCTGAATCGGCAATAGGTCCCAGCCTTACTAGCGTTGCAGAAAAATAGATGATAACGCTCCAAAACCAAACCAAACCAAAATACGTGACCATAATCTAGATATCGGCTGGCTGTCAGAAATCTACACTGATCTTCAATCGCCGGATTACGCAATAGGAACATCATGATGTCCTCTTCCACACTACCTCGTCATTTGGACAGAACAAACCACTGCTTTCTTCTCTTCTGCGACAAGTGAGGAAGTCTATGAAGACACAGATTCCTGCCATGCACTACGTTAGCGTCCCTAGATATCTCACTACGATATGCATATTCAGATTTCGAATGATTTTATTGTTTAAGTCTTGTAGAACACCGTATGAATCCGAATAATTCTGTCAAACTGCTGAAATGGCCCCTACGTCTGCACCGAATTTGTTCTTCGTTTTGAATGTGTTCTGAATGTTATGTTCTCAGCCCTATAAGTTTGTCGTCGTGAAGATTTTTTATTATTCTGGGGTTCACCGGAAATATTTTCCAAGATACCGATTATCCGGAAGAAGTGCATTTTTTAATCCCTTTTGAAGTATGGTTTAGTTATGCTTGAAAGATTGGTGATTTTTAACAAGAATTAGCAACTTTATTTCTTAGAATTAGGAATTTTCTAAATTTTTCACTTATATATATATTTAGTTACAAAATTGCTATATCACCGAATATCTAAATATTTAAATGCTCTATTTAGATCTTGAATATATGTTAATACCAACTGCCAAATATATTTATAGATAATTTCTTGTGACAGGAATATTGGAAGCAATAAACGAAGCTTTTAATTTTTATTTCAATTATCATTTTTAAATATTCTTTTATTTAATGTCCTTCCTAAAGTTTTTAAAGTGCTTTAATACTTTTATTGACTTTAATTCTCTAGATACGTCGATTCAAAAAACGCACGAAAATTAAACATTATTTAATGAAATAAAATACGACTTTACAGTCATTTTGTAATTAGCAAATTGTTTTAATCCTAAATGTAAAAGGTATCGTTCTGGTGTTTCATAAATTCGAAATAATAATAATAACCTTGCAGCCGATTATATGAAATAATAAATTCCTGGTAGAAAGAAATTATTTTCGAAGAAATGCGATACACATGACATTAAACAGTTATTTCACAACATACAATAACGAATTTCTAGCAAAATAATATTATTTAAAAAGAAATGGGATAAATCACTATGTTATTCATACAAATTTTTAGCAACTGAGCTTTTAGTTTATTAGCTTTTAAAGTCAATAAATAAAATAGGAGTTATTACACTGCATACTTGTAAATGATTAAAAGGACTCCAAATCTTTCATTTGAGGGAAAATGAAAAAAAAATCGATTTCTAAATTTTTTTGCATAAAATATACTTTAATATTCCTAGTATACTTTGATGAAGTAGAAATCCAAGTACCATCAATATAGTTAAAAGCTTGTTGCAAATGCCACTTTGCTGATTGCATTGCTTTTACCCCTGATTAACTTTCATATTACAATATATACACCTGCCAAAGTAAAGTATTGTATCTATCAGAGAAAGTATTATTAATTATTCCTAAATATATTTCCTATGTACCACGAACATTCCATGTAATAAGCCGTTGGAGGAGAGAGTAAATTGTTAAATTTAAAATGCAAATGAAGTTTGCGTATTATAATTTGAACCGAGTGTACAAAAGAGACATTTGCATTTAAACAGCTTATAAAGTGTTGTGTTACAGAAACTGTCAGAGAATTGAATAAAGGCACAATGAAGTACTTACAAATCCTGCCCGATATTACAAAATTGTATTGTAAATCTATGAATACTGGTGGATTCTCCGAAAAAAAATGATTTTACTGACGACATAATGTAAAATATCAAGTTACAAAAAAATTTATAAAAAAATAATTAAAAAGGAAACATTTTTTCTAAATAAAAGGAAGAAGTTTCATATTTTACAGGTACTTTTAAAATTAATTTTTCAAATTTCATTTGTTGTATAAAAATCGTTTGAATAAAGGACAAATAATAACGAATATATTTTAAATGTGGATTTTACTAAAGTCCTATATGTGTTACACTAGTATTTTCCATGCTTTTAAAACCTAGCAACTAAAATTTTAATTTAAGGCTAGTAATTTATCAAACACACAGTTAAATCTAATCAAAATAGCTATGATTTTAAACATAATTATAATTAAAAATAACATTACAAAAATTGATTTACATTTAAAATGTTTGTCTTGAAGTTTAATTTTTTTAAACTATTTTTCTAAGCTACGATTTTTTTAATACATCAGTATGTTCAAAATGGTAAAACAAAAATGTAAGTTTTTACATTGCCTTAATATTTTTTTAGGATTCATTTATAAACCTAACGATCAGATTAAAAAATATTTTGTTAGTACATGAAGATTTTTTAAAGTATTTTGTTGTATTTTCACATACATATATGGACAATATTTTTCATTCAAACGTATTGAAAATCTGATTCTTTAAATTATACACTTTGTTAGAATTCAAAAAAGTTTTTAAAAAGTAATTATTGATAAAAGTTAAAATGTGTAAACAAGAAGTATAGAAATGTTCTGCAGATAATATAAATTAAATTTTAAACATTTTATCTGAAGAATTAATTATTTTTTCCTTGAAATATTATTATTTGAAAAACCCTTTGACTTTATGTCAAAAATTACTTGAATGTTTTCAAATAATAACTTTAAGTTAAAGTTATGAAACTTTGTGAATATATACACTATTGTGTAAATAAATGAATCACATTAAAATCTCTTTAGAATATATGAGAGTTTTATTTAAAAATAAATTTTTAAAGTTATTCTCTAAATTTTAAAAGTCTCACTTGTTACTTAACTTTTATAGGTTCTTCCAAACATTTTAATCAAAGATCTTAATATTGTCTAAATATAACTTGATATCCGCTTTAAATTTAATCTTTATTTATATTATTAAATTTTGAATTAATTTTAGAAAAGTCCAAATTTTTCGAGAAAATTAAATGAAAATATTTTCTATAACTTAACTATTATCAACAAAGTAATACCGAAAATTTGTCAAATGTTGTTTGAAATAATTATAAGGTAAAAAAATAGTTTATTTAATAGTTAATTAGTTTTAGAAAAGTCAAAGTTTTTCTAGAAAATTAAATGAAAATATTTCCTATAATTTAACTCTTATCAACAAAGTAATACCGAAAATTTGTCAAATGTTGTTTGAAATAATTATAAGGTAAAAAAAATAGTTTATTTAATAGTTAATTAGTTTTAGAAAAGTCCAAGTTTTTCGAGAAAATTAAATGAAAATATTTCTTATAACTTAACTATTATCAACAAAGTAATACAGAATATTTGTCAAATGCTGTTTGAAATAATTAAAAGGTAAAAATAATAGTAATAGTTGAAAATTAATGCTTACACCATTTAAACACTTATATAATTATGTATAAAACTACATTAAAATAGTTATATAATTTTAAATGTGAATTATTTAGTTACAGTTCAATGTATAAGAGTACAAAGTTTCCTAACTCTAAGATAATAAATTCCAAAACCACATTGGGATGTCCACCACCCTCGAAAACTAGGCAGAGTACGTTATTTGAAATGAAATCTTCTTGCGTAATAGGTTTAGACACAGAGGCCCTAAAAGTAATCCTGAATTGTTTGGATCTGAAAGTACCCTGGGATATATATATTTCTCTTTCCTTTCTTTTTAGCGTTTATTCCTAGCTCACATAAAAGAGTTAAAAATAGTTTAAGGAAATTACGTTTATGAACAGTATAAGATTTTTCCTAAGCTGTCTCAATAAACTACAACCTAAACATTTTTACGCAAATACTTACCTCGTCTAAGCAAACTGAGTAATCCAATCAGATTTTGAGTTGTTCTCAAGGGAGAGAGAGAGAGAGAGAGATCTTGAAGGATAAAGAAAGAAAGATATTCTAGATCATAAACATGAGATCAACAGGAAAATTTCGAAGATAACTATTTTATACATAGGTTGTATAGATTGTTTATTTATCCTCTTAATTAGTTCATTAAGTAAAAAAGTTATATTTTAAGTCTTGGTAGTATTTTCTGAAGAATTCGGGTATTAAAAAAATTACTGCACTTATTCTGTAAAGTTAATTTTTCTTTTGTAAATATATGTAATGCTTAATCTTTATTATCTTTAAGATAAAAAGTCTACTTATTGTACATTGAGACTTAGTTAAACGTTGAGACATTGTTCTACTTATTATACATTGAGAACAAGGCTGGCAACATTTTATACAGCTCTGGTGTGCCTTGCTGGCTACTTGGAATTATCGATAAAAATTCTAAAGTGCATGATAATACAAAATGTATATATACGATGTACATCCAGAAAGTATGTTTCCCTATTTAAAAGAAAAAAAGAACTCACACTTTCAGGAACATATTTATTGACAACAAGTACAGCAATGTTTCAGCTATTTTCAGCATAGCCACCTCCAGAATTGAGACATTTGTCGTCTTGTGGGATCAACTTTTGTATCCCTCTGTCGTAGAATTCTGCCGCCTGTGAATGGAACCAGCGTGTGACAGACGTCTTCAGCTCTTCATTGTTGCCAAAACGCTCACCGGAAAACAGGAATTTCTTGAGATGCAAGAAAACGATCAAATCGCTGGAAGCAACATTAGGGCTTTATGGATGATCCAACAACTCCCAGCCAAATTTCGTCAAAACAGCTGGTGTGCCTCGAGCCGTATGTGGACGAACATTGTCATTGAGGAGCACAACACCTACAGTAAGCATTCCACGACTCTTGTTTTCAATGAAACATCGCAATTTCCGCAGTGTTTCACAGTAACGGTCAGCTTTTATTGTTTCACCATGTGGAAAGAAGTAAAAAATTAGAATGTCCTTCCCTTGCAGACGGCGGAAGAAGGAATTAGAGCTTCCATTTCGGACCCCCCCCCCTACGAGGTGGGACCTGTCCAGCTGTCATATGATTGATACGCCATAGATCTGTTACGCATGCTGAATTGACAAGGCTAATGGCGTTTACCTTAAAGGGGAAAACATCGGGAAAGTTACTTTCTGGATGCGCCTTATAAATTCACCAGAAAAACTATCCGCTACAGAGTCTTGCTGGATATTGTGAAGCATTTGTGTTGTGATATAATAGCAAGCAGCAAACTGTATAACTTCTTTTCATAAACAATTTACCTTATAGAAATAATTTTCTACAAAATATATCCATTTAATCATTGGCGTGCGGTAGGTTTTCATGCAGGGTGTACAGGGAACATGGATTTTCCAATAAATCTTTAATTATTGAGGCATCTGAGTTCTCCATTCAGAAACGGGTTATTTCTTATGAATATAAATTTAAAGATTGCAATAAATAAAATATTTACCTACCAGTAGTTGAGTTATAACTACAAAAACAGCTAAACTTATGAGAATTCTCCTAGCACTGAAGCAAACATCATGTCTTTTGTTGTTTGGCGTGATATCGGCATTGAAAAAGCAACGCCTCGGGCTTCCACAAAAAACTTATATGTTCAGCAAACGTAGCACCACATGGCGCCCGCCGCTGCGGTGCCTCATCCGGATGCTCATTGGTGCCGACAAACTGAACGTATATTCCACTTGCAGAGGATTTCACTGCACGCTGTCACAATAGAGGGAACTGTTTCTTGTTCGGTCAGTGGATTGAATTATATTTATTAATTATTTTTTATAATTTGGACATCATATATTCTGCGAAAAACATCTTGACAATTTTTAAAACAAAACCAGGGATATATTGATACAGATATAACTTATTTACTGTCTGTAAGACACAATGAATGGTAAAATTAGGATTGTTCTGTTAAAATTTGTTTCTTTGAAACAAAACAACATTGTTTTTCAGCTAATTATTTCAATAAATATAATACATCACAGAAATTCCTTTACCACATGAAAACATTTCACTTTATATTGATGAAATACTTCTTTTATATTTCCATGAAAACAAAATCTTACAATATATAAATTTAAACATTAACCGTCTACAAAGTCGTATGGCAAATTAATCAGCTAAAAAACCAAAAAAGATTCAGCACATAAGTCACCGTTCTAATACAACGCTTAATAAACCGTACCTTTGGATGATTCTGAATGCCAAGTGCAGGAATAATTGCTGCACTTGCCTCAGTGCCATAGTATGCTGTTCTTCTCCAGTAGCCCATACATAAAAAGCGTGATTTTCAATTTAGTGCGCAGTGAGTACACATCAGAACTTCCTATGTTCGTTTGCGTGCTACGTGGGGCAGCACCTAGTACCTCACGCACTGCGGGAATACAATTAAGCAAAGCAACATAATATTTGAATATATTATAAATAATATTTATTATATACCATAAAAAGATAGGTAGACATAGGTGCAGAAAATTACTGTCCCTCATAATTTTGCCAGGGTGTGCAGTGCACACCCTGCACATATGGATCGCACGCCACTGCATTTAATACAAAAAATTAAATTTTTTTTCTGGCTTTTCGTGAATATCTTCATTAATTAATTTTGGTTCTAGAAAAAAGGAACTTAGCAAAAAGAAATTATAAAAAACTTTCAAATCCATGAATACCTATCTTGATTCCAATTTCCCGGTCGGTTTGGAAGATTCGATGTGAATAGAGAGAAGGGAATATATTTTAAAAGTATTTACATCATGTCAGAACTAAAATCAAATTTTGCTTGCTTGAAATAAGCTGTTAAAGTCAATAGAAATGGCGTAATAGAAATAAAATTGAAGCACAAACGAAAGCAAGTTAAACATATATTAGATTTAAGAAATAATGGGGATTTGTTAGAATAAAATAATTAAAATACAGAAAATGGAAAAATATTATAAATTTGATAGCTTAACATAGAACATATTTATTAAAAAGAAAGCTAATATAAAATGAAGAAAATGTAGGAGGCAACAAAATTTTTGTTGAGAATATTTAATTATAGGCGTTAAAGAAAAAACAAGTAAGAGCTTATTTACGTAGTGAAATGAATGGAATGGGTGAAAATTCAAAAATGAAAAACTTTTGAACCAGTTAATCGAAATTTTCGGAGAATATGCTGAAATGTAACAATCTTAAAAGGTAATAGGTACAAAAATAATAAATTGGTGATTAGATCCAGATCAATATCTTAAAATCACACTTGCAGAAAACTATTATATCGATGTTTTATTGAAATTTGTTTTTTGCATATTCATAACTTCATTTTAATACACTATGCAGCAATGCGTGTGCCATTAGAAGTACTTTAAATGTATATAAAATTTTTATCTCCGGGATTTATGTTTGAAGAGATTGAACGATTTTTAGCAGTGCCCAAAGAATGTCACGTATCTGAACATCGAGTTTCCTTATATTGATATTAAAAGTATATAGAATACGGGAAATGTTTTTATATAGACAGTGGAGATTTTCTGTTTCAAAGTATGCCTATTCAATTTAGGGTGATTCTACGATTAATGTAAGTATTTTTATAAACAACAAATGTGCAAACAAACATACAAACATATATAAAACCTTTATATATAAAATTCTTTTGTCCGTGTATTTGTAATAGAACTCCCCCCTAAACGGCTAAACTAATTTTAATGAAATTTTGTAAATGTAATTAAGTTGATAAGAGAATGGTTTAAATTCACCATTGGATCCGAAATTTTTTTTTTTTAAATCCAGAATTGTGCGATTTTTGAGATTAATATAGTGCCGCTTCAAACCCTTTACTATAAATTTATCTGCGGCTGAATAGTCAGGGCAAAGGGCTTCAGTGTGAGAAGTCCCTGGATCGAATCCCCTTGCAGGCGCGGTCGGAATTTTAATTACGTTAAATCTAATTACGTTTGTGATTACTGTACGCGTGGTGGAGTCAAATATTTTTTAATTTTTTCCTTACTTTTCCATCAAAACGGTCCAATTTATAATTTATTTAAAAACGTTTTACAATTTTTAGATTTACCGCTCTAAAATAGGACAACGTCTGTCGGGTCGTTTAGCTTATATATATATATATATATATATATATATATATATATATATATATATAAATATATATATATATAGATATATATATATACATATATATACATATATATATGTATACATATATACATATATATACATATATATATATATATATATATATATATATATATATATATATATATATATACATATATATATACATACATACACACACACACACACACACACATATATATATATATATATATATATATATATATATATATATATATATATATATATATATATATATATATATATATATATATATATATATATATATATATATATATATATATATATATATATATATATATATATATATATATATATATATATATATATATTACCTACGTAATAAAAGGGCAAAAATCTGGAGAATATTTATTAACTTTTTTATTAATGAAATCACTGTTAAACAATGAACAAATATTGATTGTTACTTTTTATATATTTTCTCTTTATATATTACTCTCTATATCCTCGTTATGTTTTTATTAAATATTATTATTATTATTTTAATTAAGACTCTTTGCATATAGAGATTAAGTCCAATGTCAAGCTTCTGTAGAGAACCACGGTACCTCAGTTGGCAAAAACGTCGATGCACAATCGGGTACGAAGACTGCATGGGGCGGGGTTATTGCTAGTGACTTCAGCATGCTTTGAACTATACATACTCTTTGGGCGATGCTAAATGGGTAACAGCTCCGCAGCCGTGTTTAGCGTAAAAATACATGTTTGTATTGCAAGCTATATTAAAAAATACGTTTCTATATGTATCCTAATTTAGAGCATGAGATGGCCTGACCATTAACATGCTGCGTTAGAATCTCTAAGTACCAGGAAATAATCTATCAGTTACCGGAAACATTTTTCCGAAACTTAACGTACAACATAAATTTTAAAGCCTAATGTCTCCCGGTTAATGGGATGTTGGCAGACAAAGAGCGGTACGGAGTCACTAGCAAGATGTTCCGCTGATATTATCAAAGTTTAGGAAACTCTTCCGCACGCATTACTCTCGTTATGGTATCTGGACTTGATTTATAGAGATTTTGTTTGGAAACTAGCATACATAAAAACATATTTTTCTATTATAGTCTGCATTAATTCTTATATTTAGCCTGAAAACTGCTATATAATTTATCTTATTTTGCTTAACAGTTTGAATAAATATCACTATTATTGATGTTACTATTATTATGCAATTATATTTGAATAAATATCACTGTGCTAATCGAGTAAATTACTAACATTTTGCGAAAACAATATATTTTAACAATTTTTATACATGAAAAACTACATTAAACTGAACATAAATTTCATTTTAGAGCATGTTTCTGAAATAGATGCAAAAACTAATAGGTTGGCTTCAACAAATTGAAAGATAATAAATATCACACTGGCAGCTGTTTGTTAGGGTCTTGATGATATCGTCAACTAGTGGTTATCTATCAAATTTAAAAACATTTAGACTGAATTTAAGATTAGTAAGTCACTTAACCCTTTAACGGACGGTGGTTTCGGAGCGAAACCACCTGTTAAATTCTTTCTCTGCTTTTGAAAGACATAGGATGGACTTTTAGGTTTTTTATATTTATGACATTTCCAACTCACAACAGAGAGTATACAAGAGCTCTATACTTCATTTGAAATATACATGTTTAAACCTATCAGTAATATGATTTTTTTTTACTTATAAATCCAAATGTCTATCCAAACAACACTTTTAAATTGTTTATGTTTGTTACGGTCTACTGCCTTTCAACACGAGGGTGACTAAGACCGAGACCTACAGCTTAAGACCGATTCCGAATTGCTACCAACATCCATACCTGCAGTGGGATTTTAACCCATGAATTCCGGTACCTAAAAGCAGCGCTGTAATATATGGCCATCGTTCGACTGTAAATTGGTTAGTTTATCTTTATCATACCCTTTTAGATAATAATCATTGTTACCGCAGCATAATTAAACCTTTAAAAAAGCATTTTCACTCCGTACAAGGGGCTAGATTTTGCATTTTAACTACCCCTCAAATTTTACCCCCCTACTGGTTATTTCACAAACTCCTATTAATTCGTGTATGTAAACATAATATAATATCATTTGGAGTCAGTTTTAGCAATTTTTTCCAAAAGTTGACAAGAGAAAGCCAATAAGTCCCCTAAACTTAAATTCTACCATACATATATATTGGCTTACTTCAAAACGCAAATTCTTATTTACATTGTTTTGTTGCTATCCATCTTCGTTCTTTTTAACTTGTATTTACCTACTGATTGATTTTATCTTTAAATTATTTTAATCACTTTACTCTTACTTTGGCATTTTTTATCTTGGTTATAAATTTTAACTTCTTGTTTGCCTTAATATGTTTCAAGAGGAATCAGTGCCATTAACTCCATAAAACTAAAATCTACATTTTTTATTGCAGGAGCGCTTCAATACCGAGTTCAAGAACAAGTGCAGGTGCTGTCTGTCTGTCTTCAGGTCCACTCCACCCAACGAGAAGTCCCTGGACACATCCCTGTCCTCGCGATACGGCTGACTATCGGCCCGTAGGTCCAACAGGAGGAGGACCAGGAGAATCAACAGCCGAATCAGAATCGAAGAGTTTGGCATCAGTGAGAACGCAGACTGTGTCTGAATCACTTTGCTCGCCCGTCTTTTTGCCTGTCTCACGTAAAGACGATGTCTTGACATGTAACCATGATGTTACGAAATGAGCTTCTGCAAATTTTCGACGTTTTCAATGCTTTGTCTTGAACGAGAAAAACAAAATTTCTTCAACAACTAAAACATCTGTACCTCTTACTTACATTTCCTTGATAGGGTCTTGCTTGGTGACTTGCTGAATAACTGTAATGGATACTAGCTATGAAAATAATAGTTACTATATAAACAGCTTTTGAAACCGATCCCAAGATCATGTAACACTAAATCCTTAATCGAAACTAATAACAGCTATTGACGATAAAATTATCAATTATTTTATGTGCATTTTTATTACATTCACTGTAAAGTCAATCGATCCATAACTTCTAAAACCCATCTCAGTTGAATAATATTACACTAAAACCGTAATCTATATTAATGACTTATACTAGCCATAAAAACTTTTCCTTTATACACAGGATTATTTTAATAACAATTGATCTCATTTCATCATTGTAACATGAAAATCCTCATCGTTTATTACTTTGGTAACTAACTATAAAAGCGTTTATTATGAGTTTGTAGGAGAAAGCAAGGCCTAATTTACTAAACCGTTCTCAATCCACAAATGTAACACTAAAGCATTTGTCAAAATTAATAACGGCTAATTTACATAAAAGTATTAATTTTTTATAACACTAAACATAAAAACAACCGATAAATCTATCTTTATTACATAGATTTGGATTAATACCCTGATATAACTCCATAATGGGTACTAGAGTTTAAACCATTTCTTTATTATACACAGTTCACCATAAAAGCAACCAATCTTAACTCATTAATGTAAAACTAAAACCCCAATATTTATTAACACATTGTATGTGGGGCACGTACTAGTACGTTTTCTGACGACTGATACTTGAGCGTAGGCCACGTACTAGTACAAGTTAGTGTAACAACATGGTTTGTTTGGGGGTAAAAAAATAACGGTATATACGAACGGTATAACAGGAAACGAAGCCGAATGTTCTTGTCTACTACATAGATTCTGGAAAAATTTTGACAAATAAAAACTATTTTTTACATCAGTCGATGCGGAACCACAGAACGGGAAAATATTAAAACTATATACTACTATTTCTATTTGATTTTTCATATTTACGATGCTATTATAAATTTATCCACTAAAAATATACTTTTTGTTTACAAAAGTCTTATGGTTGTTATTTATATATTTCTATTTATATATATCTTTATGTATTTCAATATAAAATATGAAAAGTTAGTTAAATTATTAAATAATTTTCGATCTATTGAGATTTAACTGAATAACTAAATTCACTCAACTATAAAATTAGTTTAATAGTTGAAAAAAATAATTAAAACATTTTGAATATAATTACTGTCAAAGCCAAATTATTGAACGCCTTATTTTTCCTTCTTGGTAATTTATTATATGTGATCATAATAACATTAATAAAGTATTATTAATAATTCTGATTATTATTATAAGGTACTCATTTATATATCACAACAGCTGAAAGAGAACCTAAATCCTACATAATCAGAAATTCTTTCAGAAATGAAAACAGAAAAAGATCGATAGTAATAAGTTGTCTGACCAAGTGGAATAACAATTTCGTTTATTACAAAGAAGCGTCATCTTGGAGAACTTAGAAGCAACTTAATCTTTTCCGAAGTAGGTAATATGTCAATCAATATAAGATAATTAATTTTGCTTATTATAATGAGAAATATGGCAACGGAATAGTCCCAGTTTTTATAGAGGAATCACATTTCTTTCGGGAAGTTTAAGATATTTCATTTTAAAGAATTAAAATGTATATTTTTACATAAAAGTTTTAAAGAAATCAGACATTAATTTATGTTCAGACATTTCATGTGAACGTTAGTTAAAAGAATGAAAGGGTACATACAAAAAATATTATATGCATTTTAACTGACGAATAATGTATAAGAACTATATACAAACCTTAAAAAAACGTTAAGCCTTAATAAATGCTAATAAATTACAGTAGATATTCATCCAAAATGAGATAAATAATTCTTAGCTCACTCTAAAGGTTGATCGGCTTATGATAAAAGTAGGTGGAATAATAATATGCAATGCTAAAAATTAATCTTCGCTTTTTCATACCATATTGCCACATGTGTCCAACACAACTTACATGTCAACAATCAAAGAAGTAATTTTATTTACGAAAATCATGAATCTCACTTTATGCCACATTGGTATGGAATATACATAGACGTTAAATGCGGGAACATAAAATAAGACTAAAATTTAAGTTAATGTCTTTTCTAAAGGAAAAAAACATTTACTCGATTCAAATAAGATGTTAAAATGTGCACAGTCTCCATGGTTATAACGGCGAAAGAAAATATAAAATTCTAAGAAAATATTTCTATTTTGACTAAATTTTCAGAAATATCATAGAAGTTTAGACTAAGTTAAAAATATATTTGTACCATGTTTTTCTAAAGAGTTTACGCAAAATTATATTCGTATTAAACAATTCAGTTATTATTCATTTTTTATAAAACATGATGGGGAAATTCTCTTAAAAGAAATTTTGTATTAAGGATTTTCGTCTTAAGGAGGACTTTTGATTGTATATATATATATATATATATATATATATATATATATATACAAACATTCATATACATACATACATATACATACATATATATACATACATATATCTACGTACATATATATATACATATATATACATATATATACATATATATATATATATATATATATATATATATATATATATATACATATATATATATTATATATATATATATATACATATATATATATATATATATATATATACATATATATACACACACATATATATATATATATAATATATATATATATATATATAATGAAATTGAAATAGTGTTATTACTATAAAGATCAGAATATATCTAATCAGAATTTTTAAAGTATTCAAAATTTAATATTTTTAAACACACCTTAGCCACTAAAATTCTTATTTGATCATTAATGAAAGCCAAAACAACTCGTAGTTGAGTTATGAGGTGTAAAATATCTATTACTTGTACTACTTGAGAAGTAAACATTTTATTAAAGTTGTATTAATAAAATGTCTTTATACTGGTTTCAGTTAATTTATCAATGTCTCAAATAGTGGAAAATGTTTGTTTCGGTTACGTAGTTTAACAATAATAATTTATTAAGGTAATAAGTCTAAAATTAAAAAAAAATTGATTTAGTCTTTTTCCCATTCTTTAAGAAGTAAAAACTATTCACCATTTTTGTCATTAATCTTACAAAGCAATTAACACATAGAAATTTACCATAAAAGAAATATTTTGGTAAAAAATCTGTTAAAAGAAATTTAAAAGCATTTTTAATGACGAGAAAGTTCAAAAATTCATTCTCCATTTATCAAACTGGCTACTGAAATGATTTTTTGAGCGAGACTTCTAATTAAAAAGTAAACTCTGGTAACTTTTTTAAAATTATTATTCAATCATTAATAACCTTTGTCATTTATCAGTAAAATTTATTATCTGACAAATAAAATAACACGTCTTATTTGACCTGGCTTAAATAAGTCGTAATACATCAATAATTCCTTAACAGTTTTTTTTACAATTTTAACTGTTGAAGATGACAAATATTTGAAAGTAATAAATTCATCGTTTAAAATAAACTTATTTTCAAATTACTTACTATTTTCCATTTTAATTTTTACGAGTAACTTTTAATGCTTATAATTTACATTCCTGAGTTACAGTCTTCATCGTATTGTTAAATACAATGCATTTTTGGAAGATTTACAGCTATCGATAAAAATAATAGTTAGCTGAAAATAAACAGTTTATATTCTTATATGCTGTGTAACGTTTAGCTTTCAAACCGTAACATTCTACCGTCAATTAATTTTATTACATTTTATCAAGGTTGTGATTTTATAATATATACTTCTACACAAAGTCTCTTTTAATGAGAAATGCAGTTCTATAAAGCAGTCAACGTAAAAATAATTAGCACGGCATATAATATTTATATATTTAAATTCTATCCAGAAAATATTATTTCACTGCTGACGAATTAATTTTACGACATCTGCTTCAGGGGAAAGTATAAATATAAAGCATTATAGTAATTAATATCTTTAAATTATGCGGAATTTTTCGCCCTGTTTTAATCAAAATGGTTAAAACAAATAAGCAAATTTTAAACTTTCCATTGCGAGCATAATTTAAGGGTTTAAACGTATTTGAGGGATTAAACGTATATGTGAGATACACACAGGGATCTTTTGTTTAAAACGTTTCATTTGATATCTTATAATTTTAACATGATATCTCCCTCAGGTGAAGGTATAAATATAAGTTTTACTATCATCTTTAAATTTTGGGAAATTTTTGTTCAACTCTAAACAAAATCTTAATAAATTCCTTATCCAAAAATTTAACCATAACGTGCAGTGAAAATGAGAAATCATATGTATTCGACACCAGGAAGAATATTTCTATGGATAAAGTTTGTTCATTCCGAATAGTTTTAATCTTTATAATAATACTAAAAGCCATTACAGAACTGTCAGCTTTTTGCCAAGCAATACGGCATCAAATGTATTACAATGAATTCACCTAGTTCTTGTAAAAGGGTCAGTTGTATGTAAGTGAAAAGTTGAGAAATCGATGTGAGAGCTTATTGAATAGTATTTTACCTCCCATATATCGGAACAAGTAATATGTACATTGCCAGTTCTCTAAAACTTCTCCTGAAGTAAAGACGAGTTCAGTATGAACACGCGTTAAAGTGTATAATTAAATATATTTCATGATAAATGAACTTTTTGAAAACCTCCTTATTTTCCTGTTTAAAAATATCTCAGAAATATTTATCTTCATTTAACGATATATCAAAATTTAACTTTTATACATAGAGTGCATAAGTCTGTACTGTATATAACTACTTAGAATTTCATCAGCTGTTTTCATAAACGTGTAACTCTTACAGAATGATTTAAATCTACAACTTTGCGTTGCATTACGTTTAAGCAACTCTCAAAGAATAATAAATAGGAAATGCCCATTTATTTATTGAATACTGTAGTAAACCAATACTTATATTACAAAAAACGTTTTAGTCGTCTTAACACTTCGCGTGTGGGCAACGTAATTTTACGTTTTTTGCAATCTGTCACTGGAGAGCGGGTCACGGAAAAATACGTATTTAGTAGATTTGTGGTGGATACACGCTAACCACCACAAATATACTAAATACGTATAATTATATGCATGTGTGACATTATATGCGTATTGTTTCCGTTGCTATGCAACGCTTTGCTTTTTTTCTTTACACAAGTTATGATTGTCGAATTACTCGGTCTTTTGTTGCGTTATTTCGTCTTCAATCGAATTCCTATCTCCAGAAGCTACAAGTCGAGCTTTGTCAATTTGAAGCTTAGTTTTTTATTGTTGAATACAAAATTGATAAAATGAGCTGTTGTAACAAAGATAATGATGAAGAAATATGCGCTGACAGATCGAATACTGTAGTCTTTCTTTTAAAAATTTTTTTATCGGAATTTTAAAAATCGTTTATTTTTGTGATTTTGTAAAAATATTGCTTTTTTGTTAAATAATCCTACAGTATATATTAAAGTGTAAAATAAAAAAAAAGTTTCGTTCATAAAAACAAATAAGATTTCGATTGACTGCGATTTTTCTGAATAACTAAACTTGTGCACAATTCATGAGAAAACGCCCTCTACACGCGTAAGTTGGCGGTGACGTATACCCGCATGCCAAGTGTTAACTTGATAAATTTCTATTATTTATAAGCAATAAAGTGGTAGCAAATACAGTTACTGACGTAGTTTCTGTCAAATTTCTATGTATACTTTTAGTAAGATGAATGTTCTACCTCAGATCTCACCTCTGAAGAATACAAATAAATGGATTGGTTGGTTTGAAGAGCTACGGTCTACTTTTTAGCAACACGGGGGCTAATGAAACCGGGACCTACTGCTTGAAGCTGATTCCAAACGACTATGAACAGCCATATCACATACTGCAGTACGTGGATTTCGTACCCACATACTGCAGTAAGGGTGATCAGCGACCTAACCATTTCCGCCATAGTTTTAAAAATAAGTGAAACCACTAATAAAACTGATAGTTACACGAAAATATGAATAAGAACACAGATCTAGCAGTGAATTAAAATAAAAAAGGGGGAATATATAACAAAAACATAATGTCTAAAGCTTGAAAGAGTCCTTGTAACTGATAAAAATTCAGAGGAATAAATTATTCTTATAATAGTTTCTTCTTTTACCACATAGGATAGTTGCACAACAATTGCTTCGAAAGGGATATATTTAATAGCCAATCTTGAATGGGATTTTAAAACTGAACAAAGAACCTCAAAGGAACTTCCAAAGAGATTTAAAGAACACTATTGTACATACTATTACTGTTAAAACAAAAGTAATGATTATAATAGTAATACAGATAAGAACTATAGATAAGTTCGTGAATTTGAGATGTAAAAATTTAACTACTGAACATAAGAAAAGAAGACAACAAAATGCAAAGTAGCAAAAAATTCCAAAGTTTCGTGAAAATATCACCATTTATAGCTCTCAGTGGAATTGTCTTAGGAGAGGAAACTAGTATTAAGTTTTTCAGAATGCGATTAGAGTTATACTTTTATTAAAAAGCTCGAAGTTTTATTCCCCATCTGCTATGTATTTAATGACTTTACATAATTTGCAATGCCAGCTAAAGCATTATTCTGGTAAGCCATTAGACTTAAATATTTTAATCTCTTGTTTTAAAGGAATTAACAGTGATGAAATTCTGTAAAAATTGTATAATATATATTGCGTAATTTCGGGTAGATAGTCGACTTGGTGTATATGCCACTCATGTGATAATTAACTTAAAAACAAAGAAAATTGAATAGATAATCTCCCTATTTGTATACGACTCTCACATAATAATCGACTATAGAAACACTTTTGATGATAATCGGTATATCAAAAAAGTTTTTACTTCTCCCATTTTCAGTTATTACTTTTGCTTGAAATGGAATTTAAACTGTTGACACTTATAATGCCACTAATCTATTGACACTAACTTTGCTAGATATAAACGTGTCTAATGTAGCCTCCACACTATGGCCAGTTGTTCACCACTTCCTGATGGTGACCTCGAAAGATGGTTCACGGATCGCATCCACACGCTGGGCTACTAAATGAGCTGAGCGCATTAATTCGTCCACAGGGTCTACTGCGCACTTTAGTTGCTCATCTGGCTGACTTTGATCTTTGGAGAAAAACCGCCTCAAAAGCCATCGTCCGCCAAGGCTATTTTATCGTCTGCCGCCATTGGCTACTATAAGCCAAAGCCCCTCCAGACGGTGGTAATAGCTTGCAGTGGACCATAGTGTGGAGGGGCCTTAAAATGTAAACATTTCTCCAGTGCTTGGAATGAAAAAATAATTCTGGTCCTTAAGTCATATTCAGGTTAGTATCTAGTATGTGTTGCGTTGATAAACGTAGAATTAACTTGAAAACTTTCTGCTCTACTGTTCATTTCTCTAAATACTCTTCTAAAACATGTCAAAATTTCATGTCTAGCAAACCACGGTTTACTCCTGACTCCACATATCATTGGCAATATCGATTCCATCGCCTAGTTCGCTTTGCTTAGGAATAGCACTCGGGAAAACCTTAAGGCACATTACATCGGGATGAAACTGTTGTAAGCAGAGTATCAAAACCCCCGAATAAATCACGCTATTGAAGCACTTGAAAATGGTTACCGTAATTTGGCACGTATAGTCCGCTAGCGTGATTTTTTTCAAAAATTTCATAAACCATCAGATAGTCCGCACCACTAGATAATACACGGACAATACGTGCGAAAATATTTTTAATATGACAATATTAAATCCTTTTAAAAACTAAAAACTAAGTACAGTAGAGTCCAGAGATGTCTGGATATTCGATAATTTTTTTTTTGTTAAAGTTAACGCTATGTATTACTCGGTTATCCGGTATTCCAGTACAGAAACAGCGGCCTACATTTCTCTGTTCTTGAACCCAGCTATGTAAATAATCTTCTAATTCAGGCCATCGTCGTGGATTGTGTTTTCCTACGACGATTAGATCGCTTTCTTTCCATATTTTTAAATTTTCCTCTTGCTTGCGCCAACTTTTTACTGCTTTCTGCTCGACCTCAAAATAACGGTCTGCTTCTCTATTTCGACCCGATTCTGCTTTCTAAATTAGTAAGCCCTAAAACTGCGACGATGTTTTAAAGACATAATGAATTATCAATATTACTGCAAATCAAAACTTTCAAAACAAAACGCTCTGTTTCGAGTGATCCTCGTGGTGAAATGGCCTTCGACCCTATACATTCGATCTTGAACCTATTCATTCTGTTCACAATCACCTATATAATAATAACCTAAGTTGTCTGTCCGCTAATTTCTGAAGCGGTTGTACCTGGAATGGCTACATGCATCCATATTGGATTTTTCATGAGTTAGGGTTTGCAAAATTAGAAGCGAGTTCGAAATTCACCCCATCCCCCCTTTTCTTGCTTTTAATGCTATTATTTCAAGCCTTATCCTTCCTCTTATTTTATACAAAATTCATTCTTGATAGGGTGACAAAGGCAGAAAGCAATATTTAAATTTTTGGACTGTTTCTACCTGAGCCTTCATATACTCTAATTAGTTCGCTTACTGCGTGCAGGCGTTGTACTTTTGGTAGAATGTCCGCCCATTTGATCGTTGTACATCTCGGGTTGACGGTTCTATCCCCGACGCAGCCATGTTTTTTAAATGTCTAATAAATTTAGTATTTTCTGCCTTTCCTTTTAAATTCTTATTCCAAAATTTGTTTTATTATTTTAAAAGTCATTTTATTATTTTTAAAATAAATTTTTACTATTTTTTCAACTTTTTATAATTATTATTATTTTTTTATTAAATTCACGTATTGATTTACGGATGTCCCTGGCCACATAAACATTTCATGTTCTGTATCTTTAAACTTTCTTCTCGTAATGTAATAATAGCCTAAATTACCTGTCCGTCTGTCCTCAGAGTTATGAAGCTGTTGGACCTGGAATGAATAGAGCATTCATATTGGATTCTTAATGAGTTAGGGTTTGCAAAATTCAAAACGAGTAAAGTTTATCTTTTCCTAAACTATAAATCCGATTCTGAAGTAAATTGGTATGAATAAGCTTCGTATCACAGCGAAAAATACTGTACTCTTTAAAACGTTCGAAATCCACCCCGCCCCCTTTTCGAGCGTTTAATACCATTATATCAAGGCCCATTTTAAGAGCAAATGATTAAATTTATCAATTTATCACACAATAAATAGGTAAAAATAAAAATTTTTTCTAGCATTATGACGTCATTTCATCTCATTTAATCATTTCTTATTTTAAATTATTTAAATATTTTCAGCAATATTTCCATACATTTTATCACTAAACTTAGATATTACATAAATAATTTTCTTTTTATTTGACTATTATATATTTTATTTGACTTAAATAATAGATTAAGTACATATGTGATAATTTTAATCGATTATTTTTGTTGAAAGGTAATTCTCAGCCAAAAAAACAAACCATTTTTTTACCAGCCTCATAAGGTTCTTTACAATTCTGAAAAATTAGAAATTTTACTGATCCCGTCATATGACGGGTTATATGCTAGTCCTTTGTAAATAGTGACTATCGATATTTTCCTGTATTCCAGGACACAATTTAAGATTGCGCTACTTGTTAGTACTGATTCGTTACGCTGTATGGTTTTTTCATGGATCCACCGATACGATATGATGATGTTTTCTTGGCGTCTCGTGTGTCGTGCTTTTGTTTACATTTGATCATTAGCCGTTCGAGCGAAGTGCTTTCTCCCCCTTCTTCCGAGTTTGATGATTAGAGCAATGAACAACCGGCAGATAGTCCGTGGCTGAAAAAATTTGCTTTTTAAACACAGATAGTCCTCCGACTATGCGTGCGAATTTACGGTACTTTATAATGAAGGAAAAGGTATTTTTTACACATTCTATCCCTATTTATTGAGTTCTGAATTCTTTGATAATTGGTTTTTCTTTTACTTTATTCCCAAATGAAAAGAAATAGAAACCGTATCATATAAGTTGTTTTATTCATTATCATGCAGTCACTTTAAGAATTAATGCTTTTTATTAGGAAACCACTACATTATAAGTTTTCTACTCTGTAGGAAGAATATTAATTCCTAATAATTATTTCATGTACATAATATCTATATAGCATAATATATATAACTGGAAAGATAATCTCTTAATTCCCTAAGAATTGCCACATATTACCAAAGAAAGAAAAAGTAAGCGACACTCTGAGTAACTGGTTAATACAAATATGAATGAAACAGAAGAATGTATATTAATGGAATATATAAATTAGTAGAAATACGAAACTATTACGATGAAAGCTAAAGAACATAATTGTGGCCGGGACACTGATTGCTTAGAAAGAATTTCCCAGGAGATTAGTGTTACTAGGAAATTCTTATGGCCCGAGAAAATGTGATAAAAAATGTGGAGAAAATAAGAGTCATTTAGAGAGAAAATACGCGAAGTGCATTATATTGAAGTAACACATTATCTCCGATTGTGTCCTTAAGCAGAAATACCACCACCAAATCAATGAATTATAATACATTTACTTTATGTTACCCATCTAATAAAAGTTTTCATTTTTTTTTCTCCGTAGGGTATAAATGTCCAAAAATATATTTAAAGGATCTCATGACTCTTAAAGTTAATCAGTGCATGCAGACAACTGTGCCTCATTTGAGGTATTGTAAATTTTTAAATGCTTAATAAAATTATGTAGAGTTTGTTAGACATTTAAGGCATGTTTTATCTGTTGTAAAAGTAGACAGTGTAACAAATTTGAATTCTGTCCTTCAGATAAAATTACGCAGTTCTTAAATATAAAAGTTGTTTCATTCATGTATGAAATCAAAACGTTTTATCAAGTACCATTTTTCTTGTATGCTTACTTCTCATATTTGCATAAGTTTGTTACAAATAAACGTAACAAAAAAGGACTGATTATTAAAAACTCAAACTTTAAAAGGATTTTTTAGTTATTTTCTCTAGAAAGCATTTGTTGGCGATTTATGATAACAAATCAGCAATATTCAGCTAGAATACTTGTATTCCATCCTCCAATGAAATCCTTTTCAGACATAGAGATGTGTGGTAAAACACTATTTCCCACATTCATCAATAATTACGCTAAGGTTTCAGGAATGAAATGCAGCTTGAAATCACTATTTTAACACATATTGTCCTGTAGATTTCCTATAGAGATTTCCTATAGTCTGTACAACAAATTTGAATTTGCTGTTTGTTCTTTAGATAAAATTATGCAATTCTTAAAAAGAAAATTGGTTCATATATCAAATGAAAACGTTCCTTCCCTTACCATTCTTGTTATACGTTGTTGTATGTTTATTTATCATATTTACATAAGTTTGCAACAAAAAATGTAACAAAAAAGGATTGATTACTGAAAACTCAAACTTTAAAATGATTCTCCCCCTTCTTCCGAGTTTGATGATTAGAGCAATGAACAACCGGTAGATAGTCCACGTCTGAAAAAATTTGCTTTTTAAACACAGATAGTCAGCTGACTATACGGGCGAAATTACGGTAGTTAAAAATATTATAATATAAAAATGGACAGAGAACAGGAAAATTACTTCACGTAAGCCGCAGACGTTACACTGAACTTTCAAACACGCATAATACGACTTATCTACCCGATATTTCGATATATATGCTTACCTGTATATCTCTATATATAAATATATACACATTTATATATAGATATATATGCATTATTTATATATATATATATATATATATATATATATATATATATATATATGTATGTATATATATATATAAATTATATACGCACACATAAATTTATATATTTGATATGGTTCCATATTTTGTGCTTTACTAAAATTTTAACATTAAAGTTTAAAGGTTTGGACATATGTTAGAAGCATGGATTATGGTTACTTCAAAATTTAAAATTGTCTTGCAATCCACGCTTCTTCCTTTGAATTAAACTAGTCCTTCAGTGTTAGTTAGTGTTTTCTTACATTTTGCTGATAGTTGTGTGGATTTATTTCATTAACTTAGTACAGACACAAAATAAATGGGAATTTATGAAATGCTACCATATCTAAAGAACTTCTCATCAAGTTATTCTGAACATTCTATGGACGACAAAAACTATGTAATCGAGTGAACATTATGTGTCTTTTTATCTCTGTGTACATACATGTTACCTTTACTTCATCATTGTGAAAAAGAAGTGCTCAAACTATCTGTATTTTCCTTCATATATGTGTAATTTTAATGTGCAATATTATTTTTTTCACTGAAAATTCCTTTTCTGTACGAAACATCCGTCTTGTAAAATGCCAGGAATTAAACGTAAGTCAATAAACGTAAGCATTTAAAGAACGTGTGTTGTATATCCTTTCTTTTGATAAAATCTACCGATTTTTATGTAAAATATGGGAAGTAAATAAGCATGGTATTGAAGTATAAGTGTACCGATGTACTTTCCACGATGGTCACCAAGTGCATACGCAGCTGTGGAATAAATTTCCAAGAAGTATTTAGGTGCAGCTATTGACTTTGAGTTTTAGTGGGGACCCTTGCGAAAGAGTTTTAGATCACGAAGTTGTACAAGTGCAAAGGTTAAGCACAGACAGGTATGTAGTCGTGAGATATGGGATGTGCAGGGGCTAAGCAATAGTGACAACTTTCACCAAAGGGACCATTTTAATGAGCCCACCTGACCACCCGAAGGAGGTGCAGATGTGAGGAAATTTCACCAACTTGGGACAGAGGAAAAAAAAGGGGGTTGAACCAAGGTGTAGAGGAGTCGAAAGAAAGTGGGATAAGAGTCGATGTCGTGATGAAAGACAGAAGACAGTAACAGCAAACTGGTATACCACTAAATGTCTTCCACAAATTCTACAAGAAGTGAATGTTAGGCGATTAATGCTTCACCATGACAATGCACCTTCACATACAGCCTGATTAACAGTTGAGTTTCTTAAACAAAAACAAATTAAAGTGATAGAACATCCGCCGTATTCACCTGATCTAGTTATGTGTGACTTCTGGTTATTCTTTAATCTAAAAAAAAACTTACATGGACGTCGTTTTCATTCATAAGAAGAGATTGATGTGGCTATAAATACATTTTTCATCTATTCCAAGAAATGAATGGTTTGGTTTGGAGTGATACGGTCTACTTTTTGCAACACGAGGGCTAATGAGACCGGGACCTACAGCTTAAAGCCGATTCCGAACGGCTACGAACATCCATGCCACTGTGGGATTCGAACCTACGAACTCCGGTACCGAAGGTCAGCACTCTAACCAAGAAATGAATGGCTTGAGGCATTTAATCTGTGGAAAATATATCTATAAAAGTGCATTGAGCTGGAGAAAACTACTTTGAACACACCTAAATTTTTTTGGTATAACTTTAAAAACCTATTGTATCTCAAAAATTTCAGAGTGACCCTCGTATACATTATTCAAAAGCAATAACATATTTCTTGGAAAGAGTCTTTAGCTAGTATTTATTTCTATTCACTCATTTCCTAAATAATTTTTTCATTACAAAATATTGTAAACGAGGATCAATAAGAATTAAATGGAATTTTAATGGAATAAAACATTAGATGAATTTAAAAAAAATCTAATAATAAAAAATAAAGTTATGTAAACTCAAATATTTTGTGGGTTAGAGTTATAAATATAATACATTTTTTTTAAATATTGAAATTCAAATAAATATTTTCTTTACTTTTTTTCCTAAATATTGGATTACACGAACGCATTTCTTAGAAACATTTTTTTTTCACAAACATTATAAAAGCATTGAAATAGATTGTATCTTTTTCGAATTGCGTATCATATGAAAATACCATTAAAGTTTAAGCGATTAAAAACACTGAGTATCGAATTTTGTCAAATCATCAATATTTTATCTATTTAACAACGACATTAATAAAAAAAAAAGATAAGCTAAGGAGTTTTTTTTCAAATTTATGTCAAAATGGATATTTAAAGTTCTAGGGTTATATAGTGGTCTCCGCTTAATGTGATCAGTTTGGAACAGCGTGATTTTGATAACAATAACCGATTGTTAACAATAAACGATATGCAAAATTAGATAAATTTACCCCCCCCCTTTAATTCACACGTACTAAATTTCAAAACAAAAGAAAAACACACACCTTATATTTATGTACTGTGTATTATCCTTTAAAACATAAGAATTGTATAGCCGAAAGATGTCCGAATGGTTAGGGTGCTAGCCTTCGGAACCGCAGTTCGTGGGTTCGAATCCCACTGTGGCATGGATGTTCACAGCCGTTTGGAATCGGCTTTAAGCTGTAGGTCCTGGTCTCGTTATCCCTGGTGTTTCAAAAAGTAGACCGTAGCGCTCCAAACCAAACCAATAAGAATTGTATACATACTTAAAAAAATATCAATTGTTGCATGTTTACAATTTTTTTCTAAGAAGCTCATTGATAAATTGTTCGTAATCACAGTCAACCTGTCATAACGATTTAGAATTTCGATCTTTTGTTTTAATGTTAGATCATTTCGCATTCTGGCTTCCATATCGACAAACTTCATGTAAGCGAGCAAGGCATAAAATGTGAATACGCTCCTTCTCAGTTTTGATAATAATGTGTTGCCTTCTGATTATCTGATAACCATTGACCATCAGCAGGGTGTGCGTTTTTCTAAAAAATTCCAGGAAAGTGTAAATTCCCACTTCTTTGTTCATTCCCAATTTCCCTAGTTTGAAGAGGCGAATTCTCGGAAATTCAAACAACAGTGAAGGGAAAGAAAAGAATGGGTTCCTTCTGAATACATTTTGAATATTCCTTTGCGAGTAAAAATGACGTTTGAAAACTGATCCCATTAACCGATGTAACGATCACATAAAGCGATAATTTTAACGTACAAATGAATAGACAAAATCGGGACCAAGTGATTTCGATTACAATAAGCGATTGATAACGTTAACCACGATCACATTAAGCGGAATCCACTGTAGTTACGTACGTAGTACATGGATACCTGAGGACGAGACTTAACAAAATGGTTTACAACGTAGTGAAAATGTCGATTTCCGTTAAAATTAAAGAGCTGAAAATTTTCACAAACACAACGTTCTCTTTTAAAATGGGTAATAAAGAAAACTTTATAAAATTAGATTTAATTCCTTGACATACAATAAAGACTTCGATGTTGAAATTCATTTGAGGTAAGACTGTAGACTTTGATGAGACTGACACGTTAAAAGCTATTTTCAGTTCAGACTGGGTGGTATATTATTATTAGTTCAAATGTGGGGATAGCTGCTTTTTATAGCATTCTCTACTACCAAGTCACATATAATTGTTAGATATTTTATCAAGGAAACAAAATATAGGGGTCTGACATTAATCCCTAAGATAACAAAATGGATCATCAAAACTTTGAGCCAGGGAGCAATCAGTAGACCCCCAAGATTATCTCGCTACCGCTAGAAGTATCCTTTAGGAACTTAGAGGACATTGCGGCCACGAACTTTTTTACGTGCCCCAGCCATCATTTACGAAAGTCGGTAGATCTTTGTCCAGCTGAAGCCTCAAACTCACAATCGTCTGGTTATGCGATTAATGCCTTTACCGACTGTCTTACTAGGGCTCCCGATTGGTATATTTTAAGTTTTTTCAGTTGCTCCCTTCAAACACCCATTTCGATTCATTTACAATGTTCAAGATGCCTCACTCTCTCATCTTCCCCAAAGCAGCTATAACAAAGTTATGTCGAAGGATACCCTAATGGTTAGGGTGCTGGCCTTCGGAACCGGAGTTCGTGGGTTCGAATCCCACTGCTGGCATGGATGCTAGTAGCCGTTCGGAATCGGCTTTAAAATGTAGGTCCCGTCCTCATTAGCTCTCGTGCGCAAAACAGTAGACCGTAGCGCTCCAAACCAAACCAAACCAAACCCACTGTGTCATGGATGTTTGTAGCTGTTCGTAATCGGCTTTAAGCAAGTAGGTCTTGGTCTCACTAGCCCTCGTCTTGCAAAAAGTAGACCACAGAGCTCCAAACCAAACAAAGTTGCAACCATAAAACAGTAAATCAGTAAGAGTCATCGAAAGCACTATTCAGTGAACAAGCAAGGCAAATTTTATAATATATTAGGCAATATTTGAGTCTGATAGATTCAAAAATTAAGACAAATAATAGAAACTACACTGTATGAATGAATGTTATGTATAAATTCAAATAAAAAAACATTCTATTTCTCAAATTACACCTGACTGTTCAGTTGAGTCAAAGTAAATAGTGTTTTTCTGAAGCATAAAATTCCTTTTCATTTCTATGTCAAGGGGCATATAGCTATAATAAGTAAACTTTCTAATAACAGGAAATAAGCTTATAATAGATATAGTTATTTAGCCAGACCTTTACCCGACATACTGTTTAGTTTGGGTTAGAGTGTTACGTCTGCTTATTGAAACGAAAGCTAATAAGATCAGGACTTATTGCTTAAAGCCAATTCCGAAAATACACGAACAAACATGACACAGTGGAATTCGAATTCACGAACTCTGGTACCAAAAATAATCTACCTAAGCATTCGGCCATCGTCCGGCTGTGTATGCGCTGTAAAGCTGCATTCTTCTACGATGTTTGAAAATCAAAATTACCCCAAAATTCAACACTAGAATTAACTCCTTGACGTACAATGACGGTTCTAAATTGTCGCACATTTCCTATGCCGTTGTAGACTCGTCGAGCACTATCTTCGGCGAACGCCGGGTGGGATATTATTGGATTCTTTCAGTGTTTCGATCGGGCATCGATGGTATTTTGTTCAGATTGTTACAGGTGCATCTCCCACCCCCTCTTCCACAACAGCACCGATAAATAAAATCGCATCAACAAGAAAATAAACGAAAAGTATCGCAATGAGTGCTGTAATCAGTATAGCAGTGGTCTTGCACCTCGAACGTCACAGTACATAATTAAGTAAAGTAAAATTCAGAAGTAGTCCATTATATTGGGATGTTTATAGTTGGATGCATTATATGACAGTGACGATGCAAGTACATTAGGCTATTCTGGTGATGAGAATGCAGCTGAAAATGGTCATCATAGTGTTTATAGTGTGGAATGTTTTAGGGATCACTGGTGAGCCAGGCAAGCCAAATTAAATGGCCTCCTTTGGATGCGTTGATGCACATTTTATTTGTATGTCAAGGGGTTAAGAGCAAATATTTTTAAATGTTAGATATTTTTATAGAATTGTTATCAGCCTTCATTGAAAAAGTAAAATGGTTGCATGATAGCATATACATTTTAATAATGGTTTTTTTAACTGTTCCTAAAATAAAACACTAAGCACTCAAATGTTAAAAATCTAGCAAATAACAAATTATACAGTCACTTTTTAAGGAGTCCCATACCGTTTAAACATTCACAAAATCTGAAAGATTTTTTTTTTGTTATTCTACAATGTGATCTGAAGAGCAACATTTCTTTTTAAAATTGCAAGTAGAAATGGAAATTAACAATTGCAACAAATGGAGGGTGCAACATAGCAACACTGAGAGCTCTATTTAAGTAAGTTCATTATTTCCTCTTTCTTTATACTTTTAACTTTAGAGGTTGTTTTATCAAAACTACGTCTATCCGTAAAATTTGGAAAAATAAAATATTAAATATAAATAAAAATTTTGCAGACTCCATTATTGAAATACCTTATAAACAGGTAATTTAATATTCTAATTTTAATATTTTTTTTTCTAAATTTAAACAGAAATAAGTCTATATCTTATTAGTAATAAAATAATTTACATCTTAGTATTTATGTATGTCCAAATCATTTAATTGCAAATAATGTGATCATTTTAAAATAAATCTTATGCTTACAACTCTCTCTAAAGTTATCTTACAGATCCTGACATAATAATAAAAAAACTTTCTGAAATGTTGATGTATAATGTTTATCCAGTTTTTTTTGAATATTATAAATATATTTTGTAAAATGGTTTTGTTAATACAAATTAGTAAGGGACAAAAATTTTAAAATATAATATGTATATAATTATTTAATGGGAATCGAAAAATGAATTCTTATTGTCATAGAACGGCTTAACCCTTTCGTGGGCCGTGGGAAGATTACTTCCCACTTACACGATCTTATAAAACACACCTGTAGAAAGCGCAAAACCCATTCTAATATATTGCTCTTGTTACTGAAACGAAGGTAAGACTGATTCCCGCTGTGGTTTTGCAGTGTGTCATCAATTGTTCGATCGATGGAATAAAAATTAGCAGCTCTGTTTGGAAGTTTGGAAACGGAGTGAGAAATAAATGGCCCGCGAAAGGGTTAAAGAAGAGATGATTTATAAATATTCTGATGCTCTATATATTACTTAGGTGATATAAATTTCCTTTTACTATATGTTTATATATATATATACTGAACTCTGTCATGAGATTTCCGTAAGTAGCATAGATAATTTTGTATAAATCCTCATTTCATTTATAAAGACAGGTGTATTTGTGTTAGCTTTGCATTCCACATTAAATGAAATTTTGCATACTGGGTCAGGTAAAACCTTGGAATGTTTTAAGCGAGTAAAAATGTGAAAGGTAGAACTGTTTTTTGAATTACATTCTGTTTAGTGGCTATATTTCAAATCTATTTTATTTTTCTTTTCATTAGTACTAAAATAACAATCATTGAAGCAACTTGATTCAAAAGATTGAGTAAAAATGTGTGTATATAATTAATATAACTTTTGATAAGTGTTTTAAAGTATATACTGATCCGGTTTCTAAAGTTTATATATGCAAATTTATCCGGTTTTGAAGTATATATGTAACTAGGCAATATACTTTCATGTAAATAGGTACTTAGCTGTAAGCTCTTACTGGCTTTATAAGAAAATTAACAGATTTTACTAAACGTGGGGCAAATTTCTGATATCAGGACCAACTTAACTGAAGTCTTATGAATATTGTTAATACTGGGAGCAGCAGGTTGAGTCATTTCGACCAAAAACTATTTTATGTCTAATTTTAAAGTAACTAACAAAACGGAAATAAATTACTTGACTTTTACTTATTACCACCCATAAAAGTCTATGAAAATAAAATATTGAAGAATCTATGCATGTGCGAAAATAGTTCATTAATAAGCTTCCAAAGGTGGAAACAAAACTATAGGTATTTCATCTAACTTTAAAATACGATATGTAGAAAATGTACAAAATATATACAGTGGACTCCGCTTAATGTGATCATTTTGACACCATGATTTCGATAACAATAAACGATTGATAACAATAACTTATATGCAAAATTAGATAAATTTACACGTACTACATTTCAAACTAAAATGAAAAAAACTCACCTTATATTTATGTACTGTATCCTTTAAAACATAAGAATTGTATATATAATTTAAAAAAATAATCAATAGTAAACTGTCTACAATTTTTTCTAAGAAGCTCATTGATAAATTGTTCTTAATCATAATGTTTTTTAAAGTCATCTGAGCGGTATTGTACTGCCCGTTTCAACACTGTCAATGCAATTCAGAAGCTGAATGCTGGAAGAATGTCTAACTGCTTTGCAGAATTGAGCTGACTCATTTTTGGTAACCTGTGATAATTACTTAAAATTTCGATCTTTTGTTTTAATGATAAATAATTTCTCTTTCTGGCTTCCATATGGACAAGCTGCATGTAAGCGAGCAAGGCATAAAATGTGAATACGCTCCTTCTCAGTTCCACTTAGCATGTGTTGCCTTCTACTTATCTGACAACAATTGACCACCAGAAGAGTGTGCATATTTCTGAAAATTTCCAGGAACGCTAAATACCCCACTCCTTTGATCATTCCCCGTTTCCCTAGGTTGAAGAGGGAGAATTCTCGGAAATTCAAACAACAGCGAAGGGAAATAAAAGAATAGATTCCTTCTGAATACATTGAGAATATTCCTGTGCCAGTTAAAATTCGAATACTGATAACATTAACGAATGAAACGGTCACATAAAGGATAATTTTAACATACAAAGGAATAGAGAAAATCGGAACCAAGTGATTTCCGATAACAATAAGCGATTGATAACATTAACCACGATCGCATTAAGTGGAGTCTACTGTACATACAAAGTTGCCTAAACTGCGCCTGAAACTGTGTGAAAATCTTTGAAGGATAATAAACTAAATTTCATTAAAGTTGTCTATAAATGTTTCTAACTATATATACTTTTAGATATTGTAATATGTTATTATTTTCATCAATTATAGTAATAAAGTCTAAAATTAAATGTAATTTTATATAAATGTAAACAGAAAATCCCGCAGTTTTAGTGTTTAAACCGCAAATGTTAGGTTTCTTTGAAAGAATTGACAACCATCGTTTCAAAAGCTAACTTAATCTTCCATACCTTAAACCACAAATTATTTTTAAAAAAATCTTTAGAAATAAATCTAAAATCCTTTAGAAATGAAACTCTTTTTGTGTACCTCAACTTCCAAAAAAAAAAAAAATAAATAAATAAATAAAAAAATGTAAAACACAACATAAGTTAGTAGCTAAGTTAGTATTTTTCAGTGAGTAAAGTTACTGAATCAGCCTTTTTATGCAGACAAGGTTAGAACTATTATAAAAATCTGTAAAAATTAAAATTTTTTATTGTATAATCTTCCTGAATAATTGACAGGAATATTGACAGGAATAAACAAGAGATATAACAATGAAATTAATTTACTGTCAAAACGGTCGTCCCCGGTCTCCGTATTAAATTGAGAAACAAATTCAATAAAAAATAAGTTTTAATGAAAATGGTATTTATTCAAATGCAATTGCATTGTTTAACAAAAATTAATGTTAGCTAGATGTTTTAATACCAATGAAATTCGTATATTTGTTTGAATTATTTTAAGGACATTGTCAGTGTAAACTGCTTATGAATTACAAAAAATATGGCGCAAAGAAATTCGAATTGATTAAAACTGAAATCTACAAGAATGTCAAAAGTAATGATTCATGAGAACATTATTAAGAAGAATGAAGGCAAAATTAACGATGAAAAGGTAATGGAGTATGCAGTGATCAATATTTTGATTGCTAAATAAGAAAGATTTTAAACATATCTTTATCTGAATATATTACATTCACGAGTTAGAATCAAACACATTAAAAAAAGTGTCACCTAATACAAATTACATACAAAATAAAAACCGTAATTTGCTTGAAAGATACTTTAATAAAAATAGCAATTAATTAACAATAGGGCTGTTACTGCAATTACGAAATATGTCTGTAAAAACAGGCTGAAATATCGAAACAAGAATTTAAAAGTAATGGATAAAGTAAATAATTAAAAGAATGTATACTCTTTATTTTTAATAAAAATTGTCGTAAATATATTTAAAAAAATAACTTAATGATTAAAGACCTTTTTACTTCTCCACCTGAAAAAGAAAGAGTTTATTATTTTTCTTTTTTTGATGGAGAATATGCAAATTTCACTTACGATTGAGAAAAATTTTCAACTTAGTAAAATCTTTATAAGAAGTTAACCTGAAACAGAATAAATCGGCGGTTCCATAACACGAGAAGTTTGCACATTCTTGACCGAATAAAATAATTGTAAACTAAATCTAAAGATTTTTTTAATATGTTCCGGTTGATGTGTGATAAAGTCTTAAGATTTTATGTTACAGAAAACATTTCTTAAGGAGGCTGTATACTTTACTAATCAGCATTCCTTGTTAGCCCATTCATCATATGTATTTTGATATGTTTCTTGAAAACTATCTTTCTGAGTGTTGAAATACAGCAGAAGTCGGTATGAATGGTCCATCTTGATTAACTGTTCTAAACAAATTACATAAATTAGTTTTCAATAAAAGCAACATAGCTATAGCGTATATAAAAGTAACAATGAATTAAAAACACTTAAAGTAAGATATCTCTAACGCAGTTTTTACAATCATTTTTTTACTAATATAAATAAAAATTACTACAACGATTTAAATACACAGTAACAAATTAAATAAATTAAAATCCTGTGAGAAGTTTAAAAAATAAAAGTCCACACGATCATATTATTACTGAGACATAAACAACAATGAATTCGAAAACATGATAAGACTTTAGAAATGGAATTTTAAATAGAACTTTAAAATAAAAAAACTATACAAATTTTAGATGATTTTTTTTAATAAACGTTCAACATGTGTGCAAAAGTAGGTAAAAATTAAATATTTTTAAATAACGATTACTTTTGCTATAAACAAGAAATAAATAAAACTAATTTGAGATCTGTCTCACTGTGTCACAAAAAATAAAAAAAAAATTAGAAAAATTTATGCCTGTATTTTGTACCATTTACTGGCAATCGTTTTCCCATACTGCTACTCTAAGCATTTCCTGTATTACATGCTTCAATATTTAGTGGTATTGTATAATCTTTGACACTCGCAAGATAAACTGTTGTATATACAAGGTATTTCAAAAATTATCGGTGTGTTTGGAAAATCAATAAAAACTAAAATGACAGTAATAGAAATACGATTATTGCAATATGCTTGGAACAATATAAAATTTTTAGGCAGACAAACTTTCAAAATTAGTTACAATGTTCTACAACAGATGACGCTGCAGTGTAGAAAAATCTAAACTACGATATTTTCCAGATATCTACCATGCGCAACAAAAATATGACGTATTCTCAGAACGAAATTATCAGAAACCCGTGTAAATATCTCAGGAGGGATTGCTTCACATGCAGAACAGTTATACTGTTCCAGTTATTCTTTTGTTTCTAGACAGTGGCGGTACACTTGGTCTTTTAAGAGTCCCCATAGACAAATATCGTAGTTTAGAATTTTCCAAACTGCATCGCCATCTGTTGTGGAATATTGTAAGTAATTTTAAAGTTTGTCTGCCTGAAAATTTACTATTGTCCCAAGCATATTACAATAAACTGAATTTCTATCACTGTCCGTTTAGTTTTTATTAATTTTTCAAATATACCGGTCATTTTTGAAACACCCTGTATATATATATGATTTATTTCTATAGTAAGACCGTTTTTCTTAATAGTATTATGTATAAGACAATTTTTATAACTACAGAAAATTAAGGAAATTTGTAATTGTCCATATTTTGTCATAATTTGAATTCAAAACATTGTTTCTTAATGATAGACCTCAGAGGAAATTTTAAATTCTATGTGTACACTTCAGTGTTCACCTACCATAATTTACGAAAAGATTATGAGCTTAAAAATACTCCTAACAATTTGGAATTTTAAGTTTTTTATCTTTTAAGTTATATTGCTCACAAATTTAAATTATATTTCCTAACTAAAATTTGACATCTTAGATTCTACTTAAATATATCTCTAGAGTAAGATTTTCTGTCAGTTTGACATTTAAAAATCACAAAGAGAGCAAGAGATATTTTCCATAGGGATGTGTTTCTAGAAAATCATTAACTTTGATCTATATAAAAAGTTCTAAACATTGTAAGAGTAACGAAAATAGATCCCGACAATTTAAACAACATTTCATGCACATATCGTACTAGAAAAAAAAGTTTAATTATTCTTTTGAGAGGTTAAATCTTGAGTTTTCTCTAGAAAAAGAATAAACTGAAGTACTGTTCAAGATAAGGATACTAGACAAATATATATACTTGAATGTTTAAATTTCTATCAAAGGTGCTTAGAAATCAATGTACTCGTTTTTAAAATATCTTGTCAGTTTTGTAATCATCATCAATAATTTTCAATGTGCAAATGCTGTAAAGTTTAATGATTTCGGAAATATAATTTTAATGATCTAGCAAACACTTCACTTACTAATTAATGTTGGAATTCAAATGCTATAAAATAACATTTATCTATCTTCTAGTGATTTTATATGTATATAAGTACCCATTTATAAATTTTCAATGTAAGAGCAATAATGTAATTGAAAATTCCCGTATCAAAACGTATTAAACTGTGATCTACATTACATCATCTAACTTTATTTTACATGACTTTCTGGTGCTTTTCAGCCCACACGATAAATAATTTACCTTTGAATAACCTTCCGTGTTCTGAATTAGACTGTCCTTGATTCTATACCTATGAAATCATCAGCGTATGTTAAGTATTTATATACTGAAGTTGTGAAGAGATACAGATTTCACTACGAATGGTTGTGCTGTAAATTCCGTAAATAGGGTAGGACTAAATTTTGAAGAACTAATAGTAATTATAGTACATATTACCATGACTAATTATTATTCTATAGTGTAAATTCAATTTAAAAGTTTCCTGTAAGATTCCTCAACAGTAGACATGTCAAAGGAAATGAGAAATGAGCATTGATGAATTACAATTTATATAAATTACAATGGTTTATTGAAGAATTCAAAATTTCGATATCATCGAACTATTAGTATTTTTGTTTTCTTTTGACCTATTGCCTAGAGGTAAAATACATGGATTGAACACAGTTCCAGACTAGGTGATTTTTAAGTATTATCATACGTCAACATATACTTGTTAATTTATGTTCAAGTATAGTGTCACAGTGGTGTATTAAATATTCCAGAACGGTGGCATCAATAGATTTTTTTTTAATTGTGAAAACTATGTTTCTAATTATGGAGGGAATATTTAATGTCTAGCAAATATTTTGACCAAACGTCAGTTATTAATAATAATTTAATCTCGACTGCATCCGGATTTTGAAGTATATATTATGGAATTTTTCAAATTGCTTTATATTAACAGATTTCTTCAGCGAAAGGGATTCACTGGTTTATAAGAAAAATACTTTTCATTAAACATGTATAAAATTTATGATACTAGAACAAACTTACCAGAAATCTTTCTGAATTTTATAAGTTCAAGCCGTAAATACTTAGGAATTTCTATAAAAGTATTGCGAGGCATTGTTTTATGAAAAAATTTAGATCCCGTGTCGTAGATAGAAAAATATCATCAGAAATAAATGCATTTTACTGGTGAAGGAATGTGCAAATTTTTTGGGTTACATTGAAGATTTTCAAGCAATATTGTGAAGTTAAGTTGATTTGTCATAAGGCCTTTAATTGATTGAAAAATGTTCAATATTATGAGAAATTTGGGTATTTTTCAAAGTAAAAACGAATCATAAACTGAATCTGCTGCTGTTTCAACAGGTACATGTTACCATGTAAGGTGTATTTATTAAGGTTTTGAGATTGATTTGGTACTACGTATTAAAAATTACTAAATTTCTATTATGATTACTTATATTTTGAGTATTTATTTTACATTTATACACTTCATATTTTTATTCTGTAAATAAAACATTATACCTGTATAGAAAAGCTAATGGATTATGAAAAATTTAAAAAGTAAGAAATCCACTTGTTATATTCCTTTGTATTTCTTACTTAAATATAGGTTCCATATGATGCTTTATAGGTAGAATACTTGATCTTTATTACTTGATATCTTGGGTTCGAATTCCAGAGTAGACATGTATAATCGTAGCCATTTAGACTGGACTTTAAACTGTAAGCCCTGGTCTCATTACCCGTGTAGCAAAAAAGTTGACTATACTGTTCAAAATCGAAACTTAAGAATAAACTAGGGCAGTGGTTCTGAAATTTTTATCACACGCATTATGTTTTTAACGACATACATAGCAATGAAATTCCTGTATAAATATTTTATAGGAGAGTAGATAGGGGTTAAATAAGGACTTATTATTGATTATATTTAAACATAAGTTCTAAAAAATATAAAACAGATAGAAATCTAGATAATACTTACAAAAGGTAACGTGGAAGCAAAAATTTTTTAATGAAATGATACAAGTAAAATGATGAATATTTCCCACTTTCTTGTATTGTACTGCTGTGTGTGGTTTGAATGACTTATTGTTTCATCGATTTCTTTTCTTGTTATGCTTCTAGCAAATTAGTTACTATAATTAATTCTATGTAAGCAATTAGAAAGAAAATAGAAAGTTTATTTACGGACAGGTTTAAAGAAAAGTTTAATGCTTTTATATTTTCCAAGATTAATTGATACAGCGCAAAAATATTTTGGTTATTTACAGCAGCTCAGTTTCTCAAAACTGTTATATAATAAAACCTCTTTTTTATGCATTTAGTTATAAAATTGTAGAATAGCAAACTGCATCAAATTTATTAAGTTTTAAATGTTGTACTTGCCGACATTTTTTTAAATAAATGAATAACTATTCCATTCTACAGAATAGAAAATTTATATACAATACTCGTGGATAATCACTTCCGATGATGTTAGCAAAAGTATCAAACAAAATTATTAAACTAATGTTTGTACTTTCGGTATTTTTATATACATGAAAGAGCATTGTACTTTACTACAGAGCAGAAATTTTTTATATGATGCATGTGATTGAGAATACTTAAGCTATATTAATAACATAGCTAACTGTAATCATATAAGTCAACCTGAAAATTAAAAAAAAAACCTAGACCAAAGTTTCCATATCAGTCAAAATTCTAATTGCATTCACACGTCGTCATATATAAATGTGTGTTTATAATATCTCAAAATCATTAAGCTTAAAGTATATCTTACAATTTCTCCTCTTCCCATTCTCAATCTTTCATATATTATTCCCAGCCAAAAAATCTAAGAATATTTCTCCTCTTCCCATTCTCAATCTTTCATATATTATTCCCAGCCAAAAAATCTAAGAATTAAAGAAGTGTTTTCTGTTAAAACTCTTTGTTGTAATTTACTTACTAACACCAGTGTTGTTTACAAAGAGGAAACACAGTGAAAATATGTTATATTTGGACTAAAACATTTATTATGTACATTATTTACAGACATTATTTCTGGATTAACATATATATCATTCATTACTCGACGTTTATCATTATACCACAATTCATTACAATTTTCTTTTTGTTTTTATACGTTATTCCTTAATCGATAATCTGAGACCCAAGGTAATTTGTATGAATAATTATGAAGTTTATCTTCAGTAATTACAGGAAAGCAGGCTGGGCAGTCATGTTGTATGTCGATGCTGGCGTGTGGACGTGCAGGCACGGAATTTCGATGTCCGGCAACTCTTGAATCCCGACTTCGACTCTCATTTCTTCACTCTTTAACAACTCATCACCTCGGTTTTAACGCACCTTTTTCTTCTTTGTCAATCACTTGCTGGTAAAATTTTCCCACATCTCCACCCTTGCAGGTGGGCTCATTAAAATATCCCCTTTTGTGAAAGCTGACATTTTTTAGCCTCTGCGCCATAAAACACGGTTACATCTCTGTCTGGGCTTGACTGTTACGCTTGTGCCATTCCGTGATCTATAACTCCTCCACAAGGGTCCCCACTACAACTCGAAGTCAACAGCTGCACATGAATTCTTCTTGGAAATTTCTTTCACAGCTGTGCGTGCATGTGCTGACCATCGTCGGAAAGTACATCGGTACATCGGTTCTCATCAATCTCCCAAAGCTAACTCTGATATAAATGCTGACTTTCTGTTCACTGGACACATTTTCCATCTCTCTCAATTAAAAGGATTAATTTTTCTACTGATCTAAGTTCCTATCTGGCTGTTATATCGCTGACTATTCTGCTGTCTTGTGAATCTCTCCACGTGATCTTTCGTTGTGGGACTAACTTTGTAATAAAAAGGTGTTTTAATGTTCATCTCTCTCTCTCTTTCTCACACACAATTATAAAAAAGAGTTAGCAGAGAAAACATTTTTACTATTTCTATCATACATTATTTTCGAAATATTAACCCTATGTAGGTTTTTTCATCGAAACATGGGAATTTAATTTTATCTTCTAATGAAAAGACATTTTTACATGACTAAAAAAGTCTCAAATATGCCAAATAATTGCAAAAGCAAGAAAATTAAACATTTAATTGGCGCTGGATACAAGAGAAATAAAAATACACTTTTTTAAAGGGGTACTCAGAGAAAGAATTTTTATTGTCTGAAATAACACTTAATTTAACGTAGCTGATAAAAATCCGTTATGTTCTTGTAAAAGAAAAGTTAATGAAATCTAACATGTTCGAGATTAATATTTTTCTTTAATTTCGAAAACACGTAAATATAGCAAAGCAACTTTATCCTAGTTTTTTTTTTTTTTTAATAATGAAATAGTTTGAAAAACTTGCTTTTTTAAGGCTATAAAAATGGTCTATGTATTTTTATACTACTTGTTTTTCAGAAATGAATTATTTTAAGAATTACTGAATACTATGGATTGGTTTTATTAAAATAATAAGATTTCTAACTATTAGATCAACCAAAAACCGTTAAGTAATATTTTTTACTTTAATTATGAAAACTGAACTATTGTATAAATTGACGTAAATCTGTATTTTATAATGTAGAGAAAATTTTATTACGTTAATTTTTGAAAATATTTTAAAAGTTTCCATATAAGTCAAAATTCTAATTGTATTCAAAATTTGTCATATATGTATATATATATATATATATATATATATATATATATATATATATATATATATATATATATATATATATATATATATAGAGAGAGAGAGAGAGAGAGAGATAGATAGATAGATAGACATATAGAGAGTTATATATGTCAGGATTTAAAATATAGAGTAATTTAAGAGATTTAATTAGGGATTCTTTTAATGGGAGTAACGCGCCTCGCGTTATTAGTCACATAAATACGGCTCACGCGCAGTGATATGGGCAGATAGAGAGAGAGCGATAAGCAATTACTATAGGCAGACGTGGCTCCTCGAAGTAGTGAATACTGCCTTTGTTAGCAGTTTGGCGCCAATTATGAGACGCCATTGTTGAGTAGAGTGTTGGTGAGTTTAAATAAAGATATGAAGCTGATGTCAGGACTCTAGTGTGTTTACTCGGACCATGTCATATATATATATATATATATATATATATATATATAGATAGATATATAGATATTATATAGATATATATAGATAGATAGATAGATATATAGATATATAGATAGATAGATATATAGATATATATATACATATATAGATAGATATATATAGATATATATATATAGATATATAGATAGAAATATATATATATATATATATATATATATATATATATAGATATAGATATATAGATAGATATAGATAGATAGATAGATAGATATAGGTACATATATAGATATAGATAGACAGATAGATAATAGATAGATAGACAGATAGATAGATAGATAGATAGATAGATATAGGTACATATATAGATATAGATAGACAGATAGACAGATATAGATAGATATAGATAGATATACTAACTGTAATCCTTCTGTCCCTAGCTTGCCATTTAGAAATCGTTAGTTCTCATACTTTGCCATGACAAGGCGTGGAGGATGTTATCAGCTCGAGTTCTCGTCAAGAACTGACTCCTTTGGTGTTGCTATCTAAGCAAAATTCCTATGTCTACTTCCACGTCGACTTCTTTACTCTGTATAGTTCCGCTTGAGGGTGTGTCTTTCGCCTATTACGTTATCGTTAATGAGTTCTAACTATTTTTAATTATTACTCGAATTATTAACCCCCAATTTTAAACATGACATATATATGTGTATATGTAGTATATCAGAATTATTACACTTAAAATGTATCTTAAATATTCTCCTCTTCCCATTCTCATTCTTTCATGCCTGTGAGCCACAGAATTCAAGACGTGTTTTCTGTTAAAACTTTTCTTATCAATCTCCCAAAACTAACTCTGATATAAATGTTAATTTTCTGTCTACCGGACACATTTTCCAGCACTAAAAGTGTTCACTTTTACAATGATCTAAGTTCTTTTGTGGCTATTAATATCGATGATTAAGCTGTTCTCTCTTGGGAATTTCTCCGCGTCATTTCTCGCTGTTACGTTAACTTTGTAATAAAAGTATTTTTATATTCTCTCTCTCTCAGATTTTATTCACGCATTTTATTAAGAATATAAGAATGGTGTATGTGTTTTTGTACTACTTGTTTTTCAGAAATGATTAGGAATTACTAACTACTATGGTTTGGTTTTATTAAAATAACAAGATTTCTTACTATTAGATCAACCCAAACCCGTTAAGTATTTTTTACTTTAATTATGAAAACTGAAGTGTTAATTGTATAGATTGAGGTATATATTTATTTCCTAATATAGAAAACATTTTAATACGTTAATTTTTGCAAATTTAAATTTTTTTCCTATCCTTCTGTTTACTTCTATTTACTATCCTTCTGTTACATAAGTCTAAGCGAAAGAAGCAAAAACATGAAACTCAATGCTATACACAAAAATAAATTTCTCGTTAGAGTTAAGACTTACATTTTGAAGTTTTACATATTTATGAATTTATTTCCGACGGCAGCATTAATCCCTATCACTGAAGATGATGTTAAAATGATTAAATTTTCAACATGTTTGATAATAAGATCAGTAATATGAACTCATATTATCATTTGTTTTGCAATTTCATAAAGCTGAGTTTTATAATTAAGATCGCAGAAAATGTTAATATTACAAATTTATATAATTTATATTTAAATGCCTTCAAGTGAAATTATGGAAGAAAATATTAAATCTTTATAATAGCTTACTTTCAATTTTCTTGTTCAAAATTTTACATTTAATGCTTGAATTTGACTACTGAAAATTCCTTTTAATATTTTAATGTTATTTTTGTAAAATACGAAATATATTTTTTATTTGATTAATATAAAATATTAAATGTTTTTTATGGATGTAAAAGTTTTATAATATTTCATTTTGTTATATGAAATACATTTTTTCAAAATATCTAAAAACAGGTTATTTCTAATTTTTTATATTTCTTGTATTACAGGAATCGGCAAATATTTCCATTCTGTTCAATAGTACAATACCAATCTTGCGCAACAAAGAAATTTTAGTGCCAGTATTATTCTATACCAAGGATGATCAAACCCTGCAGTCCGGGACTTAAAAGGCGAACGATGGCCGAATGGTAGAGCACTGCTCTTCCGTACTGGAGTTCGCGGGTTCGAATCACGTCGTAGCCGTTCGGAATCGGGTTTAATCAGTAGATCCCGGTCTCATTAGCCCTCGCGAGGAAAACAGTAGACCGCAGTGCTCAAATAAAAAAAACCGCGACTTAAAATTTTTAATTATTTTAAAAAAAAGAGTTAATTGACAGATGGCACCTTATAAAAAACAAACTATAACTACTTACATATTTGTTGTTTTTATGAACTGAATACAGACTTGGACAGATATCATTATGCAATTTTTGTTTTGTTCACATTGCGTTGTTTGTTACAATAAGCAAGATTTCGCTACATTTCTATGTAAAACTCTTTTTGAATAATTTATTACATTAACACAGAATAACACAATTACATTAACACAGTTTTTTAAGGTTCAAAAAATTTTTTTTTGCTAAAACGATTTTTAAAAATACAAATAAAAAAACGCAACAAGGAAACTTTTATGAGTGTTATCACAAACGAAAAAAAGGTAAAATAAGACTTTTTTTTATTTTACCAATAAATTGTTCGCGAGTCTCACTTCATTACCCCGGAATCTATACAGTACAGGGGGATCAAACACTATTCAGTTTACGCTGTTCCTTTCTTAGGCTATTTATTTTGTGTCAAACAATTGCTAAACGGATAGAATGCTATTCTTTATGAAGGAAATTCGAGGATTTGAATTAAACAACAGGAATAGATATTCGTAGCCATTCGAAAATGGTTTTATGTAGAATGTCTTAATGTCATTAGTCTTTTTGCAGCAAAAAAGTGGACCATAACATTTCAACCCCTTAATGCATAGTTTTTTGAAAAAGGTTTCGAAAGCTTACAATCCCATGTAAATGATAAATATCAATAAAACGATTTTTTTTTCTTTCACGTTGTTATTTTCAATTCTCGATTGCATTCGAGTGTGAAAAATTATAGAAAAATAAAGTACAACGCCGCTCGAATTATCTCGAGTGTGCACGTTAAGAGGTTAAAATAACTAACTAATCTTTGGTTTTATTTAAGTAACATTTTAAACAACACAGATTATTTTCAATATAGCAGAAGAAATTTTAACTTATTATAAACTGATACCAATGATATGATGCTGTTATTTAAATTTAATTCCATAGATAAAGTCAAATTTGTTGCAAAAAGTGTGTGAACACACTCTAATCACATAACACATAGATTTTGGGTTTTTTTAAGTAATAGTGATAAAATGATTACAATTTTCAGTAGAATTGTAGACTTTGAGTAGACTTTGCAAAATTATATATATAATTTAAATATATTCAATGAAGGAAAATTTATTGAGGTATTCATGTTTGAAAAGAAAGAACAAAATGTGAAACGTACATCCTTATTGTTTACTAAAAAATCAATATAAAACAAAATTACACAGAAATAGTTTCAAAATAATTTATCTTACTTTAATAAATGTCATCTACTTCATCTTTACATGTTTTTGGTTTTGTTAACTGCCCTTTCTGTCAGATTTGGAAACTTAATCTTCTCATGCAGTAAGATTAAAAGCACTTAGTAGCCTCAAAGTGATTGCTTGATTGCATTGGCTGAAAACTGAATTTTCAGACTACTATCGCGTGATAGCGAACATTTTTTAACTTAATTGATTTGGTACATATTGCGTGTGATTAGGCCTTTAATTGGTTGAAAATTGTTCTCTTTCACGCGAGAAATCTGTTCATTCTTTATCAGGTAAAGGAATTGTACGAGTTTCAAAAGCAACATATTCATATTACAAGTTGACTTCAGTTAAAGCTTTTAAACCATCAGAAAACCGAATTTAATTAAACGAATAGAATATTATTCTTTAGTAAAAAAAATCTGGGATTCAAATCCGACAACAGGAATGGATATCCGTAGCAGTTCGTAAAGGGTTTTAAGCAGCATGTCTTGGTCTCATTAATCCTTTTTAGCAAAAAGTAGACCGTAGCATTTTAAAACAATGAACTATTGTTTTTATTTAAGTAACATTCTAAAGAACACAGAATATTTTTAACACAGCAGACGAAATTTCAACTTAATTCTAAACCACAACTAGTCAAGTGATGCCGTCATTTAAATTAAATCCCTAGATAGTCAAATTTGTTGCAAACAATGTGTGAACATACTCTAATCACATAACACATATATTTAGGTTTTTTTAAAGTAATAGTGATAAAATGATTACAATTTTCAGAAGTATTTCTAGACACTGCAAAATTATATCTATTTCACAAATATTTAATGAGGGAAAATTATTAAGAGATATTCATGTTTGAAAAGAACAAAATGTGGAAAGTACATGTTTATTGTTAACTAACAAGTTAATATAAAACAAATTTACACAGAAACAGTTTCAAAATAATCTATCTTACTTTAAAAAATGTCATCTACTCCATCTTTATATGTTTCTGGTTATGTTGTTTCTATACTTTCTGTCAGATCTAGGGAACTTAATCTTCTCATGCAATAAGATTATTAGCATATTGTAGCCCCAAAGTGATTGCTTGATGTCGCATTGATTGAAAACGGAATTTTCAGACCATTCTCGAGTAATAGCGAATATTTTTAACTGATTTATATTGGTACATGTTATGTCTGATTAGGCTTTTAATTGGTTGAAAGTTGTTCTCTTTCACGCAAGAAATCTGCCCATTTTTATCGGGAAAAGGAATTGTAATATGAATATGTTGATTTTGAAAGTCGTACAAGTTGACATCCGTAAAATCTTTTAAATCATCAGAAATCATGTTTTAAATCAGTTCATATAAAATAAAATTAGAATGTCGCCCTTCATAAAACGGGATTGGTAAATATTTTATTTTTCCAGAATTGTAAATTACCCTATGCGGCAAGTAAAAAAAAAAATGGTTTCTTTTTTGGCTGAGAATTATCTTGAAACAAAAAATAATCCATGATTAAATTTAAAATTATCATATATGTACATATATTAAGACAAACATAAAAGAAAATTATTTACGTAATATCTAAGTTCAGTGATAAAAAAGTATGAAAATAATGCAGACGATATTTAAATAATTGAAAATAAGAAATGATTAAATGAGATGGTTAAAGGAATGACGTCATAATGATAGAAAAAAATGTTATTTTTACTTATGTTTTAATCACCTGCTCTTAAAATGGGGCTTGATATAATGGTATTAAACGCTTGAAAAGGGAGGAATGGGATGGATTTTGAGCCTTATAAAGGTGACAGTATTTTTTGCTGTGATATGAAGAATCTTTATACTAATTTATTTTAGAATCGAATCGATAGATTAGGAGAAGATAAACTTTACTCGCTTTGAATTTTATTAACACTAACTCATTAACCCTTAATTTTGCTAAGTCTGGCCGGTACACTGGACATGTATATTTATAACTACTATATAACATAATAGTCAGTGTTCGCCACAGCGAACATTAATTATCTCAAAAATGGAAAATGATATTTTTTGTTTATTTTACAGAGATCCTAATGTCTATACAGACGCGGGAAAAATAACATAAATTAAAATTGAAAAATATTTGAAAAAACATCTTGTCAAATTAAGGGTTAATGATCCAATATGGATGCCTCTATCCATTCCAGGTCTAATCGCTTCATAAATTCGAGGACCGACGGACAGATAACTTAGGTTATTATATAAGGGATGAAGTATTTTAATAACAGTATTTAAAATTATAGAAACTGTTTAACACGAGTAGAAGAGCTCTGTTAAAATTTTTCAACGAGAGCGGTAACATATACGGTTATGATATGCTTAACTCGTTAATTGCCAATCACACGAGAACACGTGATGCGAGTTTTCCCCAAACGGTCGATGACGCATTATCGCGTGAACGTTGTGATTTAGTAAGCGGAATAGCATAGGGACCACAGCGAATATAATATTTATATCAGACACTAGAAGACATGCGAACTACTCCGGTTTCTCCGATGCAACTCCGGAGACAAGAGAATATTTGATAACTCCGGAAACTTCTGAGATTACTCCGGAAAATAACAAAACTTTTGAACAGCTAAGATTACAGTTCAGTCATTAAATACAGAGTTTTGCAAAAAGTGATGGTTAATATTTCTCTTTTCACACATTGAGTAGACAAACTCTAGAATCCCTGATGATAGAAAAATGGAAATATTTTAATCAGGGTCAATGTTGCTATAAGAAACACTGTTCTGAAAAATGAGTTGTTAAACTAAAAAAAAGCTACTTATAAATTTTTAAATGCATAAATTTAATTTTATCTTTTACAATTTTCTACTGTGTAAAGATTTTAAATTTAATTTTAATTTAGAAAAGATATGTACTTATGTATAATCTGTAATTAGCATATTAAAATTTCAAACAACGATGTTTCTCCGGACACAAGTGCCTGAACGTTGGCATGCCTGCACTAGGAAGGGATAGGCTTTTGTGCAGTATGATTGGGAATCTGCCTTTCTTTTTTCTTTGTTTGACAGTGTGCACAGTGGGAGCGTCAGACAAGCCGACAACGATACGATTTTGTTTAGTTTTTCGCTAATTTAGCGTACTTGAAATATGGCTTTTATTTGTTTTGAGGATTCTTTTTGGTTTTCTTAAGTATGAGCAACCAACTAGGACCCTCGGAAAGGCTTAATACAATGCAGAATCGTGAAAAAAAAGTCTAAAATGTACAGAAGTGGAGGAGTTATTTTATGCAGGTAGGGATATCGATGATATAAACTATGAATTTCCTGCTAAGTTTTAACTCAGTAAAAACCAAATAAAATATTTAAAAAATATTTATTTATTGAAGCAATTTGTATGAGAATTCCTTTAAGTGATCGGTTTTAATACGGAATCTTTTACGTATATTGGTGTATTGTACGTATATTTGTGTATTGTACGTGTATTGATGTTATTTTGTTTACGAATAAGAATTCCGTTGATAGACGAAACCGAAAGTAAGGGACATTTCCAAACAGTAGTGTTATTTATGTTTAAAATTCATTAATTAGCGTTTTTGTATTATCCCCATGAAAAATTTAAAGAACTGAGAATTAATTGGTTTTACCGGGTTAGAGAATTTACCCTAATGATACTTAATTTATTCATTCTAGAATAATATCTTTTAAAAGTAAAAGACGAAACTGAGGTTATGCCTTCCAAAATTCATTAAGTTCTACCTCATCTTACACGCTTTTAAAAAATTAACGAACTCAAAATTTAAACACTTTTTCTCTCTTTTATTAATACGTAATGTATTTTTAAATAGTAAATAATTGCTCCAAAAATCGTGTAAACACTTATTCAGATTTCATGCTGAACATCAACAATATATTAAGCAAATACACCCTGTTTAAAAAAAGAGCTTAATGAAGAAATTCCACTTCAAATAATATATTAGGTTCTATTTGAAAAATAAACAAACAGCGTCATTCCATTAGATTACAATTTTCTAAGACCGCACTAATGCAAAGAAAAAATATTTTAAATTTAACAACAATTACTTATGTATACCGCTTATTTTTAAATTATATCTCTTACCATAACATTTTCTTATACTCTTAATGTATTGCTTTATTTTTTTTAATTATTAAATGGCTTTGGGTTTGGAATTACATAAGACAGAATTACGAATTCTAATAGGATTGCTGTTTAATAATGGAACTAAAAACATTAATATATTTTTACTTAAAATTAGCATCTTTCTTTGGTAAATTGATATAAATAGTAATGTTTAATGCTTTTACATTTTATCAGGATAATTGATACAGCACAAAAACATTTTGTTTATTTACAGGAGCTCTTTGTCAAATAAAAACTTACATAATAAAACTTCTTTTTTTATGTATTTAGTTTAAAATAGCAAACAATTAGCACACTGCATCAAACAAATTTATTAAGTTTTAAATAAATATACTTGACGTCATTTTTATGTAAATGCAATACCATTTCATTATTCTACTGAATAAAAAATTATATACGATACACGAGGATAATTAAGGCCTACGGTGGTTGCAAATTGCGTAAAATAAAATTGTTAAATTTTAAATAATTTTACTTGCCAGTACGTTTATGTAAAGGGAAGAACATCGCACTATACTAAAGAACAGAACAATTTTATATGATACATGTGGTTGATGGTACTTAAGCTATAGTGGCGATCTAACGAACTGTAATCATCTAAGTGAACTAAGATAATAGGGGAAAATAAGGACTTATTATTGATTATACATAAACATAATTTCTAAACAACATAAAGCAGATAGAAATTTAGATAATACTTACAAAATGTATAAAAAAGAGTTGCAGTTCAACAAAGCCAGAGCGAAACTGACCTAGAGGTGAAATCGAAGTGAATTAACCTCCTTTGACCCCTTTGGTCAAGAGGTGTTGCTAACCGCGGAGTAGTTCGCTTCGGCCAAGGCAACGAACTTTTGAGAGATCTGCAGTCCAATGATCTAATTTCCAATGATCTAAGTTTCTTTCTGGCTGCTAATAACACTGACTAGGGAATTTTAATGTTCTCTCTCTTTCTCTATCTCTCACTCTCTCTCTTTCTCTCTCTTACTCACTCACATACACACAGACACACACAATTATCAAAAAGTGTTAGAGAAAATTTTCTTTACCGTTTTGAGCATATATTATTTTCGAAATACTAAGATATGCAGTTTTTTCAGCGAAGCTGACACAGAAAAACTTGAATTTAATTTTACTTTCTACTGCAAAGATATTTTTATATGATTAAAAGGTCCCAAATATGTCAAATAATTGCAAAATCGAAAAAATTAAACCTTTAATTGACGTTGCATAGTAGAGAAGTAAAAAGATACTTTTTTAAAGGTGGACTATGTCTCAAATAACACTTAATTTAACTTAACTGATAAAAATCTGGTATGGTCTTGTAAAAAAAAAGGAAAAAAATGTAATGAAAACTACCATGTTCGAGATTGTTAATTAATAAAAACAAGCAATTATAGCGAAAGGACCTTATGGTAGTTTTTTTAATAATAAAAAAAGGTCTAAAACTTGAGTTAAGGCTATAAAAATGGTCTATGTGTTTTTGTACTTCTTGTTTTTCAGAAATGAATTATTTTAAGAATTACTAAATACTATGAATTGGTTTTAATAAAATAAAAGATTTCTAATTATTACATCCGAAAAATCGTTAAGTAATATTTTCTTTTACTTTAATTATGAAAAGTAAAGTATTAATTGTATAAATTCATGCATATCTGTAATTTATATTGTAGAGAAAATTTTAATACGTTAATTTTCGCAAATTTTTAAAAGTTTTTATTTAAGTCAAAATTCTAATTGCATTCACAATTCATCATATATATATATATATATATATATATATATATATATATATATATATATATATATATATATATATATATATATATATATATATATATATATCCGTCATGAACGAGTGATTAAGGCATGGAGGACACATTTCATATTTCATATGTTAAAAAAATTATTGTAATACTTCTGTCCATAGCTATGCCATTTAGAAATCCTTTGTTCTCATACTTTTTCACGAAAAGCGTGGATGATGTTATCAGCCCGAGTTCACGCTCAGAATTGTCTCTTTTGGCGTTGCTACCTAATAAAAATTCTTATGTCTACTGCCGCATTGGCTTCTTTACTCTGTATAGTTCATCTCGAGGGTGTGTTTTTCTCCTATTACGTTATTGTTAATGAGTTCTAAATATTTTTAATTATAACTTGCTTAATTATTAAAACCTAATTTTAAACCTGACATATATGTATATATGTATTAATATATGTGTATGTGCGTATGTGTATGTGCATATGTGTGTGTGCATATGTGTGTGTGCATATGTGTGTGTACATATTTGTGTGTGCATGTGTGTATATGTATGTGTGTATATGTATGTGTATATATGTATGTGTATATATGTACATGTATATATGTAATTGTATATATGTAAATTTATATCTGTATATGTATATGTGTATATGTATATATGTATATATGTAATATATCAAAATTATTACACTTAAAATATATCTTAAATATTCTACTCTTCCCATTCTCATTTTTTTTGTTTTGCTAGCCACAGAATCCAAGACGTTATTTCTGTTAAAATTCTTATTGATTTTCCAAAGCTAACTCTGAAATGAATGCTAATTTTTTGTCTATCGGACACATTTTCCAGCATAATAAAGGTTCAGTTTTCCAATGATCTAAGTTCCTTTGTGGATGTTAATATCGCTGATTAAGTTGCTCTCTCTTGGGACTTTATCCGCGTCACCTCTCGCTGTGAGGCTAACTTTGTAATAACAAAGTGTTTTTATGTTCTGTTTCTCACAGACACACACAATTATCAAAATAAATCAGTAGAGAAAACCTTTTTACCGTTTTTATCATATTTTATTATTATTTTCGAAATATTAACCTAAGTTGTTTTTTCAGCGAAACTGAGCCAGAAAAACAGCAATTTAATCTACATTCTACTGTAGAGACATTTTTATATCATTAAAAAAAGTCCCAAATATGTCAAATAACTGCAAAAGCAAGAAATTTAAACTTTTAATTGATGCTGCATAGAAGAGAAGTAAAATAATACTTTTTTAAACATATATTCTGAGAAAGAATTTTGTCTCAAATAACACTTAATTTTACTTAGTTGATAAAAACCTGGTATGTTCTTGTAAAAAAAAAGTTAATGAA